>CM064485.1:35750157-35780157 GCA_032716605.1 Paralithodes platypus | reverse complement strand
ACAGTGTATAAGCGTTCGTAATAAGGCAAACAGGATTCTCGGGTTCATCTCTAGGAGTGTGAGTAACAGAACTGCTGATGTTATCTTAAAACTTTACTTGTCATTAGTGAGACCCCATATGGATTATGCTGTCCAATTTTGGTGTCCTTATTACAGAATGGACATAGATTCATTGGAGAGAATTCAGCGTAGAATGACAAAAATTATCCATAATATTAGAAATTTTCCGTATGAAGAAAGGTTGAAGAAATTAGGTTTACATTCGTTAGAGAGATGCAGAGTTAGAGGGGATATGATAGAGGTGTTCAAGTGGGTTAGTGGGATTAACAAAGGGGACATGACAAATGTACTAAAGCTCAGTGATAGCGAAAGAACTCGTACCAATGGTTTCAAATTAGATAAATTTCGTTTCAGAAAAGATATAGGCAAATATTGGTTTGGTAACAGAGTTGTAGATGGGTGGAATAGGCTACCACCAAGTGATATAGTGGGATCAAGAACGATAGGGAGCTTTAAGAAAAAATTGGATAAGCATATGGACGAGAAGGGTTGGGTGTGAAGGGGGATCAGCCGGGTTGGGCCAATCAGCGCTCTGCAGACCCCCGTAATCCTGCGTTAATCTCTAACCGGTTTGGTAAGATGATCCTCAGGGTATTAGAGTGTTGAGCCTATAATTGGGCTTTGTAATTGGGGTTGTGTGGGACAGGGATCTGCCTTGCTTAGGCCAATCGGCTTTCTGCAGACTCCCATTTTCTTATGTTCTTATGTTCTTATGCCCGAGAGGGAGTAGTTGGAACATATAAAAGATCATAAAGTAAAAAATACATTTATATATATATATATACTGTATATATATATATATATATATATATATATATATATATAGATATATATATATATATATATATATATGTATATATATATATATATATATGTATATATATATATAATATATATATATATATATATATATATATATATATATATATATATATATATATATATATATATATATATATATATATATATAAGAACATAAGAACATAAGAAAATGGGAGTCTGCAGAAAGCCGATTGGCCTAAGCAAGGCAGATCCCTGTCCAACACAACCCCAATTACAAAGCCCAATTATAGGCTCAACACTCTAATACCCTGAGGATCATCTTACCAAAACGGTTAGAGATTAACGCAGGATTACGGGGGTCTGCAGAGCGCTGATTGGCCCAACCCTCCTGATCCCCCTTCACACCCAACCCTTCTCGTCCATATGCTTATCCAATTTTATCTTAAAGCTCCCTATCGTTTTTAATCCCACTATAGCACTTGGTAGTCCATTCCACCCATCTACAACTCTGTTACCAAACCAATATTTGCCTATATCTTTTCTGAAACGAAATTTATCTAATTTGAAACCATTGGTACGAGTTCTTTCGCTATCACTGAGCTTTAGTACATTTGTCATGTCCCATTTGTTAATCCCACTAACCCACTTGAACACCTCTATCATATCCCCTCTAACTCTGCGTCTCTCTAACGAATGTAAGCCTAATTTCTTCAACCTTTCTTTATACGGAAGATTTCTAATATTATGGATCATTTTGTCATTCTACGTTGTACTCTCTCCAATGAATCTATGTCCATTCTGTAATAAGGACACCAAAATTGAACAGCATAATCCATATTGGGTCTCACTAATGACAAGTAAAGTTTTAAGATAACATCAGCAGTTCTGTTACTCACACTCCTTGAGATGAACCCGAGAATCCTGTTTGCCTTGTTTCGAACGCTTATACACTGTTGTCTAGGCTTCAAATCATTGCTAACAAACACACCTAGATCTTTCTCACAATTCGAGTTTTCTAATTCCACATTAGCTAGTTTATATTTAACATTTGTATGCATCTTCCCTATCTTTAATACCTTGCATTTGTCAATGTTAAACTTCATCTGCCAATTTACTGACCATTCGTGTAAGGTATCTAGATCCCTTTGGAGGCACTCTATATCTCTATATGAATCAATTGTTCTCCCCATTTTGGTATCGTCTGCAAATTTACTTATCCTACTAGTTATACCTAAATCAAGGTCATTTATGTATATAACAAACAACAGAGGACCTAATACAGATCCCTGGGGGACACCACTTTTGACTGCTCCCCATTCTGACTTCGTACCATTTATGCTGACTCTCTGCTTCCTACCAATTAGCCATGACCTAATCCATCCCAACAACGCCCCACCTATTCCATGCGCCTCAACCTTTCTCATCAATCTCTCATGAGGGACTCTGTCGAAAGCTTTACTGAAATCTAAATATATTATATCATATGACTTGTCATTATCTACTGCTTCATATACCTCTGAGAAAAACTAAGCAAATTAGTAAGGCAAGAACGTCCCTGAGTGAATCCATGCTGAGAAGAATTTATTAAATTAAATGTATCTAAGTGGTTTCTAATTTTACTAGCAATAATTGACTCTAGTAGCTTTCCTATGATTGATGTAAGACTAATGGGACGGTAATTGGATGCTATTGATTTGTCACCTTTTTTGAAGATCGGAACTACGTTTGCAAGCTTCCAAGCTTCTGGAACTATACCTGTCTCCAATGACTTGTTAAATAAAAATGTTAATGGGTAACTTAACTCATCCCTACATTCTTTTATTACTCTAGCATATACCTCATCAGGACCAGGCGATTTCTGAGGTTTCAGTCTGTCAATTTCCTTAAGCACATAATTTCTACTTATAGTAACCGTACTTAACCTATTTTCTATATTATCGCTATATACCTTACGGACTTCTGGAAACTGTGCCAAATTTTCATTAGTGAAAACGGAAAGAAATTGACTATTTAATGTACTGCACATTTCTAAATCATTTTCTGTCATTTCTCCTATCGAAGTTTTAAGGGGACCAATTACATCTCTAACCTTGGATTTATATAGTTGGTAAAAAGCTTTAGGATTATTTTTTGAGTCATTGGCAACCTTAATTTCATAATTTCTTTTTTCTTTCCTAGTATCCTTTTTTACCTGTCTTGATAGATTCTGATAGTAAGCAAGTAGGTGAATTTCGCCTTTTCTAATTTTTCTATATATTCCTCTCTTTTGTCCTAGATCTAATAGTCTATTATTCATCCATTTGGGTTGGTTCTGTGTTGATCTAAAAAAAAAATTGGGGATGTATTTATTTTGTGCATTGAATACTGACTTGATAAAATTATCGTATGTATCTACCAAGGTTGACGTCTCTTCCTGATTTAAGATGACAGGTGCCTGAGAAAGGGTACACTCATTTGGACACCTGGATCGACTTAATTTTTTGACCATAGGGTCCGCTAATAGGGCTCTTCTTAACCCACCATAATTGGCTTTTCTAAAGTCAGGTATTAATGTTGTATTCTCTCTGGTATTACCTTTCCATTGTATATTAAAATACACAGAATTGTGGTCACTATTTCCTAGGTGGTCCCCTATCTCTACATTATTTACCATATGTTCATTGTTACTGAAAACTAAATCGAGAATATTATTACCTCTAGTCGGCGTATCTATGAATTGAAATAAAAAACTATCTTGTACTACCTCTATAAACTCCTCAGAATCAGAGTCTCCTATTTGATGCTGCCAATCTATATTCGGAAAATTAAAATCCCCCATAATGCACACATTGCTAAACCTTGATGCCATTTTAATTTCCTCCCATAATGACGTTCCGTCATTTCTACTCATATTTGGCGGTCTATACATAACTCCAATAACTATGGTCTCACTACCTTCGTTAACCTCTACCCAAACACTTTCATTATCGTGATTTAGTCTAATACCTGATTTAATACAGCTTTTTAATGTACTCCTGACAAACACTGCTATACCGCTACCCTTCTTACTTGTTCGGTCATATTTAAACAAACTATATCCTGGTATATCAAATTCTGCTAAAAAAATGCCTGGTTTCTGTATTAATCCACGTTTCAGTTAGCGCTATTATGTCTATATTTTCTTTGCTAACAAGGGCTCTAAGTTCGTTCATTTTGTTACATAGACTCCTACAGTTTGTGTAATATACTCTCAATTTACTTCTTTTCTGTATACTGTATATATATTGTATGCAAAACATTCTCTCTCTTTCTCACCCTCCCTCTCTCTCTAAGTCCCACCCTTTCTATTCTCTTCTTTCTGAACAGTCCACAGCTCAGGTGAGCGGTGGAGGGAAACAGATCCAAAGACTAAGGTTAAAGAGAGAGAGAGAGAGAGAGAGAGAGAGAGAGAGAGAGAGAGAGAGAGAGAGAGAGAGCAAGTGGCAAAGATTATTTATAGATTTATAAAGCGTTCCCAGTGGAGTAGTTGAGACTTATTTCTAGTAGAAATGATATAACCTCAAATATAACAAAATGGCAGAAAAGGATAAAACCAAAAAGAAAGCTCTCCCTACTCACCATCCCTCCGGCAAATAACTGTACAATGAAGGCAGTTTGAATGGGAAAACCTTGGTGTATTTGAGAGAGAGAGAGAGAGAGAGAGAGAGAGAGAGAGAGAGAGAGAGAGAGAGAGAGAATGGGAGGGGGGGGGGGGAACAAACCTCCCTTGCACAACAAATGGCGCGATACAACCTTCATGAATTACCACCAACCCTAAGTTCCTGAAAAAAAAAAAAAAAAGAAACACACACACACGCACACATCTACAGGAGTGTGCAACCATAGTGTACCATCTATGAACATATTATTAGCAATTGAGTAATTGAATGTGTTGTTATAATAATATTCCCGAGCCAATATTTGTTGTCACCGGTACCCAAATTGACCACTTGCGAGTTTCAGGCTATAAGGAAGTTGGAGTTGTAGGCTTTGATAATTAGCGGAATTACCAGCTAAAATTTCGTTGTAGTACATTATATAGATGCCTAAAACTTAACTCAACATACTTTTTATCCATCAGAAACCTACATTATTATTGCATTTCTATTTAATATCGATGTTCATAGCTTCAACTTCCTTATGGCCTGAAACTTGGAAGTGGTCAATTAACTTACTAAACAAAAAGACATCCGTCTACGTATTGTGAAAGGTCTGTTATTATTTTGGCAAATTTGAATAATTTTATATATAAGTACTTATTGGAAACACATGCTTAAAATGTGTTTTACTGTTAAGTATAGATTAAAGTAGAAATGTGCATGTGTGCGTGCGCTTGTGCGTGCGTGTGTGTGTGTGTGGGTTGGTGTGTATTGTTAAACTGTGTACTGGTATAGGTGATTGAGATTGTATATACGTCCTTGTATGTAGTGGTGTTTGCATATATATTTGATAATTACATAAACAGAATTTCATATAAGGATTTTTGAGTATGCCTTTTAGAAAGTGAAAGTGACAAACTACATTAGTGGTTTGTAGTAACATATTAAGCATTGTAACTGTAATACCTGTGATGATCTGTGTTAAATATATTATTAGATTTGGCCTATTAGGGAATGGGGTGTTGTTGCATTGTCATCCATTAATGATACATCTGGCTTGTTTCTTGTTTGTTCACATTACTAACACTTCACTTATATTCAGTACTGTATACTATTTAGGAAAATTATATAGAGAGCAAATAATATATTATCGTGTGTCAGCCCTCCTTGTCATGGAATAATGACTAGTGTAACTAAAGATATGTATATATATATATATATATATAAATATTGTATATATATATATATATATATATATATATATATATATATATATATATATATATATATATATATATAATATATATATATATATGTAGTAAAACTCGCTAGGAAAATTGAAACAATGGAACACCAAGCTTTCGTCTATTCTCTCAAGACATCTTCAGAGTAATACAAGAAAACAGGGGAGAGTGAGGTTTAAATACCCGTCCTAAATCATCTGTGAGTTGCTAACTAGCATATAAATACAAAAAGTGTTGCCAGCCTACTGCCTGTTGCCATATTTTTAGGAACATACTTAATTTATATACAAAATATATGTACATTGAAATGTGCCAAACAATACAATCTAATCATATATACAATTTGATACACCTCAATGAACTTGCAGATCCCTTTCAAACTGTTATCGTAACTTATGTAAATATGAAGACAACATAATAACCTGTAGAAATACATATAATTACATATACATACACATATACATGCATACTGTATACACACATACATTACATACATACACATAAACATTACATATATAAGAAAAAAAAGAAAAAGAAAAAAGAGAAAAGAAAAAAAAAATATGGGAGTCTGCAGAAAGCCGAAAGGTCACACAAGGCAGATTCTACCCATACCCAACCCTACTTATAAGGCCGAATAGCCCACACCTGGCTAATCCCCCTCACAGCTACACAGTATATAAATTATACATAAACACACATATACATACACACACCTACTTACACACACACATGTACTGTATACATACATAAACATACATATATACAATAATTATTATAAAACAAAACAAAACATAAAGAAAATACATAGTGATCATACCTCATGTGTATAGTATTAATAAGGTACCTAGCAATCTAATACTATGAGGATAGACCTCACATAAAGGGTCAGATGTCAAACTACAAGCTGTTTCAATCTATGATCTGACGGTCTGGACATCTATTTCTAGCTCTTTTTATTTTATCATTTTCATTGAGGAGATTTAGCAGGATGTTATCAATTTTGTAAAGGCCATCATTTAGATTCATAGTGTTTATACAATCTCTGATCAAGGCGGACTCGGCAAATAGTCTTTCATAATAGCAGCTTGACCAGTAGATCATCTTAGCCTCATCCCAATTTACATGATGGTTTTGTCTTTGTTTATGTTTAAAAATACCATTAGATTCTTGAGCTGACCTTACTGATTGTTTGTGTTGTTTAACTCTCACCTCTAATCTTTTTCCAGTTTGTCCTATGTATATATCATTACATCCTTTACACGGAATGAAATATACACCACCTGCATCATTTTTAGGGCTGTTTTTGATCAAAGTAGACTTGACGGAGTTTTCATAATTGAATACTACATTTATATTCAAATTTTTGAGAGATGTTGTGAGAGGTGTTAATTCATCATGATATGGCAAAACTAAGATATGTTTCCTTGAAAAGGGAGCTTTATTATTTACATTATAGAAGTTGTTTTCGGCTTTGGCTAAACTTTGATCAACAAGACTTTCAGGATAGCAGAGTGTCTTGGCTAGATTATAGATTTGTTTGTATTCGTTATCTATGAATTATGGGTTACATATCCTTAATGCTCTTAGAAACATACCTGAACAAATTGACAGTTTTACTTTAATATGATGGTTTGAGTAAAAATGAATATAGGAATCTACAAGAGTCGGCTTTCTATATACTTTAAATTTTAAGTGATCATTATTATTTATAATCATGGTATCAAGGAAAGGTAGTTTATTGTTTACTTCTTCTTCAATTTTGAATGAAATCGAGGGGACAAGATCGTTAAGTTTATTAAGGAATGAATGGTGATTTTGATTGGTAGGCCAAAGACACAAAATATCGTCAACATATCTAAACCAAGGAAGTCTAAAGTTACATATTTTAGGTAAAACCGAGTCTCAAAATATTCCATAAACAGGTTAGAAATGATCGGGGAGAGTGGATTACCCATTGCACAACCAAATGTTTGGCGAAAAAACCTACCATTCACAGCAAAGTTAGTGTTGAGGACGCACAATTCAATTAGCTTCATGAAAACATTATTACTTATTGGCAAATCTAAATTCGGCAAATCATCTTTCAAAAAACCTAGTAAGTCATGAACTGGCACTTTTGTAAATAAGGAATTAACATCAAACTTATTAGTTTGCAAGGTGAATTGTTGTTTCTAATTTTACTAATTAAATCACTGGAGTTTTTTACATGTGAATCAGAGATCGTGCCAACTAAAGGGGATAACAACTTACTAAGCCATTTAGATAATTTATAAGTGGCAGAACCTACTGAACTGATGATAGGACGATAGATTTTAAACATAAACAAAGACAAAACCATCATGTAAATTGGGATGAGGCTAAGATGATCTACTGGTCAAGCTGCTATTATGAAAGACTATTTGCCGAGTCCGCCTTGATCAGAAATTGTATAAACACTATGAATCTAAATGATGGCCTTTACAAAATTGATAACATCCTGCTAAATCTCCTCAATGAAAATGATAAAATAAAAAGAGCTAGAAATAGATGTCCAGACCGTCAGATCATAGATTGAAACAGCTTGTAGTTTGACATCTGACCCTTTATGTGAGGTCTATCCTCATAGTATTAGATTGCTAGGTACCTTATTAATACTATACACATGAGGTATGATCACTATGTATTTTCTTTGTGTTTTGTTTTGTTTTATAATAATTATTGTATATATGTATGTTTATGTATGTATACAGTACATGTGTGTGTGTAAGTAGGTGTGTGTATGTATATGTGTGTTTATGTATAATTTATATACTGTGTAGCTGTGAGGGGGATTAGCCAGGAGTGGGCTATTCGGCCTTATAAGTAGGGTTGGGTATGGGTAGGATCTGCCTTGTGTGACCTTTCGGCTTTCTGCAGACTCCCATAATTTTTTGTTTCTTTTTCTATTTTTCTTATATATGTAATGTTTATGTGTATGTATGTAATGTATGTGTGTATACAGTATGCATGTATATAAGAACATAAGAACATAAGAAAATGGGAGTCTGCAGAAAGCCGATTGGCCTAAGCAAGGCAGATCCCTGTCCCACACAACCCCAATTCATTACAAAGCCCAATTATAGGCTTCACACTCTAATACCCTGAGGATCATCTTACCAAAACGGTTAGAGATTAACGCAGGATTATGGAGGTCTGCAGAGCACTGATTGGCCCAACCCGGCTGATCCCCCTTCACACCCAACCCTTCTCGTCCATATGCTTATCCAATTTTATCTTAAAGCTCCCTACAGTTTTAGATCCCACTATAGCACTTGGTAGTCCATTCCACCCGTCTACAACTCTGTTACCAAACCAATACTTGCCTATATCTTTTCTGAAACGAAATTTATCTAATTTGAAACCATTGGTACGAGTTCTTTCGCTATCACTGAGCTTTAGTACATTTGTCATGTCCCCTTTGTTAATCCCACTAACCCACTTGAACACCTCTATCATATCCCCTCTAACTCTGCGTCTCTCTAACGAATGTAAACCTAATTTCTTCAACCTTTCTTCATACGAAAGATTTCTAATATTATGGATCATTTTTGTCATTCTACGCTGTACTCTCTCCAATGAATCTATGTCCATTCTGTAATAAGGACACCAAAATTGGACAGCATAATCCATATGGGGTCTCACTAATGACAAGTAAAGTTTTAAGATAACATCAGCAGTTCTGTTACTCACACTCCTAGAGATGAACCCGAGAATCCTGTTTGCCTTATTACGAACGCTTATACACTGTTTTCTAGGCTTCAAATCATTGCTAACAAACACACCTAGATCTTTCTCGCAGTCTGAATTTTCTAATTCTAAATTAGCTAGTTTATATTTAACATTTGTTTGCGTCTTCCCTATCTTTAATACCTTGCATTTGTCAATGTTAAACTTCATCTGCCAATTTACTGACCATTCATGTAAGGTATCTAGATCCCTTTGGAGGCACTCTATATCGCTATCTGAATCAATTGATCTCCCTATTTTAGTATCGTCTGCGAATTTACTTATCCTACTAGTTATACCTAAATCTAGGTCATTTATGTATATAAGAAACAACAGGGGACCTAATACCGATCCCTGGGGGACACCACTTTTGACTGCTCCCCATTCTGACTTGGTACCATTTATGCTGACTCTCTGCTTCCTACTAATTAGCCATGACCTAATCCATCCTAACAACGCCCCACCTATTCCATGTGCCTCAACCTTTCTCATCAATCTCTCATGAGGGACTCTGTCGAAAGCTTTACTGAAATCTAAATATATAATATCATATGACTTGTCATTATCTACTGCTTCATATACCTCTGAGAAAAAACTAAGCAAATTAGTAAGGCAAGACCGTCCCTGAGTGAATCCATGCTGAGAAGAATTGATTAAGTTAAATGTTTCTAAGTGGTTTCTCATTTTCCTAGCAATAATTGACTCTAGTAGTTTTCCTATGATTGAAGTGAGACTAATGGGACGGTAATTGGATGCTATTGATTTATCACCTTTTTTGAAGATCGGAACTACATTTGCAAGCTTCCAAGCTTCTGGAACTATACCTGTTTCTAATGACTTGTTAAATAGAAATGTTAATGGATAACTTAACTCATCTCTGCATTCTTTTAATACTCTAGCATATACCTCATCAGGACCAGGCGATTTATGAGGTTTCAGTCTGTCAATTTCCTTAACCACATCATTTCTACTTATAGTAACCGTACTTAACCTATTTTCTATACTATCGCTGTATACCTTACGGACTTCTGGAAACTGTGCCAAATTTTCATTAGTCAAAACGGAAAGAAATTGACTATTTAATGTACTGCACATTTCTAAATCACTTTCTGTCAATTTTCCTATCGAAGTTTTAAGGGGACCAATTACATCTCTAACCTTGGATTTATATAGTTGGTAAAAAGCTTTAGGATTATTTTTTGAATCATTGGCAACCTTAATTTCATAATTTCTTTTTTCTTTACTAATATCCTTTTTTACCTGTCGTGATAGATTCTGATAGTAAGCAAGTAGGTGAATTTCGCCTTTTTTAATTTTTCTATATATTCCTCTCTTTTTTCCTAGAAGATCTAATAGTCTATTATTCATCCATTTGGGTTGGTTCTGTGTTGATCTAAATTTTCTTTTGGGGATATATTTATTTTGCGCATTGAATACTGACTTGATAAAATTATCGTATGTATCTACCAAGTTTGACGTCTCCTCCTGACTTAAGATGACAGGTGCCTGAGAAAGGATACACTCATTTGGACACCTGGATCGACTTAATTTTTTGACCATAGGGTCCGCTAACAGGGCTTCTCTTAACCCACCATAATTGGCTTTTCTGAAGTCGTGTATTAATGTTGTATTCTCTCTGATATTACCTTTCCATTGTATATTAAAATACACAGAATTGTGATCACTATTTCCTAGGTGGTCCCCGATTTCTACACTATTTATCATATGTTCATTGTTACTGAAAACTAAATCGAGAATATTATCACCTCTAGTCGGCGTATCTATGAATTGAGATAAAAAACTATCTTGTACTACCTCAATAAACTCCTTTGAATCAGAGTCGCCTATTTGTTGCTGCCAATCTATATTAGGGAAATTAAAATCCCCCATAATGCACACGTTGCTAAGCCTTGATGCTATTTTAATTTCCTCCCATAATGATGTTCCGTCATTTCTACTCATATTTGGCGGTCTATACATAACTCCAATAACTAAAGTCTCACTACCTTCGTTAACTTCTACCCAAATGTGTATGTATATGTAATTATATGTATTTCTACAGGTTATTATGTTGTCTTCACATTTACATAAGTTACGATAACAGTTTGAAAGGGATCTGCAAGTTCATAGAGGTGTATCAAATTGTATATATGATTAGATTGTATTGTTAGGCACATGTCAATGTACATATATTTTGTATATAAATTAAGTATGTTCCTAAAAATATGGCAACAGGCAGTAGGCTGGCAACACTTTTTGTATTTATATGCTAGTTAGCAACTCACAGATGATTTAGGACGGGTATTTAAGCCTCACTCTCCCCCTGTTTTCTTGTATTACCCTGAAGATGTCTTGAGAGAATAGACGAAAGCTTGGTGTTCCATTGTTTCAATTTTCCTAGCGAGTTTTACTACATATTTTGATCACACGTATTTGTGATTTTACCTCCATATATATATATATATATATATATATATATATATATATATAATAATAATTATATATATATATATACAGTATATATATATATATAGTGGTGGGAGGACATCTTTCTTCCCTGTGAACTCTGGAATCAAACAGGAAACTGGTCTACCTACTTTTCTTTTCAACACTTGTATGGACTTCCTATATGGTTGGTTAGTCGGATCCTAATTGAATTGCTGGTGATTCTTGTCCTGACATGAGGTGCTGGATGATGATTCTGAGCGACTTGACTAAGACGAATGGTCTCTTGAACTAAGGCCAAGCATTTGGTAGCTTCCTGAATGCAAGAGTGCAGTCTATCTATGCAAAAACATAGAAGCAACAACATAGAAGTATTGGATAGATTCACCTAACTTGGAAGGGAAATTCATAACTATGATGATTCGAAAAACCCCGATGCTAATCATCGCCTCAGCTTAGTAAGTGGGGCTATAGATTCTATTAACAAAAAATTATGGTAATCTCGAGATCTATACAGAAGGATGAGCTGTGGATACAGTGGTGCTCTCTGTCTTGTTATATGGTTGTGAGACATGAACACTCGACAGTGACTAAAAGAGTTGTATCAACTCATCGTGACATTCCCTGTAAGGTATGGGTTTCCTCTGCCATGACCACATATCAAGCCAGAGTTTACTCTCTGAAACTGACTAGAGACATATTAGGTGTAGCCTACAGCTCATCAACGCCAACTTCAGCTATGTGAACACGTGGCTGACCTTGCTAATGCGGCGGCTTTGGTAACACAAATGCACATGAACACAAATGCACATGAACACAAATGCACATGAACACAAATGCACATGAACACAAATTAATTTTTAATTTTAGCTTGGCAGCATTTGTATTAAATGTTTATAAATGATTAACAACATAAAATGTACTACATCAGGCATTCAAGGCACAGGAACAGGAGCATTTTTCGAGCCATGTTTTGTATATTCCAACTTTAGCTCCGTACCTAGACTTGCAGCTTGTAGAGTCGGTCACTCAACACAATGATGTCAGGAAGCATTATTCCAGATGGCGAGCGAGACAACGAAATGACATTTGTTTTCAAACTGGCTCATTTGTAGTCTTTGTTTTCATAAACCTATGATGGCTGGTTGTTTCCTCCTGGGTCATTGCAGTTTCGACCTCTTAACCCCTTCTTTACCGGCGACGTCCTTTATTATATTCTGAAAACTATTAGACGATTTTATTCAGCCTAGGAAGGACCACTAGCAACAGACTACCTCATTTAATCCCTTGAATTACCATAGATCCTTCCTAAACTGAATGAAATAGTATAACAATCTTCAAATATGATAACAAGAACATTACAGGTACTTTTGTTCTTTTTTGTTTTCCTATGTGGATGAGGGAGACAAATGGCAAACCTGCATGTGACGAGCGCCTCTCCCAGAGTTGAAAGAGTGACAGGGCCAAAATCATATATATGTTCGAGCCAAAATGCCTGGACACACGGAGTTTGAAACAATTTATGTCATAGGATGAGGGAAAGATGGATTGAGGGAGAGAGTTCCAGAGCTCAGCTGTTGAATAGAAGAATAATTGGGAATATCGTTTCACTGTTTGGTTGGAGAGTTGCACAGGATAGGGGCGGGATTATGTTGCAAGACGGGTGCTGAACGGGTAAAGGCTGCATCACCACTGTCTTGCCATCTCGTCAAGCAGTCTCGGTCGACACTCTTTCACATCATCTATTGACCTTTTACCTGCTAAGCACTGCGCCCATTGCATGTATTGAATTTTTGGAATGTTCATACAATGCTAATAATTTGTAAACAGCGAGGTGTTTTAAGGCATATCAGTGGTGTTTGTGGTAATTTTCTAAATCTAAGGATAGAACAAATGCCCAATCAAATATTCCCATTGATATAGCGAAATCTGAAAACGGGACTTGCGATTACCTGCCCATGGTTAGCAAGACCGTTCCGCCACACCTACCCTTTAAATTATTATTGCTTGTGAACTTCTGTATTATAGATTTATAGTATTGCATGCACCTATCAATCTACTTACAATCTATTTGTTGATTTCAATGTAAACAGAACACACAAATGCAGCCAGAGAAAGATATACAATGGAATATTTCCGTATTCTTGCCACTCACGAAGGAAAAACCTTTCCAAAGTAGAAAAACACCCATCTCGCGTTAGTCAAAATAAAACAGAGCCACATATATATACTGTAGTTGTACTGGGAGAGATACTGGCTTGTCTGATTTTTTTTTTTTTTTTTGGCCACCCGAGAAGGGGTGGCCATGAATATTAAGCGTTTGTCACGAATTGCTAGGTCAAGTTGCCCGGGCTTGACATCTACCAATAACATTTTGACAGTGCAGGCTCGATCCGCCGACCCTTTGATCAGCAGCCGACGCTTTACTGACTATGCCACGGCTGATAAATGTACCTGTTACCAGCCAGTCAGAAACAAGTATACTATGATATCAAGAACAAAATCGACTAACGTTATCCAGAATTAAATGAAGACACCAATGAAAAACACGCGTTAAGGGAGCCCACCTCGTTTTTTTTCTTCTCTCCCCCTCTCTTTGGCTTGTATCCATTCGGTCCCATTCAGCGTACTGTTTTAAGACGTTTACCCCCATCCAGGTGTCAATATTTTCCTGGCGAGCGGTAGCGAGCTAGCATAAATATATGTTTGGTTTGACAGCAAGCTTAATGTACAAAAATGTCTCCGGCGAAGCCGGATTTCTCCATACAATGCTGGCTCGCTATCGCTCGCCAGGAAGAAATCGACACCTGGATGGGGATAAAAGTCTTAAAACAGTTGGCTGAATGGGGCCGAATGGATACAAGCCAGGGAAAGAGAGAAAAGGAGAGAAAGAAAACAAAAAGCCGGTGACCCCCCTTAATCTGTCAACGTTGGCGGAGTGAAGGAGTTGGTTCACGGAAGGTCTTTGGTACAACTTGGGATCAAACCATTTTCTCAGCGAGCATCAAAGTTCTCCAGCGAATATATACAGTCATTTGGAAAAATTTCAGGGGGAGTTAGTTGGCGATAGTTCTTAAAATTACTGGCTCACCAGGTAAAAATTGACTTATAAATTGCACATAAGGTCTTACAATCGCCAAACTAATGGAGCGAACGTCTTAACATATCAAAACTAATGGGGCTAAACATGAGGGAGAAGGGAATCTAGAAAACCGACCCATCTCCCCTTAAATATGATCGTGTAACTTCGGATAAAGAGAAGTTGCCGAACATCACTGCGACGTTCTATTTAGCATCATGATATAAATATAATTGCAGAGAGAGAGAGAGAGAGAGAATTGAGACAACTCCAAACAATCCTGTAGCGAAATCATTCTATATACTGTATAATGTGCTTTGGCTGAGTACATTCTATATACTGTATAATGTGCTTTGGCTGAGTACATTCTATATACTGTATAATGTGCTTTGGCTGAGTACATTCTATATACTGTATAATGTGCTTTGGCTGAGTACATTCTATATACTGTATAATGTGCTTTGGCTGAGTACATTCTATATACTGTATAATGTGCTTTGGCTGAGTACATTCTATATACTGTATAATGTGCTTTGGCTGAGTACATTCTATATACTGTATAATGTGCTTTGGCTGAGTACATTCTATATACTGGTATAATGTGCTTTGGCTGAGTACATTCTATATACTGTATAATGTGCTTTGGCTGAGTACATTCTATATACTGTATAATGTGCTTTGGCTGAGTACATTCTATATACTGTATAATGTGCTTTGGCTGAGTACATTCTATATACTGTATAATGTGCTTTGGCTGAGTACATTATATACTGTATAATGTGCTTTGGCTGGTACATTCTATATTAACATGTTCACTGGTATAGGCTATTATGGATTAACATGTTCACTGGTATAGGCTATTATGGATTAACATGTTCACTGGTATAGGCTATTATGGATTAACATGTTCACTGGTATAGGCTATTATGGATTAACATGTTCACTGGTATAGGCTATTATGGATTAACATGTTCACTGGTATAGGCTATTATGGATTAACATGTTCACTGGTATAGGCTATTATGGATTAACATGTTCACTGGTATAGGCTATTATGGATTAACATGTTCACTGGTATAGGCTATTATGGATTAACATGTTCACTGGTATAGGCTATTATGGATTAACATGTTCACTGGTATAGGCTATTATGGATTAACATGTTCACTGGTATAGGCTATTAGACTGGAGAGTGATTACCATTAGGTTGCTGTATTTTTATAAATTAATGAGCTGTCAGATAAAAAATTGAAACAACTTCAAATATATACAAAATGTACATAAAAGAGAATGACCAGCAAAATACATAATACACCATCCTTGTATTTCACCGTCATACACGTAAACTTAACCTGAACCTGCCATTCTGTTTACATAATCTCAACCAATTCATCATTCATATATATGGGCTTTCATCGGCTATTACTGCATCGTTCACAATACCTTTTAGTACTCTCTCTCTCTCTCTCTCTTTCTCTCCAGCTTAAGATATTGACCACTACTGCTGTATAAAGACTAAATTTATCTCTCACTGAGGTGTTGTGTGTGTTTGTGTGTGTGTGTGTGAGTTTGTGTGTGTGTATGTGGGCGTGTGTGTGAATGGGAGGATACTTGCCGTGTGTATGTTATCTGGTTGTTTATGTTTGTATATAATAATGTACTTTTTAGCTCATTTATAGATTACATACTCGTATGTTTGGGTGTGCACATACATGTTTTATAATTGTGGACAATATGTCTGTATGTTCAGTCTTGGTCATGAGTAATAAATTCAACACGTCGTAATGATGAAAAGATGACAACGAACATTTACTATTAGTCCAAGAGTTTTAGCTAAAACCCGAAAATAGTGGGGAACAAGCTGAAATTTTCAGGGTAGGTCCAGAAAAACGAGTAGAATCACAAACTAAAAGTCCCCGAAAATCCCACTTGTGCGTTTTTCAAAATCCAAGAAGGCGTCCAAAATGGCCACCATTATCAATGTTTTATATATTTTTGCCTGGAGAGTCTACATCTATGTTTTAAGGTACAAGGAACTACTTACGGTGATTATTGAGATACTACAGTGACTATTTTATCACAGTTGATGGATGTATCTGTAACAATTCCAGTGGACAGAGACACCAGACGATCAGGTTCATAGTTAACAAATGATGGGTGTGCCTGCAGCCATCCAACACATACACGACGATCCTTTAATTGTTATCTCCTGACTGATCATTTTGCCGCATGTCTTTGTGTTGTTCTGATGTACCAGTGAGAACTCCTGTGAACTGTTCTAGTGTATTACAGATGGGTATGAAGTGGGGTAGGGCATGCATCCATTTTGCCACTGTGCTCTCTGTAATTCAGCGGACATGGGTTATGCCTCCCGACACCTTAAAGTTTTTCATCAGAAATTGCTCTATTGTCTGAGCTGAGACATTCCCACTCCAGAATGAATCCTGATGTCGGATAGTGAAGTATCCATTCTTTGAAATTGACTACTCGTCTTTGGTTTCCTTCAAGCTTTCCATCTGTTGCAAATACAACCTGGTAGACTTGGCATAGGGAAGATGTTCTGCAACATGAAATGTGGAATCATCTCTCTCACACAGCTGAGGTGAAGCTCCCAGTCCCCTGTCCTTTCAGCACTAATTAAAAGTCTGATATAGTGCACCCACAGCTTACAGGTTCTGCTCTGATTTGCAGCATGGTCTAGGAGTTGTGAAAATATGTGGCTTAACTGTTTAAAACAGTCCTCATCAGCTACATCAGTGGCATTTCGGTCGTAGTTTAAAAGGGCCCTATGAAGGTTCTTTAAATGGACTTTGCCTACACTATCCAAGGTGCCAGTTGTATCCATCAAGACGCTAATGAGGGCAGCTGAGCTAAGAAAAGGCCTGGCCAGATAGCATATGAGTAATATCCTTGGGCATACTGTCTCCCAAAGCTCAAATAGTCCACTGCCGGCCATTACCTGACCTATGCTACCCAGATATGACCCTAGATCTAAGAAGTTAAAAACTAATAATTATTTATGGAGTTCAGATAATGTTGGATTCCAATGTGGCCGCCGTCTTTGTATATGACATTTCCAATTTATAGAACCTCTAGATAACCACTGTAATGGGTCCCTAGTACCTTAAAACATATATTTAGACAGTACATTCATATTTCTAACCTGTCTAGAAACAAAAATGTGTACAAAACTGAAAATGGTGGCCATTATGGACGCCATCTTTGATCTTGAAAAACGCACAAGGGGGATTTGTCGAGGTCTTTTGTCATGCTATTCCACACATTTATCTGGACCAACCCTGAACACTTGAGCTTGTTCCCCACTATATCCAGGTTTTGGCATATTTGAGCTAATGCTCTTGGATATATACCGGTATACAATCCCAGTAATATGAATGATGTGGTTAAATCAGTTTATTAAAATAGTTCGCCAGTGTACCATAATTATGCTGCCTATAATTGTCCAGATATTTCAGTTGGTCAATTCATTATAAATAAATTAAAATAGTTATCAATTATACAATTACAATAAATTACAAGGTATGGCTTTGTAGAAGAAAAAAATAGAGAGTTGCATCAATGAGGATTGCATGCCTTTAGGCATATATGTCCTCTTATTCCTTACTCCATATTTCTATGGAAAGCATACGGAGTAACATGTACAGTACTGTACATTGGTAAATAACAACAGTTATATAATAAAAGAAATAGAACAGTAACAAACATAGCACACACCAAACTCAAACATTAATCAGCATATCATTAATTTTTGTTTTCATTTATCCAATAAATACAATTTTAGTTTTCGCTGAAATACTACACTAAGTATCTAATAATTATAATATTATATTCCACACGTCAAATACTACACTAAGTATCTAATAATTATAATATTATATTCCACACGTCAAATACTACACTAAGTATCTAATAATTATAATATTATATTCCACACGTCAAATACTACACTAAGTATCTAATAATTATAATATTATATTCCACACGTCAAATACTACACTAAGTATCTAATAATTATAATATTATATTCCACACGTCAAATACTACACTAAGTATCTAATAATTATAATATTATATTCCACACGTCAAATAC
This sequence comes from Paralithodes platypus, assembly GCA_032716605.1. Classification (NCBI taxonomy): domain Eukaryota; kingdom Metazoa; phylum Arthropoda; class Malacostraca; order Decapoda; family Lithodidae; genus Paralithodes; species Paralithodes platypus. Next base: position 35,761,074 of record CM064485.1, on the reverse strand, counting down.
TACACTAAGTATCTAATAATTATAATATTATATTCCACACGTCAAATACTACACTAAGTATCTAATAATTATAATATTATATTCCACACGTCAAATACTACACTAAGTATCTAATAATTATAATATTATATTCCACACGTCAAATACTACACTAAGTATCTAATAATTATAATATTATATTCCACACGTCAAATACTACACTAAGTATCTAATAATTATAATATTATATTCCACACGTCAAATACTACACTAAGTATCTAATAATTATAATATTATATTCCACACGTCAAATACTACACTAAGTAGCTAATAATTATAATTTATATTCCACACGTCAAATACTACACTAAGTATCTAATAATTATAATATTATATTCCACACGTCAAATACTACACTAAGTATCTAATAATTATAATATTATATTCCACACGTCAGGAGTACATTAAAAAGCTGTATTAAATCAGGTATTAGACTAAATAATGATAATGAAAGTGTTTGGGTAGAGGTTAACGAAGGTAGTGAGACCATAGTTATTGGAGTTATATATAGACCGCCTAATATGAGTAGAAATGGCGGAAAATTGTTATGGGAGGAAATTAAAATAGCATCAAGGTTTAGCAATGTGTGCATTATGGGGGATTTTAATTTTCCGAACATTGATTGGCAGCACCAAATAGGCGACTCCGATTCAGTAGAGTTTATAGAGGTAGTACAAGATAGTTTTTTATTTCAATTCATAGATACGCCGACTAGAGGTATTAATATTCTTGATTTAGTTTTCAGTAACAATGAACATATGATAAATAATGTAGAGATTGGTGACCACCTAGGAAATAGCGATCATAAATCTATTTATTTTAATATACAATGGACAGGAAATGCTAAAGAGAATACGACCCTTATCCCAGATTTCAGAAAAGCCGATTATGGTGGGCTAAGAAGAGACTTAAGGGTGGACCCTATTGTTAAGCGATTAAGTCAGGATATGCCAGAGTTAAACTTGCCACCTACATATAACCAGTTTATTGCTTCACTCCACAATGCTCAAAATAAATATATCCCTAAAAGAAGATTTAGATCGACGCAGAACCAACCAAAATGGATGACTAATAAGCTAATAGATCTTATAGGAAAAAAGAAAGGAATATATCGAAAAATAAAGAAAGGTGAAAATCATTTACATATATACTATCAGACTCTATCAAGACAGGTCAAAAAGGAAATCAGGAAAGCAAAAAGAAATTATGAAATAAGGATAGCCAACGACTCAAAAAATAACCCTAAAGCTTTTTACCAACTATATAAATCTAAAGTTAGAGATGTAATAGGCCCCCTAAAAACTTCAATAGGAGAAATAACAGAAAATGATTTAGAAATGTGCAGTACATTAAATAGTCAGTTTCTTTCCGTTTTCACTAATGAAAATTTGGCACAGATTCCAGAAGTCAATATGGTATATAGTGATAGTATAGAAAATATGTTAAGTACAGTTAGTATAAGTAGAAATGATGTGCTTAAGGAAATTGACAGACTGAAACCTCAAAAATCGCCTGGTCATGACGAGGTATATGCTAGAGTATTAAAAGAATGCAGAGATGAGTTAAGTAGTCCATTAGCATTTATATTTAACAAGTCATTAGAAACAGGTTTAGTTCCAGAAGCTTGGAAGCTTGCAAATGTAGTTCCGATCTTCAAAAAAGGTGATAAATCGATAGCATCCAATTACCGTCCCATTAGTCTCACATCAATCATAGGAAAGTTGCTAGAGTCTATTATTGCTAGGAAAATTAGAAGCCACTTAGTAAAATTTAACTTAATAAATTCTTCTCAGCATGGATTCACTCAGGGACGTTCGTGCCTTACTAATTTGCTTAGCTTTTTCTCAGAGGTATATGATGCAGTAGATAGTGACAAGTCATATGATATTATATATTTAGATTTCAGTAAAGCTTTCGACAGAGTCCCTCATGAGAGATTGATGAGAAAGGTTGAGGCACATGGAATAGGAGGGTCGTTGTTGGGATGGATTAGGTCATGGCTAATTGGTAGGAAACAGAGAGTCAGCATAAATGGTACCAAGTCAGAGTGGGGAGCAGTCAAAAGTGGTGTCCCCCAGGGATCGGTATTAGGTCCCCTGTTGTTTCTTATATACATAAATGACCTAGATTTAGGTATAACTAGTAGGATAAGTAAATTCGCAGACGATACTAAAATGGGGAGATCAATTGATTCAGATAGTGATATAGAGTGCCTCCAAAGGGATCTAGATACCTTACATGAATGGTCAGTAAATTGGCAGATGAAGTTTAACATTGACAAATGCAAGGTATTAAAGATAGGGAAGATGCAAACAAATGTTAAATATAAACTAGCTAATTTAGAATTAGAAAATTCAGACTGCGAGAAAGATCTAGGTGTGTTTGTTAGCAATGATTTGAAGCCTAGAAAACAGTGTATAAGCGTTCGTAATAAGGCAAACAGGATTCTCGGGTTCATCTCTAGGAGTGTGAGTAACAGAACTGCTGATGTTATCTTAAAACTTTACTTGTCATTAGTGAGACCCCATATGGATTATGCTGTCCAATTTTGGTGTCCTTATTACAGAATGGACATAGATTCATTGGAGAGAATTCAGCGTAGAATGACAAAAATGATCCATAATATTAGAAATTTTCCGTATGAAGAAAGGTTGAAGAAATTAGGCTTACATTCGTTAGAGAAACGCAGAGGGGATATGATAGAGGTGTTCCAGTGGGTTAGTGGGATTAACAAAGGGGACATGACAAATGTACTAAAGCTCAGTGATAGCGAAAGAACTCGTACCAATGGTTTCAAATTAGATAAATTTCGTTTCAGAAAAGATATAGGCAAATATTGGTTTGGTAACAGAGTTGTAGATGGGTGGAATAGGCTACCAAGTGATATAGTGGGATCAAGAACGATAGGGAGCTTTAAGAAAAAATTGGATAAGCATATGGACGAGAAGGGTTGGGTGTGAAGGGGGATCAGCCGGGTTGGGCCAATCAGCGCTCTGCAGACCCCCGTAATCCTGCGTTAATCTCTAACCGGTTTGGTAAGATGATCCTCAGGGTGTTAGAGTGTTGAGCCTATAATTGGGCTTTGTAATTGGGGTTGTGTGGGACAGGGATCTGCCTTGCTTAGGCCAATCGGCTTTCTGCAGACTCCCATTTTCTTATGTTCTTATGTTCTTATGTTCTAAATCCTTTGTCTAAATGTTCTTGTCATCAGCGTTGTTCTGCTCACTGGCACATGTAATTTGTGCCTTTGTCTATTAAGATTTCCTAAACACACCATCCATTACCGAACGAGTAGGTTAATACTCTTGATATAATTATACATTTATTTTGCTATACAGAACACATAGACGTCAGGAAAACATACTAATTGCAAAGATTTACATAAGGGTTCAGAATATTGTCTATAATGAGCTGATTTGATAATTCTAACAGCTATTTATGTAGTGTAATAATTGGTTTAATATGACAGTCACTAGCTGCACCACAAACCTCTAGAGTCTGTACCATAAATTACATATGGATATACACGACAGTTGTATAATGTAACAAGTGTTGCAATATTCAATAATGTTCTGGCCTTGCATAATATATATATTCCTCTTGACATTTTGTTTTTAATATGTTTAAGGGCGTATTTTTGTTTTCTATTTATTCATTTATCTGTTTTTTAGTTTCCTCGCTATACCTTCATTAAACTTTAAAATACACCCCCTAGGAAAGTGTCTCAGCCGAATGCCGGTTCCTCCCAAAATTACCGCCTCGGTATCGCTAGCCAGGAAAAAATCTACGCCTAAATGGCACAAAAGGTCATAATATTGACAAAGAAATGGGGTTAAAGGTCTTAAAATCGCCAAACTAATGAAACGAACGTATTTTAATTGCAAAACTAGTAGGGCTAACATGAGTGAGAAGGGGGTCCAGAAAAATTAAGTACGTACCTCTCCCATAAGTGCTCATTTCAAATTAACCTGGAATCAATTACTACTCCTGAGAAATAAGGGGTTTCTACTCTTCTACGAGGAATATCGTTTATGCATACATTATAATTTGTTGTTACCTGTTTACCTTTAGTAATGAATAACCTACCATATAATGAGTTTTACTAACATTTAACAATCATTTGTTCACCATCACCCATTCTAATTTGTTTCATTGTTTCAATAGTCAGTGTGTTTATTACATAAGAACATAAGAACATAAGAAAATGGGAGTCTGCAGAAAGCCGATTGGCCTAAGCAAGGCAGATCCCTGTCCCACACAACCCCAATTCAATTACAAAGCCCAATTATAGGCTTCACACTCTAATACCCTGAGGATCATCTTACCAAAACGGTTAGAGATTAACGCAGGATTATGGGGGTCTGCAGAGCGCTGATTGGCCCAACCCGGCTGATCCCCCTTCACACCCAACCCTTCTCGTCCATATGCTTATCCAATTTTATCTTAAAGCTCCCTACAGTTTTAGATCCCACTATAGCACTTGGTAGTCCATTCCACCCATCTACAACTCTGTTACCAAACCAATATTTGCCTATATCTTTTCTGAAACGAAATTTATCTAATTTGAAACCATTGGTACGAGTTCTTTCGCTATCACTGAGCTTTAGTACATTTGTCATGTCCCCTTTGTTAATCCCACTAACCCACTTGAACACCTCTATCATATCCCCTCTAACTCTGCGTCTCTCTAACGAATGTAAACCTAATTTCTTCAACCTTTCTTCATACGAAAGATTTCTAATATTATGGATCATTTTTGTCATTCTACGCTGTACTCTCTCCAATGAATCTATGTCCATTCTGTAATAAGGACACCAAAATTGGACAGCATAATCCATATGGGGTCTCACTAATGACAAGTAAAGTTTTAAGATAACATCAGCAGTTCTGTTACTCACACTCCTAGAGATGAACCCGAGAATCCTGTTTGCCTTATTACGAACGCTTATACACTGTTTTCTAGGCTTCAAATCATTGCTAACAAACACACCTAGATCTTTCTCGCAATCTGAATTTTCTAATTCTAAATTAGCTAGTTTATATTTAACATTTGTTTGCATCTTCCCTATCTTTAATACCTTGCATTTGTCAATGTTAAACTTCATCTGCCAATTTACTGACCATTCATGTAAGGTATCTAGATCCCTTTGGAGGCACTCTATATCGCTATCTGAATCAATTGATCTCCCTATTTTAGTATCGTCTGCGAATTTACTTATCCTACTAGTTATACCTAAATCTAGGTCATTTATGTATATAAGAAACAACAGTGGACCTAATACCGATCCCTGGGGGACACCACTTTTGACTGCTCCCCACTCTGACTTGGTACTATTTATGCTGACTCTCTGTTTCCTACCAATTAGCCATGACCTAATCCATCCCAACAACGCCCCACCTATTCCATGTGCCTCAACCTTTCTCATCAATCTCTCATGAGGGACTCTGTCGAAAGCTTTACTGAAATCTAAATATATAATATCGTATGCCTTGTCATTATCTACTGCTTCATATACCTCTGAGAAAAAACTAAGCAAATTAGTAAGGCAAGAACGTCCCTGTGTGAATCCATGCTGAGAAGAATTGATTAAGTTAAATGTTTCTAAGTGGTTTCTCATTTTCCTAGCAATAATTGACTCTAGTAGCTTTCCTATGATTGAAGTGAGACTAATGGGACGGTAATTGGATGCTATTGATTTATCACCTTTTTTGAAAATCGGAACTACATTTGCAAGCTTCCAAGCTTCTGGAACTATACCTGTTTCTAATGAATTGTTAAAAAGAAATGTTAATGGGTAACTTAACTCATCTCTGCATTCTTTTAATACTCTGGCATATACCTCATCAGGACCAGGCGATTTCTGAGGTTTCAGTCTGTCAATTTCCTTAAGCACATCATTTCTACTTATAGTAACCGTACTTAACCTATTTTCTATACTATCTCTATATACCTTACGGACTTCTGGAATCTGTGCCAAATTTTCATTAGTGAAAACGGATAGAAACTGACTATTTAATGTACTGCACATTTCTAAATCATTTTCTGTCATTTCTCCTATCGAAGTTTTAAGGGGGCCTATTTTATCTCTAACTTTAGATTTATATAGCTGGTAAAAAGCCTTAGGGTTATTTTTTGAGTCATTGGCTATCCTGATTTCATAATTTCTTTTGTCTGTCCTTATACATTTTTTAACCTCTCTTGATAGATTCTGATAGTAAGCAAGTAGGTGAATTTCGCCTTTCTTTATTTTTCGATATATTCCTCTCTTTTTTCCTAGAAGGTCTAATAGTCTATTATTCATCCATTTGGGTTGGTTCTGTGTTGATCTAAATTTTCTTTTGGGGATATATTTATTTTGCGCATTGTGGAGTGAAGAAATAAAATTATTATATGTAGCTGTCAAATTATCCTGAGTTAAGACAGGTATCTGAGAGAGAGTATGTTCATTAGCGCACCTGGGTCCACTTAATAGTTTAACCATAGGATCGACTCTTAAGGCTCGTCTTAATCCACCATAATTGGCTTTTCTGAAATCTGGGATAAGTGTCGTATTCTCTTTAGCCTTTCCTGTCCATTGTATGTTAAAATAAATTGATTTATGATCACTATTTCCTAGTTGGTCTCCTATCTCTACATTATTTATCATTTGTTCATTATTACTGAGAACTAAATCGAGGATATTATTACCTCTAGTAGGCGAGTCTATGAATTGAAATAAAAAACTATCCTGTACCGCCTCAATAAACTCTTCTGAATCTGAGTCGCCGATTTGATGCTGCCAATCAATATTCGGAAAATTAAAATCCCCTATAATACACACATTGCTAAACCTTGATGCTATTTTCACTTCCTGCCATAAAGCTGTACCTTCGTTTCTACTCATATTTGGTGGTCTATAAATAACTCCAATAATTATGGTCTCACTACCTTCGCTAACCTCAACCCAAACACTTTCGTTATCAGTATTTAGTCTAATACCTGATTTAATACAGCTTTTTAAAGAACTCCTGACAAACACTGCTATTCCGCCGCCCCTCCTACTTGTTCGGTCGCGTTTAAACAAACTATATCCTGGTATATGGAATTCTGCTAAAAAATGTCTTGATTCTGTATTAATCCATGTTTCAGTCAGTGCTATAATGTCTATATTTTCGTTGCTAACAAGTGCTCTAAGTTCATCCATTTTGTTACATAAACTCCTACAGTTTGTATAATATAATCGCAATGAATTTATTTTACTGGTATCGGATTTACCTTTATTTCTAACTGAATTCCCATCTTCTGTTACGCCTTTAATATTTCTACTAGCAGTACAATTAAAATCCTGTGACTGATATTTTCTATTCCTATCTGATGTACCAGTACGGCAATTTACCCTATCTAGACAATTATTCTTACTCATATTCTCAGGCTTTATTTTCAGCGAAACCCCGCGACAATCCTATCTATTGACCTAGCTAAATTTGCCACCCCTAGCCGAGAAAGATGAACCCCGTCCTGTGCGTACAACTGATTTTTACCATAGAAACGGGTCCAGTTATCAAGGAATGGTATTGCATTTGCATTACAGTATTTTTCCAGCCGACAATTGATACCAATTGCCCTAGATGACCATTCCTTGCTGACCCCTCTCCGTGGCAAGATACTGTGTACTACAGGTATGCCTCCCTTCCTCCTAACTTTATCTAACACCTCCCTGTACTGCCGAAGCAGTACTTCCGTCCTACCTTTACCAACATCATTGCTCCCTGTACTGAGACAGATAATGGGGCTATCTCCAATATCTTTCATGATGTAATCAATGTCCTCTAACACCTTCCCAACCCCGGCACCAGGCAGACAGACAAGCTTCCTAATATCATTACAGTATTTATGTTGTTGTCACTCAGATATATGTGTGTGTCATCTGCAAGTAAACTAGGTAACAGGTCTAGGGTAACATTCACAATTTCATTGACATATATTAAGCATAATAGAGGACCAAAGTACTGAGTCTTGTGGTACCCCACATTTCACAAAATATTTGGTGTAGCATACACCGTTATTTTCTACATACTGTGTTTTATTTACTAAATATATCTTTAATCAGCTATAAGCAACTCCTCTAATACCATATGTTTGATTTTATTAAGTAATTTAGAATGATTTACTGTATCAAAGGCTTTACTTAATTTCAGTAATACACCAAGTACAAAGTTTCCTGTATCTATTCTAAAAACCTTTGATATTTTGTCTATCAATACAGTCAGTGCCAAATCAGTTCCATATCCCTGCCTAATTCCAAACTGACATGTTTATAATAGTGTATGCTTATTTATAAATGCCAGTAATGTATTATACATAATGCGTTCCAATATCTTTGAAAATATAGACAAGACTGATACTGGGCAATAATTGTTGAACATTTAGCGTCATTACATTTATAGAGAGTTGTAATCCTTGGAAGTTTTAGTTAATCGGGAAATACACCTTCATATGATGAAACATATATTATGGAGTTAAGGGCCTCAATAAAAGCTCAATATGTTTCTATAATAATGGGAACATTAATTCCATGCCAACCTGGACTTTTATTTTTCAATGCCATTATCATGGCATTATAATACATTCAGTAGGCTTTGAAAACAAATAGTTAGAATTAGCATTAGGCACAAATAAGAAAAATATCTATTTCGTAAAGGTATCGATTCACAAAGGTTAGATCCAATAATAATACAATAATTGTTAAACCATCCGCAATATCTCTATGCTTTTGTACAATATTACCATAACTCAAAAACTTATTGCTTTGTCTAGGAGCCTTTTTTTTCTTTCTTATAATCTCCTTAATTAATTCCTAGGACCTTTTAACATTCCCAATATCTTTCTTAAATACTTCATTGTAGTGTTGTTGTTGTTGCTGTTCCCCGGTTGTATGGCCGTGCAGCCCCAAGGTCCGAAGCAAGGCTAAGGCCATATCGGAGCGGCCCCACAAAACCCTCCCTGCTTACCACTAATAAACCCCAGGTGACCGAAGCCACTCTAAGGCAGGGAGCTGAGGAGGGTGCGGAAACACCCGGGAAACCAAAGCCCCACCCAAGGCCCTGTGCCCCTCATCAATTATGAAGGGAAAGTTGAGGGGCAAAGGAAAAATGTGACGCTTTGGCTCCCAATCTGCAAACCTCTAAGTTGGCAGTAGGGAAGTCAATCCACAGAAGAGATGCCATCACTTGAGACCTAGGAAATATATAAGTAAAAGGAACAGTCAGAGTAAGCTATGGGTATGGCAGAGATCGCTCAGCTCTCACTCTAATAGACCAGCCCATCACCACATGACTAGAACCCAATCCTCTCAGCATCAGCTAGGAAAGGCCCTAGAAAGCCACCTTTGGCGGAGGGATAACTCCCCTATTTCAACCCCTTTCGGGGTTGAGCACCCGCCCTCATTATAGTGTTATTTATATTACATATTGTTGGTTTATTTAATGATAGCATGTATAATTTGTTTTCTATTCTAATTGAATTTTTCAACCATAAGGTGAGCCATGATTTTGTATTACGATATGCTACCTTTATTTAACAATTGAAAAAAACATTTCATAATGTGTAAAATGTTTTAAGTGCATTAAGTGCGATGGAAAAAAAATAGACTGTTTTTATTTATCGTAATATTCACCCAATATACTGAAGATAATTATGTCTTATATTTGTGAATATTCTGTTCATTATATTAACGGCTTTCTACAAAGTAAAAATACAGGTTTGTTTTCTTATTTGTGAAATCAGGACTCTATAGAACACCAATGACGACGTCTTTGTTATAGATAATAGTAATTACAGTGCTTGTCTATCTCTATGAACAAACACTCAACATGATCACTCATTACATTTAGATCACCTCATGTATCGTTTATATTTGTTCACTAATTTCTAAATTATTTACTAAATTATTATTCCACTACCATATTTCGTAAGTAATTAAGTGTTATCTGTTAACGTTAAATTACTTAAACCAGGTTGTTGTAAGGCCAATTACATCAACATCAATTTCAAGATTATGTAGGTAAGACTCAAAATTACTAAGTTTGTTTCTGAATATCGCGCATATTTATATCACCAAAAACAAACAGTCACCCGAGTGTGCTCCACTTTCTTGGTTAAACGTGTCTTCACAATAATACTCACATTTCAAGTTTTATTGTGCTAAGTCATAATAATAGTTCATATCACGATCACCATCACAAAAGGGCTTATTATGTATGTGTGTGTTTTTGTGTGATCAGTGCGCTCTAATGGATCAAACACCACGGTATAAAATGTTGATAATAATTTTCTATTATTTTTATTGTACAAAATGGCATGTATGTTAAAATTAATTAACACTAGATTTCATAGAATCAAATATTTAATACAAAATACAGAATAAAAGTACTCTACAGCATAAAAAGTTCTAATATGTCTTATGCATTCCCATATAAGGTTTATTGAAACACAGACACAGACACACACCATTACACACACACACACACACATCATTCACTCCTCGAGCGCTTCACCCAGTTCTAGACTGTACATAATCATAAGTCTGCGTTCATGTGTACTTTTCGTGTAAAATGTGAGAGGGAGAGAGAGAGAGAAAGAGAGAGAGAGAGGTCACGTCTGCGTAGCAGGCTTTAGTTTAGTCTCTCATTCTCTCTCTCTCTCTCTCTTGACTCATTAAACTACCTAATGGGTTTACCGTGAATTATAACAAAACATTTATGCTCAAGACGAATACAACACTAAACCATAGCTGGAAATCACAATTGAATAAGTTCACATCTAGTACCTGTGCGTAAACATATTCACATAAGTATAAGATATGTTCTACCTGGAATAAACTTTCCTCAGACGTTGTG
>CM064485.1:35455157-35745157 GCA_032716605.1 Paralithodes platypus | reverse complement strand
TGTCTGGTGTCCAGCACACAGGAAATATATACAGTAGAGTAATCAGAAGGAGACCACGCTAGGGCTGCAAAACTTATTCCGTCGATTTAAAGACTGAGCTATGAGGACAGGTTAAGAACCCTTGATACCTTCTCCTTAGAGTTGCGTATACAATGAGATCAACTCACTGAAGATTTAAAATACTGAATGGGTTTGACAAAGTGGAGTATGCAAAAATATTATTAGGCTCAATATGAATGGAACTCGCAACCATGGCTGGAAGTTAGAAATGAAAGGGTTCAGCACTAGTACGTGTGGACATCTTTTCACACATAAAATCTGTTCTACCTGGAACAAAATTGTATCAGAAGTTGTAAAAAATTCTCCAGTAGAACAGTTCAAGAAGAGATTAGATAGTATTTTGCAATGCACATCACATTATGTGTTTTCCGCTCACAAACTGTATTCTAGAATTGACCGCAAGGTCTTCGATTTACTATATTGCGGTTACTTATAGTTCCTTGAAACTCACTCTCACTCTTCCCCTCACTCTCTCTCACAGACACACACTCTCTCTCTCTCTCTCTCTCTTTGAGACAATTTTAAGAGACAAGATAGTTGATTATCTAGAATCAAATAAGTTGATCAAAGATAGCCAACACGGGTTTAGCTCCAGTAAGTCTTGCCTGACGAATCTGATTGCATTTTATAACAGACTATTTACGTATAATGATACAACTATAAATCACTAGATATTATCTATTTGGACTTCAAAAGCATTTGATAAAGTACCACACGGAAAACTGTTGAACAAATTAGAAATTATAGGCATCAAAGGAAATATCCATGCATGGATGTAAAGCTGGTTAACAAACAGAAAGCAGAGAGTGGTAATAAAAGGAGTAGAGTCTGACTGGGAGCTAGTTTATAGTGGAGTGCCTCAGGGATCGGTCCTGGGGCCAGTTTTGTTTCTTGTCTATATATATATGATATTGATATATGACTGAATAACACCTTCTCAAAATTCGTTAATGACACAAAGCTAGGACTCTCAGTATTAACCGAAGAAGATAGAACCAAACTACAATCATATTTAAATATAATAGTTGAATGGTCAGAAAAGTGGCAGATTCCATTTCAATGTTGATAAATGTGAGGTCTTACAAATCGGTAGTAAAAAAAAATATGAATACAAGATAAAAGAGCAGTCAAGAATACCTACTGCACTAGTGAAAGAGTTGGGGGTACTACAGTAATATCAGAAAACTTAAAAACTCAGAACAATGTGCAGCAGCTGCGAACAAAGCCAATAGAGCAATGGGGTTTATTAAATTATATGTTACTTATATAAGTACAAAAGTGAGAACATTATAGTACCGTTATACAGAAGCATAGTGAGGCCCCATCTTGAATATGGTGTACAATTTTGGTCTCCTTATCTAAACAAATACATTGAGAGACTCGAGTCAGTACAGAGTAGAGCCACAAAGTTAATACCATCAATAAGAAAAAAATCATATAATGATATATTAAACAAAACAAAATGTGTTCTCACTTAGGAAAAGATGATTAAGAGGTCAATTTATTGAGTGTTTCAAGATTATAAAGGGCTTTGATAAAATTGATGCCGAGTCACTGTTCACAATCAATAACAGCTCATCGACTTGAGGAAACGGGATGTAAACCAGGAGGGCCCAACTCAATGCCACAAAGGATTTTTTTCACCTACAGTGTAGTCAACGAGTGGAACAAATTGCCAGAGTACAAAGGAGTACAAAGGAAATCAAGCAACAGCAGGTCTAGTGACCCTTCTAGGCTGCTTGTCCTCCAAAACACTGAGGATCAAGTGTCCAAACAGTGGTTTAGAGTGGGTAAGGGAACATTGGAAAGGGAACTACTGCCCTGGAACTAATGTCCGTGGCAGGACTAGGAAGTTAGTAGGGGACATAGGGGTTAGTAACTGAGGGGAGGATAAAATAAAGTTATTCATTTACAAACGCAGTCAGTCGCGGGTTTGATGCGAGATATTTGTCTAGGCGGAGTTTAAATAAATCAACGGTGCTGCAGTCTATAACATCTCGGGGAAGCCCATTCCACAAGTTGACAACTCGATTGAAGAAGAAATTCTTAGATTCGTGTGAGTTAAAAGATTTACCAATAATTTTGCAACCGTTTCCCCGCGTGTAATTAGATTGGTCGATAGTGAAGCACTTACTACAGTTCATATTGTCGATGCCTTTGAACACTTGAATTAAGTCACCTCTTAATCTGCGCTGGGTTAAAGGAAATAGATTTCATTCTCTAAGACGCTCTTCGTATGGTTTGTTCTTTAGGCTAGGTATCATTTTGGTAACTCTACGTTGAACTCGTTCTAGCTTGTTTATGTCTTTTTGGTAATAAGGGCACCAGCATTGAACGCAGTATTCCAGAAGAGGGCGGACTAAGGAATTGTAAAGGGTTAGGATAACGTCTTTGGATTTATGCTCAAATGACCTGCCTATAAAGCCAATTATTTTGTTTGCCTTCTTAACAACTTCTGAACATTGTTGACTCGGTTTTAGGTTACTCGATATTGTTACTCCCAGATCGGTTTCTCTGTTTACATTCTTAAGCTGAGTGCCATTCATCGAATAGTTTGCTTTCTCATTTAGGTATCCGATATGTAGTACTTTACATTTATCCGCATTGAAACTCATTTGCCAAATTTGGGCCCAATGTGACAATTTATCTAGATTGTGTTGCATATCGTCAACTTGATCTTTTGAGAGTATGCTATTTGCAATTTTTGTATCGTCAGCAAATTTTGAGATTGTACAGGTGAGACCCTCATCTATGTCGTTGATGTAAATTAGAAAGAGAATTGGTCCTAGTACCGATCCCTGGGGTACCCCGCTACTTACATTGGTCCATTTAGATGCCTTACCGTTTATGACTACTCTTTGCTTTCTGTCGCTGAGCCAATTTTCTATCCATTTCAACACACCGTCTTGTATTCCATGCGCTTTTAGTTTTAGCAGTAAACGTTTGTGGGGAACTTTGTCAAAGGCCTTTTGAAAATCTAGGTATATAATATCTACAGCTTTACTCTCATCGTAGAGGTTGAGGATATCGTGGAAGAAGTCTAAGAGGTTTCTTAAACAGGAACGTTTTTTACGAAAGCCGTGTTGAGTATCTTTAAGTATGTTATTTTCCTCTAAGTGATGTACGAGTCTGTCTCGTATGACCGTTTCTAGCAATTTACATACAACTGAGGTTAAGCTAATTGGACGATAGTTACTGGGTAGGGATTTGCTGCCTTTTTTGAATATCGGTGTTACGTTGGCTATCTTCCACTGATCAGGCATAGTTCCAGACTGCAAGGATTTATTGAATAGTAATGTCAGTGGTTTGGAGAGCTCATCCTTAGCTTCCTTTAGAACTCTAGGCGAGATTGTATCAGGTCCAGGCATTTTATTTACCTTGAGTTTATCTAAACAATTCAATACTTCTCTCTCTGTTACGGTGATATTGCTTAGAACATCTGAATTATCAATCTGAATCGGCGATGGTGTAGGGATATCACTGAGGTCTTCTGTTGTAAAAACTGATGCAAAGAAGGTATTGAGGGCATTACTCATTTGTACTTCGTCTTTGGTGTATTCTCCATTTTCATCGACTAATGGTCCAACAGTTGAAGTAACTACTTTTTTCTTTCTGATAATTATAACTATAGAATTCTTTCGGGTTTGTTTTACTTTGATTCGCAATATGTAACTCTAGGGTCTTTTTACTTTGCTTAATTAACTTTTTGGCTTTGCGTCGTAGCTCTACAAATTTCACCCGTTCTTCGTCATTTGTGAGGATTTTAATCTATCATTAGCACATTTTTTAGCAAGCAGGCAGTTTGAAATATCTTTATTCCACCATTTGGGCTTATTATTATGGCCTGGACGCCGTATTTTCGATGATATGCAGTCTTGCACTGCTTTAAGGTAAGTGGTTTCGAATAACTTCCAAGATATATTTATGTCGTTATTGTTAATTAAAAAGCTCCAGTCAGTTTCTTTAAACATAGCTCTAAGTTTATGAAAGTTTGCTTTCTTGAAATTAGGGACTTTTTCGATGCTATTATTTGGTTCGTTACTAGTAAAGTTTAAAGTGAAAGTTATCGTACGATGGTCGCTGTTACTGAATTCATCACCAACATTCAAATTCTCTATTAACTCTTCTTTTGTTGCAAGTACAATGTCAAGAACGTTATTACCACGGATCGGTGTTCGAACAAATTGATAAAGCGAACTCTCTTGCAAGTTCGTATACAAGTCATGTCCGGAGTGTGAAGTAAGAGTATCGCCCAACTTGGTCACAGGTAAATTAAAGTCGCCAAAAAATACGGTATCTTGTGAGTTACTTACATCTGCAATTTGTTCATAAATTTCTCGGTTAGTTTGTACTGATGGAGCTGGAGGTCTGTATATTAATGCAAGTATTATTTTTGTACCTTTATTATTCTTTAATAGCACAAAAGATGTGTCGACGTTCACAATTTGAGGTTTTGACAAGAGGGTAGGGTTAAGACTTTCTTTGATATAAAATAAAACGCCACCTCCATTTTTATTTATTCGGCTTTTCTCAAACATTACATAACCGGGAAGTGAATACTCTGCTAAAAAGTCTCTATCTACTGTATTGAGCCAAGATTCTGTTATACCAATCACATCATAATTTTCAGTAAACACTAGTTCCTCTAAATCTGAAATGTTATTGCGTATGCTACGAGCATTTGCATAGAAAACCTTTAAAGTTGCGGTTTTAGAATTCACAGAACGTTCTTTAATCAAATTTTTGGTTCTGGTCGGATCTACATTTACATTCATGGCTGTCATCGGTTCTCTGTCGTTATCCCTGGCGGTTTTGAATTTGGGTCGTGTTGGTGGAGCTTTATCCAAATTCGCGGTTCTTGACAGAATAGCATTTAATTCCTTCGCAGGTTGCCGCCCTCGCTGTCTTCGGTCCTCCTTCCTGGTTGTCCTGTGCTGAGTCGATTTCTTCTCCGAAAATCCTTCACCGCATCGTTGAGAAGACGCCCAAAACGTGCTGCTCCCACCTGGTTCAGATGAACTCCATCGTCCGAAAACAAATAGTCATCGTAGTAGAAATTGTCCCAGGTGTCGACGACCCACGTTTTCCTTCCTGCCGAGGTTTGCTAGACAACGATTTGTGCTGGTGGCTATGTTGTAAAATCGGCTCTCTACACCAAGCCGGGGGACGATTCTTGAGACGATGATCCTTGATGACTTCTCCTTAAACGACTTGATCAGCTGCTGGTACTTTAAAAGCAAATCTTCCGACCGGGTTCGCTGTACATTGTTGGATCCAACGTGGATGACGTACATTGTATTAGCAGGGGCCAGCTTAGATACTTCGTCAACTGCAGCAACTACGTCGTCCACACCACCACCAGGGATACAAAAACGCTTCCTGGTCTTAGGTGCTCTGGCGCAAAACTCTGTGAGCTGACCACGTATCATCGAGTCTCCCACGAGCCGGACTTCTTCTATTTCCGCTTCGTCATCCGAGTCTGTGAGTATCTGGAAGCGGTTTTGACACTCGGTAATCGGTATGGGTTTCCTGGTCTTGGGGCAAACGTTGTTCCTCACGACACGGAAGTTGTCTTGAGGGGGAAGAGAGTCACTATTTGTTTCTTGAGTATCGGAACCATCAGCTGAAATGGCTACTGCAGGCGTTGAATTGTTGGCAGTTGACGTTGGGGCGTTGGTGGCTGCTGGAGTTGCGGTGACAATTGAAGTTTGTGGTACTCCAACGTTGAGTGTTACAAACTCTTGGAGTGATTCCAGCTTCATGGTGAGGACGTTGATCTTGTTGTAGGCTTCATCTAATTTCACTGTCAAATTCTCTCGTTGCTGGCAGAGACGGCAGACTTGAAGATCGACAGTAGCAAACATGGACTCACCAAACCTACCGGCGCAGTTCGTACAAGTGCGAGGCATGGTAACAGTCAGTTTCTTCAGATCACTTCACTCACTTTAAAACACTTAACTCACTTTAAAACACTTAACTCACTTTAAAACACTTCACTCACTTTAGAAACACTTCAATCACTTCAACCGAAAACAAATATGTTGAAATACACAACAATAGGTTATCAGGGGTGATAGCCTAACCGAAAACAAAAAAATTGAGATACGCAGAATTAGGCTTCCAGGGGCGATAGCCTAACCAAAAGTTAAAAAAAAAAATGAAATACGCACCAGCGTTGAATAGCCTAACCGAAAATAATAAAATTGAAATACGCAGAAATAGGCTACCAGGTGTGATAACCTAACCTTAAACAAATATATATATAACAGAATATGTAACTAAATATACAATTCACCAAATAGAGATTATATAAAAATAAAGTGTGACTGCACACAAGGGGTTAATATACTGTATCAACAGATGGCCCTGGTGTCACTGTAGCCTAGTAAAGCAGTAGCCTACTCTTTTTAGATAAAACAAAAAAAGTGTATCAGTCAAAGGTTACTACAAGATCGTGCAAGCAACAACTAAAATTACAGATATATATAGCTACAGTAGGATACTAAATACAATATCTACTAGAGTTAATAAGAACAACAGATTGGCTGGCTATAGGCTAGGCTAGGTTTGGATTAGGTTAAAAGCTTGGCAGGTTGGGTTAGGCTAGGTTAGTTTGTACAAATACCACCCTTAGCTTAAAGTAAAATCACTCTGAGGAGAAAAAGTCAAGAATATATCTAGGGGAAAAGATAAATGAATGCACTTAAATTTACTACAAAATTGGCTGGAATTTAATATGTATAATCCCCCCAAAAAAAAAGTTTGTTTACAAAATGGCGTCGGCGTTCGTTCCTGTAGGCAGGTTAGTTAGTACACAATATTGTTTATTAGCAAATTAATATGCAAAGCTTTACTTACATACAAGGCAGTTAAATTGATACTTACTACAGTAGGTAATGGGTAAAATTAGGGGATACGATTTAATATAAAATAGTAAGAGAGCGTTTGTTTACAAAACAAAACAAAACAATAGATGGCGCTAGTGGCGCCCTGTCCGAGCAGGAGTCTTGTGATAAACACAAAGTGTATCAGTCAATACACAGCGAAATATCGTGCAGTGTTACTTACTAAGCTACAGGATGGTTAAACGTGCTCTTAACCACCTTTCATGCACAAGAATGAAGAGGATGAGTAGTTAATACTCAAATTATGATCGATATCGTGAGAGCGTTGACAGAGCGTCCGCAGCGTCTGGCGGTAGCGAGGTGAGTGTGTGGTGCAATGTAATTCAATCGACGCAATCAAAAGGAATCTAAAAATTCATTTTGAGGAGGTTGGGATAATATAAGCTATGTATACAAAAAAAAAAAATTAAGTATCAGTAGTAATTTTCATTTTCCAAATTCGATCTTTACTATCAATTTCCAGGTAGAAATGTTTTTCATTCTACTGGGGGCCTATTTTCCCAGCTGTATTTCATGCCGACCCTTGCTCCGAGGGAGTGGTGGGTGGGGAGAGAAACTTCTGCTTGGCTATCCTTATCTTCCAAATTGTGTTAGAATTGAGTCCGGACTGCCTAGTAGGGACCGCAAGGTCTGTGCAGTCTGTGTATCCATGTATATCCATGTAACTCACTCTCTCTCTCTCTCTCTCTACCTCAATACCCCAGCAGCAACACACCTTTCTGACTGGAAAATGGGGGTCCAGCATTCTTTGACAGCAAGAAAGGAGGGAGTGAGAGAGTGAGAGTGAGAGTGAGGGAAAGAGAAAGAGAGGAGAGTGAGCTGTATAGAGAAAATAAAGGAAGGAAAGCATCAGAGATTGGGAGAGACAATTGAAAGGTGAGAGAGAAAGAGATAATTCCATATATTTATACAGTTATTCTCAGGACACACTTCCAGCAGAGGTAGCGATCCCTAAATAGAGAATTTTGGAAGAAAATATAACAAAGAAGAGAGAGAGAGAGGGGTGGGGGGGGGGGATGGTGAGGGAGAGGAGAAACTAGTAACTACAACCTCAACAACACATATATACCTTTTAGAACTAAGTCAGAAACCAACACACTTCCCACGTCTGTCTGGTCGCCAATCACTAACACCGCCACATACATCCTGACATCACCACCACCTCCACCACCACCACCACATATCCTGACACCACCACCACCCACCACCTTCACACACACCCTGACTCCACCACAACCACCACCACCCACCACCTCCATTACAACCACACACACCCTGACACCACCAAACATATCCTGTCACCATCACAACCACACACACCGTAACACCACCACACACATCCTGACACCACCACCACCATCACACACCCTGACACCAAACTGGGAAATGCTCTCCTTAGAAAACACATGAAACTAAAAATACGAAATTGCTTATTTGCAAGGAAATGTTTTTTTAAATTGTAATATAAACAAGGACTATTTGAATGCACTTACAGTCAGAAGCCGCAGTTTCTGAGACACTTCGATAGGGCTCGGACATTGGGAGCGTATTGTTTCTGGACGACAACCCACTTTAACCATCACAAGGCCGCACACATACGAACAAACGTTTCGAACCAATAGATGCTTCACTCAGTCTGCCATGTAAAATAATTGTGCTCTTGTTATGCTACGATACGATTCATACTACAGAATCTGGTGTAAAAATTACAAAAACACCATTGTTTGTTATTCCCTCCTCTATCTACATTAAACACGGATAGCTATTAAAGCATTAAGAATGTAAAGAAACACTACCAAACCGCAGTGAATGGACAGGCTTTCGTTGTGTGTGTGTGTGTGATTCATCAGACATAAGAACATAAGAACATAAGAAAATGGGAGTCTGCAGAAAGCCGATTGGCCTAAGCAAGGCAGATCCCTGTCCCACACAACCCCAATTCATTACAAAGCCCAATTATAGGCTTCACACTCTAATACCCTGAGGATCATCTTACCAAAACGGTTAGAGATTAACGCAGGATTATGGAGGTCTGCAGAGCGCTGATTGGCCCAACCCGGCTGATCTCCCTTCACACCCAACCCTTCTCGTCCATATGCTTATCCAAATTTATCTTAAAGCTCCCTACAGTTTTAGATCCCACTATAGCACTTGGTAGTCCATTCCACCCGTCTACAACTCTGTTACCAAACCAATACTTGCCTATATCTTTTCTGAAACGAAATTTATCTAATTTGAAACCATTGGTACGAGTTCTTTCGCTATCACTGAGCTTTAGTACATTTGCCATGTCCCCTTTGTTAATCCCACTAACCCACTTGAACACCTCTATCATATCCCCTCTAACTCTGCGTCTCTCTAACGAATGTAAACCTAATTTCTTCAACCTTTCTTCATACGAAAGATTTCTAATATTATGGATCATTTTTGTCATTCTACGCTGTACTCTCTCCAATGAATCTATGTCCATTCTGTAATAAGGACACCAAAATTGGACAGCATAATCCATATGGGGTCTCACTAATGACAAGTAAAGTTTTAAGATAACATCAGCAGTTCTGTTACTCACACTCCTAGAGATGAACCCGAGAATCCTGTTTGCCTTATTACGAACGCTTATACACTGTTTTCTAGGCTTCAAATCATTGCTAACAAACACACCTAGATCTTTCTCGCAGTCTGAATTTTCTAATTCTAAATTAGCTAGTTTATATTTAACATTTGTTTGCATCTTCCCTGTCTTTAATACCTTGCATTTGTCAATGTTAAATTTCATCTGCCAATTTACTGACCATTCATGTAAGGTATCTAGATCCCTTTGGAGGCACTCTATATCGCTATCTGAATCAATTGATTTCCCTATTTTAGTATCGTCTGCGAATTTACTTATCCTACTAGTTATACCTAAATCTAGGTCATTTATGTATATAAGAAACAACAGGGGACCTAATACCGATCCCTGGGGGACACCACTTTTGACTGCTCCCCATTCTGACTTGGTACCATTTATGCTGACTCTCTGCTTCCTACCAATTAGCCATGACCTAATCCATCCTAACAACGCCCCACCTATTCCATATGCCTCAACCTTTCTCATCAATCTCTCATGAGGGACTCTGTCGAAAGCTTTACTGAAATCTAAATATATAATATCATATGACTTGTCATTATCTACTGCTTCATATACCTCTGAGAAAAAACTAAGCAAATTAGTAAGGCAAGACCGTCCCTGAGTGAATCCATGCTGAGAAGAATTGATTAAGTTAAATGTTTCTAAGTGGTTTCTCATTTTCCTAGCAATAATTGACTCTAGTAGTTTTCCTATGATTGAAGTGAGACTAATGGGACGGTAATTGGATGCTATTGATTTATCACCTTTTTTGAAGATCGGAACTACATTTGCAAGCTTCCAAGCTTCTGGAACTATACCTGTTTCTAATGACTTGTTAAATAGAAATGTTAATGGATAACTTAACTCATCTCTGCATTCTTTTAATACTCTAGCATATACCTCATCAGGACCAGGCGATTTATGAGGTTTCAGTCTGTCAATTTCCTTAACCACATCATTTCTACTTATAGTAA
Organism: Paralithodes platypus; assembly: GCA_032716605.1. Taxonomy (NCBI): domain Eukaryota; kingdom Metazoa; phylum Arthropoda; class Malacostraca; order Decapoda; family Lithodidae; genus Paralithodes; species Paralithodes platypus. The sequence goes on along the minus strand of CM064485.1, from coordinate 35,734,607 downwards.
CCGTACTTAACCTATTTTCTATACTATCGCTGTATACCTTACGGACTTCTGGAAACTGTGCCAAATTTTCATTAGTGAAAACGGAAAGAAATTGACTATTTAATGTACTGCACATTTCTAAATCACTTTCTGTCAATTTTCCTATCGAAGTTTTAAGGGGACCAATTACATCTCTAACCTTGGATTTATATAGTTGGTAAAAAGCTTTAGGATTATTTTTGAATCATTGGCAACCTTAATTTCATAATTTCTTTTTTCTTTACTAATATCCTTTTTTACCTGTCGTGATAGATTCTGATAGTAAGCAAGTAGGTGAATTTCGCCTTTTTTAATTTTTCTATATATTCCTCTCTTTTTTCCTAGAAGATCTAATAGTCTATTATTCATCCATTTGGGTTGGTTCTGTGTTGATCTAAATTTTCTTTTGGGGATATATTTATTTTGCGCATTGAATACTGACTTGATAAAATTATCGTATGTATCTACCAAGTTTGACGTCTCCTCCTGACTTAAGATGACAGGTGCCTGAGAAAGGATACACTCATTTGGACACCTGGATCGACTTAATTTTTTGACCATAGGGTCCGCTAACAGGGCTTCTCTTAACCCACCATAATTGGCTTTTCTGAAGTCAGGTATTAATGTTGTATTCTCTCTGATATTACCTTTCCATTGTATATTAAAATACACAGAATTGTGATCACTATTTCCAAGGTGGTCCCCGATTTCTACACTATTTATCATATGTTCATTGTTACTGAAAACTAAATCGAGAATATTATCACCTCTAGTCGGCGTATCTATGAATTGAGATAAAAAACTATCTTGTACTACCTCAATAAACTCCTTTGAATCAGAGTCCCCTATTTGTTGCTGCCAATCTATATTAGGGAAATTAAAATCCATAGTAGTTGCTATTAAACACATACCGGTACTCACATATAATTCATCCATTTTATATCATGCTATTAACCTTGTGGCACTGTTTAAACATTGCAATATATCAGATACTATAATACTAACATCGAAAAGGCATCTATACCCATTTCTAAACGTAATATCACGATGCGATTCTTATATAGCCTTTACCCTTTAAATGTTATATACATTTGTTTACGAAATATATACGAAATATTTAAACCTATCAGCGTCCGAAGCTTAATTTTGTGTCTATCTATCTATCTATTGCCTGACGCCGTGATCCCCGAAGTGGTGGCCACGAACGAAACGCCCCCATGCACCTCTGTCCCCAGTCAATCGACGCCCCTCCTCCCAACCAGCACCGCCTTCATTCATATATTTCATCACTCCATCCTTCCACCTCTCTCTCAGTTTACCTCTCCCTCTCTGTCCTTCCACCTCCCTCTCGTACACCCTCTTAGTCATTCTCTCGCTTCCCATACGTTCCATATGGCCGAACATTCTCAAGGTATTTCTTTTCACACTTTCCAGCACATCTACCTCCACACACCTCCCTCTTACTTCCTCATTCGTCTGTCCATCCCTCCATGTAACTCTGCACGCACTTCTCAAGTAATTCATTTCCACCCCTCTCACTCTTGGTCTGAGTCTCTCCACCAACGTCCATGCTTCGCTTCCGTAAGTCAGTGTTGGGATTACCACACTGTCATGCAAGGACTTCTTCACTTCCATGCTAACCACCCTATTTCTTGTTACTGCTTTCAGCATTCCTAAAACCCTCTTCCCCTGTTGCACCCTCTCCCGTACTTCTTCATTCATACTCCCATCTTTACTCAGCACACTGCCCAGATACTTAAATGAGCTGACAATCTCCATAGCCTGACCGTTCAACTTCACCTCACACTCTGTGGCTTCACCCCTTTCGAAGACCATAACCTTGCTCTTCCCCGCATTTACCTTCAAGTTCCGTTTTTTGCACACTGTTCTAAACATATTTACCAGACCCTGCAACTCCAATTCATTATCGCTAATCAGAGCTGTATCATCAGCAAACAGCAGTACAGGTAGCTTCCACTCGTTTCCTTCCCTTATCAGTGATACACCAACATCCACTGCTCTTCCTTGTATTTCTTTCATGACTCCATCCATATATACAGTAAACAACCACTGGGACATCACACACCCCTGTTTCAACCCAACATTCAGATCTAAGTACTCGCTCTGCTCATTCTCCACACGTACTGCCGCCTTTGCACCCTCATACATACTCTTCACTGCTTGCAGCAACTTGCCATCTACTCCGTATATTCTAAGTACTTTCCACATACCTTCTCTATCCACTCTGTCATAGGCCTTCTCCAAGTCCATAAAGGCAACATACATCTTTTGTTGCTTCTCCAGATATTTCTCCACAACACATTTCAGGGTAAAAAATGTATCTACACATCCTCTTCCCTTCCTAAAACTGTGTGTGATATTTACATAATAACCCCCATATATCACAACTGATAACTCATTGCCGTTGCACACCTGAATTTCATAACCAGATGATAACATGTAATATTACATTGCATAGTTCGTTGTGTTGTATGTCATGAAGCAGACACTTGTGTTTTCAGTGTCTGTCACCTACTGTAGAACATTATGTTTATTACAACACACATAGGTTCACTTACACACACACACACACTCGACTAATTGTTACTAGCAATTCACGTCATACTTGCCATCGTTACTTTACACAACAACTGTTTATTACCACCAATGTAAGGTAAACATTTACACTGTACACTGAACATCCTCCTCTTCGAAATTAATACAAGTATGCATAACGTGGTCACTGGGAACATTGAAATGAAGACAGCTCTCTGGGGAGAGGGGGGGGGGGGGGGGGCGGTCGAGAGAGCGAACCTAAACTACTAAATTTCATAACAGCTTATTAAACGTTTAAGGTTGGAACCCGAGACATTCTCGTGGGGTAGCAATTTGGAAGTATTTCTTTTAATTTTTTATTTCTTAAAACCTATGGTAATATTTGTGTCTGTATTTACTGTAGATACGTAAGGGAATGCAATAAAGGTATTTTTTGTCATTTGTATATCCATGAATATTTAAATGCGGATCATAGCATAGCAGCAGCATTATCATTTTACATGGCAGACTGAGTGAAGCATCTATTGGTTCGAAACGTGTGTTTATACAGTAGGTATGCGGCCTTGTGATAGTTAAAGTGGGCTCTCGTCCAGAAACGATGCGTTCCACATGTCCGTGCCCTATCAAAGTGTCTCAGAAATTGCGGTTTCTGACTGTACGTATACATTGAATAACATAAATTTGTAATATAAAATATTATATTTTAAATATTTGCATTCATTGATTATTTTGAGGCTGTGGATATACACTATATATATACAGTATATTGTCACATTCCCCTGAACTTATAAAACCCCAGTTCAGTTGTATGTGTGATATAAAACTTAACCTAAGCCCTGTGAGAGGCTAGCTTGCCTTCTTTCTTTCTTATTCTCATGTGCGCCTCTTTGTCAGTTTGGCGCCTCTCTGTGCAACACATTGCCTTTGTTGCCTCGAGTGTAATTACCTCTTGTTTAGCCTTTGGGCAATTGATTTCGTTTATCATAAGTTTACACAGTGTTGTCTTATGCTTTATTTGATTACTTTTGTTGTTAGTGAGAGCACAGGCTACCTGAGATAATTAAGTATTCTTGCGACGCCTGGAGCCCTTCCTCGCCACGCGAGGCCCTGGCTCCCCCTCCCGCCACTGCAGGCAGGGCTCTCACTGTTTAAGGAAATTTCCTCAGATAGGGAAATTTGGAGCCATCTGAGGAAAAGTTTGAGGAAATGACTTTTCTAAGGAAAATCTGAGGAAATTGAGAGCAAAATAGGTGGACAATCTGTGGAAATTCTACACTGGTTTAAGGAAATTGAATTATGTTATATAAATAGGTCTACATAAATAATTAGATGCTTAAAAGAACTATAATTAAAGTTATCACAACTGCACAATGTAGGCAGGACCTAATGTTCAAATGTTCCGCTGTTGACAGTTTAGACTGCCCGACATCTGGTAGCGAAACTAGTAAGTAGTAACCATGAATTGATATTGTAAACACAACACAAGCAACAGCAAGTCTTCCCTTAGTCCTTACCCCAATGCCGCCTATTCCTGAGAGATCATAAACTCACATTTCAAGGTTAGTATAGTAACTTTAGTAACCACTAAGGTCTGTAACAGAGACACAGACTCAGAGTAACTGACCACTGTCACAGACTCACAGAGATTATGAATTTATGAGAGATAGGCTAGGCCTATAGCCTAAGCCCTAAGCCCAAAGGCTAAGGCGTCAAAGTGACTAGCCTAAGGTGTGAGAACTCGATTTTAAGAATTTTGATCACAAATGTTTAATCAGGACAACATTTACAACAAGTACACTGTAGGCTACAATTATATAATACTTAACAGTTAGGCTAGGCCTAACAGTTGGAATTTTGGACAATATGGAGATCCGTTCATTAATTGATTTTATTTTGTTTATTTTTTTATTTATTTTTTTATTACAGTTTTTTGGGTATTGGTTTATTTTAATGTCACCAATTAAATGTACATATTTTAACACAGCTATGGCTTAATTATGCTAAATACTTACCCCGAAAATGTGTTACAAGCCTCGGCGATATATACTAACATAACTGCAAAATACTTAATTTATGATGAGTGACGATTTCTTGCGTCGGCAAGTCGGCCATTAGGTTACTGTTAGTTAGGTTAGGTTACTGTTAGTTAGGTTAGGTTGCTGTTAGGTAGGTTAGGTTACTGTTAGGTAGGTTAGGTAACTGTTGGCTAGGTTAGGTTACTGTTAGTTAGGTTAGGTTACTGTTAGTTAGGTTAGGTTACTGTTAAGTTAGGTTACTGTTAGTTAGGTTGGTTACTGTTAAATTAGGTTACTGTTAGGTTAGGTTACTGTTAGTAAAGTTAGGTTACTGTTAGTTAGGTTAGGTTACTGTTAGTTAGGGTAGGTTAATGTTAGTTAGGTTAGGTTTATGTTAGTTAGAGGCTGTTAGCGTGGGTGTGAAGGGCTGGGGCGGCAGCCCCCACAACATCAGGTTAGGTTAGGTTGTTAGGTTAGGCTAATAACCTTTCTTTTAGGTTATTTGACAGCCAAGTTTTGATTTGAAAAGCAATATTATTCTCAAATTTCACCTCACCCAAAACCCCACATTCCCAAACTCTCCCCTACATTGTTGGATAAAATAATAGGTCAAATAGGTTTCTCCGGGATTTGAAAATTATTTCAAACACTATTTATTGATGAAAATGAACAGAAAAACACAAGAAAATCACCTTAACCATTAGGCCATCGAGACATGTGATATGTGAAAACCTTCACCTAATTAGTTTATGCTCTTGAATTCATTATTTTGAGATCTGAGGAAATTTGTCTGCATTTGAGGAAAATTTACCTGTGTTTTAAGGAAATCTCACAAAACAGTTCTGAGAGCCCTGACTGCAGGCCTTCACTCCAGACTCACCTCTCGCTCTGTCAACATCACTGTTTGGTGTTGGTTAGGCTTGCTTCTTTGGTTTCCCTTGAATACCGCATATTTCTTTTTGTTCTTTATTTGATTGGAGCATAGCAGGGGCTGGAGTCATATTGAACATATTATTTTGTTTTAACATCTTTAGGTTAATATTAATAACTGCATTCATTTCTTCTTTGGCAATCTAGAATATAAGCTTCTCTTTTTATTCCTCCCATGTTCTTTTCCATTATTCTGCAGCATTTTTTCACCATTATTAGATGTGCATGTTATTCATGGTTGATATCACTGGGGGAATTGGGTGGCTGGACTGTTTATCTCTGTTTTTGTCAGGCCTTTGAGTACTGAGGTTGCTGGGTGTGTGATATGGTAGGCTAAGCTTTTCCACCACACAGCATCCTTTGACTCGGGTCTTATCCAACCCTTTATTGGGTGGCAGCCAGCTTCTAACTTCCCCAGGATATCAACCCTTGTGCCTTGTGTAGTTTTTAGCAGCAATACATTCGGTGCAGTCAGGGACTAGGGGTGGAGCCTGTTACTAGGTGAGGTTGTCCCCATTGCACTCGTTTGTATTGAGTTAACCCCAGATGATGTTGTAAGGGTTAAGTCATTAAAGTTGTTTACCCCTTTCAACACCACCGCCGTGCTGTGCTGAAGAGAGCCACTCGGTGTATTATTAGGACATAGGCTAGGGATAATAGGCTTGGCACAGAGGTTTATTGCACTGGACTTTCCATGGGTTTTTGCTCTGTATTGTTCTCAATTCCTAAGCGATTGGGCATGATATAGAATGTTCTGGGAGTCTAGTAGTGGTATGGTTAGATAATATGTGGGCAGTTTAGAATAACCTTAGAAGTTCTCATTCATACTACACGCACTGTGGACTAGACTGGGGGACAATAGATATTTTTGTATCTCCTTGTTACTGCTTTAATAGAGCAAAGAGGAAGATAACCATTTTTCCTAGAGAACCTGTGTGTCTTGGTGTTTGAGTCAGATATTTAGAGCGTGTCTGTTGCAGGGTAGTTCGGTGCTGTTGGAGCATCTGGTTGCCCCAGCTTCCCTCGTAACAGTGACGACCTCAGACCAGCATAGTGTGATAGTATAGAGTTCTTGTGGTGTGAAGCATTATATTTAGATTGTCAGTAATGGTTCTTGTAATTGAAAGTCTACGGACATAGTACTCTTATTTCATTAACCCGTGTCCACAACTATTGCTAAGATGTCGCATGTTGATTACATTCCTGTTCATATTGTGGGGAAGGAGGACGGCTTGCAGTTTATTACATCCTAACCTAGTCAAGAAGAGGTTGCTAGCAAGAGTAGTGATGAATTAAGACGTGTGTTGGAGGCGTATGGATGGAGGTGCAGTGGTATGTCTAAGGCAGAGTTAGTTCAAGAAGTGTGCAAGTTGGCTGCGCAGCCTAGGGGTCCTTATTTTGAAGCTAGTACTTGTGTTGTGGAAGATGGCACCATCCTGCATGTGCCGCAGTGTCCTAGCAGTCAGGTTAGCTATTATTCTACTGGGGCTCGGAGTGGAGCAACAACTCCAGAGCAAGGTGATACTGTAGTTAGACAGTCTCCTACTAATACCACCGCACCTGCCACCACGCCTCCACCGTCAGCATTTAACCCTATCAGTACGGCCCCTTCATTTTCACAGGGCTATGTTCATGCCCCTATAGCCAGTACATTTGTTTCAAGTTATGATAGCAATCCCCAGTATCCTCCTTCTTCCCCCCATGTGTCGTGGGCCACACCCCAGCATTTCACTGCCACTCATACGGTGGCTGCTCAGCACAATGTTCCCCCTTATGCCCAGTTTCCTCCTATAACCCCGATAGGGTCGAGAAGAAGTCCAGAGGTAGAGCTCCAACTAAAGAGAATGGAGATGGAAGAGAGACAGAGAGAGAAAGATGGAGAGAGGGAAGAGAGACAGAGAGAGAAAGATAGGGAGCTTGCGCTGAGGAAGATGGAGATAGAGAAGAGAATACAGGTAGACAGAGAAATGGAGGAGAGGATTAAGTTGAGAGAGTTGGAGGTAGATTTGGAGAAGACGAAGTTGGAAACCAGTGGGCAAAGACGACAAGGGAATAGTGTTGGTCATGCATCTAGGGAGGAGGCAGAAGAGGTGTTGTTTCGACGGCTGAAACTCGTGCCGGCCTTCGATGAACTCAAGGTCACAGAATGGTTCTTGCAGTTTGAGAAGAAGGCCCAAGAGTATCAGTGGCCGAGGCACCGCTGGGCAGCGTTGGTGTCTAAGGTGTTAAAAGGCAAGGCTCTCGATGCATATGATTGCCTAGAAGTGCAGGAACTAGAGTATGATGTACTTAAAGAGGCTGTGTTAAAAGCCTACGAACTGCGTCCCGAGGCTTACAGGTTGGCCCTCAGGGGGGCTCGGAAGCGGCAGGGGGACTCGCACATGGAATGTGCCAGGTACCTGCGCGATACTCTAGCTAAGTGGCTGCATTCAGAGTCAGCTGGTAAATTTGAGGCGGCGTGTGAGGTTTGGCTGATGGAGCAGTTTACAAGCATAGTTGAAAAGGACATAGGGGAAAAATTAAAAGAAAAGCAGTTTAAATCAATAAGGGAAGCAGCAATTTGGGCTGATGACTTTGCACTAGCCCGGTGTGGCACGTGCATGGGGAGCATTGGTGACAGGAGAGACCGACCTGTGCACCAAGCAGCCACAGTATCAGCTCGCCCATTATCACCCAAAGGTACCACAAATAGGACACAACAATATACCAAGGCTGACAACCAGCAAGCTTCTACGGAAGTGAGATGTTATTTCTGCAAGCAAGAGGGTCATTTTAAACCTCAGTGTGCTAAATGGAAAGCTACCCAGGAACCCAAGGCTGTCCAGTTGGTGGCGACATTAGGGGAGGTGCCTGTGAAAGGCAAGCCAGGTACTGGTGAGATTGGGGGGCAGTGTTGGCCAGCGCGAAGCAGGGTAGTCGGCACTTTGCCGCCCCAGACGGTATCACCACCTGAGCATAACCAGACTTCCCCTGATTGGTGTCGGCCATTCATACATGATGGATTTGTACGGGTTGGGGAGCAGACTTACCCTGTCAAGGTGTTTATGGATATTCGTATTTAGGATTATATAGTGGACTGTATAATAATACCATATAATAGTTTATATCACCTGAAGACTGGAACTAGTGCTGTAGAACTTAGTTGACCTGTTGAGCCGTGATGATGTTACAAGATGGTGTGTGAAACGGGAGTGTTAGCTAATAGGATAGAGTTGATGAATAAAGAAGGGGGCCACTATACTTAATGATTGATGGGAATGATGATTAATGATCTATGGATTAGTATGGATAGATGGAGAATTGATGAGCTAAGTACTATCACTGATGGGGCGTAATGTGAGGTGAAACAAGAGAGTGTAAACAGACGGTCTGGTTGTGGTGGCGGCTAGGTAGAGAGTGCAGGACCCTCACAATATTCGCGAGAGGTCCGCCAATATCAAGCATGCGCAAATGGGTAGGTATATTTTCCCACCCAATTATAATTACCTAAGTTCATAGGAATGATAGACTACCCAATATCCAATATAGAACATAATTATTAACTTCTTAATTATTCTATATAACCATTGATCCCACAAACTTAACACCTTACGAGCGGCCTATGCGGTTTATTTATATGTACCGCCCAGCGGGGTGTTTTTAGCCAAAATAGGGCTGTTTACGTGATCATTTTCATGCCTAAATAAGACCCAGAACGTAAAACAAGTACCTATCCCTGAAAGGGCATAAACAGAGCTTTCGAATGACACCATAACGATCCTTTTATGATGGCTAGTTTTCTTGCAATAACCGTGCAACGCGAGTGCAAAAAGCATGTAATTAGCCACTTTCCCGATACAATTCCTTATATAGCGAGTGAGAGAGGGAGGAGGGAGCTGGGATTCGTGTCAGTATGTTCGCCGCGGTGGTCTGGAGCAGTCATACGCTCGCTACTCTCCTGCCACCACTTGTCTCTCTCTCTCAGCAACATTACGTGCTGAAATTGCCACTCGAGTTATGTCGAGCGCCGCCACATAGTCCAGCTTTATTTAACTCGACTTATGTGGTGAGCCGCTAATTAAGGGTTAAAACTAAATACTTAATGTAATACTTAAAGTAAGACTGTCCATATCAGAGTTTGGACACATTCCCGCCACCAGGTTTATATAATTCAGTATCTACAAAAGCCCGGAGGCTATTTTATTCCGCCATGATTGGGAGGAGGCTTGAGCCGCCTGTCGACTAGGACGTCCACTGGGTACGTTGACCGGTTGATCGGTCGAGGTAGCCCCTGTGGGAATGGCTCCAGGCGTCTCCGAGGAGTTCTCTTTGCACTCAATGTCCCCCTCAAGAGGGTACAGACGGATAGTCGGCCGCGTATATGTTCCCGTCTTCGTCCGGAATCTAGCCACTCTGACTTCTCCGTCCTGACCGGGTAATAACTCGACAATACGGCCCAACTTCCAAAAAGCTCGCGGACCCTCATCATGGATAATGACGACATCACCGATACCCGGCCACCGACCATTTATTGGTCTCAGCTTACACTTATGCGCCTCTCTGAGGGTCACCAGATACTCGTTAGACCAGCGTCGCCAGATATCTTTCGACAGTTTGCGAATATATTGATATCTGGCTGAAATGACATCTTTATTTATGTAGTCTGGATCTTCCAACCCATCCTCTACTTCATTATCATCAGGAAGATCCCGCAACCGATGACCCCGCACCAACACAGAGGGTGTTATTGGGGTAAGATCCCCTAGGTCGCTGGAAGCATAATATAAGGGACGATCATTGATAGTGGCCTCAATTTCCAACAGTAGAGTAGTCAAATCCTCCAAGGAAAGTAAGGCACGTCCCAACACCTTCTTCAACCCCGCCTTGAAAATGCCGATGGCCTTTTCCCATATAGCGCCGAACTACAGCGCCCTAGCCGGCATAACCGCCACTCACATTGAACACTGCCAAGGTGGGACTGAACTTTAGGGTGATTACAAAGGTCCGATAAGTACCCAGAGGCCCCAACAAAAGTGCTGGTATTGTCACTTAAAATGATCCGGGGAAATCCCTGTCGACTACAGAACCTGAATGCGTGGAGGAAACTGTCACAAGTGAGGTTGGTGACTATTTTGATCTGAATCGCTCTGGTAACCGCGCAAGTAAATAAAAGCATGCAAGCCTTTATGATCGGCGAGTCCTTGATCGGGATTGCTCCGCTATAGTCCACCCCAGTGACCATATACGGGTCTCCAGGGGTGGTTCGCAGGGCTGGGTAAGGTGGCAGTCCTGCATAGTCGTAGGGCTTACCTTTTACCCGACGACATTTCAGACATTTACCCAGTACGCTTTTCACCACCTGCCTGAGTTTAGGCACCCACCATTTTTGATGCACGTAGGTAACCACGTGACCGCCCCGTAATGGCAACAGAGCCGATGGCACCGATCAATTATCAGGTGGGTCAAGGGATGTTTGGAGTGCAGAAGTTTAGGATACTTGCATGATTCCGAGATAGCCCCTCAATCTGCCTCCACAATGAATTATACCACCCTTCAGGTGTAGTCCTAACTGGTTGATTAAGTTATTTCTGGACTGTTTACCCTTCACCATTATTTTAAGTTCCTGCGAATAGGTCTCTTTTTGGCATAATTTGAGTAAAACATTATCTGCAGCTCTAATTTCATGTACGTTGAGATGAGCACTACCTGTGGGGGGCAGGGTATTTCTTTTTGCCTTCAAATTATTTACGAAACGTATCACCCATGCTGTGACACGCTGCAATCTTTCATAGCTGCTATATTTGTGCCAGTCCCATAACTGTGTGTCATCTTGGGGCACCGTGCCTACAATTTGGGTCACGATACCAGAGGGCTTCTGTTGGAGATCTATATTCTCTGGCCATCCATCGGGTTTCGGGAGCCAAGTAGGCCCATTCCACCACAACGCAGAAGAACTCAAACATTTAGCAGACACGCCTCGTGATACCATATCACTTGGGTTCTCTTTAGTCGACACATACCGGAAATAAGCAGTCGGGACTAGGGCATGTATCTCGTCGATGCGGTTAGTGACATACACTGGCAGTTTCTTTTGTCTGTGAATCCAGTGTAGCGTAATTTGACTGTCACTCCACACATAGGTTTCAGAGATATGAAGTTTATCTTTATAGGCATTCTCAACGAAGTTAATCATTCTGGCGGCTAGCAGAACTGCAGTCAATTCCAATTTAGGGATGGAAAGGGACTTGATGGGGGCCACCTTAGCCTTTGCTATGACCAAGTGGCTACCCTCTGGACTGACTAGATATATAGCAGTCCCGTAAGCGACACTGCAGGCGTCAGCAAATGCATGCAGGGAAATAGTCTTTCTGAAACAGATCCTCCTAGAGAACTCAATACAACTACAGAGAACCATGTCATCCACTATCCCCCGCCATTCCGCTTGCAGGTCCACAGAGAGATCATCGTCCCAACCCAATTTCAGTCTCCACAATTGTTGGAGAAAGATTCGAGACCTTATTGATACTGGCAACACAACACCCAAAGGATCAAAGAGTTTGGCAGCAAACCTTAAACACTCACGCTTTGTAACCTGTTCAAAAGGAGCATACTGAACTCCAAAGGAAAGAGAATCAGAGTCAGTTTTCCACACCAGGCCAAGTAATCTCACCAAATCTTGCTGTTCCGCAGCAACACCATCCTTCTGCAACACCTTTCTCAAGACGGGACTATTTGTGGCCCATTGGCGCAGGAATAAATGGGCATTATCCATTACTTCACGAGCCATATCGTAAGCATGGACGAGGGAACTCTCATTATCCCCCGTACCTTGGAGGTTATCAATATATAGCCCGGCCCTAATTTCCTGTACGATCTTTGGGTCTACTTTAACAAGGGAAAGATGTTTGAGGATGGTTGCGTTCAGCAGAAACTGGGAGCAGGTAGCGCCAAACAATACAACCTGGAACCGATAACATTGTAGAGGCGAATCTAGTCGAAGAGGATCCTTTGGCCACATGAACCTGGTGTAATCTCTGTCGTCCTCATGTAGTTTTAACATCAAGAAGGCTTTCTCAATGTCACTGACCCACGCATACTGATGCAAACGGAATCTCAACAAGACTTGAGCTAACTCCGGTACTAAAGATGGTCCCGTGTACAGACAGTCGTTCAGACTAGGCATGTACTGGTTAACCTTAGCGGAACAATCAAATACAATACGAACCGGAGTAGTCCTGCTTTCCTTTAAGATCCCATGATACGCCAGATAGTGACATGACCCAGGGTCATCGAATGGAACCTCCTCAATGAAACCACGCGACAACTGATCAGAAATTACCTGCGAATATTGTTGACAAAAACCAGGGTCAGCAATGAACCTCTTCTGGAGTCCTCGTAACCTACCCACAGCCAAACCTTTGTTGGTGGGCAACCGTCCCTTTTCTTCGGTCCAGGGAAGACGTACCTGATACTGTAGACTTTCTGGATCATACGTGACTGTTTCCTCGTATGTGGTCAAAGCTTGCCGTTCGGCTTGGGAATGTTTTTTGGGTGATATACCAATGTGGTCTAAATCCCACAAAGCATTCAGTTCTTCTTTGCACGGGAACTGTCCAGTACACATATATTGGTCCACTGGAGTTACTGCCACCTTTAGAATTGTTACAACCTCAGTATTGGAACTGGATGTGGATGCCGCATAAGAACCACTCAGTGCATATCCGAATTTGGTTGGAAGTAAAACCAAATTACCTACCCGTTTATAACCAGGTTGCACTATGTTGTAGTAATAGTCGGCACCAATTAGTACCTCCAACTGTGCTGTCTCTGTGACGCATAAATCGGCCAATTTAATGCCATGGTGCTTTAAACTAGTCATTTCAGCACCAAGACTAGACTCACCTTTATGTTCGGGAAGATCCTCGACCACAATTGCTTCGAGACGATGGAACCTACCCCGATGTAAATATTTCAGTGCTACAATAGTATACTCACGAGGGGTTTGAGTTCCGGTGAAACCATGAAACCGTAATTCTTCCGTCCCCACGGTTTCGTATGAAAGGGACGGTAGTACGGATTTCTTCACGAAGGTCCTCTGTGAGCATTGGTCTAATAGCGATCTGACTTTTATACTTTTCCTGTGTCTACCCTTTAGCCTACAGGCAGCTGAACTGTGGGTAGGATCACAGTTTGCTTATTCATACTTACAGACATTGTTGTTGAGGTTGTAGGTGTTGACTCTTCCCTAGTAGTACCTCCACTTACTGGTCTTGCCTCTCTCTGTTTTGGGCACAGGGAGTGAAAGTGCTTACCCTGGCAATACCTACAATTTTTTATGTTAGGGTTAGTGCACCCATTACTACCATGATCACTGGAGAGACATCCCGCACAGAGTCGTAGTTGCCGAGCTCTTTTAATTTTGAGCGGTCCCGTTTTATGTTTAAAGCATTTATACCATGGATGGTTATTCCCACCGCACAGTTTACATGGGAACCGGCTACTACCACTCTGTGTTGCGAATGCAGCCGTAGCCACAGGCATATTCTTTCCTGGGGAGTCCTGACCAACCATGTTATATAATTCTGCCTGAAAACACTGTGTGAAAGTCTTGTAATCTAGGCTTTGCTCTCCCATCTCCCTCCTAATGGTCTCCTTAACTGGTGATGGCAATTTATTCAGCAATGTAACCACACAGAACTCTTTCAGCCTGACCTGTTCACTAGTCATAGATCTCATGGCACTTTCCATGGTGGCGTAGAAAGCCTTTAGTTCTACGGCCTGACATTTAGGAGCGACAAGGTTATGGAAATGCATGATATGTGCCGCTTTTACCCTGTCGGGATGCCCGAAGGTTTCTTGAAGCAAGTCTAAGGCAGGGGCGTAACTTGCACCCTCAACCGTGAACCTTCTATCAATTTATAGGCATCCCCCTTTAACTGACCCTTTAAGTATGTTAACTTTTGAATTGCACTTAAGTCAGTCTTTTCATGCACCACACATCGAAACATGTCCCAAAACCCAGTCCATAATGTGGAGTCGCCAGCGAAGGTGGGTAGGATCAGGTGCGGCAATTTAACACCCGATCCCTTTTTGTTGTCGGATCGAGTTTGCCCTTCTGCTTTATCCAATTTCTCCTTTAACCTGAAGATTATCCCATAGATTTCGAATAAGTAAATGGTATCTGCCTGGTTCTCCTGAAAATATTCAGAGTCTGAGGAATATAGCGGCAACAAGACCTCTTGATTGGCCTCAAACTTGGTCACTTGGGTCTGCACGCTATGCAGTTTTGCCTCGACTTCTACCCGAGATGCGGTTTCCAAGAACTCATCTAAATCTTCTGTCAGGACAGTCAATGAACCTTTAAGACCTGCCCTACGGCGTTTGCCCTGGGCTAGAGCTTCCATATTGTCACCTTTAGTCTAAAACAAATGGAAAATGCAAATCCCAGACCTTTACGACAGTTTATTCGAAACAGGAAAATCTTCCGCCGATCAAACTCGGGTTCTAAAGCTAAACGCGAGCGACCAATGACAGATAATCAAAGAGCGAGAACAAATGCGAGTAACATCAAATGCGAGAGGGAAAACAAATTGCAATACTTATCATGCCGATCAAACTCGGGTTCTAACACAAATCGGGAGCAATGGCAAGAAATAAAGAGGGAAAAAACAAAGGATATACTAACAAGACATGGTGATAAATAGCCGATCAAACTCGGGTTCGGACCTAACACTAAACGGGAGCGACGGGATAATTGGCAAACTATCAGAACATGAGTGGCATTAGAACTTGTAGAATTAAATGTACGCGCCTGCCGAGTGCCGAAATCATTAAAGTTAAAACCCAAAATACAACCCTTCAAAAATTTAGAATTTAGATGCCGCAATGTTAATTGAAAAGTTAGGCTATCACAGAAATTTTGAAAAATAGGGTTAAATTAGATGCATCAAGATTTACTAATAATTTAGAAAAGCCAATAGATATCTTTAAATTTAGATTTAGTTAGGCTTAATCAGAAAGAACTAATTTTTAATGAACTTAATTTTAAATGTAGTTAAGCCTAATCAGAAAAACAAGACTTATTGAACTTTAAATTTAGTTAATCAGAAAAATGCATTTTACTGTATGGGTTAGTTAAATTTAGTGCATATTCAATTATCTGGCTCAAAACCTTCCCCTACACCACCTCCTGCTGCCCCGTGCTTAAAAAAAGCCATGTGCCATGTTGGCAAATCAGGAAAACCCTCCCGGCCGAAAAGTAGAAAACAAATCGCGGGAGAGTAACCATCAAATGCACCGACAAGAAAACAAGTGTGTGTCCTAGTGTGTTCGTTGGCCGGGCCGGCCAACGATCACACCAGGACGGGCGAAGGACCATATATTATATGGATATTCGTATTTAGGATTATATAGTGGACTGTATAATAATACCATATAATAGTTTATATCACCTGAAGACTGGAACTAGTGCTGTAGAACCTAGTTGACCTGTTGAGTCGTGATAATGTTACAAGATGGTGTAAACGAGAGTGTTAGCGAAAAGGATAGGGTTGATGAATAAAGAAGGGGGCCACTATACTTAATGATTGATGGGAATGATGATTAATGATCTATGGATTAGTATGGATAGATGGAGAATTGATGAGCTAAGTACTATCACTAATGGGGCGAAATGTGAGGTGAAACACGAGAGTGTAAGCAGACGGTCTGGTTGTGGTGGCGGCTAGGTAGAGAGTGCAGGACCCTCACAATATTCGCGAGAGGTCCGCCAATATCACACATGCGCCAATGGGTAGGTATATTTTCCCACCCAATTATAATTACCTAAATTCATAGGAATGATAGACTACCCAATATCCAATATAGAACATAATTATTAACTTCTTAATTATTCTATATAACCATTGATCCCACAATCTTAAAGTAAGACTGTCCATATCAGAGTTTGGACAGTGTTTAGGGATACTGGTGCGCAACAATCCATGTGTCGCAACCTGACAGGGGGAGCTATTAGCACGGGAGAGTTTGTTATGTGCAGGGGAATCAACAGTGAACAATTCTGTGATTTAGTCCCAGTGACCCTAGAGTGCCCACTTTTGACTGCCGAGTGTAAGGTGGCTATGGTGGACACTCTGCCAGTTGAGGGGGTGGACTTTTTGCTCGGGACTGACTTGGCAGGGGATGTAGTTTTCCCGCCTCCTAATAGTCGTCGCTGAGGCTGCTTTTGTGCCCCCTGGTGGTGGTGGTTGTTTGCAAGAAGATAACATGGACTCTATCTACCCTGTTGGTGCAGTGACCCAATCAGTGGCACCTTTGGCACAACAGGTGGATGATTTAGTGGATGCGGGGGCCGACAGCCATGAGTGCGGGCCATCCCATGATGCACTACTAGATGACATTGGTCCGGTGGCAACTGTGGGCTTGGCTGACCCCAGTGAGGCTACCGAGATTAGTAGAGGTGACCTAGTGCCGGACGAGGAGTCTGACATAGTGAAGCCGAATCAACCTTCTGATATTTTTGAGAGGTCAGAGGTAACTGCCTTGATGGAGTTACCTAGAAACAAACTGAGCAAGTTGCAGCAAGAGGACCCCAGTCTGGGCCTCCTGTTTAAGAAGGTTGGTACGACTGGTGGGAAGAACGGTCAAGCAGAGACTTTTTTTGTAAAGGGGGCATTGTATCTGCAGTGGAAGCCGGATACGAACTCAGGTTTGGGGGAGGAGCAGTTAGTGGTGCCTGCCCAGTTCAGGGAAGGGCTGGTTAGGCTAACGCAGGTGGCACCACTGGCGGGTCATTTGGAGGTATGTGAGACTACTGATAGGCTACATTCTCATTTTTGGTGGCCTAATATGCATGTATCAGTGGCTTCTTTTTTGATGTGTCATATTGGTAAGGTAGTTGGAGAACCCCACCCAGGAATACCCGTGGCACCTTTGATCCCTACACCTGCAGTTGAACCGCTATTGACTCGTGTCATAGTTGACAGGGTTGGCCCCTTATTACCTACCAGTTCGTGATATAAATACTTTTTTTTTTTTTTTTTTTTTTTTATATTCCAACTACTCCCTCTCGGGCATAAGCTGATAGCCTTTACACTCTACCGTTGAACATGGTGAGGCCCGTGAGGTCTTGCTCCAGTCTAGGGAGTGACATGCGAAGCTTCACGGCTCGAAGCAACTGCATCTCTGAAGCCGCCTCGCCTCTGCGATTCACAGTCTCACTCCCCAGACTCGGACCCTCACTCTCAGAACGCCACCTATTGAGCAATTAACTCACTAGGCATTGCCCCCCTGTAGCATATTTTTGAATATGGGATTATTCATACAATGCTATTTAATCAGGGAACAATGAGGGTATTTTTTTGGCATTTCGGTGTGCTGTGGTAATGCACTGATACTAGGTACAGCACAAATTCCATCCCAATAATATCTTCCCATTGACATATTGGGATTCGAACCCGGGTCCATTGGATTACCAGTCCAGTGGCAAGACCACTCTGCCACACCTCCCCTTTAATTGATACTACCACTAGATACCCGGAGGCTATCCCGGTTAGCAGCATGAACACGAAGATGAGAGACCCTTGTAACAAACAGGCTAACTCTAGGGTGTTCAAGGTGGGCGACGAGGCTTTGGCACAGTTGTCAGTTCAGGGTCGACCCATGGCTTCTAAGTTTTGTGGTCAGTATCAGAACATTAAGCAGATTGGTGAGGTTGACTATGTCATAGATACGCCCGACCGTCGCATAGCCTCGCAATGCTGCCGTAGTAAAATGCCAACAGCCCTACCATAGACCGACTGCATCTGGCCGTGGTGCTGAAGGCGGTGATGCTGCGCAGGTAGGTGTAGCTGCAAGGAATGCGGGGGTGCACATGTATGGTATCGGCGGGAAGCCTTAGCACTTATGAACTGTGGGAGTGACTGCATAGGTGGTACAGATTGTCTCTCTCATGACCTGGCTGTATTAGGGACGGAGGTGGAGAAGGAGGGACACTATAGTTTAGAGGCTGCGGTCCTGGCTGGGTTGTGGGAGGGCAATGAGAATGTTGTTCTTCGAGATAAGTTGCAACCTCTTGTTCCTAAGCGCCAAGAGGAGTTGTTTACTAGGCTGTGGCAGTACTTCCGCATGTTTGTTGATTCTCCAGGCCTGATGTCCGGGGTGGCACCCGACATAGAGGCTGGAGACAGTGCAAAGCTCAAGTTGGCTCCCTACCGTATAAATCCTGCTCAACAGCCTGTCTTAAACGCAGACCTGGACTACATGTTGGAGAAGGGTCTGAGGGATAAGGGATATCGTGAGTTGTCTTGGCCAGTGACTTTGCAACCTGAGCTGAGTGGCAAGATCCGTTTTTGTGTTGATTGCAGTAGTGTTAGTGCATTATCCCTGACAGACGCCTATCCATTACCCAGAGTTGACGACCCCCTAGACCGCATCGGGGCTGCCTCGGTTATCACTAAGATGGAAATAGTGACAGGTTATTGGCAGGTCCTGTTGCCGGAGAGAGCGAAGAGAAGTGCCAGTCTTGTGATGGACTGGGCAGTTTATCAGTGGCAGGTGTTGTTTTGCTGCCGGAACACAGTTTGGAAGTGTGGCATGTTAAGGGCACTGATAATGTTATGGCTGATTGTTCGTCACGGGAGGGTATGTTTTAAGGAGAACCCTCGCCGTTCAGTCAGTGTTGGTGTAGCCTCCTACTTTGGTTTGATTAGCATGTTTACGTCTGGTGCTTGTTGGTTGCCGTATGTAGCCCAGCGTAGGGTCGTAAAGTAGGAGTTGCTGTGTTTCTGTATAGAAGAAAATATTTAAATACAAAAATATAAAAACTATAAAAATACTAGAAAAAGACTGTAGTTGTGTGTCTTGTAGTGTTATTGAAGTATAAGCAGTCTGTTGTTTCAAAATGCACCAACAGACTCCCCCTGGGTGTGAGGGTGTCACATTCCCCTGAACTTATAAAACCCCAGTTCAGTTGTATGTGCGTTATAAAACTTCACCTAAGCCCTGTGAGAGGCTAGCTTGCCTTCTTTCTTTCTTATTCCCACGTGTGCCTCTTTGTCAGTTTGGCGCCTCTCTGTGCAACACATTGCCTTTGTTGCCTCGAGTGTAATTACCTCTTTTGTTTAGCCTTTGGGCAATTGATTTCGTTTATCATAAGTTTACACAATGTTGTCTTATGCTTTATTTGATTACTTTTGTTGTTAGTGAGAGCACAGGCTACCTGAGATAATTAAGTATTCTTGCGACGCCTGGAGCCCTTCCTCGCCACGCGAGCCTGGCTCCCCCTCCCGCCACTGCAGCCCTTCACTCCAGTCTCACCTCTCGCTCTGTCAACATCACTGGTTGGTGTTGGTTAGGCTTGCTTCTTTGGTTTCCCTTGAATACCGCATATTTCTTTTTGTTCTTTATTTGATTGGAGCATAGCAGGGGCTGGAGTCATATTGAGCATATTGTTTTGTTTTAACATCTTTCGGTTAATATTAATCACTGCATTCATTTCTTCTTTGGCAATCTAGAATATAAGCTTCTCCTTTTATTCCTCCATGTTCTTTTCCATTATTCTGCAGCATTGTTTCACCATTATTAGATGTGCATGTTATTCATGGTTGATATCACTGGGGGGATTGGGTGGCTGGACTGTTTATCTCTGTTTTTGTCAGGCCTTTGAGTACTGAGGTTGCTGGGTGTGTGATATGGTAGGCTAAGCTTTTCCATCACACAGCATCCTTTGACTCGGGTCTTATCCAACCCTTTATTGGGTGGCAGCCAGCTTCCAACTTCCCCAGGATATCAACCCTTGTGCCTTGTGTAGTTTTTAGCAGCAATACATTCGGTGCAGTCAGGGACTAGGGGTGGAGCCTGTTACTAGGTGAGGTTGTCCCCATTGCACTCGTTTGTATTGAGTTAACCCCAGATGATGTTGTAAGGGTTAAGTCATTAAAGTTGTTTACCCCTTTCAACACCACCGCCGTGCTGTGCTGAAGAGAGCCACTCGGTGTATTATTAGGACATAGGCTAGGGATAATAGGCTTGGCACAGAGGTTTATTGCACTGGACTTTCCATGGGTTTTTGCTCTGTATTGTTCTCAATTCCTAAGCGATTGGGCATGATATAGAATGTTCTGGGAGTCTAGTAGTGGTATGGTTAGATAATATGTGGGCAGTTTAGAATGACCTTAGAAGTTCTCGTTTATACTACACGCACTGTGGACTAGACTGGGGGACAATAGATATTTTTGTGTCTCCTTGTTACTGCTTTAACCCTTTACTAGCGGCGCTCGACTTAAGTCGAGTGAAAGAAACTGGGAGAAAACGGGTGAAAAATGGGTGAAGATCGAGTGAAAATGGGTGGAACAGTAATGAACCATACGTCCGACATCTGTGGCCTCCCGGCCCACACTAACTCCAGTTCCCCCACCGCACGGGTGGATGACAGTGTGACCAATAGTTAGCGAAAAGTGAACAATGTAGCAAAATCAGCTAAACTTCCATCTTTGAGGTAACACTGTCAGGGCTCCACGAGTTCTACGTAGCTGTATGTGGTGTCATTGTGTAGCGATTTCCGCCTAGTTTTCGGCACAATACAGTTCCTTTCATGCTGATGGTTGATATAGCAGTCAGAATGGCCTGAAAAGGCCCAAAACGGCCACAGACCCCCCGTTAGACAAGGGTAAACCTATAAACGGCAAGCCGGGGGTATTGAACTCGATGCCCCTGGGCGAGCATATTAGGCTCCATTCATGCCTATAATCATCATTTTACGATAAATATCATTATTACTTTTTCATATGCGCCTATTTTACCTTCACTATGAAGATAGTAACCTGTAACAACAATAAAACAAGTTGAAATATAATTTTTCTGGTCAAAATTGCGAATATACATGGAGCAGCCCATTCATGAATTATGGAGCAAATTGAGGCAACCCCTCCCTTCACAAGGCCTCAAGCCTGACTGAGCTTACTCATCCACACTCTCGCTTGTGTAACACACCCACTAGGCACATAAGCACATCCTACACACATTTTGCTAATGTTAGCACAAAAATATACCAATGAATTAGGGAATAACAGGGAAAATAGATGATAATTGAAGGGGGAGGGGAAAGGAGGGAAGGAGGAGATGTGGAGGAGTGATATGAGGTATAGAAATTTTTTTTTTTAGTGCTACTGGGGCCGTTTAAAATGTTTTTTTTAGGCCTTCCCTCTTAAGAGCTTTGCCGCCCTCGCCCAGTAAAACTTCTTATGAGCTTTCTCGCCGTTACCGGGTTAATGGAGCAAAGAGGAAGATAACCATTTTTCCTAGAGAACCTGCGTGTCTTGGTGTTTGAGTCAGATATTAAGAGCGTGTCTGTTGCAGGGTAGTTCGGTGCGATGAGCTAGGCTATTGGAGCATCTGGTTGCCCCAGCTCCCCTCGTAACAATATATATATATATATATATATATTCACAGCACTTTGTCGCAGGCTTACATATTGGCAATTGTCACACTGGCTTACATTGTTTTGGCTTATATTATTTTCATAGCATTTCTTTAGTATAGCCAGTTATTCAGTCAATCAGTAAATGCAGTTAAATGACATATTAAGAAAGATATTAAAGTTAAAAGGAAATCTCCTTATGCAGTATATATTTTTATAAAGGAGCAAAATATATCATGGTTCATTATTTGCTTAATGTAATCAAAAATGTTTATCAGCAAAGAAACTGCCCTATTCTTGACAAACTGATTAGATGAATTATATTACATTTCGTCGCATTACAACTGTACTAATTAAACAAAGTAAGAAGACATGTTTTAAATAGTCCAAATACCATATAATCTAGTTAAATTAAAATTTAGAAAGTAATTATCTAGAAAATAACCTACTAGCTCACGAAAAATGGGAACATTTTCATGATGTAAATCGGATATGTAACACTTTCATTAAAATACCTTGACAACAAACAATACTTTAAATATAAAATTAAATTTTACTTATTTACGTGATAATTAATGGAATAAACTTTACATTGTTGAATTTGAATTTAATTATAGTAAATTGACCATCGACTTTACTGAATATATCAGATACATTTATGTAATATTATCTTATCTTTGTACTGACATTCAACTACTTAAACATAATGTGCGACGAAGCAGGCATAGGCTACATGCGTAAGTAAATACATGAATAAAACTGTGTCATGTAACCCTTTTTGGCGGCGCGCAACTTATGTCGTGTGAAAGAAATTTGGACTAAGTGGCGGTTCACAACTTATGTCGTGTGCCATTTTCAGCACGTAATGTTGCAGAGAGAGAGAGCTGAGCGGTGTGAGGAGCGTAGTAAGCCTATGACCGTCGCGCACCACCGCGGTGGGCCAACTGAAGTGAAAACCACCCTTCCATCCCCCCTCACACTCGCTACACAGGGAATTATGTAGGGAAAGTACCTAATTACATGGTTTTTGCACTCGTGTTGCGCGATCGTTGCAAGAAAACCAGTGGTCGTACAAGGATGGTTGGGGTGTCATTGGAAAGCTCTGTTTATGCCCTTTCAGGGATAGATACTTGTTTTACGCTCTGGGTCTTATTTAGGCATGAAAATGATCACGTAAACATCCCTATTTAGGGTAAAAACACCCCACTGGGCGGTACATAATTATAAATTACCGCCTAGGCCGCTCGTAAGGTGTAACTCAAATGCCGTTAAGGTAAATCTAGATTCATGTCGTTATAGCTATAGTATATCGAGAACATAGCTTTAATCCAGCCCTGTTACACCTTATAGAAGATACATAAGGTACGATGCCATTATCCAGGATCACCGGGAGTGTCGTCGTTAAAGAAAGGTTGTTTATCGTCGTGCTAATGTATTTATAGTATCTATATTTGTAAGGCACAGTTTTATGCTTACTGTACTATTAGATCAAGGTATGTATAATACCTAACTTATTAATATAAGATGTTTCGTCCTACTCTGGTGTCGATTACTTTTGGCGAGACATACCGATCCTGCAATTCAAAGGAAACCAGGCTTTGACCGGATTACTTTATATTAATATTTAATTGGTTTGTCACTATCAATATTCCTTTAAAGGATATATTATTATGGACACTTTAGTTATCCTTTTCGTATTCTATTTCTGACAACTTAGTCTTTGTAAACAACCCTAGAGTCGCCACTTGACCAATATCGGCTGCTCTCACTGTCAGAAGAAAAATACAATATACTATAAATTATTTTACTTGACATTACCGTCCAAATACTACTGGAAGCAATAAACCCAATACGAATGAGTAGCTTACACTTATGTCGACGTCACACGAACACTTCAGCAGTAGATATGTTGGCGTCGCAGTATCGGAGTCAATTATATACTGATACAAAGTCTGATATAAGGCCTATAATCACTTATGTTATAACTGTACAGTATATTGAATATTGTTGATATTCATGAACATTCTTATACATTATGTCGAAATTATAAAACAAATCTTTCAGAGAGTAAGATCAATAGTTGTTAATTAAATATTCCGATACCATTCGCTGATACAATTGGTCGTATGACATGGCCATTAACAGTCTATGTATCAGAACCAATGCATCCCAGTACAAAATATACTCTAGACTCTAGAGGATTGTACGATGATTTTCACTTCCATAATTATTTAGAGTGTTCAATGTTTTTTCACGTAATCTTGTGTACTCTAATGTACAAAATAAATAATAACGCATATTAATTAAGTAATTGATGGTGAGTAACAGATTCAGATATAAATGAGATGCTAAAATTCTTCATGCATCAACGAATTCAGTTCTGAGAAAGTGAATCACTAACGTAGGTATTCTGAGGAGTATTAGGACAGCGAAAGAGAGAGAGAGAGAGAGCTAGAAGAGGATGGAGGTTGATGAGTGGCCTTCCCCCAGATCTTGAGAGAACCACAAGGACTGAAAACATTTGTTCTGTATTTTGTTTCTCTGCACTCTGTACCCTACTAGGGAATTTATTTTTGTGTTTCTTTGTACTTGTCGTTATGTAGTATTGATAATATTGTTTCTATCATTATTTATTAATTAGTAATACATAGAGTAGTAGTAGTTGTAGTAGCACCAGTAGTAATATTTGTATGTGTATATATATACAGGTATATATATATATATATATATATATATATATATATATATATATATATACCGGTATATATATATATAAATATATATATATATATATATATATATATATATATATATATATATATATATATATATATATATATATATATATATATATATATATATATATATATCATCCCCTATACAAACCTTTAGGTTTGTACAACTTACAGGGCAGACAGGGCTCTTTAACCATGGTAGGCAACCTGTCTAGGGGAAAGAAAACCCTGATCAAAAACTCGAGTAAGCTAGACTCGTAAGCTTTCGACAGCAAGTAGCCTAGGAGAAGGAAAACTCTGATCACAAATCCATTGCATGATCGTAGAACCTAAGATCATCGAGGAATCAGGGATCTGCCTTGCTTAGGCCAATCGGCTTTCTGCAGACTCCCATTTTCTTATGTTCTTATGTTCTTATAATTATGATATTGGCCAGATGTGTATTTTGTGTTTGAGAAGGGGGTTTGGAGAAGAAAAGATATATATATACAGTATATGACTAAAATACAGTATACAAATATCAGACTTAAGAACTGGTAACCCACTTAAATAGAAACAAATACATGATTTGCTCGGATATAAGTGCTACAAACCTCATAGTCGTTTTAACTTATAAGAATAATAGGTCCTACTAAAATGGCATTGGAAAACGCTATATACTTTCAAAGTAGCCCAAGAGAAGTTTTAGTGGTTTACATTTCCCAATGTTGATATGTATGATAAAGGTGTTTGTTATTAGCATATACATTTGGATATCAATGCAAATATAATTAAACCGTTCAGAGAGAGAGAGCGAGAGGGAAAGGGAGAGACGAACTAAATGGACGAATACATCGAAGAGACTTATAAACGAAAGCTTGATAGAGTATTTACTAATCAAAAGAATAAGTACTCGGTAATGTTTACTCTATACATTCATCTAAACATATGACAAAAATTACCCGCAGCGCAGAGCCACTTCACCTATGTAATGCTAATTCCCATTACAAGCAACCCAATTCCTCCATATGACAATCAAAGGTTTGATGTTCTCCACTTCCTTTTACCTAATAAATTGTTTCTCTGTGTATGAAAGACACAAGAGGCAAAACTATTTATAAACAATTTGACCTCCTATTGTCCCCCTTATCCCACTCAGAACAGAATGCTTAGTACAGAACCATATTCAAGGTGCACTGGAATGTAACTGCAGGACATGCAAAGCTTGAAACAAAGTCATAAGGTGAGGGATAGACACATTTTCGGAGTGAATGTCATACTTTACTTGTTGAGCTGAAAAATTACGGGGAAATTTAAGTTAACTATTGGCTTTGAATGGTGGGTAGAAAGGTGGTGGGAATGAGTTACAAAGCGGGTGGCCCTCTGTCTCTGCAGAGTCAAGGTTAAGAGTGAAGAACACTGATTATAATAATTGCATAACAGTAACATACATGCAATTTTCACAACGTGGAGAGATTGTAGACACTATGGTGGAGAAGAGTAGAGATTACATGCCTTTGACTGCACCCTTTCAGAGGCATTTTTCATATGCGAACAATACCTGATACGCTTACAACAGTGTCCCTGTACGGAGAAAGAGGCTGTACGGGGATAAGGGGGTAACAGACGATTGAGCAAACCTAACCTCTGGGAAACTTTTTAATCAAGAATGCTAATATGATCTTTCAAAGACACACACACACACACACACTTGTGTTTCGATAAACACTGATGTTTCACTGCATGCACGCGCATATCAGTATATGTTATAGCTCTAGCCATCTCTCTCTCTCTCTCTGTAGGAATATTGGTTTGGCAGGAGAGTCACAGAGACCGCACTTTCTAGTTCTACCAATTATTATCTTTCGCGACTAACTCAGCGCGTTACAGGTTGCCAGGGTAGCTCATGAAAAAGATATATCCACTGATATTTTAACAACCAATCATGTCATGACTTATACCTATTGGCTTCTGGAAGAGAAAAACATGCGTAGGAACTATTTAAGATATACTAAAATTTAGCAACCACGCTAGGCTGAAGAAACCATAATTATATCACAATTCGGTATACAGAGGATGGCCGCAACCTCATCCACGTGGCAGCTGTATGTGTGTGTGTGTGTGTTGGGTTTAAATGTCGATATAACTATGTTAACGTTAAATATTACATGGTTAAGTCTATGCAAGGGTAATTATATATTATGTGCAGTAAAATGTATAAGTTAGATAAGAGACTGTCACCCTATATAAATATTAATAACTATATGCGTAATCATAAACCGAGTGCACTGTGAGTGATGGCAGATAATATCTGTAGGACGGTGACTCCGAGGACCATTTGTTTGTAAAAACCTGTTGGGTATTGTTAAGGTGTCCACTATGTGGGCTGCTGGATCACTATACTCTGTTTCAGCGACGCTGAGGTGAGAACGGCTCACCTAGATGTCAATTAGTCTAGCTAATTGGCTCATGCTACCGTTTTCAATGTCTCGTCTTTTAGTAATTATTAATTCTTAAAGGTTTAAATAATCACGGTCGCACAAGTCAATCAGCTGGAACTATTGACATCTACCTGCTCGCTGAAACAGTATAGTCATTAGTATATAACAGACAGCACCTGGTCATGCTAATGCTACCACAGCAAGTGTAACAGGCAGTCAGACAGTCAATAGCCAACCCTTCATTCCCGTTAAATAGATGGGGAGGATTAGCAAGGGACATTAGAAAGGGAACAATGATGACCGGGAGAAAATGAATACAATAAAACCTGCCAAAGCAAGTATTTTAACATTCGGAACAACATTCACCAGGTCTCAATATCATTGACTTCATCTCAGATGATATGCACTTCCACAACAAAGTCTTCACAACATCGGGGATGATGACCTTCCAGGTTTGTCAATTAAAAGGTTACAAATACCTTCATATTATGTTCTTCCTAACAAATTTCCTCCATTCATTCCTGTAACAACAATCGAATACAACATCCGTGTTAATAGTTCATCCATCGACCATGAACCTCCTGACCGTGGTTCCCCTTTATTGTTTTGGCTACAATCATACATTTTATTGAGGCTAGTGCTTGATTATTTCATTCAGCACTGGAGCCACGGCGGTCGAGTGGCAAGCACGCTCACGTGTTAATCTGCTAGACCTGGGTTCGATCCCAGCCAAGGCGGACATATTTAGTGGGTGTGAAACTCAGGTGCCTGAAGCAACTGCCAGCAGCCCCTTCTCTGTATCCTCCTACTTTCTCTATCCTAGTTTCAAAGCCAAAGGCGGATGTTGTGCATACGTCCACAACAAACTCACTTGCTCTCGTATTTCCGATTTTGGCTCCTCTGATTTCTCAACTTTATGGCTCAAACTTTCCTGTCATTCTCATATTAAATAATTATGTGATATGTCTTTCCCCTAACTCTACCGACTTTCCCAAATTGTTTGATTATCTAAGCTCTAAAGTGGAACACATTCTAGCCATTTCTCCTTTCTCTGAATCTCCATTTTAGGAGATTTCAATGTTCATCACCACCAATGGCTCTCCTCTAATTCTACTGACCAACTTGGTGGATAAGCCTACGTCTTTTCTATCCTAAATGACCTAGAGCAGTTGGTTCAGCAACCTACCTGTATCCCGGATCGCCTTAGAGATCGGCCCAACATTCTTGACTTGTTTCTAACTTCTAACCCTTTTTCTTATACTGTCGATCTTTTCTCTCCTTTGGGCTCCTCCGACCATAAACTTACCTCTGTCATCTGTCCTATCTCTCCAGTACGGCCACCTGATCCTCTTAGCAGGCGGCGCTTGAGGCACTTTGGCGCTGACGACTGGGAGGCTCTCTGGCAGTACTTCTTTGATTTCCAATGGAATTAATTTTGCTTCTGTGGCTGAGGACCCTCGGAGAGTGCTGAACGCATTACCGAGGTAATCCTATCGGGCATGGAGGCATACATTCCATTTTCTTTCTCTCTGACTAATGCAAAAATTCTTGGTTTACTTATGCTTTTTTACTGCTGTCTGCAATAAGGAGGAAGCATTTAAACGGTACCGACGCCTTCAAACTCAAGAATCTCATTCTTCCTATGTTTCTGCTCGGAATGAAGCCAAATCTGTTCTTCGACTTGCCAAGCACTCTTTCATCAATAATAAATGCACTGAACTATCCAACTCTAGCTCTTCACAAGCTTTCTAGCATCTAGCCTAAAACCTCTTCAACAATTTTTCTTCCTCGTCTTTCCCTCCCATTTTCCACTCTGATGGCACAACCATCACTTCTTCCTCTGACAAAGCTGAACTATTCGCTCAAACCTTCGCTAAAAACTCCACCTTGGATGATTCTGGTGCGATTCATCCCTCTCCTACTTATGCCTAATATCCTAATCTCTCCTAAAGATGTACTTTCTACCCTCTCTGTTTTTTTTTTTGTTTTTTTTTTCTATATTCCAACTACATAGACTACATTCGAATGGTGTTCCTCCTGTTGTAGTAAAAAAATGTTCTTCCGTGCTGACTCCCTGCCTAGGCAAACTCTTTTGTCTCTGTCTCTTCTCTAACGTCTTCCCTTCTTGCTGGAAGTTCGCTCTCATTTAACCTGTCCCAAAGAAGGGTGACCATTCTCACCTCTCCAATTATCGTCCAATTGCTCTCATCTCTTGTGTCTCTAAAGTTTTTGAAACTATTCTTACTTCCAAATTTCTTAAGCATTTATCTTCTCATAATCTACTCTCAGATCGCCAGTATGGCTTCCTTAAGGGTCGCTCTATTGGAGATCTGCTTTCATATCTTACTAACTCCTGGGCATCCTCCTTTCGCGACTTCGGTGAGACCTTTTCTATTGCGCTAGACATTCAATATTAAGAGTTATAAGAGTTTCTACCGTATTTTGTCATTATTATGTAATTCACTTCCATTCTCTTGTATATTATTCGTGTATTTCTTTGTAATATACCCTAATATCAATATGTCCTTTTCCTTTATCCGTATAACGTTTATTCTTAGAACGTGGCGACCACCTAAAATACATAAATGTGTTAATAGTTCCACTCAGTCTTTCTTAAACCTATCTTATTTCAGTAAACCTAATCTGTTTACAATAGGAGTACTCGGCTAAATTATACGAGGTTAAGGGGAGATATGGTTTTTTTTCTGTTCCCCCTTCTTTCTCAAGTTTAGCCCCTTTAGTTTTCTGTTCGTGTTATTTAGGTGTCGATTTTTTCCTGGCAAGCGATAGCGATATATTAGTGTAAGTCTGTATGAATGAATGGGTCTTCGTTCTGTAAAGAGGGATGTTAGTGGTCATTTTGAGTTTGGTAGATGTAATAATAGTTTGTAGTACAACCTTTAATACAATTAAATGATTGTATGAATCATTACCATAATCATTAAATCTATTGTATATGCCAATACAAAATAGTTAAAAGTATATAACTTCAGAAGAATATTTAGATATTTAGAATTACATGTTATGTAGACAGTAGCCATCATACACTAGCCAACCTTATTTCACCAATGTGGAGCCTGGCGATTTCTATTTGCTTCATATATATTTGTGCGAGAGATTAGGAATGTCAACGAATTATGTTAAAATGAGAAGTTATGCACAACACAAATATATTGTTAACAGGATTATAAGCATAATGCAAAATAATTAGCCAAAATACAAGTTTCTGTCCATTTTCATAAATATAGATCGGGCACGGATTATGTAAAGTAATCGATAGGTGTGACCCATGGTAGAGCAAGGAAATAATTTGATTATTATCATACGATTGTGACACAATGTGTATAAGTCTACCCAACATGTCACGTTTAACAAATAAGTAAAAAGGAAAACAAGCAACAACATATATACTGATCCTTACGAGGCTGCTTGTAAATATGATTGCAAAAGAGCAGATACACACATAATGATATGGAGTAAAATAAGTCCACATATAACGTAATTTTCACCATATAAGGCATTGCTTTTTTGCTTCTGTGTTAGACACATTATACTTGCGTGACCCGCCATCGAATGCGGTCATATTTGATAACTTGCATCTACTATTGGCCTATATATAACCTGTTTAAAATCCATATTATCATTTGGTGTCACATAAGTCGTGGGGATAAATATGCTATAATTAATGATATAGTATAGATTTTCGCTTACTCTTATGACTTCAGAAAGCTACCTTACAATTGTTATTTTTTTAAATGTACTATTTATTTAAACTAATACAGCATTGTCTTTTCTTTTATATGCTATGCAATCTCAGACAACTAATAACATATTCTCATGCAATTGACAACAGTGATAGTCATTGGTCGACCATCACTCTCTAACCTCGGAAACACAAACTGCGTCAACTAAGCGTTACTCTTGGCATAATTGGTAATCACACACACACACACTCAGAATATTGTGTGCCTCAATAAGCATTATCGGAGTGAATATGCTTTTTATAGATAATTATTTTTGGTTGTAACATGGAACACTTAGCAAAGTCATTATTTAGCAACAGTACTAAATGTACGTTACGCAATTGAGATAAACTGTATACCATAAGCATAATTATATTGCGTGACACCTCATGTAATAGTGGGTGGACATAACAATAGCCATTATGTGCGTTTGCGTATGCGTGCGTGTGTGCATGCCTGCTTGTTTGAATATGCTTGTGGCGTGTTATAGTGTAGTAATTATAGTTCAGAAATATATACATATAAGTTATGTTGTAAGAACAGAAATACAGTATATATTTATTTGAATATAGTTTTTATTCAAGTTCCAAATCAAATTACCACAGTAATCCTTTTATTTTAATTAGTATAACTATAATAATGGGTTCCAATGCAAGTCACGAGGATATATTGTCTCCAGGCATACCAACAGTTATATTCTGCACATTTTTCTAATCAAAACAACTTCACAGGAAGCACATTAAGCACCTGTTATTTTTTAGCATTGAAAGATAACGTAGGTGGGTCAAAACCATTATATTGTTAAGGACAGTAAAGATAGAGGGTATATATTGATATCGTGACACATGTTGGCATGCCTGAACAGCTGTAAGTGTGGCATTTTCAGAGGTGTTAGGGTGGCGAGGAATTGAGCCACACCATTTTCAACTTTCTGTCATGAGACAAAAGATGTCAAAATTGCATACACGTCTACAGTGAGGTAACGGAAGTTTGATGATGCAGAGTATTTCAGTCCTTATCTAGCTGTGCAATAGATCGTTAATACAATCAATCATAAAATACGGTTGCCAACTTCATTTTAATTTTTGACATACCAATTTTCCTGGATGGCATAGAATAAATAAATAGTAATTTTCTTTATTATATATACCTATTACCTATTAGTTCATCAACTAATTTACTTTCGGAATATGATTATTTTGAGTTAATAGGCATAGGCCAAATAAACAAAAGTTCATGGCCAGTAAATGTTTGTAAACTGCTTTGTAAAAAGTTAAATGATTGTAAAATACTGTAATCAAATAAGATTAATATGTAAATCGCCCATGATCAAATTGTACAAAAGGCTAATAAACTATTTTTGTTTGTTTGTTTGTTTGATTTGTATAACCAACCTTTCCTACACCATAATACCCCCCCCCCCCCCCCCCCCCCCCCCCCCCCCCACCCCCCCCCCACCCCGCAAATCTAACTACGCCATCTATGGGACATAATATGCAACAGATTCAGGGTTGGGGTAGTGAGCGATCTTACTAATATCAGAGCGAAAGACTCTCAGCGAAATTACCATAGGTAGCCCAGTCGGAAAGGTGACCGACTGTACAATGTCCGAACCCTAATCACTGAAGCAAACTTGGCTATCCTCCTCGAGGAATTGAGAAACGTTAAATGGGATATCGTAGGTCTTAGCGAAGTTAGAAGAACAGGTGAGGCATTCATCGTATTGCCTGACAGCCATGTGTTATTTTATAAAGGAGACCTTAATGCCAAAGTAAGCCAGATAAAAGTAGGTGAAACAGTTATAGGTAACTTTGGAATAGGTAACAAAAATGGCAGATCGAGGAGACACTCTTGTAGAATTTGCAGAACGAAACTGGCTTAACATCATGAATAATTTTTTTCCAAAAGAAAGCTAGCCGAAAATGGACATGGAAAGGTTCTTAACACCTTACGAGCGGGCCCGTCAGTTTTTTTCCACTATGCGCCCAGCGTTTTTTTTTTACCCTAAATGGCCTTGTTTCCGTGCTCTTTTTCATGCATAAACAAGAGCCAGAGCGTAATACAATTATGTATCCCTGAAAGGGCGTAAATTGAGTTTTCCAATGACACCAGAACCATCCTTCTACGACCACGCGTTCTCTTGCAACACGAGTGCAAAATCCCTAAAATAAGGTAATTTCCTGACATAATTCCCTGTGTGGCGAGGTAGGGAGGGTGGAGTAGTGTGGAGTAGATGTCAGTAGGCGCGCGGGGTCTGTGCCGAGCGGTCATGAGGTAACCTACGCTCCTCCCGTCGCTCGTCTCTCTCTCACAGCCATTCTTGCTCAAAAATTGCACACAGACTTAAGTCGGTCCCCGCCACATAGTCCAGGTTTTTAGATACAGACTTAAGTCGGGCCCCGCTAATTAGGGGTTAATGAATAACCAAGAATTAATTTGATTTTATCCTTAGTGACAAACCAGATATTATGAAAGACGTAGCAGTACTGAACAAAGTGAATGTCACAAGCGTACAAAGAATGGTGGGATGTACAGTAGAGTAGGGTTAAATTTAAAGAAAGAAAGAAATAAGCTAGTTAGAAGTACCATACCAAACTATTACACACTGAGAGAAAGGACTGAAGAGTTTAGCCTAGCTATTCAAAATAGAAATTCGCAGTTGGCAGATATAGAGGAGACAGTAGAAGAAATTAATGAACACTTTACCAGAATCATAACAGAAGCATCTTTATGTATAGCAGGAAAAGCAGGCAAGAGCACTTGTAGTTAGCTTTCAGAAGAAACGAAGGATCTTCTGAAGAAGAAACGGAATATGACAATTATAACAACCAGAGCAAGATTGAAGTAGCAGAATTAACATTACTCTATCGACCCCTCACCTCCTTCCTATTCTAATTCACTGTTACAAACAATAATACTGAGCTCAAGCTGTCTGTGTGAGTCTTTGGAGAGGTTCCTATTATACCAGGAGGTTATTATTTCTAATGGAGGTACTAGGTCTAGAACAGATAAGGAAGGTACAGGTTTGTGAGTTTATTTTCAAAACAATTGGTAGAGAAAATAACATATGATAAAATTAGGCTGGCAATACAAATAATCATTAATATGTGAATACAATACACATTACATACATAATAGATCCTGCAAGAGATAGACTGGGGTATATCAGAGGAGGAGGAGTTAAGGTGCATGTTTGTCAGTGTAGAAAGTGGAGAGTTGTGGAGGTGTAAGTGTGTAACGATAATTAGAGGATAATTATATCTCAAATGTCGTGGACAGAGTTGTCTTCAGGAATACAAAGTAAAAATAACTTAGGTAAAAGCGAAAGGGGAGAAAAAATATATCTCTCAGGTGTGACAGGCAAGCTATTGTTGCGTCTCTCTAGTTGAAACCGGTGAGTGAAAGCTAGGGTCAGATATAGATCTCATTTTGCCTTCTGCTTCTTTCTTCCTATCACCAACTGGCGTGCGTGACTGTTTCTGATCTGGTCGTCTAGGCTTCTCTCGGTTTGGGCTGCAGGCAGTTTCGGCTCGAGCTGCGGCTGAGCTGGCTTGTCTCGGGCTGCTAGCAGCTGTTGGGCTGGCCTTATAAAGTGGGTTTAGAAGGACTGACCTTGTAAATTGTTAAAATGGTCTTATAAAGTACCAGGATTTTCTTGGTCCTATAAAGTACCAAGGGGGTGGGCTTATAGTCTCGAGTTGGTGGACTTGTCCTTGTAAAGTTCTAAACCAGTCTTATATATTACTGGGTCCAATTCGATCTTGTAAAGTGTCGAAGAGCACTTGGAGACGAGTTATCGGTTCTTGGTGGAAATCTTTCTCCTCTGCTTAGCTGTCAGAAGGTCACTCTCACCTGAGTTTAAAGTGAGGGAGTTGTGTCCTTTTGACCTTGGACTGGCTAGTTCAGGTGTAGGTCGCTGGACAGGTAACAGGTGAGGTAGAAGTGGGGTGTTGACGTCAGCAAGGGGCATATTGTGGATGGAGCTAAGAAGGTGTGCTGTGACAGAGTGTGCTCTTGGGGTTGTAGAAACGGTGAAGGGTGGACTCTCTTATTCCGTTCTGGCTTCACGATGACACGCTATTCTTGCGGGTGTAGGTGTTGCAGAGGGTGTACTTCTTGCATATGTGGGCATCGCACAAACATTTTAACTTTTACTACTATTATTCTATGTTTTGACTTTATATAATTATCTCATTTATATTATCAAATGCAGTGTATCACGCGATCATGATAATAATGGTAATGACGCTGTATAGTTGTTTTAGAAAAAAGTAGCCTTGTGAGTATGCTGCAAATACTACTATTATTACTACTACTACTACTATGCTTGGCAGTACTAGTAATACCACCACCACCATCACTAATACTACTACTACTACAAGTAGTAGTAGTAGTAGTAGTAGTAGTAGTAGTGATGGTGGAAGTGGTGGTGGTGGTGTTACTAGTACTACTAAACATAGTAGTAGTAGTAATAGTAATAGTAGTAGTTGTAGCGTATTCAAAAGGTTACTAGTAGTAGTACTGCTATTACTACTACAACTATTAGTACAGTGGTACTACCTCACTCCTTACATATGATTCAAGGTCTTCCTCTCAATTGTGATCTTACCAGTAATACTCACCGGCCTACACATGGCATACTGATCCAGAGAGAGAGACAGAGAGAGAGAGAGGGGGGGGGAGAGGATACGAGAGTTTTGTATATATATATATACCCGGTATATATATATATATATATATATATATATATATATATATATATAGCGAGAGAGTTGCAAGGAATGGTTTGTATCTCAAAGAGTTTGTGGTCTATTCCGGTGCGATATTCGAAGTAGAAAGAGAAAGATTGTGTATTGCATTACTATCATTGCAGAGTGTGCGAATTACTATTTTCTACACTCATCTGAAAACACTTATTACAACTTATGAGGGAAGTTTGTTCCAAGTAGAACATATTTTATATGTGAAAAGTATCCACACATGCTAGTGTTCAACCTTTTCAAATTCTAACTTCCAGACATGGTTGTTTGTTGCATGTATATTGAGGCTTAACATGTTGCCTTAATCCACATTTCCAAGCCCATTAAGTATTATATCAAATTCAATGAGCTGACCTCGTAGTCTGCGTGTTATCAACGATAAGAGATTAAGAGCTTTCAATCGGTCCTCATAGCTCAGTCTTCTAATCAATGAAATAAGCTTTGTAGCCTTAGCTTGTACTCTTTCCAGTAGCTCTATATCCTTCCTGATTGCTGAAGACCAGAATTACACAGCGTACTCCAGGAGAGGCCATATCAGAACATTGTAGCGTCCAGACTACTTCCTTATTTCTTTACTTGCCTCTTAATAGAGCCCAATAATTTTAGAGCTTTCTACTCTACTTCAATGAACTGCATGGAAAACTTTAGGTCACTGCTAATCAGCACACCCAAATCCTTTTCGAAGTCAGTCACTTCCCTTTAGGGGCATTCCCAGTAGCAAATAGCTTGACTTGGGGTTTGCTTGGCCGATATGCATCACCTTGCATTTTTCCAAGTTTATTGGCATCTGTCATGTCTCAGACCATTCACCCAGTATGTTAAGATCCATCCTGAGCTTTTCAACCCCTTCAGGGTCCTTCAAATTCACTCCAAACTTAAGGTAATTTGCAAACTTGGAGATCACACTCTACAGACCAATATCGATGCCATTGACATACAGTATATGATAAACGAAAATGGACCAAGGACAGAACCCTGTGGAACTCCAGAAGTGACTGGAGTTTACTCAGAAGAAACACCATTGATTGCCACCCTTTGCTGTTTGCCTGTTAGCCAACTTTCTATCCAATTTGTGACCTCTGTATTGATACCTAGTGCACTCACTCTTGACATTAGCCTGATATGAGGCACTTTGTCGAAAGCTTTTTGAAAATCCAAGTAAAGGATGTCTATGGCTCTACTTTTGTAATACTCCCTCAGCACTTCATGCAAAAATTCCAGCAAATTGGTAAGACAAGACAGGTGTTGCCTGAATCCATTTTACTTTGTAATTAACTTGTGGATTTCCAGGTAGTTAACTATCTTGTCTACTGGTATCCCTCCTACAAATTTTACTATGATAGAACTCAAGCTAATTGGCCGATAATACTTTGGAAACTCATGATCCCCTTTCTTAAAGATTGGGGACACATTGGCCAGTATCCAGTCTTCAGGGACCTCTCCTGTTTCTAGTGATTTATTGAACATTTCAGCCAAGGAAGGTGTGATTTCATATCATACTTCTTGTACAACTTAGAGAAGAAAGCCATCTGGGCCAGATGAATTCAACCTATTTAACGTACCTATTCTTTCTGCTACTTCCTCTGAGGTACATCTAATTCTGCTAAGAACTTCACCCTCATGCACTAATCCTGGATTTGGCATGTCACTGGTACTTTCCCTTGTATAAACAGTGGAAAAATAGGGCTTTAGGGATTTAGCTATTTCAGTGTCAGAGGATAGTTGGCCTGTTGGATGCTTTAGAGGTCCAATGCTACTTTTGAATGGCTTCCTACTGTTCACACAGGACTCTCTTTGCAGAGGGTTGCAGCCCTGAGTTCTTCATTCCGCTTGCTTCCTTATAAGAGATTTTCACTCTCCCTCACATACTATTGAAGGATTCTAGATATCTTTGGTCCTGACTTCTTTTGGCCTTTCTGTATGCAACCTTTCTCTTTATAAATGCTGAAGCTATGCCACGTGTGAACCATTGTAGACGAGGTGAGCCTGATTTGGTAAGTTTAGTGGGAACGAATAATTATATCTTGTCAATCCATAAAGTGTTCTTTGAATGAGCACCACCTGACATTAACATCCTCGCCCTCAAGTCTGATCTGGGACGAGCTTCCACGAAGACCTTCAAAATGTATATGTATGAGAGAGAGATAGTGTGCGTGTGTATATTCCAACTACTCCCTCTCGGGCATAGGCTGATAGCCTTTACACTCTACCGCTGAACACGGTGAGGCCCGTGAGGTCTTGCTCCAGTTTAGGGAGTGAGATATGCGAAGCTTCACGGCTCGAAGCAACTCCATCTCTGAAGCCGCCGCCGCCTCGCCTCTGCGCTTCACAGTCTCATCCCCCACTCGGACCCTCACTCTCAGAACGCCACCTATTGAGCAATTAACTCACTAGGCATTGCCCCCCTGTAGCATATTTGTTTTAATACGGGAATATTCACACAATGCTCTTTAATCAGGGAACAATGAGGGTATTTTTTTGGCATTTCGGTGTGCTGTGGTAATGCACTGATACTAGGTACAGCACAAATTCCATCCCAATAATATCTTCCCATTGACATATTGGGATTCGAACCCGGGTCCATTGGATTACCAGTCCAATGGCAAGACCACTCCGTGTGTGTGTGTTAAGAAAGTGAAGGACACGTAGCACAGAAGAATAAATAGGGCGAGAAACTAGTTAAGAAAAGTGTGTTGTAAGAGGGAAGGGGAATAATTGGATAAAGCTAGGGAGTGAGAGAGAGAGAGAATATGTGTGTGAGTGTGTGTGTGTAAGTGTGTGTATTATGCTGTGTATGTATCTCTGTAGTCTCTATGTATCAGTTCTTGATTGTTTATGCATGATTTTGACCTCATAGATGCTAGTATGTGTGTGTATGCTACCATGTGTAAACCTTTCTGTTTGGTCGTTCATGTACATGTGCTAGAGTGAACAGAATGTGGATTAAGTTGACAATTTATTTCTGCAATTTTGTCTGGCGACTTCACAATTTTAAGTTGTACGCAATTTTAGTCACCAAAAATAATGTAGATTTAGTTTCGTTTCGGTTTATACTATAGAGTTCCGAAATATTGTGAGAAAAAAAAATGCTCATCGAAAATTGCAGAAAAAAAGTTCCCATGTGACTGTTTCTTCAGAGTTAAGAGAAAAGTACAAAGTGGCAGGAGATAGTACAAGGTTCCAAGGCCACCGAAAACCCACAAAACGTCTTTCTTGTTCCCCAGTCTGTTCAACTAACTCGGGCGAGAAAATAATAATAAAAAAATGTATACCAAGACCTCACCATTTAGTGGCCCCATGACAATACCATGCTCTTCAGAAACAGTCAGTCAGTCAGTCAATAGCCTGCCATTACTCCCACAAGGGGTAGGGAGGATCAGCAAGAGGCAAGAGAAAGGAAAAAGAGGTGACAGGAGAAGAATACATATAATAGTTTGCCCACAAAAAGCAAGCTCACAAGCATTCAGAAGCATCAATCACTCATCAGCCCCTAAAATCAATGGCTTCACCTCAGATGTTATACTTCCGGACAAGGTCTCTTCACATCAACATCTGGGATAAAGACCTTCCAGGCCTTTGCAAACAAAACACTTCCCCAATGCGTGACGTTACTAGCCCAGGAAGGACAAGCCACGCCCCTTCAAAGTTCCAAAGGAATTGAACCAATACCCTACCTGCCCCTTTGCATTCCATCTCCCTGCTTCCTCTAACATCCCAGGAGAAAGGGCATAAATCTAGATTACCTGGGGGGGGGGGCAGGTAAAGGACCTTTCAACCCGCAGCCGAGCTGCCAGGAAGGAGAGCAGGGAAATTAGTAACCTTGTTGGTGACTCGGAAGAGAGCAGCTCACCTGAAAAAAGGCTTAGCTCTCTTATCTGAGTAACTCGAAAGGATAAAAGTGAGATCCTTCATTACCCGACTTGGACATATTGGTACCTCCCTGCCTGGACATTCCGGTAATCCTGGACACTCCAGCAAAATAGTTTGGGCATCCCAACAAGTCTAAATATTCTGACCCAACTGGACATTTCGGTACCCAGCTTGAGAGCCTCCGCACATCCTCCTCCCATCATGGGAACTCCAGACCAAGGGCACTTGAGCAACTCAGGCCCAACAAGTCTAATAGATGTGATAAGAGAGAGAACAAGCGTCCTATCACTCTCAGAAGGGCACAGCGTAGGTCACCCTCACCCCCATGTCACCAGAAGCAGAACCGACCAGGGGCCGAAGACAGAAGGCTCCCGTCAACCCAGAGGCCCAAGAGAAGACAGTCGTCCCTCCCTCAGAAGCCTGGCAAAACCATTCTGGATGGGCGTAAGAGTTAGATACCTTCGTCTCTGTCTTTCAGTGACCCTACCTGGGCACTTCAAAAAGCAGAAGAAAGATAATTACACATGTCTATCAATTAAATATTTGCTAAGTGTTAACCCACTGAGCCCCAGCGACGCAGGGTTTGCGTCCACAATGTATGTAACGCTAAACCCCAGCGACGCAAACCATGCGTCCTGGCCGGTCCGGTCCCAATTACTCCGGTCCTATGGCACCTAGAGGGCTCAGATTTGTATGAGAACTGTGTAAGTATCCCATGCAACCGTGCCGATGGTTGAAAACTCTCAAAGTCCAACTGCGTGCGCATGAGCGCGCAAAAACCGGTATTTTGGGTGTATTTGCCTTCAATTTTTTACTCTTTGTAAAATCGACTTTTGGGGGCTCCGTAGGACCAATTTTTGACCTTTTTGATCGTTTTTTTGTGGTTTTTCCTTCATTCCTAACCCATTCGCTATTGTTTCTGGAAAAATAAAATCAGAAACAGCCGGTCCCTGGTGGTACATTTATTCTAAACTAGCTGGGGCTCAGTGGGTTAAAATACCTTACTCCTTTCTGCTAGACGGCTCGGTCTTTCAGTTAAGTCTATAGTTCCATTGTTTCACTTTTGCCTTCACAACACCTGCCTTACAGACTTTTGCCTTCACAACACCTGCCTTACAGACTTTTGCCTTCACAACACCTGCCTTACAGACTTTTGCCTTCACAACACCTGCCTTACAGACTTTTGCCTTCACAACACCTGCCTTACAGACTTTTGCCTTCACAACACCTGCCTTACAGACTCACAACACCTGCCTTACAGACTTTTGCCTTCACAACACCTGAACACCTGCCTTACAGACTTTTGCCTTCACAACACCTGCCTTACAGACTTTTGCCTTCACAACACCTGCCTTACAGACTTTTGCCTTCACAACACCTGCCTTACAGACTTTTGCCTTCACAACACCTGCCTTACAGACTTTTGCCTTCACAACACCTGCCTTACAGACTTTTGCCTTCACAACACCTGCCTTACAGACTTTTGCCTTCACAACACCTGCCTTACAGACTTTTGCCTTCACAACACCTGCCTTACAGACTTTTGCCTTCACAACACCTGCCTTACAGACTTTTGCCTTCACAACACCTGCCTTACAGACTTTTGCCTTCACAACACCTGCCTTACAGACTTTTTATTATATTTCACTTGCTACATTGTGAATTACCTTCTTGGGGACACCATTTCCTTGTACATAATTATTGTATTTAGTCAATATCCATTTGTCTGGAAATTATGTCTGTACTCTTACTGTTACATCATGTTACATCACTTTCCATTCGTGCTATGTTGTAATCCTCTGCCATCAAAATTTCAAATATATTTGGCCCTTAGCAAATTATCAAATATTGTTATTTATGTCAATCACCTACATTTGTTATGAATACAAATTTGTTGTACGAAGCCTATGTATTGTGTTGAGTCTTAGTCTCCCAGTCGCATTAAGGACCTTCTCACACATACGATAAAGCTTACCTGGCCCTATCAACGATACTGAGGGCCAGTATCTTACAAAACATCTCAAATTAATCTACTAATATGATGCAGCCTTGTTCTTGTTTTGCATTTTGCTATAATGGAATGCCGAATTGAACTGGCAGTTTACATCGATCTAAAGAGGTCGTTTGAGTCAGGGTATCACGATACACTGTGGGAGCTACTGTACTCCTGCTCCATTTGATACTTGCAGCAATTAATTATCAGGTATCTGAATTTTACACAGGAACATAGAGTGCAGTTAAGTGTGGTGGCCTTTACTTGTTCTTCCTTGTTGATTCAGGGGTGAGAAAGGGGTGTGCTGGCACATTTACTTCTTAACTTTTCAATATTTGTATGGAGTGGTTACTGGGTCGGGCAGTCATTTTCCGTATTGGTAGGCAATTTCAAAATCAGTGACTTTGACTTTGCAAATGATGTAGTGAAATTAGTTGAGTTGCTGGAGATTCTCACATTTGTTCTTGAGGCATTACAGGAGTTGGAGTATCTTGATCTAAAGGTCTTTTGGATGCAGGTCAGTACTCCTAGACAAACCCCATCACTGTCAGTGGTAATTACAATTTTGCATATTCCTAGCTATACCCTGTTTCTTTTCAACTGACGATAATTAGCAAACTTGCCATAAAGAATTATCAGTTATTTTGAAGATTCTGTAGTATTTTATAGTGCTAATTATAAAAACTTGGTCTTAATATGATGCAGACACATAGTGGTTAAATATTTGTCCATTAAGTATCGAAAAATTAGCTGCTAAGGGATTCAATTTACCGTCAGATGAAAGGAAACAGAGTTGTTGTAATTCCAAAGAGGGTACCATTATAATGTTTCAGTACTTCTAACTGCAATTTTGAAAACTAGCTTTTCATTTTGACTAACTAGGAATACGGTAAAGCTACAGTAATTACCCCTATAATGATAGGGTTTAACTTAAAATACGGGTTTAAGGCTTAAGTTCAAACAATTGATGGTTTGTTGGATCAAGCAGAGCAAATCGCAAAAAAGATGTACATGCATGTGGCGAGAACAATGACATTTTGGATAGGTTCATTTATCTTGGTATCAAAATTCATAATAATGTTGGACCAGGCCAAGATACTGTTCGTCGACTCGGCCTAGTATATGGGATTATGAATTATCTCAATAAGAGTGTATGACAATGCCAATACATAAGCAGAAGGACCAAATTGTGGATCTCCAAAACACTGGTACTCCGTGTCTTGCTATGTGGTTATGATACATAGGCACTCACCAGTGATTTGGAGAGATGCATCAATTCTTATTATACTAATCGTTTATGCAGGATCATGGGTTATCATTGGTATGACTACATATCAAACTAGCATCTATTATCTGAAGCTGATTCGAAACTTATTGGGTGCCTTGTTTGTGAGTGGCACCTTCGGAATGAGCACGTGACCTGCCTACCTGAAGTTGACCCTGCTCATGTGGTGGTTTTGGTGGGTGACAACCCTGATTGGAGGAGACATCAGAGAAAACCATATGACTCAGGGTTGAATAAAACTGAACAAGCATGCCGAGAACTAAGATGGACCGAATCACAGCCTGGGATCTTGCTTAAAGTAACCCCTAGGAGTGGAGTCGAAGGGTGATTGCAGCTATGTATCTTCATAGCGTAGACTCCCATTGATAGATTAACTGAATTCAATGTTAGGAAATAGGATCCG
This sequence comes from Paralithodes platypus, assembly GCA_032716605.1. NCBI lineage: Eukaryota > Metazoa > Arthropoda > Malacostraca > Decapoda > Lithodidae > Paralithodes > Paralithodes platypus. Next base: position 35,691,483 of record CM064485.1, on the reverse strand, counting down.
ACTGCATAAAGGTATTTGCTCAGTTGAATTGAGTGCACATTTATTTAATGTCCACAAAGTTCAAACAATTCAGTAAGAAAAAGGAGAGTGTAGGTGTAAATATGATGGAATAAATAAGATTCCTCAGGCCTGACTACATGCACAAATAAGGAAACACATTTATCCTGAGGTTGTAGCATAAGATAAAGTGTTCAGTAAGAAGAATGCAATTAAGACAGAAATATTTACTTAAAACAAGGTCAAATTCACCGAATATGCAGTATACTGAATTCACATATGATTCGTATGCTTGATTTTTCATTTACAATATTTGTTGTTTCAGTTTTACTTAGTCTGAGTTCAAAACCAGCAATTGCTTGTTATGAACAATCAAAGAACAATATAAGATATTTGGAGTAATTATCAATGTTCGAGAAAAAATATCAAATCAAGTATAGTAAACAATATATAAATATAATAATCCCAGGTATATTGTATGTACTACCTGTTATTAAAGCTATAGCGTTCCATACCCGGCATTAACATATTCAATCTGCTGAAAATCTTCTAGCCACAGAAGTGGTCAATCACCACTTCTATGTATAGCATTGTGTTATGTACCACAGGTTTTTCACTCTACAGCCACCACATTTTACTTAATTTTGGCTTATATTAGACGATATTTTTAACTTAAAAGAACGTATGCTGTGACTTTGACAGATCTATCCGAAATTGAATACAATCATTTATTAATAATATTACTATACCGATCACAATGATAAAAGTACGGTTGCCTGGGGTATACCCTACCCTAGGCAACTGTTCTTTCAGTTTACCAGGACGGATCTTATTATCTTATTGTGGCTGTTATTTAAAGATTTGAATAATCTGTATGATATACAATGACACGCTTCTGCTTTCTATGCTGGCTACCATTACATGATTTTTGTAGTTAACCCTCCAGCCCCGGGGGCTATAGCTTGCGACTGTGCTGCGGTACCGGGTGTTTTGACGATCTTTGGGCTATGTTAACTACTCTGTAAGTCAATGAATATGGCATGTAATGTTGTGAATAAAAAAGAATAATGTTCCACAAACCTTCCTCTGTCGAATGGCGTTGAGTAGAGGTCTCTAGCCCCTCTGGTTGCATAATGGTGAGCGCGGGAAGACGAGTGCTTTTCGGCGGAAAATTCTTCCCGCGTTCGGACGCGTCGCCCCGGCCATGGCTACGACGCACCTAGCCGCTCGTCGCGCCAAAGTATTTATCTCCCTTAGACGATTTTAGTGTTTGATATTGAGAATGTGATGTTTATTTGATATTTTTCTAGTTATTTTGAGGCCAATTATATAAAATATGTTTATTAGGGTATCACTGTCACTGATATTGCTAATTTTCACTCGATACCTTACATTTTATTAGTAATTGAGATAGGTTATTGTTGTATTAGGCACTGATTATTCGTTATCACAGGTGTTTATTATACTTTGGCCATCAAATATTAGGTCTTGTGTCACTTTCACTTTGACAAATATGCTTTAGAGAGTGTCACTGTCACTGATAATGCTCATTTTCACTCGATACCGTACATTTTATTAGTAATTGAGGTAGGTTATTGTTGTATTAGGCACTGATTATTCGTTATCACAGGTGTTTATTATACTTTGGCCATCAAATATTAGGTCTTGTGTCACTTTCACTTAGTTATATGATTTGTAAACGTTTTATATACAATTTATTGTGTCTTTTTTCACTGATTTATATATTTCTATAGGTTCTAATCATATGAATGTCACTTGGTATATACATATGTGTCACTTTCACATATTATTATGGTGTAATTGTATTTGTATCAATTTTCTCATAATACATGACTTTTGTATTACAATAAATTGGTTTTCTTCCACTTTTTGCCTATATATAATTATAGTGTACATATTGTCATTTTATTTGGCAATTTCAGTATGATTATTAGAACTCCAGCTTGGAGTGGTAATCAAAGAAGCACTCTAAAGCACAGAGTGCCACCTTGCACTCCACACACTCCATGGTTGACTTTTTACTTGGCCTCGCCGCCTCGGCCTCACCCTGCTGTTGTAGCAGACATGGCACCGCTTCTGCTGTGTTCTTCCTGATTCATTCTGAGGCAGGGAACCAAGCCTGTGCCTAATCAAGTATTGAGCACACTGCAAGCGGTCAATAACGGCAGGCCCAGGATGTGCCACTGCCCTCTGTGGCGTAGCATACTTCTCCAGGAGCTCCGTCAACACCTGCTTTTGGAACCTCCGCAGGCTATTGAACTTCATGGGTGTGTTCACATTCCGAAGCTTGTATATATTGTAGGCATTCAGAACTGACATGTCCACCATATGCAGAAAGAACTTTTTGTACCATCTGCACGAGGTACGCAGGCAGTCAATGAAGCCTATCTGCATGTCGGACTTGTCCACCAGCCTCATGTTGATGTTGTAGTCCAGGACAGCATCGGGCTTGGTCAACCTGGCCTGGGTGCGGCGATCCACCTTGCCAGTCTCCACCATTTCCCCCTTGTGGATGGTGGTCAGGAGGTTGACCTTCCGCTGGTCGTGCCAGTGGATAGCCAGAATGGGCCTCGACTTCTTCTTCAACACATCACCTTTTTTGGTCTTTGGAGAGAAAGGTGGCATGCCCTTCCTTTTCCCTCGTACTGTGCCTACAGTCCCCGTCTTGCGCTCATGCAGGTACTGTGAGAGAGTGGGGGACGTGTAATAATTGTCCGTGTAGAGGACGTGATTCTTGTGAAAGTAGCGGTCCATCATGGCTTGCACCACTGCTCCGCCAAAGCCAATGAGGGGGTCCACAAGCAAGTCCCCTTCCTTCCCGCTGTTGACCAGGAAGTCCAGGACATAGCCAGTTTGGCAGTCGCACAGCACAAAGAATTTTATGCCAAAGCGATGTCTTTTTGAGGGGATGTACTGCCGGAAGCTGAGTTTTCCCCGGAACAGCACAAGAGACTCATCAATGACGACCTTGCGGAAGGGCTTGAAGTAGGAGGTGAAGCGTTCTCGCATCATCTCGTACAACGTCCTAATCTTCCACAGCTTGTCACCGAGGTGGACGTCGGTGTTGGTGACAAGATGGAGCGCTGCGAGGATATCAAGGTACCGGTCGCGAGACATATATTTCCCGAAGGCAAGGGTGGATATCAGATCATTGGTGATCCAATAGTCAGGCAACCTATGCTTCTTGACATGAGGCATTAGCATGGTGAGTGCCAGGAACATCATGAACTCTTTATGAGTCACTGGGGTCCACTGCCTCATGTGGCCCTTGGTCACCTTGCCCAAAAAGTGGACCTGGAATTGGTGCTGCTTATTTGTCTCTTTGACAACATAGCCTACCACCTCCTCATCAAAGAAGGCCTCAAATAGTTCGTGTGGTGGAGCATTGGGGCCTGCAGGAAAATTGGGGGTAATGCCTGAACCCTCCAGTACCTCATCAAAAGCTTGCACATCAGGGTTGTATCCATCCCCATCAACTACGTCTTGCCACTGAAAAACGTAGAATGGGTCTTGTCTACGCTGACGAGGAGCTCCAGCTGGTGGCCCAGCACGCCCACGGCCAACTCGGGAGGCGCGTGCCCTAGGGCGGCGAGGGCGTCGGCCAGGGCGGCGGGCAGCATAACGGGCAGCACGACGCCGGGCCAAGCGGATGGGTCGAGGGTCGTCGATGTCCATATAGTCATCGTCAGAGTGGTCATCTTGCCCTGACGGTGGACCTATGTAATCATGGCCAAAGTCTTCAGAGAGGTGCCCTTCATCATCAGTGGCCCCCACATAATCTGGCGGGGAACCAGTGATGCGTGGGCGGCGTGATTCACTAACGGTCGTAGCGTGCGATGTCGTACAGCAACCTACGATCGTTCCTAAGGGAGTGCGGAAGGTGTATTCACGAACGCATCTTACGGCTCCCTTTCGGTTATTTTCACCAAGGCTTCTCTTGACCAATCAGGCGTTTGGCCTTTGTAAATAAACAATATGTCACCCACATGACCGAAGCGCCAAGAAGAACCTAATCGAGAAGAAGTCAGCAAGCTGTACAATAATATTATATCTTGTCTTACTAAGGCTAGTGACATAGTATTTCACAAGCATAACAAAAATTACTCTTTTAACAAACCTGGGTGGAATGACCATGTTTCAGAACTATACCAGGCATCCCGAGATGCTCGTAGTGTATGGCTGGATCATAACAAACCGAGACAGGGACCCATTTTTGACATGTTCACCAGACTAAAGGCTAGATGCAAGTATGCAATCAGATATATAAAAAACAATGAAAATGTATTAAGAAGAGAAGCATTGGCCAAAAACTTTGCTAGCAAAGACACATTGGCCTTCTGGAAGGATATTAAAAAAATGCATAATAGCTGCACACCTCTACCCGTTAGTGTAGATGGGATCTCTGGTACTAATAACATAGCCAATCTTTGGAAAACACATTACCAAACTTTGTTTAACTCTGTTGGGCACCAAGGAAATACCATTGCTGCTACAACAGAGTGTAACAAAGAAGAAAAATATGACACAATTAAAGTTACAAGTGAAAAAATCAAGGCTGCAATAAGTAGGCTAGATGCTAACAAATCCTGTGGTTTTGATGGTATATATGCTGAACATTTGAAGTACTCCTCCACTCTCCTCTTGGAGAAACTCAGCAGTTGCTTTACCAGCTTTCTAATCCATGGTTTCCTACCAGAATCTATGATGTCCGTTACCTTGATACCAGTAATTAAAGACAAGGCTGGCAAAATTACATCAAAAGACAACTATAGACCTATTGCCCTTGCCAGTATTGTAAGTAAGATACTAGAGTTAATCATTTTAGACAGAATCTCAGTGTATATCTCAACTAATAGTAATCAATTTGGTTTTAAAAAGAATCATGGTACGGACCAGTGCATCTACACTCTGAAGGAGCTAGTGCATGGGTACATCAAAATGAACAGCTCTATTTTTGCATGCTTTCTTGATGCTAGTAAGGCATTTGACAGAGTCTGCCACAATATCCTGTTTGATAAATTAGCAACAAGGGGAGTGCCATCCTATATACTGAGAATCTTGAAGTACTGGTACGCCAATCAAACATTTAATGTAAGATGGGGTAACATTATTTCGGATTGCTTTACAGTAACCAATGGAGTGAGACAGGGTAGTATTCTCTCACCTTACTTATTCAATGTATATATGGATGAATTAAGTGATAAATTGAATAAAGAGCAGATTGGATGTTATGGTGGGAATAAAATCATCAACCATCTCATGTATGCTGATGATCTGGTCATTATTGCACCGTCTTCTGCGGGTCTGAGCAAACTTCTTGATATATGTGAATCTTTTGGTAGTAAACATTGTGTTAAATTCAACCCACTGAAAAGTGCTGTTCTTATATTTAGATCAAAATTACTGTATAAAAGTAAACTGCCAAATTTCTCACTCAATAATCAAATTATTCAAGAAGTAAACAAAATAAAATACCTGGGACACATTATCTCAAACGATTGCTCAGATGATGCAGATATCGGCCGTCAGCGCAGACAGCTATATTTACGTGGTAACACCATCTTGAGAAAATTCCACATGTGTAATTGGGAAACTAAAGTCACTTTGTTCCGGACATATTGTTCCTCTATGTACACGGCCCATTTGTGGTGGAAGTATAAGAGAGCCACCATAAATGGTCTGTGTACATCCTATCATAATATACTCAAGATGTTCATTGGTCTCTCTAAATATGAAAGCACTAGTATGGTGTGCACACTGTTGGATGTGCAGTGCTGTCGGGCTGTCATCAGGAGACTGGTGTACAGCTTTTCGCAGCGACTGCAATCCTCCAGTAACACGCTGATTGTAGCTCTTTGGTCTAGTGATCATATCTATGAATCCCGTATTATATCTCACTGGCAGAAGCTGCTGCACACATAGTATGTACTGTAATGTAATATATAGGTCTAATTGAACTATGAGCAATGATCTGTGCAATAGGTGTTAACCAACATTGAGCAATAGCCTTAGTTAGCCTATCTGTGTTATAATGTGACAAAATGTGATATGTGCTCTATTCTGTAAATAGGCCTACTGTATTTTTTATTTTATTGTGTCTTTATTAATATATCTTTGTGTATAATTATTATCTGTGCTCTGACGAGAAGTGTATGTGATATGGACCATTAGGTCGTACTGTATTTATACTGTATCTATCTTATGTGTCTGGAATAAAGAATTATTATTATTATTATTATTATTATTATACTTTAATTTATGAGCTTGTCATTGTTTAGCATGGCTAATTCGATCCACCACAGCCAGCAGGAAGAAGAATAGAGTATCTTGTGAATTGATGATAAGAAATTAGCCTAGCTAGGCTACAGGGAAGCCTGTTAGTGGCCCAAGTTAAAGGATTTTCGACGGATTGATCATTGATAATCATATGTTAGGCTAGTTGGGAGTGTATTATTTATACCTTAACCACAGTATATTGTTCTACTTTACCATGTCTACACCTAGACAGGGCGAGCGGCGAGCCAAACCAAAATGCCAGACTTTACTAGGCCTATGTCTATGCCTACACAGGCAGTTCTAGCCAAGCCAAAATTCCAGACTTAGCCTAGGCCTAATTTTTCAAAATAGGCCTAGGGTAATTTTGCTTGTATTCACAACACCTCAAGGCCTATCTACCTTTTCAAAATAGGCCTAGCATAGGCCTCCTCAATCTATTATCCAACAGTTGGCCATGGGAAATAATGATAGGTTGAGGGGGGCTTTGTCCCCCTCACCTCCCATGACTTATTGCCATCAAATATATTACCAGTATGGGACTAATAACAGCTAGTTAACAATGAGGACGGTACGCCTGCAAACACCATCTTAACCTGCTAGGCTTCTACTTTACCATGCTTAGGCTACACCAAGCTAGGCATTGCTAGCCTAACCAAAATACCATACGTAGGCCTAACTTTTCTAGCCTAAATAGCCCTAACTTTTTCAAAATAAACCTAGGTTATAGCCTAGGCTAGGCTAAACAAAAATATTCACACCATATAGGCTAGCCTATTATTTTTTGTTTAGACTATGCCTAGGGTAATTCTTTTCATAATTTTTTTCCTGTGATACTTTCAAATTTGTTGAGGAAATAGGCTACCCTAAGCTAACCCAGCTAGGCATTGCTAGCCTAACCAAAATACCATACATAGGCCTAACTTGTCTAGCCTAAATAGCCCTAACTTTTTCAAAATAAACCTAGGTTATAGCCTAGGCTAGGCTAAACAAAATTATTCACACAGCGTTTATTATTATTCATTTTTTAGGCTAGGCCTAGGGTAATTCTTTTCATCATTGTGTTCCTGTGATACTTTCAAATTTGTTGAGGAATAGGCTACCCTAATCTAACTCAGAGGTGGTGGGGAGTTGGAATAAAACATTTCCGCAATAAATGAGGGTTAAAATCTACTAATGGTAGGCTACGTGTTGTCGCAGCACATGAATTTGTGCATAAATTAACCTTGACTAGGTCTAGGCTGGCATATGTAGGCTATTCATAGCTTAATTCGGCCTGTCATAAGACAGTAAGGATACAAATATATTCATACTTTGTAATGCCTTAATGGTGTTTTAACACAAGTCAACAATCATATTGCGCTATTATTGCTTCAATAATGACTTAGTGTGTCATAAAGAGCTATACTGCAGACGAATTTGTTATGGTCGCGGGTTGTGTTATCGATATTTGTGTACCTATATCCGGGTCAAATTCATGTAAGGGTGGTCTGGACCACCTTTTGCGAAAGGGGATTTTAGAGGCTTCCTACGATCAAAGATGGCCGCTACGACGCTTCGTGAATACCAGCGTTGAGACGTAAGGGAACGGTAAGGGAGTTTTCGGATCGTACGACCGTTAGTGAATCTGGGTCCTGGGCTCCTTGGCCTGCGACGAGTGACAGAAAGCAATGTTTCACTGTCACTAGGCCCAGGTATTGGTGATGCGAGCTCAAAGACTTCTTCAGGAAGACATGTTGAAGGCGGGAGAGGTGGGGATGACCGTGGGGAAAGTTGCGGGGACGTATGGCTGGGGCCGGCAGGGGTGGACGCCGCGGGAGCCTCGAACAAAACTCTCTTACTTTTCTTAATTTTTTTGGTATATTTCCTACCTTTCCCCTATTCGGCAGCAGTATGTCTCCTGTCGGGGGACCTAGGAGGCAAATAGGCCGAAAGTGGGGGGTCCTCATCCCTTGGCAATGGTGGGGGTGGTGGGGAAGAATGCGGGGCATCCGGGTCATCTTGGGTGGCGTGGGTAGATAAGGGAGACAATGGCGGATGAGAAGGGTCACCACGCTGACCCTCACTCACAGCCTCATCCTCACCAAGTATTTTTGCTTGTTCCCTAGCTGCCGCGGCCGCCTTCTCAAGTATTTTCTGCTTATACAAGTGTAGCTTGAAAGGCGATTTACCTGGGGAAGGGCTTGGAGTCGTGTCACTTATGCGAAATTTGGGGAGTGACCTTGAACTCTCCCACTCACTCACTCTCTCAAGTTCACTGTCTTTAGGTAAACCAGCTTCCTCAACAACTGGTACATCACCTTCATCACTCTCATCACTGTCATGTTCTCTCGCAAATCCCAGGAATTGCTCTTCTTTCTCACTCTCATGGCCATAATCACTCGACTTATAATTACTGGAGTCGTCACTGACTATATCATCAACAATATACTTGGCATCAGCACGCTCATATAGTCTCAATGTCGTCTCAATACCTCCGGGAGATAACACATTTAGGCGATGGCGTCGGGGTAAGGCGCGACGAACTAGCAAGAGCGTCGTAGGAAGCACGGTATCGGACACAGCGGAATCACTATTTGGCGTACTGTCCATGATGGCGTCGGGGTAGATACTGTTGCTGTGGCGTCGTTTACGCCTGGTGGCGCCACCTACCGTCCCATGATACCAAAAATGTACGCGCGGCATTCGAAAGCACGCACGCAAGCAATGGGCGTTCAAGAGCCCTTCCGGGTTGCGCGGGCCAAGGTTGTTATGGGCGTTCAAGAGCCCTTCCGGGGTGGAGGGTTTTTTAAAGACATGTTTTTTTATTATTGAGAGTCAAAGAGTTTATAGAGATAGTTTGTAGCACTTTGATTTCTCAAAGTTCTTCTTATACTGAAAAAAGTCTTTTACTGACAGCTAAAACAAACTAATGGGCATCCTTGTTTCTCAAAGGGATTAAGTTCAGAATGGATCTGAGGAGGTCAAAGGGATAATTGAGATGAATAATATCCCTTTGCATATTAAAGACCCTTCCATAGCAGTATAAAACCGGGTCTGTTAACCTGACAAGCGCGATATAGACCTAGGTGCTAGGGTAGTTATTTGTGCATTTCTAGCCCTGGATTTTGACAGAATTCGTTATATTTACAATATAAAGCATTATTTGTTTTCGGTATGCTTTTATTTTACATATATGATGTATATATAATAATAATAATAATAATAATAATAAACGGTTTATTAAAGAATGGCAGCCTCATGAGCTGAAAATACACATTTTACAATTTAGTGGATGAACATGAGATGTACAGATATGAGGATGGTAAGCTTAGTTTACAAACAAAATAAATAAATACAATAATGATGCAAGTGCAGAATACAAATTATCATAAAATAACCATGAGAGTAAGTGATATACAGTACATATACACATTTATTTACTTACTCATATACAGAACATACGTATATACACGTACGTGCGCACATACATATACATACATATATAGGAACATAAGAACATGCAGTAAGTGTGCACATGTCCGTATACACAAACGCTCACGTATGCACACAAACATACATACATACAGAAACTGTTTTGGTAAGGTCAGGTAAAGAGGGTGCGGGTACTACAATGGGAGGTTAATCCTCGGTAGTGTAGGTGTGTGTGTGTGTGTGTGTGTGTGTGTGTGTGTGAGACAGAAGGCGAAATATGGAAGAGCTGGGCGTTCTATTGTTAAGGGTGGAAATACATGGATGAAGATACGCGAACACTTAATAATAGATAATGCTTATGCATAGATTTATAATCAGAAGTTGCGCTAGTGAGCAATATGTTCTCGCTCATATGTACGTATATTTACATACATATGTGCATATGACCATATAAATATAAATACACGTACAGTACATATATATATTATATACCTTATATTCTCAACCGGGCTCGAACCATTGACAGCACGTACACACAGACATACATATACATAAATATATGCACATTACATGCATATATGCTATGTGCATATATTTATGAACCTTCAAGAGTGCTAAAATAAGTGGGAAAAGCATTTGGGTGGTGAAAAACGAAGATATTGGCCACCCGGTCATAATCTCAGGCGAGAGAGAGCCACAGGCAACCCTCCCCTCTCGCTGTCTGGGAGTCAACTGAGACGAGCGGGGCGGTGTGTGCCGGTGTCTGGGTGTTGCATAACTATCTTTTATGCAACCCACTTGTGCTACATTATCGCGGGAGAGAAAAATAACCGATAAATGATGATAATAAGAGGATAAATAGGTGATAATTGAGGAGGGGGGGGAGGGGGGAATAAGGTGGGAAGGAGGGGAGGGGGAGGGGTGAGAAACACATGGATGAGTACTAGAGGGGAATTATCTCACCTAGAGACAAAATCCTTTGTTTTGATAGGCCCTTTTTTTTTTTGGAAGGCTTTTTTTATGGTCTTGCTTCCGTGAGGCCTATCGCGTTCCCTATAGGAAGCCATCCGTGAGGCCTATCGCGCTTGCCGAGTTAATAACACAAGAAAATAATGATACCATGTTACGGAAAGCGTTAATTTGTACGATTGGTTACCGTCTGTCTGATTTGCTGATGTCAGTTTGGGGCAGATAAAATCTTGTTACTTTCAATGCTTCCAAAACCCAAGTTCTCCATCTATTTACCCGTCATATTCTTTCACTTGACTATCCCTTATTTTTCAAAAATACACAAATCAAGTCTTCATCTTCTATCAGTATTCTTGGTGTTTCTTTTTCTCCTAGCCATTCTTGAAAAGATCATATTACCACTCTTGCTAGAATAGCTTCCCAGAAGTTAGGTGTGCTCAACCGTCTCCGTGGGTTTTTACCCCACACAGCTTCTTGTCTGTACACGGGCACAGTGCGCCCATGTATCTAGCATTGCTCGCATTTGTGGGGAGCTTCCACCCATACCACATTTCTCGAAAGGGTAGAGTGAAAAGCCTTTTGTCTCATCAACTCACTTGTTCTTACTACTTCCCTACAATCTCTTTTTACATGCCGCAATGTTGCATCTTTCTCACTCTTCTACCACTATTACAATAATCAGTTTTTTTCAGAGGCTTCTCAGTGTATACCATCTCCCTTACTGATAGTGGGAGGCACCCGCCTTTCAACACACTCCCACCGCTATTCTGTCCAATTATCTAACCCAAGACTGAAGTAATTTTCACAGTCTTCTACTTAACAAGCAAGATATGGAACTCTATTACTCAATCTGTCTTTCCCTCATCCTATGACTACTGCTTCAAACTATGTATGTCCAGACATTTTGGCGCTAACGTACCTTGATTTTGGCTCTTTATCATTCTGTCAACTTTGAGGGACACACTCGTTACAGTCAGCTTCGCCTATTCTCTCCTTCATACACATAGAAAAATAATCAGTTCATTCCAGCTTAATTAAGTTAAGATTCAGTTTAGTTCAGTTCTGTATAATTCAGTTCAGGACATTTCAGTTTAACCTAAGAAGTGTGTAGGTATGGTATTAGAAACGTCTCGCCAGGCGAAGGTAATTTGGTTCGATCATTCCTGACTATAATCGTCATTTTACCATTAATATCGTTATTACTTATTCATATGCGCCTATTTTACGTTTAACGCCTTACGAGCGGGCCTGTCAGTAACTTCTACTACCTGCCAAGCGGGGGTTTTACCCTAAACGACCTTGTTTCCGTGCTCTTTTTCATGAATAAACAACAGCCAGAGCGTAATACAATTATGTATCCCTGAAAGGGCGATAATTGAGCTTTCCAATGACACCAGAACCATCCTTCTACGACCATGCGTTCTCTTACAACGATCGTGCAAGACAAGTGCAAAATCCCTAAAATACGGTAATTTCCTTACATAATTCCCTGTGTAGCGAGGCAGTGGATGTGGGTGTGTGTGGAGTAGATGTCAGTAGTCGCGCGGGACCCATGCCGAGCGGTCATGAGCCGACCTACGCTCCTCCTGTCGCTCGTCTCTCTCTCAGAGCCATTATTGCTCAAAAATTGCACACAGACTTAAGTCGGTCCCCGCTCTTTGGGCATGTGTTCTCTAGCCCGACTTAAGTCCACCCCCGCCAGACAAGGGTTAATATGAAGATAATAACATGTAACAACAATAAAACAAGTGGGAATAGTGTTTGGATGGTCAAAATCGCGAATTATTGCCGACCAGTCATTCATGAACTGTGGAGCTGAGGCTAGCCACACCCTCCCTTTGCGAGGCCTGAAGCCAGACTGACTCACTCTGTCCCACCCTCTGATACACCACACACTCGCTAGTCACATGACCATGCCTTAGAACCGGTTTGAAGATATTGGCATAATAAATACACCAATAAATATGGGAATAAGAGGACAAATAGGTGATAATTGAAGGGGGAGGGGGAGGAGGAGATTTTGACACATGTGGAGGAGTGATAGAAGGTATGGAGGGGAAGTATCTCACTTAAACACCATTTCTTTTTTTTTAAGTGCTACTGGGGCCTTTTAAAAGTTTTTTTTAAGGCCTTGGCTCATATGAGGACGCTCGCCTTCACTCACTACAGACTCAATTGAGGACGCTCGCCGTTCATGGGTTAATTCAGTTCAGGTCAGTTCAGTTCAATTTAATTTAGTGCATTATCATTTAATTTAGTAAAATAATAAATAGATCAGTTCACTTCAATTCGGCTCAGTTCAATACGAACAAATTTAATTAAGTTCAATTCAATTCACATCAGTGCAGTATAATTTAGTTCAACGAGTTACATTTTATCTATCTATCTATTGCCTGATGCCGTGATCCCCGAAGGTGTGGCTACGAACGAACCGCCCCCATACACTTCTGTTCCCAGTCAGTCGACGCCCCTCCTCCCAACCAGCACCGCCTTCATCCATATACTTCCTCACATTTACTTATGTTTATTTTAGCTCAGCTTAGTTCATTATAGATTAGTTCAGTTTAGATTAGTTAAATTCAGTTCACTTAAGTTCAAATTGACTCAACTTAGGTCAGTTGATAACAGGTCACTTGGCATGAGTTTGTAGAAGGGGCAGCATAATGTGCGGGGGTGATGAAAGAATGATCCCATAGGATATCTACCATAAACATCATTAACTCTCTCTCTCTCTCTCTCTCTCTCTCTCTCTCTCTCTCTCTCTCTCTCTTGCTGTGTGTACTTTATAAAATAAAGAACTAAGTCAAAATAAAAGCAATCAGTCACATTTCCCAATAGATTGAGTGATTGATTAATATTGGCTCCCAACGAGTGTCCGACTATTTATTGACAATTGGGTTTTTTTTAGCTCCATTATTATATATGATGAATATAAAAAACACAGCATATATTAAAGACCAATCATATTGGCATAATAAAACGCATCCCACATTGATGACGAAAGCTAAATTATGTAGGAACGAGAAAAACAGGAATTCAGATTAATAGATTTATCCTAAGGATGAAGGAATGAATCTTTCTCTTTCTCTCTCTCTCTCTCTCACACACACACACACACACACACACTTCACGGTCGCAGTTTTGAGTCGCCATAAAATAGTCGCTTGGCTCTGGTACCGCGGGTTCGATCCCAGCTACCTGCCCGTATTCTATCGAAAACTTTCCGGGCTGTGAAGTTTAGGTGTGGATGTGCCACCTCTGAGTTCCACATGGTTCCCTGCTCACATCCTACCCCTTCTGGGGGTATGTAGGCATAATTGTAGCAGCCAAAGTCAAAATGTTCACTACTTAGGATAAGTTAGGTTATTGTTAATATTATTATTATTATTATTATTATTATTATTATTAAACCCACACCCACACAAACACATACACACACGGTAAAACATCCCAAACTTAGGTACACTCGGATACCATAGTATCTAGCCCACTTATACAAATTCGTGGACTTCACCTATTTATAAGTATGAAAGTATATCTCTTAGAATTAATATGTGAATATAGTTTTCTATACATCAACTACAAATCTATATTTCCCATTTGTTGAAAAGCAAGTTCTATCCAAAAATCAATCCAGATATTTATAATTGCATACAGAAAAACATAAGGGTCCACGAATTTTCATGAGTGGGCTAGAGACTATGGTATCCGAGTGTACAAAACCTTTCGCATGATGGGCGCAAATTGAACAAGCATTTACATTCAAATCCTCCATGTCTATAGCCTCATACCAGAGTAATTGGAGAATGAAAAAGGGCACGTGATTTGAGCTTCACTTTTGTTCTTACGAGAGAGAAAGAAAGAGAGAGAGAGAGAGTTACCAGGAGTTCCAAGGCATAGTTAGTATCTCAGAGACATTGCGGTCCATTCCGAGGAGATACTCGAAGTGGAAGGAGAGAGACTCTTTAATGCACTACGCTGTTTACAGAGTGTGCAAAATAATATCTACTCTCTTCTTGAACTGCTCTACTAAAGAACTGTTTACAACTTCGGAGGGAAGTTTGTTCCAGGTAGAACAGATTTTATATGTGAACAAATTTCCACAGATACTAGTGCTGAACTTTTTCAATTTTAATTTCCAGCCATGGTTGTGTGCTGTATTCAAATTGAGGCTAAACAAAATTCTATAGTCGACATTGTCAAACCCATTAGGTATTTTAAAAACTTCAATGAGCTAAGCTATAGGTAGCGCCAACGAACTTCAATGAGCTAACCTATAGGTAGCGCCAACGAACTTCAATGAGCTAACCTATAGGTAGCGTCAACGAACTTCAATGAGCTAACCTATAGGTAGCGTCAACGAACTTCAATGAGCTAACCTATAGGTAGCGTCAACGAACTTCAATGAGCTAACCTATACGTAGCGTCAACGAACTTCAATGAGCTAACCTATAGGTAGCGCCAACGAACTTCAATGAGCTAACCTATAGGTAGCGTCAACGAACTTCAATGAGCTAACCTATAGGTAGCGTCAACGAACTTCAATGAGCTAACCTATAGGTAGCACCAACGAACTTCAATGAGCTAACCTATAGGTAGCACCAACAAACTTCAATGAGCTAACCTATAGGTAGCGCCAACGAACTTCAATGAGCTAACCTATAGGTAGCGCCAACGAACTTCAATGAGCTAACCTATAGGTAGCGCCAACGAACTTCAATGAGCTAACCTATAGGTAGCGTCAACGAACTTCAATGAGCTAACCTATAGGTAGCGCCAACGAACTTCAATGAGCTAACCTATAGGTAGCGCCAACGAACTTCAATGAGCTAACCTATAGGTAGCGCCAACGAACTTCAATGAGCTAACCTATAGGTAGCGCCAACGAGCTTCAATGAGCTAACCTATAGGTAGCGCCAACGAACTTCAATGAGCTAACCTATAGGTAGCACCAACGAACTTCAATGAGCTAACCTATAGGTAGCGCCAACGAACTTCAATGAGCTAACCTATAGGTAGCGCCAACAAACTTCAATGAGCTAACCTATAGGTAGCGTCAACGAACTTCATTGAGTTAACCTATAGGTAGCGCCAACGAACTTCAATGAGCTAACCTATAGGTAGCGCCAACGAACTTCAATGAGCTAACCTATAGGTAGCACCAACGAACTTCAATGAGCTAACCTATAGGTAGCGCCAACGAACTTCAATGAGCTAACCTATAGGTAGCGTCAACGAACTTCAATGAGCTAACCTATAGGTAGCGCCAACGAACTTCAATGAGCTAACCTATAGGTAGCGCCAACGAACTTCAATGAGCTAACCTATAGGTAGCACCAACGAACTTCAATGAGCTAACCTATAGGTAGCGCCAACGAACTTCAATGAGCTAACCTATAGGTAGCGCCAACGAACTTCAATGAGCTAACCTATAGGTAGAGTCAACGAACTTCAATGAGCTAACCTATAGGTAGCGTCAACGAACTTCAATGAGCTAACCTATAGGTAGCGCCAACGAACTTCAATGAGCTAACCTATAGGTAGCGTTAACGAACTTCAGTGAGCTAACCTATAGGTAGCGTCAACGAACTTCAGTGAGCTAACCTATAGGTAGCGCCAACGAACTTCAGTGAGCTAACCTATAGGTAGCGTCAACGAACTTCAGTGAGCTAACCTATAGGTAGCGTCAACGAACTTCAATGAGCTAACCTATAGGTAGCACCAACGAACTTCAATGAGCTAACCTATAGGTAGCGCCAACGAACTTCAATGAGCTAACCTATAGGTAGCGCCAACGAACTTCAATGAGCTAACCTATAGGTAGCGCCAACGAACTTCAATGAGCTAACCTATAGGTAGCGTCAACGAATTTCAATGAGCTAACCTATAGGTAGCGCCAACGAACTTCAATGAGCTAACCTATAGGTAGCGCCAACGAACTTCAATGAGCTAACCTATAGGTAGCGCCAACGAACTTCAATGAGCTAACCTATAGGTAGCCAACGAACTTCAATGAGCTAACCTATAGGTAGCGCAACGAACTTCAATGAGCTAACCTATAGGTAGCGCCAACGAACTTCAATGAGCTAACCTATAGGTAGCGCCAACGAACTTCAATGAGCTAACCTATAGGTAGCGCCAACGAACTTCAATGAGCTAACCTATAGGTAGCGCCAACGAACTTCAATGAGCTAACCTATAGGTAGCGCCAACGAACTTCAATGAGCTAACCTATAGGTAGCGCCAACGAACTTCAATGAGCTAACCTATAGGTAGCGCCAACGAACTTCAATGAGCTAACCTATAGGTAGCGCCAACGAACTTCAATGAGCTAACTTATAGGTAGCGCCAACGAACTTCAATGAGCTAACCTATAGGTAGCGTCAACGAACTTCAATGAGCTAACCTATAGGTAGCGCCAACGAACTTCAATGAGCTAACCTATAGGTAGCGTCAACGAACTTCAATGAGCTAACCTATAGGTAGCACCAACGAACTTCAATGAGCTAACCTATAGGTAGCGCCAACGAACTTCAATGAGCTAACCTATAGGTAGCGCCAACGAACTTCAATGAGCTAACCTATAGGTAGCGCCAACGAACTTCAATGAGCTAACCTATAGGTAGCGTCAACGAACTTCAATGAGCTAACCTATAGGTAGCCCCAATGAACTTCAATGAGCTAACCTATAGGTAGCGCCAATGAACTTCAATGAGCTAACCTATAGGTAGCGCCAACGAACTTCAATGAGCTAACCTATAGGTAGCACCAACGAACTTGACAATAATCTAGACCCCTTAACTTCTCATAACTCAAAAGGGCCTAGAGCAAACTGGCTGTAAATGTCCACACCTATTTCCTGGTGGGCTCTTCCCAAATGATATAAATGCCAGCTCGATTGTTTTCATTCATTTTGAGTTATAAGAAGTTAAGGGGTAAAGATTATTTTCAAGTTCGCTGGCGCTACCTATAGTAGTATCTCCAACGGAAAGAGATCAAGAGCTCTCAACCGGTCCTCATAGCTCATTCTTCTATGCGATGGAATAAGCTTTGTAGCCCTAGTTTGTGCTCTTTCCAGTCGCTCTATATCGTTCCTGAGTGCTGGAGACCAAAATTGAACAGCATACTCCAGGAGAGGCCGTTTCAGAGCGTTGTAAAGTGTGAGGACTATTTCCTTATTTCTATACTTTGAGAGAGAGAGAGAGATAATCAAAATCAGAATGAATTATTCCATTGATACACATAGGTACATATAAATAATACAAAATATAAAAATAAAACATACTGAAAAGCTTATTCACATAGTTATAAGATTTTACAGAGCAAGGAAATCAATCGTAGAATTGAGCTTAATTTTAAATCATAGTTTTACTAAGAATGTGATTTTTAAGTTATTTCAAACACAGAGAGATTATTGATTTCTTAAATATTATCTAGTAGTCTGTTCCATATTTTGGGGTCATTTACTTCAAGTGAGCGTGCACTGTAGTCAGTGCTTGTTTGTGGCACATGGAGATAATTTTGTTGTCTGATAATACTATTTGTCATATTACCTTTGGTTAGGAGAGGCAAGAACTATTCATGCTTAGTTTTAAATGTGGTAGTACAAATTAAAAAACAAAATTTTTTGCTTTACATTAACCCTTAAAGATCGGGGGCGGACTTAAGTCCGCCTCCAATTTGCAGCAAGTTAGGAGCATTATTAAGGCTTTTAAAGGGTTAAAATCGAGTGCAAATGGCCGGGAGCGCAGCGGGCCAGACAGCCGACTCCCAGGGCTTACCGCCGCCCACTAACTCATGTTCCCTCTGTTCTCGAGAGGCCGGCAGCGTTGCCAGTAGTGAGCGTAGTGGGAAAAAATATGCCGCTATACGCTAAACTCCCATGTTAGTGGTAACAGTGCATGAGAACGACGAGTACTATGTAGCTCGTTCTGGTCTCATTTTGAAGCTTTTAGCGCCTAGTTTTTTGCGGAATACATTTCTTTTCATGCAGATACTTGATTTATCATTCAGGAGGGCCTGAATATGCCCAAATAAGCCCAAAACCCCCCGCTAGACAAGGGTTAAGCCACTGTAATTATGTTATTATAGGAATCACATGATCAGACTTTATAGATCCTTCAACAGCTATTTTTGTTGCAAATTTCTGCAATTTATGAAGTTAATTCAATACATTAGTTTGCTGTACCCCATATGTTTTAATACATTAATGTATTAATGTAAGGACTAGATATGTAACAACTATGATACTGTTAACCTACTAAATTTATCTCTAATATGGTTTAGATACATCAGAATTCCTATTATTGTCTTCCTTTTTTAATTTACCCGTTGCCACGCACAACCACAAATCGAATAGCTTAGAGGTGTTTCCTAAACTGTACAACTACTCAAATCGAGTTCTTAAGCCAAGTTCTTTAAAAATTCGGTGAAAAAATGCAAATAACTCAATGTGCGTGAAATTTCCGCAACAAGTAGCGAGCACTGTGAAGAAAATAGGTAAGCTATTGGCAACAGTGTGTAACGTTGGTATTAGGCTCCTAGAAAATCATAACCATCCGTCTTGGTCAGTGTCTTTGCATGAGTGAAGCTGACAGCGTTGCGGTCCAGGGATTTAAAGATGGCCGTATCCGGCCCATGGATAATTCGCTCCAACTCGAAAGTGTATGTAAATTACATTTTGCTATTCTTGTATATAGCATAAGTAATTATTTTCTGTAAATGTAAATATTGTATCATATTATTAAAGGTCTGGAAGATATAGATGGTATGTCTAACGGTATCGAGTGTTTAGAGAATTATCTGACGAAAGTGTATTAATATATAAGTATTCGTAGAAAAACAAACTATTTGGCATAGGAAGTTCAATGTTGTTTTATTCTCTTTATCGTGCCATGAGCTATATGAATAACTATAATATATAGCTATAAAAAACATAACGACACAATAAAATAAGTATAATATAATATTTTATTATATTCATATAAAAAGAGTATTGATGATAAACAAATTATAATGGCATTTTTTGGAAAAGCATGAAAATCACTTCTTATATAGATATAAATCTAGTGTTGTTGTGCAATATATTGAGCAAAAGCAATGGGAATTCGGATGTAGTTTGAACAAAAATGTTAGTTAGAATAACATTTGATCTATGATTATACAAGGTTTTGTGGGCAGTTCTATAATAGTATTCTAGATTGACATATCCTCTTTCTTTTGAAATACTTAAACATTAGGTTACCATAGCGCAGTTGGGAATATGTACATGATTAGATTAATATCCAGTATTCGAGAATGGATAATAAGTCGTAAGCTTGTGCATAAACTTTGAACCGTCTTGGTGGTGTAATGGTTAAGGTGTTTACAAATCTGTGTGTGATAACCCAGGTTCGAATGCCGGTGGATCACATATATGCTTTCATTAATTTCATTGGAGGTGTTTGGTGTTGGGGTGAAATTAATAAATAATAGAATACAATATATTGAACTAGATGCAATTATTGTGGGTGATAATAATCATTCAATAGTGAACGTTTCGAGTTGGGCGGCCATACTAAAAATCGAAAGTGTAAAGTTTACAATTATATTCATAAAAAAACTATTAACGACAAACAAATTCGGTTGGGTCCGTTGGAAAGCGATTGGAAAATTCTTCTTATTTCATACATAAATACTCTATTGATCAGTTAGTAAAGTGCAGTTAATATATATATATATATATATATATATATATATATATATATATATATATATATATCTATCTATTGCCGGACGCCTTACTCCCCTTACGAGGGTGGCCATACACAGAATGCCCCCAAGCGGACCTATTCCCTGTAAGAGGGACAACCCGAGCCAGTTTAGTGAAGGACTTACAGGATTGACCACTCAATTTAGGATCCGTCCGACTCCGAGGCCCTCTGTGTATCTTGTTAGCACTATTTTTCTACAGTGGTGTTCGGCTAATCCATCCACTAACCTGCCTTACCCTTAGGTAAGCAGTACGGATTTGTATCAGGTTTACTCCCCTAGACAGGTTGCCAACCAAGGCTGAAGAGTCCCATCCACCCGGATTTGTATAAGGTTGTCTCCCCTAGATGAGTTGCCGACCAAGGCTAACGAGTCCCATCGAGTCCGGCTGTGAGTATAAAAAAAAGAAAATATATATATATATATATATATATATATATATATATATATATATATATATATATATATATAGACCTTTAATAATATATATATATATATATATCCCCCCTGGGGGTTAGGGAATAGAATATGCCCCACGTGCCTTCTGCGTGTCGTAAGAGGCGACTAAAGAGGTTGGGTGGGTGGGCTTGCGACCCCCACCCGGAAAAAATATCGAAGCAAGGAAAAACGAACGAACAGCCTCGGATGCGGACGGAACCAACGTTGACGAACCACGACCGACTAAGGACATGCCTTCGGACATTCTGAGAATGGCTACGTGGAATGTTAGTGGCATGAATGATGGCACAAAAGAGAGAGAGGTTCTGGAAGTGTTAGTGAATGCCAGGCTGGATGTATGTGGAATGACAGAGACCAAATGGAAAGGTTCAGATGTGAGAGAGTGGGAGTGTGGAATGGGTGTGTGTGCTGGAGTGAGTGAAGGAACAGCGAGAGAAGGTGCATGTTTGTTTGTAAGTAGCAAATGGAAGGAATGTGTAAGAGAGTATGGGTCTGTGGGTTCAAGGATTGTGTGGGTGAGAATGAAAGTAGGAATACAAACGTGGGTGATTGTATGCGTGTATGCCCCGACAGAGGATATACTTGAAAGGAAGAAAGAGGAGTTCTGGATGAATGTGGAGGCGTGCCTGGAGAAGTTTGACAAGAACGAAAGAATATTTCTGATTGGGGATATGAATGGTAAGGTGGGTGATAGGAAAGTTGAGGGAGTGGTGGGAGGGTGGGGGGTACCATCAGAGGTGAATGGGAATGGTAGTGCACTTGTGGACGTATGTGTGGGGAGGAGGCTGTGGATAGCCAACACCTTCTTCCGACACAGAATGATCCACAGGTACACGTGGAAACGGATGTTGACGATGAAGGATAAGACAGTGGTGGAACGAAAGTCATTGATTGATTATGTATGTGTGGATGAGCGAATGAAGAAATCTGTGATGGATGCTAGGGTGTATAGGGGTATTGGAGGGGGTCTGTCTGATCATTATGTAGTGGTAGCTAAGGTTAGGATACAAAAGAAGTGGGTGAGGAGAGCGGGAGGGAGGCGAGAGGAGGGTGGAATGGTGAGGAAGGTGGAGAGGTTGCAGGAGGAGGAAATCAGGGAGGAGTACAGGAGAGCAGTGGAAAGACGACTAGGTGGGTTCGACCTGGAAGTTATGGAGGAAGTGGAGGAGATGAGCAAGGTGTTTAAGGATGAGATCTGTGCAGCATGTGAGGAGGTGTGTGGAGTGAGGAGAAGAGGGAGGGGAGTGAAAGGTACAGCATGGTGGACAGAAGAGGTACGAATAGCTGTGGAAGAAAAGAAGAAAGCATATAGAGAGTGGTTGGGTAGCAGAGGGAATGAAGATTCCGAGAGACAGAAACGAGCGAGGTACGTGGAGAGTAAGAGGGTGGTGAAGAGAGTAGTGAAGGAAAGTAAGAGAAGAGTAGATGAGGAATTTGGAAGGAATCTGAGTGTAAAATGGAGGGAGAGTAAGAAACTGTTCTGGAAAGAAGTCAAGAAAGTTAGGGAAGGTAGCAAGGGAAACAGTAAGGGTGTGAAAGATAAGAATGGGAGAATGCTAGCCGAGAAGCAAGAGAGAGTCGAAAAGATGGAGGGAGTACTTCAGTGAGTTGCTAAATGAAAGGAATGAAGAGCCAGCAAACATAGCTGGATATGGTATGGGAGGGAGAAGAAGAGAAGTAGTGGAGGAGGAGGTGGGGATCAGGAGGTCAGAAGTGTGGGAAGCCATGAAAAGAGTGAAGTTGGGGAAAGCACCAGGAACAGATGGAGTGTGTGGGGAAATGTTGAGGTATGGTGGTGAGATAGTGATAGAATGGGTATGGAAAATGTGCAAACTAGCATGGGAGAAGGGGAGTGCACCCGATGACTGGAAGACTGGCATAATAGTCCCCCTATATAAGGGCAAAGGGGAAAGAGGAGTGTGTGGTAACCACCGAGGAATATGTCTTCTAAGCGTAGTAGGGAAGGTATACAGTAGGGTAGTGATTGAGAGAGTGAGAGTGAGAACGGAGAAATGGATAGGCGACGAGCAGGGAGGTTTTAGGAAGGGAAGAGGATGTGTAGATCAGATTTTTACCCTGAATTGTGTTGTGGAGAAGTATCTGGAGAAGAAACAAAAGGTGTATGTTGCCTTTATGGACTTGGAGAAGGCCTATGACAGAGTGGATAGAGAAGGTTTGTGGAAAGTACTTAGAATATACGGAGTAGAGGGCAAGTTGCTGAAAGCAGTGAAGAGCATGTATGAGGGTGCAAAGGCGGCAGTACGTGTGGAGAGTGAGCAGAGTGAGTTCTTTGACCTGAATGTTGGTTTGAAACAGGGGTGTGTGATGTCCCCGTGGTTGTTTACTGTATATATGGATGGAGTTATGAAAGAAATACTATCAAGAGCAGTGGATGTTGGTGTATCGCTGAAAAGGGAGGGAATTGAGTGGAAGCTACCTATACTGCTGTTTGCGGATGATACAGTTCTGATGAGTGATAATGAATGGGAGTTGCAGGGTCTGGTAAATGAGTTTGGAACAGTGTGCGAAAAACGGAATTTGAAGGTAAATACGGGGAAGAGCAAGGTTATGGTCTTCGAAAGGGGTGAAGTCACAGAGTGTGAGGTGAAGCTGAACGGTCAGGCTATGGAGATCGACAACTCTTTTAAGTATCTGGGCAGTGTGTTGAGTAAAGATGGGACTATGGATGAAGAGGTGCGGGAGAGGGTACAACAGGGGAAGAGGGTTGTAGGAACGCTAAAAGCAGTAACAAGAAATAGGGTGGTCAGTATGGAAGTGAAGAAGTCCTTGCATGACAGTGTGGTAATCCCGACACTGACTTACGGAAGCGAAGCATGGACGTTGGTTGAGAGACTCAGACCAAGAGTGAGAGCAGTGGAAATGAATTACTTAAGGAGTGCGTGCGGAGTTACATGGAGGGATAGACAGACTAATGAGGAAGTAAGAAAGAGGTGTGGTGTGGAGGTAGATGTGCTGGAAAGTGTGAAAAGGAACAACTTGAGATGGTTCGGCCATATGGAACGTATGGAAAGCGAGAGAATGACTAAGAGGGTGTATGAGAGCGAGGTGGAGGGACAGAGGGGGAGAGGTAGACCGAATATGAGGTGGAAGGATGGAGTGAGGAAGTACATGAACGAAGGTGGTGCTGGTTGGGGGGAGGGGCGTCGACTGACTGGGGACAGAGGTGCATGGGGGCGGTTCGTTCGTGGCCACCCCTTCGGGGATCACGGCGTCAGGCAATAGATAGATAGATATATATATATATATACCGGGTATATATATATATATATAAATATATATATATATATATATATATATATATATATATATAAATATATATATATTTTTTTTTTTTTTTTTTTTTTTTTTTTTATACTCACAGCCGGACTCAAACCACCAACAACCAGGACGAGTGTCCATGCTTTAATGCACTACACTGCGGCGTGATAAAGGATACTTAACATTTTTCTATATATATTAAGGAGATGGGATAATGTATTTCAATTCATACACAATGCGTAGGATCCATATTCCAGGATACCATACATGGATTATTACAAGTACCCTCACGCAACTCGAGTTGAAGTAATTTCCCACCTCTTTGTGATTGGTAATATTTTAGATGATCTTTAGACAAGGTTAGATTTTTTTAAATTAAGTGTCGTTGACGTCTAGTATTAGTATGCAATCATTACTGTTTTCTGACCTGTCATTTATGAAGATACTGAACAATAAATGGCCTGATATTGAGCCCTGGGGGACGCCATTGTTTTCCTGTAGTTTTGAGGAGATAATATTATTTAACCCATCAAGCCCCAGTTACATCCAATGGCCGACGCCTACTTTTGTTACACATAGCCCCAGCGTCGGCCATTGGACATTGGCTATTCTTCACCTGGTTTAATAATTTAAGGTTCATAGGGTCTTAAATTTGTACACTTGGTAGTTTGGGATGTGGGGCAAATATGTAAGAGTTGGCAGGTCACAAAGAGCACCCTGGGCCCCGTATTATACAATATAATTATACAGATATGAAAAATGCCTGGGACTGGGTGTTACATAAGTTATTTTTGGTGAGGGGCTCCATGGGTTAAATGGACAGACTTTGTTCTTTCATTTAATTATCTGTCAAACCAAAAAGTATCTATGCTGATTTTAATTCGTTATTTTAGGAGAATGGTATGGCTGATGCTATCGAATGCCTTCATTCGAGAGGTTGCACATGTTTAAAAGGGATATTCATAGATCGTCCATTTTGCTGTAGATTTTGTTTGCGATTGCCGTGAGAGCTTGATAATTTAGGTAAAAAGCCGGTTTGGTTGTTAAAGAGAAGATTGTTAGACTCTAAGAATGTCGAGACAAATTTGTTTTAAGATTATAAAGAAAATAGGGAGATTGGAGGTAATTGCTGGATTTACTTTAATTTCCGTGTTTAAAGACAGGGGTGACTATAGCATGTTTCCATAGTGTCTGAATAAGACCGGTAACAATAGAGGTGTTAAATATTTATTAGAAGACTAAAACTAATAGATAATCTATAATAAAGCGGAGGGAAATATTGTCTGAGCAGTTTTATTTAGATTCGTCTAAATGTGTAATTGTTAAAATTGCCGTCTTTGTGTCAATGGGATGGGGCGAGGTTAAACTACTTATATTTGTTTCACTTTCGCTTTCAATAGGGCGTTGGCTGTCCAGTAGAGAGCGCTGGGTATTGTCATATATATTTGTCTCTATGTTTGCAAAGAAGATATTAAAATGTTCAGCTTTGTTTTGCTCGTCTTCTATTATACATGAGTTGGACTCTATTTTTCAGGGGAGGAATTATATCCTCTACGATTTTCCAGGTTGAAGCAATATATTATTAAGAATTTATAAGCTGACTGTGATAATATTCTTGTTTGTGTTAGTTAATAGTTTTTAACCCGTTTCTTTAAGTCTCTGTACTGGTTCTGCAATGTCGGAGAGAAACAGAGAGAGAGAGAGGGGGGGGGAGTGAGAGTGAGGGAAATAAGAGAGTGAGAGACAGGGAGAAGTGCGGAGAGAAAATGGAGATAAGAAATCAGCGTGTGAATTGATAATAATGGTCTCAAAAATGGACTCTAAGAATGTCGAGACAAATTTGTAATACAGTGGCCCTCCTACTTTCCATATTTTACTTGATCTTTATTTATTTTATATATTTGCTTCATCACCTTACATTCTCCCTCAGTTTTCTGCTCAATATGTTGTTGTTTTGTTTTTGACCTGTTCTTTTTCTCTCTCGTATTTTTTTCGCTGACATTGTTCTTTCCTATCGCTCTTCCTCTCTCTCTCTCTCTCTCTCTCTCTCTCTCTCTCTCTCTCTCTCTCTCTCTCTCTCTCTTTCCTGAACCATAAAATTTGACCTCTCTCTCATAACTCCTATACTAAGCATCCTCAATTTTCGTCTTTTCGTCTATCTATGTATATAATATATATATATATAATATATATATATCTATATATATATATATATATATATATAATATATATATATATATTATATATATTATATATATATATATATATATATATATATATATATATATATATATATATATATAGAGAGAGAGAGAGAGAGAGAGAGAGAGAGAGAGAGAGAGAGAGAGATCAATACAGAGGTCACACATTGGATAGAAAGTTGGCTAATAGGTAGACAACAACGAGTGGTAATCAATAGTGTTTCTTCTGGGTGGACTTCCATCACTTATGAAGTTTCACAGGGATCTGTCCTTGGCCCACTACTGTTTATCATATACTGTATGTCAATGACATCGATATTGGTCTGTTGAGTGTGATCTCCAAGTTTGCAGATGACATAGAGCTTGGAATGAATGTGAAAGACCCCAAAGGGGTTGAACAGTTCAGGATGGACCTCAACAGACTGGGTGAATGGTCGGATACATGGCAGATACTTCTAAACTTAGAAAAGTGAAAAGTGATGCATATCGGGCAAGCAAACCCCAATTCAGGCTATTCACTGTTGGGAATGCCTCTGGAGGTGACTGACTTGGAAAAGGATTTGGGTGTTTTAATTAGCAGTGACCTAAAGTTTTCCAAGCAGTGCATTGAAATAGCGAAGAAAGCTTAGCAATTATTGGGCTAATTAAGAGGCAATTTAAGTATAGAAATAGTCCTCACACTTTGCAACACACTGATACGGCCTCTCCTAGAGTATGCTGTTCAATTCTGGTCTCCAGCACTCAGGAAAGATATAGAGCGACTTAAAAGAGTAAAATCTATGGCTACAAAGCTTATTCTAACGCTTAGAAGAATGAGCTATGAGGACCAGTTGAGAGCTCTTAATCTCTTCCCGTTGGAGACACGCAAACTACGAGGTCAGCTCATTGAAGTTTTTAAAATACTTAATGGGTTTGACAATGTGTATTATAGCAAAATGTTTAGCCTAAAAATAAATACAACACGCAACCATGGCTGGAAATTAGAATTGATAAGGTTCAGCACTATATGCTATTCGCTGTAAGTAGGCGATAAATCATAACCTCTAACCTCTGTAACTCAAAAAAGGCTATAGTAATCGAGTTAATATTTCTACCATTTGGGAAGAGTCAGTCAAGGAGTAGATGTCGAAATTTACAGCCAATTTGTTCTAGCCCTTTTTGAGTTACAGAGGATAGAGGTCATGGTTTCTCGCCTACTTACAGCGAATAGACTATAGTATCTGTGGAAACTTTTTCACATATAAGACCTGTTCTACCTGGAACAAACTTTCCTCCGAAGTTGTAAATAGTTCTTCAGTAGAGCAGTTCAAGAAGAGTGTAAATAGTATTTTGCACACTCTGTAAAGAGTGTAGTGCACTAAGCAGTCTCTCTCCTTCCACTTCGAGTATCTCCTCGGAATGGACTGCAAGGTCTCTGAGATACTAAATATTCTTTGTAACTCCTTATAACTCTCTCTCTCTCTCTCTCTCTCTCTCTCTCTCTCTCTCTCTCTCTCTCTCTCTCTCTCTCTCTCTCTCTCTCTCTCTCTCTCTCGTTCCAGCTCTCAATCGGGCGCCTGAGATCCAACACTCTCCATGTTGATTAATATATGCAGATGGGTATTATATTTCATTGAAATATAGAATTAAATGGGAAGCGCAAGAGGCATGATCTAATTCTAGAACCATAATATTTTCGTGCCAGAATTAACCGACTCTGTACCAGCGACGTCTTTTTAAATGATTTTCTATCTATATTTACACAATCATGTGCAGTTTAACCCTCTCCGACATATGACGCGATTTTGAGCCTATTGGGGATACTTTAAAGCCTTTGTTACCATCAGGGGTATTTAGAAACCTTTAGTTTAGTTACTTCAACCTCTGCAGTTGTCTTTGAGTTAGCTGTGGGCAGAAAACTAATTTTGGAGAGGTAATTATAAGAGTGAGAGAACTCTATTTATTATTGCTAATCTGGCAACCTCTGAGTCATAAATGCGTGAAAGGGTTAAGGAAGAATCTGTGGTAGCTCAAAGGATTATATTAGATAATCCGCAGCCTTTTAATTGTTAGAGGTCCTTCCTAAGGTGAATAATATCGTCTAATAGTTGCCAGAATATAGTGAAGAGGACGTTATCGGTACATAATGGGTTAAGTACGAGCCTAATGCACCATAAGCCTACCCATGTGTCGTAAACACCTTCACTCTGTCATAAACTCTTTAGTTATATCAGAATGGCTGTAATTTGCCTTCTGCATCCCGTATATTAATCTATGCATCTAATTAATGGGGGATGGTTCACTTTTTGGTCGATTTTTGTCATGTATTTATTAGTTCTCTAGTTTCCTCCCTAGACCTCCATCAAACTTAAATAAACAACCCCAGGATTCCATTTCAAGATATATTTGTAATTTATTTGGTAGAAAAATGTCCCGACCCAAGGCCGATCCCTCCTAAATTTCAGGCTCGCTATCGCTCGCCAGGAAAAAATCGACACCTAAATGGCACGAAAAGTCTTAATATTAACAGAGAAAAGGGGCGAAAGATCTTAAAATCGCCAAACTAATGGGTCTAAGCATCAGGGAGAGGGGTTTCCAGAAAAACCGATCATCTCCCCTTAAGAATAATATTCAATTTGTTAAAGTTGCAACACTACAGTTTAGCATTTAGATCCAATGAGTAAAAACAACGAAGTCTTGAAGATTTTGGACATGTGGCAGACGGAACGTTCCCATAGATGGCTCGCAATACCTTATGGTGCCACCCTTTCTTCCTTTCCCATAGATGGCTCGCAATACCTTATGGTGCCACCCTTTCTGCCTTTCCCATAGATGGCTCGCAATACCTTATGGTGCCACCCTTTCTTCCTTTCCCATAGATGGCTCGCAATACCTTATGGTGCCACCCTTTCTGCCTTTCCCATAGATGGCTCGCAATACCTTATGGTGCCACCCTTTCTTCCTTTCCCATAGATGGCTCGCAATACCTTATGGTGCCACCCTTTCTGCCTTTCCCGTAGATGGCTCGCAATACCTTATGGTGCCACCCTTTCTTCCTTTCCCATAGATGGCTCGCAATACCTTATGGTGCCACCCTTTCTGCCTTTCCCATAGATGGCTCGCAATACCTTATGGTGCCACCCTTTCTTCCTTTCCCATAGATGGCTCGCAATACCTTATGGTGCCACCCTTTCTGCCTTTCCCATAGATGGCTCGCAATACCTTATGGTGCCACCCTTTCTTCCTTTCCCATAGATGGCTCGCAATACCTTATGGTGCCACCCTTTCTGCCTTTCCCGTAGATGGCTCGCAATACCTTATGGTGCCACCCTTTCTTCCTTTCCCATAGATGGCTCGCAATACCTTATGGTGCCACCCTTTCTGCCTTTCCCATAGATGGCTCGCAATACCTTATGGTGCCACCCTTTCTGCCTTTCAGTCAGTCACCTCTTCTAACCCCACTATTAACCCCTTCTGTACCAACGATGTCTTATTAATATTATTTTGGCTATATTTCGACTACTTTGTGTAGTTTTAGAAGGATCTGTGGTAGTAAGAAAGGGTTAAGTGAGATAGTTCGAAGCCTGTTAATTGCTGGAAGCTCTTTTTAAGCTTAATCAAATTGTCTAATAGTAGCCAGAATAAAGAAAAAGGACGGTATCGGTACTGAATGGGTTAAGCACATCTCTTAAATCATGGATCAGAATTTTCTTTACAGATTTTGACCCACCTCCATCTATTGATAGTTAGATATAGAGGTAATACATGATATATTAAGGGGGGTCACCGTTTTTTTTTTTTTATCTTTCTCTCCTTTTCTCTCTTTCCCTGGCTTGTATCCATTCGGCCCCATTCAGCCAACTGTTTTAAGACGTTTATCCCCATCCAGGTGTCGATTTATTCCTGGCGAGCGATAGCGAGCCAGCATTGTATGGAGAAATTCGGCTTCGCCGGAAATATTTTTCTATCGAAAAGTGTATAAATTTAGCTTGCTGTCAAAACAAAAATACATACTGTAGGCTATATGCTGGCTCGCTACCGCTCGCCAGGAAAATATTAACGTTTACCCCAAACGTCTTAAAACAGTAGGTTGAATGGGACCGAATAGATACAAGCCAAAGAGAGAGGGAGAGAAAGAGAACAAAAAGCGAGGTGGGCTCCCTTAATACAAACACCTACACCATCCCTCTACTATGGTGAAGGTATTGAGGGATTAGCCTTTACAACACAATCTCGTAGGTACTTTCTACTTTTCCTATTTTCTGAAGAGTGTAGAGAGGGGAGAAGGGGTGTTGGAGAGTGTAGAGAGGGGAGAAGGGGTGTTGGAGAGTGTAGAGAGGGGAGAATGGGTGTTGGAGAGTGTAGAGAGTGTAGAGTGAAGAGTGTAGAGAGGGGAGAAGGGGTGTTGGATAGAGGAAGCTATTTGACAGGATTCCTTAGGTACTTTCAAGGGTTGTAAGAAACTTTGATATTTTCAGTTATTTCTTGCTTAGTTGTGTTCAAATATCGTGGCATATCTGATCATTTAAACTGTGATCACGGCGTCTCTTCCGTGGATTGACCTCCCAATCTACCAAGATTGGAAGCCAAAGCGTCACATTTTTCCTTTGCCCCTCAACTTTCTCTTCATAATTAGTACAAAGGAGTACAAAGGAAATCAAGCAACAACAGATCCAGTGACCCTTCTAGGTTGCTTGTCCTCCAAAACACTGAGGATCAAGTGTCCAAACAGTGGTTTAGAGTGGGTAAGGGAACATTGGAAAGGGAACTACTGCCCTGCCACTAACGTGGCAGGACTAGGAAGTTAGTAGGGGACATATGGGTTAGTAACTGAGGGGAGGATAAAGTTATTCATTTACAAACGCAGTCAGTCGCGGGTTTGATGCGAGATATTTGTCTAGGCGGAATTTAAATGAATCAACGGTGCTGCAGTCTATAACGTCTCGGGGAAGCCCATTCCACAAGTTGACAACTCGATTGAAGAAGAAATTCTTAGATTCGTGCGAGTTAAAAGATTTACCAATAATTTTGCAACCGTTTCCCCGCGTGTAATTAGATTGGTCGATAGTGAAGTACTTACTACAGTTCATATTGTCGATGCCTTTGATGATTTTGAACACTTGAATTAAGTCGCCTCTTAATCTGCGCTGGGTTAAAGGAAATAGATTTAATTCTCTAAGACGCTCTTCGTATGGTTTGTTCTTTAGGCTAGGTATCATTTTGGTAACTCTACGTTGAACTCGTTCTAGCTTGTTTATATCTTTTTGGTAATAAGGGCACCAGGATTGAACACAGTATTCCAGAAGAGGGCGGACTAAGGAATTGTAAAGGGTTAGGATAACTTCTTTGGATTTATGCTCAAATGACCTGCCTATAAAGCCAATTATTTTGTTTGCCTTCTTAACAACTTCTGAACATTGTTGACTCGGTTTTAGGTTACTCGATATTGTTACTCCCAGATCAGTTTCTCTGTTTACATTCTTAAGCTGAGTGCCATTCATCGAATAGTTTGCTTTCTCATTTAGGTATCCGACATGTAGTACTTTACATTTATCCGCATTGAAACTCATTTGCCAAATTTGGGCCCAACATGACAATTTATCTAGATTGTGTTGCATATCGTCAACTTGTTCTTTTGAGAGTACGCTATTTGCAATTTTTGTATCGTCAGCAAATTTTGAGATTGTGCAGGTGAGACCCTCATCTATGTCGTTGATGTAAATTAGAAAGAGAATTGGTCCTAGTACCGATCCCTGGGGTACCCCGCTACTTACATTGGTCCATTTAGATGCCTTACCGTTTATGACTACCCTTTGCTTTCTGTTGCTGAGCCAATTTTCTATCCATTTCAACACACCGTCTTGTATTCCATGCGCTTTTAGTTTTAGCAGTAAACGTTTGTGGGGAACTTTGTCAAAGGCCTTTTGAAAATCAAGGTATATAATATCTACAGCTTTACTCTCATCGTAGAGGTTGAGGATATCGTGGAAGAAGTCTAAGAGGTTTGTTAAACAGGAACGTTTTTTACGAAAGCCGTGTTGAGTATCTTTAAGTATGTTATTTTCCTCCAAGTGATTTACGAGTCTGTCTCGTATGACCGTTTCTAGCATTTTACATACAACTGAGGTTAAGCTAATTGGACGATAGTTACTGGGTAGGGATTTGCTGCCTTTTTTGAATATCGGTGTTACGTTGGCTAGCTTCCACTGATCAGGCATAGTTCCAGACTGCAAGGATTTATTGAATAGTAATGTCAGTGGTTTGGAGAGCTCATTCTTAGCTTCCTTTAGAACTCTAGGCGAGATTGTATCAGGTCCTGGCGTTTTATTTACCTTGAGTTTATCTAAACAATTCAATACTTCTCTCTCTGTAACGGTGATATTGCTTAGAACATCTGAATTATCAATCTGAATCGGCGATGAATTGCTGAGGGGCACAGGGCCCTGGGTGGGTCTTTGGTTTCCCGGGCGTTTCTGCATCCTCCTCAGCTCCCCGCCATGGAGTGGCTTCGGTCACCCAGGCTTTATTGTGGTCGGCAGGGAGGGTTCTGTGGGGGCGCTCGGTTATGGCCTTGGCCTTGCTCGGGGGAGTATTTAGGTGTTCATTTATGTTTTTGTTTTTATTATGTTTTTAGTTTCCTCCCTAGACCTCCAACAACTTTGAAAACAAAAATCCGCCCAAGACCCTCCTTCAAGATAAATGTGTACATTGTGTTGATAGAAAAATGTCCCGGCCGAAGACCGGTTCCTCTTAATTTACAGGCTCGCTATCGCTCGCCAGGATTTTTTTTTTTTACACCTAAATGACACGAAAAGTCTTAATATTGACAAATAAATGGGGCAAAAGGTTTTAAAAACGCCAAACTAAGGGGCCGAACGTCTTGTATTCTGAAAACTAATGCGGCTAAACATGAGGAAGAAAGGGGACCAGAAAAACAACCCTCTGCCCTTAAACACGACTCTATAGTCAGTTTTATTTTGACTATCATTACTAATTACAATTGACTTCGGTTGCAACCTTCTAAGAGTCAATACATTTAACGCCTTCAGCACGATGACGTATTACTTATCTCATTCTGGTTACCAACAGACGATTTTTTAGCTCATAATCTACCTCTTTGGCTCAACTGGGTTAAGATAATTTCAATAAACACTCTGAATAACATAGCACCTTCAAAAACTGTATAAAATCGTCTAATTGTAACCATAATATCAAATATAAAAAGGTGTCATCATGCTGAAGGGGTTAATGAGATTGTATTAACCTTAGACTCATTTCCTCAGCTGGATCATATCGTCTACCAGAATTAAACAAACACTTGGATATCTTATTGAATATTACTTCACCCTAGAGGTCTAGGGGAAAAACTAGAAGAAAATTTGTATAATAAGAAGAAAATTAAATATATAATAGCATAACCTCCCCTTAAAGTCACCAGTATGTAATGAAATGTACAGTTATCTTAAGTCACCAGTATGTAATGAAATGTACAGTTATCTTAAGTCACCAGTATGTAATGAAATGTACAGTTATCTTAAGTCACCAGTATGTAATGAAATGTACAGTTATCTTAAGTCACCAGTATGTAATGAAATGTACAGTTATCTTAAGTCACCAGTATGTAATGAAATGTACAGTTATCTTAAGTCACCAGTATGTAATGAAATGTACAGTTATCTTAAGTCACCAGTATGTAATGAAATGTACAGTTATCTTAAGTCACCAGTATGTAATGAAATGTACAGTTATCTTAAGTCACCAGTATGTAATGAAATGTACAGTTATCTTAAGTCACCAGTATGTAATGAAATGTACAGTTATCTTAAGTCACCAGTATGTAATGAAATGTACAGTTATCTTAAGTCACCAGTATGTAATGAAATGTACAGTTATCTTAAGTCACCAGTATGTAATGAAATGTACAGTTATCTTAAGTCACCAGTATGTAATGAAATGTACAGTTATCTTAAGTCACCAGTATGTAATGAAATGTACAGTTATCTTAAGTCACCAGTATGTAATGAAATGTACAGTTATCTTAAGTCACCAGTATGTAATGAAATGTACAGTTATCTTAAGCATAATGTGATCTTAAGGGGAGCTATTTGTTTTTCTAGACTCCCTTCTCCATCATGCTTAGCGTTATTAGTATCGAGATTATAAGACGTTCGCCCTATTTGTTGGTCGATTGTAACACATTTCACCCCATTTATTTATCACTAATAAGATCTTTCGTGCCATTTAGGTTTCACTTATTTTCCTTGCGAGCGATAGCGAGCCTGTACTTATGAAGGAACCGGCCTTCAGCCGCGACATTTTTCTACCAAAAATTTTACACATTAATCTCGATTGGTCAGTCAGAGTCAGTCAGAGTCAGTCAGAGAGGAGGGTCACATCCGATTGGTCAGTCAGAGTCAGTCAGAGAGGAGGGTCACATCCGATTGGTCAGTCAGAGTCAGTCAGAGAGGAGGGTCACATCCGATTGGTCAGTCAGAGTCAGTCAGAGAGGAGGGTCACATCCGATTGGTCAGTCAGAGTCAGTCAGAGAGGAGGTCACATCCGATTGGTCAGTCAGAGTCAGTCAGAGAGGAGGGTCACATCCGATTGGTCAGTCAGAGTCAGTCAGAGAGGAGGGTCACATCCGATTGGTCAGTCAGAGTCAGTCAGAGAGGAGGGTCACATCCGATTGGTCAGTCAGAGTCAGTCAGAGAGGAGGGTCACATCCGATTGGTCAGTCAGAGTCAGTCAGAGAGGAGGGTCACATCCGATTGGTCAGTCAGAGTCAGTCAGAGAGGAGGGTCACATCGATGGTCAGTCAGAGTCAGTCAGAGAGGGAGGGTCACATCCGATTGGTCAGTCAGAGTCAGTCAGAGAGGAGGGTCACATCCGATTGGTCAGTCAGAGTCAGTCAGAGAGGAGGGTCACATCCGATTGGTCAGTCAGAGTCAGTCAGAGAGGAGGGTCACATCCGTCGCGGTCCGGGATTTTTCGACTATCCCGCGGGATACTGGTGATTAAACTTCCAAAAAATCACACACAAAAACAAACGTAGTGTCGCGGTTCTGTGAAGTGCATAATCGAACCGATTGATAGAATATCTGGAGAGATATACGCGTTTTGGAGAAAACATCCGTTAACTCCTACAGCAGTGCCACGGCGCTGGTCTAGGACAGGCCTAGGGCAGGCCCATAAGGCGGGTGGAAAGAAGAAGGGAAAGAAAAAACCGTTACGTCCCAAAAGCAAAGTGTTAGCTAAATAGTCCTATGAAATCAAACAGGGCTATGGGAAAATAGGAAGCCTAAGTTAAAAGTGATAGTGAACATCGTATATCACGTAAATAAACTAGGAAAGTATAATGCAGAGAATTAAAGTCAGGGGAACTTTTAACTTTTAGCTAAAACAAAAAAGACTTTTAGCTTGGGAACAGGACGTATGCTGTAAAC
Organism: Paralithodes platypus; assembly: GCA_032716605.1. Lineage (NCBI taxonomy): Eukaryota > Metazoa > Arthropoda > Malacostraca > Decapoda > Lithodidae > Paralithodes > Paralithodes platypus. The sequence goes on along the minus strand of CM064485.1, from coordinate 35,655,698 downwards.
AAAATACCCCCAGTGACCGCAAAGACCATAAACACATATATCCCCTCGCTCTCCTGGACACGTCCCCTCCCCTCCCCCTATACGATTTTACCAAAAGCGAAACTTAACCTCGACAGGAAAGGGTACCGACAAAACAAATATCGTAAATAATAGCAAACAGAGAAAAACAATATTTAAACAAATTAATCAGTGCAGATTATTTCTCGACCATATCGCAGGTATAGGTAGCCTGGAAAGTTCGTTATTTTCCTAGAGTGCCGTATATTCCGTTAAACAGTCGACCAAAAACGGGAAAAGTGGTTAGGGCAGTGAGAATTCTGTTTCATAAGATAATTATTGAAAGTGTTACTTAAAGTTACTTAAAGTTTAAACATAACGAGTGTAAACGAGTGGCACTCCCCCCCCCCCCCCCCCCCCCCCCCCCCCCCCCCCCCCCCCCCCCCCCCACCCCCCCCCCCCCCCCCCCCCCCCCCCCCCACCCCCCCACACACACACTCCCCACAAACCGCGTAACAAACACCTCCTTGTCCTCCAAGCCCCCCCCCCCCCCTCTCTCTCTCTCTCTCAAATGTGGTGAAAATTCGAACCTGAGCAGTGTTGAATCAAGTTGATAGGTAAAATATGAAAATTATAATAGATACTATATATACTGTAGGTAGCCTGGAAAGTTCGTTATTTTCCTAGAGTGCCGTATATTCCGCTAAACAGTCGACCAAAAACGGGAAAAGTGGTTAGGGCAGTGAGAATTCTGTTTCATAAGATAATTATTGAAAGTGTTACTTAAAGTTACTTAAAGTTTAAACATAACGAGGGTAAACGAGTGGCACATTGCCTCCTGCACATCAACACACATCACCTGCCGAACAACAACCTTTCGCACCCTACATATACACAAACCCTGCCGCACATCTCCCCACACCTCCCCAGACCCAGAAAACACCCACATTAATCCCATCTATGGCCATTGACCACCCTACTGCTGTTGATCAAATACAATTGCAGGATGAATGTAGGATGCAACAAGCCCCCATATCAGGCTCCCCTTCCACATCGTCTCCCCCCTCACCACTGCCACCTGCCCACCTACAACCGACCCGTAACTCCACCCCCCTGCAGGCCTCACCCACCAAGCCCACTATCACCCACAACCACGCTTAGCTCACCACATAACCCCTTGCAGCCCCAGCCACACCTACTGGGGTTGTCTACACCAGTGTGCAGATATTATCTGGAAAGAAGGTGCTAATTTGGTCAAAAGGGCGAATATAATGGGAATTCATGTAGATTTGCTCATCCCAAAATTTGCAACAACATAACCAGTCATGGAAAATGTAGATTTGGTGAAACCTGCAAATACCACCACCCATCCCTTTGCAAGACATCACTTGAGAGCAAGACCTGCTACAATATGAAATGCCCAGCTTTTCATATTAAAGGGACTTGGAGATATGCTAGACCTAACATGAACGGTAGCCCAAAAAACTCTCTAGCTATGCGAGGACGAGACAGAGGAAAAAGGCAAGGAGGGAAAGGGCAGATGAAGATGAAGAGACTGAGGGAGATGGAAGAGCACATAGAACACCTCGAGCACCTCCTGGCCTCCCAAGAGTGGCCAATACATCCCGAAGACTATTAGGTACACATAGTACTCCAAACAATCCCTCCCCAATCTTGTTTGCAAATATCCAAGGCCTAAAAAATAGAACCACGAACAAAGTACCATTTATTAGGGGCCTTCTAGAAGAAGGAAACGCTGTATTTGCGGCTCTCACAGAAACTCACATTAAAGATCAGGAAGATAGTGAGGTATGGATTCCTGGTTACAACCTACATAGGGCGGACAGAACGCATAGATCACATGGAGGTGTAGCCTTGTACATACATGACTCACTGATATGTACTGAATTCCTAAATAACAGTAATGAAGTGGTGGAAATACTTGGAGTTAAAATAGAATCCCTAAATTTAGCAGTTATTGTTACATACAGGCCTCCAGACTCATCCCGAGAAGAATTCAAAACCCAGCTCAACAAAATAAAATCAGAAGTGGAAACCCTGGGGAACCCAACACCAAATATTATATGGCTAGGAGACTTTAACCTACCAAACATTAAATGGAGACAACTAGAAAACCAGTTAGTGGCAAATAACACCGGAGAAACAAATACTAATACGAGAGAGCTTTTTGAACTTTGTGATTTTTTTAGTCTTACCCAACATATTGCTGAACCCACACGGGAAAACAATATCTTAGACCTGGTCTTCACTAACAACGACTCTCTAGTACACAGCATTAACATATCGGACACAACATACTCAGATCATAAATTAATTGAGATCAAAACAACCTTAGAAAGTGTACAGACAACCTCAGAATCGAGAACAAAAACCGGCCCCTTCAGTAAATTTAACTTCAATAACAAAAACATTAGGTGGGAAGAGGTAAATCAAGAAATGGAGGAAATAGACTGGGAAGATTTAATGGATAACCTGACACCAGCAGAATGTCTAGTCTTAATAACAGAAACCATAACCCAAATCTGTAGCCACCATATACCTGCAAGACAAACAAAACGAAGAAGCAAACAAGATCGGGAAAGGAGGAGGCTGTACAGAAGAAGAAAATTACTCACACAAAGACGCACACATCAAAATCTACAGGATAGGCAAAAGGTCGAAATAGATAGAGAAATTGTGGAAATTGAACAAAGGCTAAGAATATCATATGAACTACAACATATGGAAGAGGAGAGGAAAGCTATTGCAGGTATAAAGGAAAATTCCAAATACTTCTTTTCATACGCCAAACAAAAGGCTAAAACAACATCAAACATCGGCCCACTGAGCAAAGGGGACGGCTCTTTCACAGGGGACAAAAAGGAAATGAGCGAACTCTTAAGCAGGCAGTATGAAATGGCATTCAGTGAGCCTGATGAAACAAAAGTCATCAGAGACCAAAATATATTTTTCATGGAAACCTCCCCCACGGAAACCCCTCAGATGCTGGATATTGATTTCGGTCCAAAAGACATAGAAGAGGCCATTTCCAACATGCCATCCCACTCGGCACCAGGCCCGGACTCATGGAATTCGATCCTAATGAAAAAATGTAAGGAAAACCTCTCAAAACCCCTGGCTTAATGTGGAGAAGGAGTCTAGACACTGGTGACATACCAGATAGCTTGAAAAACGCAATAATTGCCCCACTGCATAAAGGAGGGAGTAAAGCACTACCAAAAAACTACCGCCCGGTAGCTCTAACCTCTCACATCATTAAAGTTTTCGAGCGAGTCCTGCGAAGCAAAATTTCAACATTCATGGAGACAAATGAACTACACAACACCGGTCAACATGGGTTCAGAGCGGGAAGATCATGTCTCTCACAACTTTTGGAACACTATGACAAAATTCTTAAAGCGCTAGAAAAAAGAAAAACGTGGATGTCATTTACACCGATTTTGCTAAGGCATTTGATAAATGTGACCATGGTATAATAGCCCACAAACTGAAAGCAAAAGGTATAACTGGGAAAATCGGACGGTGGATATACAATTTCCTCGTAAACCGAAAACAATCGGTAGCAGTAAACCAAGTCACTTCTGAGCCTTCGGATGTCAAAAGCTCAGTGCCCCAAGGAACAGTGTTAGCGCCCCTTCTGTTCCTCATACTAATTTGCGACATAGATACCAACACCAGACACAGTACGGTGTCGTCTTTTGCTGATGACACAAAATTAGCAAGATAGTAAACACACAAGAGGACACGGGCCGACTGCAGGAAGACATGAATGTAGTGTTCCAGTGGACCAGGGAAAACAACATGCAATTCAATGAGGAAAAATTCCAATTAATACGGTACGGAGATAATAATGGTGTTAAAGAAATTACAAATTACTTAACAGAATCTAACCACATAATAGAACGGAAAGACAGTGTGAAAGACCTTGGGGTATTAATGTCTGAAAATATGGGTTTCAAAGTACATAACCAGGTCAAAGTGGCGGCTGCGAAACGTCTAACGGGTTGGATTTGCGTACTTTTAAAACACGCGGTGAATTGCCTATGATAACGCTCTTCAAATCTCTAGTGCTACCGCGGCTTGAATACTGTAGCATATTAACATCCCCATACAAAGCAGGTGAAATAAATGACGTAGAGAGTGTACAAAGAAATTTCACTTCGCATATAAGTTCGATAAAACATCTACACTATTGGGAGCGTTTAAGAGCACTGAATCTGTACTCACTGGAATGTAGAAGAGAACGTTACCTAATAATATACACGTGGAAAATCACAGAGGGTTTAGTACCAAACCTACATACTCCGATAGTCATGAAATTCAGTGATAGGAGAGGCTGGGAATGCTAAATCCCCCGGATGAATAACAGGGGTGCTATGGGCTCTCTGCGAGAGGGCTGGTTATCACACAGAGACCCACGTCTCTTCAACAAACTCCCACGGCGAGTAAGAGACATGAGGGACATCTCGTTAGACAACTTCAAGAGACCCCTAGATGTCGAACTGCAAAAAGTGCCAGACGAGCCCATCCTCGCAAGGGAGCGAGCTGTCGCTTCAAACAGTCTACTGCACCAAATCACCACCCATAACGAGGGGCGTCGCGCTCCTTGGTGCCGCTAGAGGAGTGGCGAACACTTCCAAAGGTATCCAAAGGTAAGGGGATCTTGAGGATAGTTTATATACAGTATATTAGTTTTAAGCTTGATGGAGACCAAGGGAGTAGACTAATATAATATTACAGAAATAAACAAATACACAAATGAATAACAGTTACCCCCTTTACCTAACCAAATATAAACTAACCTGCTGTAGATTATCCTGACTTTACCTAATTTAACCTAACTTGCCTAACCTGACCTGACCTAATATAATCGAATCTAAATTAACTTAACCTAACTTGCCTAATCTGACCTGACCTAACATAATCGAATCTAAATTAACTTAACAAATTCAGTGCCGGCGACGTCCTTTTCCTAATATTCTGCCCATTATTAGACGATTGTATTCAGATTAGGAAGGACGTCTACCCATAAAAAGGTTACAGACTATCTCATTATTAATCCTTTTAGCTACCATATATCCTTCCAAAGCTTCATAAAAGGTTACAGACTATCTCATTATTAATCCTTTTAGCTACCATATATCCTTCCAAAGCTTCATAAAAGGTTAGAACATAAGAACATAAGAACATAAGAACATAAGAACATAAGAAAATGGGAGTCTGCATAAAGCCGATTGGCCTAAACAAGGCAGATCCCTGTCCCACACAACCCCAAATCAATTACAAAGCCCAATTATAGGCTCAACACTCTAATACCCTGAGGATCATCTTACCAAAACGGTTAGAGATTAACGCAGGATTATGGGGGTCTGCAGAGTGCTGATTGGCCCAACCCGGCTGATCCCCTTCACACCCAACCCTTCTCGTCCATATGCTTATCCAATTTTATCTTAAAGCTCCCTACAGTTTTAGATCCCACTATAGCACTTGGTAGTCCATTCCACCCATCTACAACTCTGTTACCAAACCAAAATTTGCCTATATCTTTTCTGAAACGAAATTTATCTAATTTGAAACCATTGGTACGAGTTCTTTCGCTATCACTGAGCTTTAGTACATTTGTCATGTCCCCTTTGTTAATCCCACTTGAACACCTCTATCATATCCCCTCTAACTCTGCGTCTCTCTAATGAATGTAAACCTAATTTCTTCAACCTTTCTTCATACGGAAGATTTCTAATATTATGGATATTTTTTGTCATTCTACGCTGTACTCTCTCCAATGAATCTATGTCCATTCTGTAATAAGGACACCAAAATTGGACAGCATAATCCATATGGGGTCTCACTAATGACAAGTAAAGTTTTAAGATAACATCAGCAGTTCTGTTACTCACACTCCTAGAGATGAACCCGAGAATCCTGTTTGCCTTATTACGAACGCCTATACACTGTTTTCTAGGCTTCAAATCATTGCTAACAAACACACCTAGATCTTTCTCGCAGTCTGAATTTTCTAATTCTAAATTAGCTAGTTTATATTTAACATTTGTTTGCATCTTCCCTATCTTTAATACCTTGCATTTGTCAATGTTAAACTTCATCTGCCAATTTTACTGACCATTCATGTAAGGTATCTAGATCCCTTTGGAGGAACTCTATATCGCTATCTGAATCAATTGATCTCCCTAATTTAGTATCGTCTGCGAATTTACTTATCCTACTAGTTATACCTAAATCTAGGTCATTTATGTATATAAGAAACAACAGGGGACCAAATACCGATCCCTGGGAGACACCACTTTTGACTGCTCCCCATTCTGACTTGGTACCATTTATGCTGACTCTCTGCTTCCTACCAATTAGCCATGACCTAATCCATCCTAACAACGCCCCACCTATTCCATGTGCCTCAACCTTTCTCATCAATCTCTCATGAGGGACTCTGTCGAAAGCTTTACTGAAATCTAAATATATAATATCATATGACTTGTCACTATCTACTGCATCATATACCTCTGAGAAAAAACTAAGCAAATTAGTAAGGCAAGACCGTCCCTGAGTGAATCCATGCTGAGAAGAATTGATTAAGTTAAATGTTTCTAAGTGGTTTCTCATTTTCCTAGCAATAATTGACTCTAGTAGCTTTCCTATGATTGAAGTGAGACTAATGGGACGGTAATTGGATGCTATTGATTTGTCACCTTTTTTGAAGATCGGAACTACATTTGCAAGCTTCCAAGCTTCTGGAACTATACCTGTTTCTAATGACTTGTTAAATAGAAATGTTAATGGGTAACTTAACTCATCTCTGCATTCTTGTAATACTCTAGCATATACCTCATCAGGACCAGACGATTTATCAGGTTTCAGTCTGTCAATTTCCTTAAGCACATCATTTCTACTTATAGTAACCGTACTTAACCTATTTTCTATACTATCGCTGTATACCTTACGGACTTCTGGAAACTGTGCCAAATTTTCATTAGTGAAAACGGAAAAAAATTGACTATTTAATGTACTGCACATTTCTAAATCATTTTCTGTAATTTCTCCTATCGAAGTTTTAAGGGGACCAATTACATCTCTAACCTTGGATTTATATAGTTGGTAAAAAGCTTTAGGATTATTTGTTGAGTCATTGGCAACCTTAATTTCATAATTTCTTTTTTCTTTACTAATATCCTTTTTTACCTGTCGTGATAGATTCTGATAGTAAGCAAGTAGGTGAATTTCGCCTTTTTAAATTTTTCTATATATTCCTCTCTTTTTTCCTAGAAGATCTAATAGTCTATTATTCATCCATTTGGGTTGGTTCTGTGTTGATCTAAATTTTCTTTTGGGGATATATTTATTTTGCGCATTGAATACTGACATGATAAAATTCTCGTATGTATCTACCAAGTTTGACGTCTCTTCCTGACTTAAGATGACAGGTGCCTGAGAAAGGATACAATCATTTGGACACCTGGATCGACTTAATTTTTTGACCATAGGGTCCGCTAACAGGGCTTCTCTTAACCCACCATAATTGGCTTTTCTGAAGTCAGGTATTAATGTTGTATTCTCTCTGATATTACCTTTCCATTGTAAATTAAAATACACAGAATTGTGATCACTATTTCCTAGGTGGTCCCCGATTTCTACTCTATTTATCATATGTTCATTGTTACTGAAAACTAAATCGAGAATATTATCACCTCTAGTCGGCGTATCTATGAATTGAGATAAAAAACTATCTTGTACTACCTCAATAAACTCCTTTGAATCAGAGTCGCCTATTTGTTGCTGCCAATCTATATTAGGGAAATTAAAATCCCCCATAATGCACACGTTGCTAAACCTTGATGCTATTTTAATTTCCTCCCATAATGATGTTCCGTCATTTCTACTCATATTTGGCGGTCTATGCATAACTCCAATAACTAAGGTCTCACTACCTTCGTTAACTTCTACCCAAGTGGTGATGGGCTGGTCTATCAGAGTGAGAACTGAGCGATCTCTGCCATACCCATAGCTTACTCTGACTGTTCCTTTTACTTATATATTTTCTAGATCTCAAGTGACGGCGCCTCTTCCGTGGATTGACCTCCCAATCTACCAAGATTGGAAGCCAAAGCGTCACATTTTTCCTTTGCCCCTCAACTTTCTCTTCATAATTGCTGAGGGGCACAGGGCCCTGGGTGGGTCTTTGGTTTCCCGAGCGTTTCCGCACCCTCCTTAGCTCCCAGCCATGGAGTGGCTTCGGTCACCCAGGCTTTATTGTGGTCGGCAGGGAGGGTTCTGTGGGGGTGCTCGGTTATGGCCTTGGCCTTCAACGGGGCCTTGGGGCTGTTCGGCCAGGCAGCTTGGGGAACAACAACAACAACAACAACTTCTACCCAAACACTTTAATTTTCATTATTTACTCTAATACCTGATTTAGTACAGCTTTTTAATGAACTCCTGACAAACACTGCTATACCACCGGTGTTCGGTCATATTTAAACAAACTATATCCCGGTATATCAAACTCGGCTAAAAAATGCCTGGTTTCTGTATTAATCCATGTTTCAGTTAGAGCTATTATGTCTATATTTTCTTTGCTAACCAGTGCTCTAAGTTCGTTCATTTTGTTACATAAACTCCTACAATTTGTATAATAAACCCTCAAACTATTACTTGTATTTGCAACTATTTTTCTATTGTTTTTAACTAATTTATTTTTACCTGTTGAACTACTGGACCTAGACGGAAAATCTACGCTATCAGAATGTTCGTTATTACTATCAATTTCATGTGGCTGGGATATAATATATAATTATATATATATATATACAGTACCCGGTATATATATATATATATGAGGACGTATAATATGTTAAGTATATATGGGATTATAGGTAATAACACAACATATTAATTATTGGATAAGTGATAATAAGTATAAACGTACAGGAATATAAGTACAGATATATGATAAGGCTTGTAATAAAAGCCTGAGGAGCAAGGTGATATATGACTTGTGTGGTCTAATATATCTAGGGGATATAGGAGCTTGGCTATAGAGGGTGAGTTTGAGTCTAGAGTCTAGAGGGAGTAAAGAGCTCTGTCTCTCTCTGGCTGAGGTCTGTTGAAGTGTGTCTTGAAGATGCCTGAGTAAGAAGGCATCGCCTGGGTTCAAGGATGTCGATGCAACACAGCATTAACTCAGCATTCTGGTATGACGTATGACCGGATAAATACATTATACAGTTTACATTTACAGAGGAAATGGGTGTTGATTTAAGTGGAAGTATCAACAAATATATTATATGTTAATGAGATAGATAAAGTTATAGGGAGTTCAATGAATTAAGAATGTTTAATATGAATGTTAAGAGTTTAGAAGTTACAGGGATAAAGGTATATAAGCAGTGAGATATATGTATAGCAACATATATGCAGGGCTTATAATGTCATACTACAGACGTCCCCAGTGACCGCTCGTGACATACCTGTTTACCCCCTAGTGAGGTGAACATTCTTAGTGATGGCTTGTGTTGATGAGATCGCCACCTCCTCCCATATTCTCCAGCTTTGTCTTGCTTTGCAAGAAAAGCTGGAGAATGTGGAGCTCGAGGTTAAATCTCTAAAGGACGAGAACTTAGCATTGAAGATGGCATTAGAGGAAACGAAAAATGCCATTGGTGTGGTAAACTATCAATGGAAGTTAAATATTACTAAGCTATAATGAATCAAATAAATAAATCTAAATGAAAACTACTCCATATCTAAATTGAATTCAATCTGAAACAAGCTAATTTATATCCAAAGGTCTCACATAATAAATGTATATATAGGGTAAGGTTATAAGGGTTAATATTAGCCAGGAATTAACTCACCAATAGTTCCACGTGGCAATGAGGCAAGGGAGAACGTTTTACCCAATATGGCGGTGGACAATGGGGATCGAGGCTTCGGTCCCGAGACACGAGTCAAGTTAAAGAAAGAATAAATGATTACATGGGAATGGACATGATTATTATGCTTATCTGTCAGTCAGTCATGGTGTCGATGAGAGCGTCGTGATGGTGTAGCTGTGTGTATTGCTGTATGTGTATTGTGATTAGAGGCACAAAAGCTCGATCAACTGAGGGCGGAAATTTAGATGTTAACTGGTTGGTGTTCGTGAAGGCTCTGGTGTTCCTCGAAAGCACACCTTGCTGCCTCGGCAAAACGCCAGGAGCCCAAATTATCGTACCACATCTAGGTTGCTCTATACGATAAATTATATTAATATATACGATAAATTCATATATACTACATAAGACCATGTCAATATTGCTTAATAGCATATTAGGCCTTTTATAACTTAACTTATTTACAATCTTATAATATACGATCTACTCGTCCTACGTCGTGCTGTAGGAGCGATCGTGACGTCACAGAGACATACGAGATCACAAAAGAGTCATATTTTATCGTATTTATACGATACACTCCCCCCACAAAAAAAGACCTGAACCCCACCTTAAACCTAAAGTTGCCCAGAGGCTATCTTCTGACGCCACAAGTCGACGGCGCCAGCAGCAGCACGTCTGGGACGCGTCCCGGTCCGAGAATGATAACCATCAGTAAGAGGTGAGTCGTTCCTTTGAGAATCCTCGGACCCAGCAATAACAGGTGGAGCATCAGATTGCAATGCGGAATCGAGCTCCAAAGCGTACAAACGTGCAATAGGACGAACAGTAGTTCCAGTGGCTGTCTTCAATAGCGCCACCCGCTCTACAGAGTCTGCCCCCTTGTATACATCCAACACGCGGCCCAATTTCCAGTATAAACGAGGACTATCTTCCTTAATTAAAACAACGTCACCAACTGTAGGTGCCGTTGGTCGACTAGAGGGAGTAACACTCCTTTCCCTCAATGCTAGCAGATATTCACTAATCCATCGTTTCCTAAAATCCTCGATTATCCTGGATATATATTGGTATCTCTTAGACACCGCTACCTCAGAGTACAACGAGGGATCCTCTAACTCTACTATAGACTGAAAATCAGATGGAATCGCAGTCAATGGTTTTCCATATAGCAAGTGAGCTGGGGTTAATGGTAGTGGTTCTTGCAGGTCGGTGTACACATATGTAAGCGGGCGATCATTCACGACTGCCTCTATCTCTGTGAGGACTGTCGTCAACTCACTCTTCTTTAATAGAGCACGTCCTACAACCGCTCTGAGTCCTGACTTTACTATGCCGACACATCGTTCCCACATTCCACCAAACCAAGGTGCCTTAACTGGAATGAACCTCCATTCGCACTTCTTCTCTCCCAAAAAAGTGATGATAGTAGGATCACTACTCATATCCTTTAGATATTTTGATGCTTGGACATAAGTGGGAGCATTGTCGCTAAGAATGAGTTGAGGGAAAGAACGACGGGCACAAAACCGTCTGAACGCCAGCATAAATTCTTCGCTAGACATATTATCACATAGTTCTAGGTGTACCGCTCGAGATGTTGCACAGGTAAACAATAATATATAAACCTTCTCACTCTCCCTCGTCTTCAATGCCCCTGTGTAATCTAATCCTACCGCTTGGAAAGGTTCTACGTGCTTTACACTGCATTCAGGTAGGGGTGGAGCTGGTCCAGTTGCATATGGTTTACCTTTTAGTCTCTGGCATATTACACACTTTCTTACTACGCGTCGAGCTACTTTTCGAACTCTGGGTATCCACCATGTGAGACATAATTTTGATATAATATGACATACCCCGTAGTGTTTTACTTCCCTATGTGCACGTATGATCAATAGATCAGTAACGTGATGTCTTGTTGGCATAAGTATAGGGCGGTTTGTGCCGTCTGGTACACCCGACCACTTCAGGCGACCCTCACACCTGATGAGGCCATTGTCTAGGTGCAACCTTAGTTGACGCACTATATTAGGCATTAATGTCTTATTCGAGCTTTTCAAGGATTCTAATTCATTGGAGAAGGTTTCTACTTGAACCCATTTGATCAAAGTTACTTCAGCTGCTTTAAATTCACGAGCATCAATGTTGTGACCCCTGTTGCAGAGTTGGCCCGTTACTTTCAGCTTGAGATTGGATACATATCGCAATACCCAAGCTACAACTCTGAATAGTTTATTATAGTCACCGAATCTTGCCCACTCTATGATAGGACCCGGTGGCTCATTTGGTTGGGCTGTAACTGCCACTGTTTCCAGTGGCAGAGGTCCCTCACCAACAGCATGCCAAATCGTCCATTCACTTTCATGGAGCAGCCACTTTGGACCATGCCACCACAATTCGGACTTCATTAACTGGCTAGCCGTTATACCCCTAGTTATGAGATCACTAGGGTTTTCTTTTGTATTTACATAATGATAAGCAACGTCTGGCAAAAGGGCTCTAATCTCATCTACCCTATTCCGCACATAAACTGGCAGAGACTTCTTGCTATGTACCCAGTTGAGTGCGATCTGACTATCGCACCATACGTGAACGATTTCAATATTTAATTCGCTCTCGTATGCTACGCGTACATGTTGCACCAGACGTGCTAATAGCAACATGGCAGTCAATTCCATTTTAGGGATAGTTACCTTTTTAACCGGGGCTACTTTGGCCCGGGCTGTAACTAAATGTGCCCCAAATGAAGTAACAACATATATGGCTACCCCGTATGCCGTGGCGCTAGCATCGCAAAACGTGTGTAACGTAACGTAACCGAACGCCGCCACTTTACGAGGTATAGGTTTAGTACATAGGATGGCATATTCATTCAACAACAATGTTCCTTGGTCATTCAGGTCCTCGGGCAATCTTGTTACGTCCTCGGATATATAAACACTGGGCTCTTTCTATTGGACTAGGTATGCGGCAACAAGCAACAACGGAAAACGCTAGATCCAACCCTTATCTATAAACCCAGGCAACAAACCACCCTAAACCATCAAGAGTCCTGCCTGGACAACAAGGTATCCTATGACTCGGTTACAGGGTGCACGCACTATAGACTGCTGATAGTCAAGCAGGCTATATAAAAGATCACACAATTAAGTTGACTTAAAGCTTCAAGGAAAAGATAGATAACGGAATTAAATTGCAGAAACAATTTAATAACAAACTAGAAGAAAGTACATTTAACGTTACGTTAATTAATACAACTAATCACCCCTGCGTGAAAGAAGGTGAAAGCAAACTGTCCTCAAAACATCGTACAGGTAGACGAGATGCGGGTTTCTAAACTGCATGCGGCTACTGTAGGATCTGATGCTTAGCAAAGAAAATACGTTACGGATTTAGAGAACTCTTAACCCGTACAGCCCCAGCGACGCGCCTGACGCGTCGGCGATGTATGTAACGCACAGTCCCAGAGACGCGCCTGGCGCGTCACCCTAATTGCGCCGACCGTGACCTCAGGTGTAGCCACTCAAGAGGGCTCAGATGTGTATGGGAACTGTGTACGTATCCCACGTAACCGTGCCGATGGTTGAAAACTCTCAAAGTCCACGTGCATGCGCGCGAGCACGCAATAATCTGTTTTTTGGGGATAATTGCCTTCAATTTTTTACTCTTGTAAAATCCATTTTCGGGGGCTCTGTAGGACCATTTTTTAAGCTTTTTGAGCGGTTTTTCGTGGTTTTTCCTTCATTCCTAACCCATTCGCTATTGTTTCTGGAATAAATTCATTTTTTGAAAACCGGCCGGGTTCTGGTGCGCAAACATTACAAAACTAGCCGGGGCTCCACGGGTTAACTCATAAGCAGGAATAAATACTAGTGATAGGACCTACAGTGTATAATGGCATAGGTATAATTAAATAAAGGTAGCAACTCGCAACATAACCACATACAGGTGTGCTTCTCACTCTTAGTCAGGCAAGCCTGCTCAGACAGAGTCTCTAAGCCACACCCTGACTCACAATGCTCACAAAAACGGTAAACTGTGGCACAATAACAAGCATACAGAGATAATAAACCCCTAGCTGTTAATCTGCCAGGCGGCAGAGGTCTAGCCGGAAGGATATAGGCTTCGGATACCCGGGCTGAGCCACCTGCTCTAGCCTAGGGACGTTCCCAAGTCTGTGCGCCAAATTACTCTAATTGAAAGGGTGCTCTCTTGAGAGACTCAGATCGCAAGTATCTGACTCTCTCCTAGCGACCCTAAAACAAAAGAAAGACGTGCTAGCGCAGTGCTGAGTGGACTAGGCAAGGGCCCTCACACAACACAACGCTAGACACACAGGGACACAGACAAGAAAATGCCCCCAGACTCCCACGGGTATCCTAGTAAAGTCGTGCGGGTCCACAGGACTCGCACCAGCAGACTTTACTTAAAGGATCGCAAAAAGCCTCCCCTCCGGTCTAGCCCCTGCTAACCTGACACAAGAACACACTAGCAAGCATGAAACCACCAAATATGAGACAACAAAAAAGCTTCCTAGGTCTCATTAACAATTACATCTCTGCATAAGGCCCAAAATCCTATCTAGTTATCTGAGAGCTCGTCGTTAATACAATAATAGATATAAGGTCTATCAAGGGGATGGGATAATTAAATAGATTGGTGAAGTAGTGGAAGGAAGGTATACAAAGTAAGAGAGAAAGTTTCTAAGTGGGGTTGAGAAGGATAGATATCAAGGGGGTCCGAACGGTACGACAGTGAGGTGAGCTCTGAGTCTTGAATCTGTCTGGACCCCACCCTAGGCATGCAAAATACATCCCATGCTTGGCAACACTCAACACAGTTGCCGGGTCAAAATCCTCTACCCCTGGCGTGAGTCGAAACTAAGCCTAACGTTGCTATCAAATGCACGTGGCAACATCAGGCTCGTCCCAAGCTGGACTCTCCGCGCGAACAAAGTCCCCCAGCCGGTCTCTCTCTCCCGCTCGTCTCCTCCCACTCTCACTAGACTTACATCTTATATATTATAATGAAACAATCAACTATCGAGAATAAAATATACTAAGATGCGTTCGTTAAGAATAAGGGCAGCTTCAAGCTGTGAAACAACATAAGAATATCCCAGACATTAGTTACATTGTCGTAGGATATATACTAAGGAAAAGCCGGCCGGCCGGCTGCCGCCAGCCGGTTTCTAAACGGCTGGGCAGCCGACGCGCGCGCATGCCCACACGTGGCTACTATGCAGGAGCGTCACACCTCCCCCAAGATATAAGACCCTTGACTAAGTTCTTCATATCTAACAGAAAGCTTCTCATAGTACCACACACTGTTGCGACACAAGGCACTATATATAAAAAAAATTAAGACTGTTGCGCTCCACCGAGCAAGTTCAACTAACTTAGCGACAATAAGCGAAAACATTCAACTTAGATACTGCTACAACATCTTATACAAAATTCTACACGTTATAAAAATAAAGAGTTTTTATAAGGTTTTTGCTTTTTTAATTTGTTTTTTTCGGCTGAACTACAGTGACAGCCTATTTTCCTCCACACTCAACCCTCAATCCTGTAGCAGTCTAACCAACATCATCCACCCTTAATAGACAATCCGCTATCACATTATCAGAACCGGCAATATGGCGTATGTCCAGATTATACTCCTGAAGCATGAGTGACCACCTGGTCAGCCTCATATTCCGGTTATGAAACTGATTCAAGAATTTCAGAGGGTGATGATCAGTATAAACCACTACGACTGGTCCGAAAGCAGGAACATATACATCGAAGTGCCTGAGCGCCAGCACTATCGCCAGGAGTTCTTTTTCAATTACAGAGTAATTCCTTTGTGCACTATTGAATTTTTTTCTGTAAAAACTCACTGGATGTTCGATACCTTCATCATCTGTCTGTAACAAGACAGCCCCAGCCCCTACACCACTGGCATCAGTCGCCAGCTGAAAAGGTCTGCTGAAGTCCGGGGCCCTGAGTATGGGGTGGGTACATAACAGGTGTTTCACCAAGGAAAACGCCTCTGCACACTCAGGAGACCACCGGAACTTCTTGTTCTTAGCTAATAAGTCAGTTAAAGGTGCAAGTACAGTCGAATAGCCTTTGATGAAGCGTCGATAATAGCCTATCATACCTAGAAACCGCATGATTTGTTTCTTAGTCGTAGGCTGGGGAAACTGATCGATGGCTTTGATCTTTGTCTGTGGAGGGCACACCTGACCCATCCCCACCTCGAACCCCAGGTACAAAACTGTGGCTTTGACAAAATCGCACTTACCCAGGTTTACCACCAAACCTGCTTCATTCAGTTTATTAAAATGCTGTCCGATGTCAGCACAGTGACTGTTAAAATCATCGTCGTATATTATGACATCATCTAGGTACACCGTACAGTTGGGAATGTCGGCTACAATGTCGTTCATTAATTTCTGAAACGATGCAGGGGCATTTTTCAGCCCGTATGGCATAACATGGCAACGATATGTGGCACCGTCCACCACAAACCCACACACCTCTCGCGCTCGCTCAGAAGAGTGCACTTGCCAATAACCCTTAACAAGGTCTATCTTAGTGAGGAACTTGGCTTTTCCTATCTTATCCACAATGTCGTCCACGCGAGGGAGAGGGTAGGCATTTGTGGGGTTAAACCATTCAACCTGCGGAAATCTATACAAAACCGCACCTTGCCATCTGGTTTGGGCTGCAGTGTGACGGGGGAAGTCCACCTTACTGCACCCTCAGAAATCAGCCCACGTTTCAGCATATAATCCAGCTCTTCCCTAAGTGCTGGTAATTTAACAGGGGGAACACGGTATGGCACTGATTTAAAGGGCGGGTGGTCCCCAACATCGACATCGTGCACCGCTTGAGTAGTGAGGCCAGGATGCTCCGCGAAAACAGCTGGGTTTGAATCAAACAAGTGCTGCACAGCTACACGCTGTTGCTCAGGCAGGTGCAATATCAACTCGTGAGCCACTTGTCTAGAATTCCCCGCCCACTGATCCACGGAAACATGACAATCCCAATTATCCTCCCCCGCAGCTTGACTGTCCCTTCCTCCTTCTCCACCACGATCGCTGCAGATCAACACCGGGACAGTGAGAGGCTCGGAGGGGCACCTCACATACTCTTTCATCAGATTTACATGGCAAAGTTGGTTCTTTTTCTTACGATCAGGAGTAGCTACTAAATAGTCAAGATCAGAAACCTTCCTTACAACCCAATACGGACCAGAATACTTGGCAGACAAGGGGTGTTCCACCAGAGGCAGTAGTATCAGTACCTCCTGATCTACTTCAAACTCCCTCAGCTTCACCTTCTGGTCGTATCTGTCCTTCATCTGAGCTTGTGAACTCTTAAGGTTCCGACCTGCTACCTCCAAGCTCTTTAGCATTCTCTCACGGCTTTCAACTACATACTTTAGAAGCGAGCATGGCTTTGTGACTCCCTCCCAGATCTCCTTGACTATGTGGAGGGGCCCCCTGACCCTGTCTCCAAAAACCAACTCGTTCGGGCTAAATCCCAAGCTCTCCCCAGGTACTTCTCTCGCAGCAAATAAAACGTATGGGAGACCTAGATCCCAGTCCTTCCCATTTTCCATGCAATAACACCGCAACATACTCTTGAGAGTCGAGTGCCACCTTTCCAAAACTCCCTGACTCTCGGGATGGTAGGCAGATGACACCACAGACACTATCCCATGTTGCTGCATGGTCTGCTTAGACAGAGCAGAAGTAAAATTGGATCCCTTATCAGACCGGATCTCCTGAGGGTAGCCATAACGAGAGAAATAGACAAGTAGGTTTTTGACAACAGTCTTAGCCATCCCGTTGCGCATGGGGTAAGCATCTGGATACCGTGCTGCTACATCCATTACAGTTAGTAAAAATTTATTGCCGGCACTAGTGGGGGGCAATGGGCCAACCATATCGATAACTACTTTGCTGAAGGGCGGCCCAATGACAGGGATGGGTTGTAACGGGGCTCTCGGGATGACCTGATTGGGTTTCCCAACAACTTGACAAGTGTGACACTGTGACACCCATGACACGACACTCGCCTTTAACGCAGGCCACCAGAAAAGCTTGCTCAGAGCTGCCTCCGTCTTACGTGCCCCCAAGTGCCCTGCCAAAGGCACATCATGAGCTAATCTCAATAAGCTCTCGCGGCACACCCTCGGTACTACTAACTGGTCCACTAATCCTGACCCGCCATCCCACTTTTTCTTGGGATCCTGATGTCTCCGATACAAGATCCCCTCGGACAAGAAAAAATCACCAGGCTGCGCATCCCCATCGCTCTCCAGTTCGATAGCACCATTACCCACGCCCTGACTTCAGGATCTTCCAGCTGCAAGGAACATATATCAGCAGGTGCGAGATTATCCAAGTTCATCTTAAATAATTTATTTCCACCTCCAATGTCCCGCTGAGCCATCCTTTCCTCACGCTGCGCATAACGATGCTGTCGCAGAGTCTCTTCCTGCCCTGCACCTGCACTAGCGGTGACAGGCCCCGGGGCCTCTCCAGACTCTAACATAGGTGCCAATAATGAGTCACCAAGAAACACTGCCGGCTCAAAACTCTCCAATTGACCAACACTTCCCGTTTTCTTGTGACCTTTCCTCCGCGGTTTGATAGACTGAGGTGGTGGCTGCAAGGCTCCGGATGTCTGAGAACGCGTCACAACACACGCCATGGTTTGTACGCTACACTTCTCAACCCACTCCTGTTCCTCCCTACTAACGTCGGCCGCCTTCTCGGCAACGACCAAGGGTGAAACCTTAGAAGCAGGCACCGCAAAGTCGTTGCCGAGGAGGAGGTCGACGCCCCCAACAGGCAAGTTCTCTACAATTCCTACATCCAGCTCCTTCGCCACACCACCCACCTCCAGCTCCATCCGCACCAGCGGGTAGGACTTCGTAGCATTGATCCCCTGAACTACCACCACCCGAGCAGCGTTAATCGGCCTACCAGTAAAGTTCTTTAACAAGGTCTGAGAAGCCCCCGTATCACGCAATAGCTTAACTCCTCGCCTTTCGCCAGCCCACCTCACAAAACCATGCCCTCTATGACCCCCAAAGACGTCGCGGACAGGGTTCGAGTCTTCCGGACTCTTGAACACAGGCTGTGTCCCAACCTCTGACGAACTACCCTTGACAAACTCAGAAGATATAGGCGACACCCCTATGCTGCGGGCCAATGACACAACCTTGTTTGGTGGCTTGTTCGGACAAGCATTTGCAAAGTGACCCTCCTTGTGACATGCAAAGCACTCTTTACTCTTTGGTTTCCCTTGGGAGTGGGAGGTACCATTAGAGTTCTTATACGGGACGGTATTTGGTTTATGTTCAGTTTTATTGTCAGTGCTAGATGGTTTTGTATATTTATGTGTATCAAAATTCTTGGGAGGGGGAGAGGTACGATCCTTTGCACCCGACTCACTCCTAGCTGCTGCTCCGCACCCTCGAATTAATGACAGTCGGAGGTCAGCCATTTCTGCTGCCTCCTGGAGAGTTCTAGGATTTTTTTCCTTTATATTTAATGTTAAGTCCCCGCCTGTGCACTTAAAGAACTGCTCCAAGAGAACCAGCTCACTCAACTCCTCAAAAGTAGCTGCCCTCTCAGAACGCAGCCAATGTCGTAGTGCATCAGACAAGTCCCGGGCGTGTTCTAGGAAGGTACTATCCTTGCCCTTAGTAACACCCCGAAACTTCAAGCGGTAAGTTTCTGGTTGTAACTCATAGGCCCGTAGCACAGCTTTCTTTTGCTCATCATAAACTACACAGGACTCTAAAGGTAGTGCATCATACGCTTTTAGCCCCTTTCCTAGGAGTCTTGATGAAACGAATGCTGCCCACTTTTCGTGAGGCCACTGGTGTTCCTGACACTTCTTCTCAAATCGCATAAAAAACTCAGTCACACATGATTCATCGAACACAGGAACTAGTTTAAGCAGGTGCGACAATGATTGGTCCCGATGTCTGTTACCTCCCCCAATATTTCGCCCTGTTACCTCCACTCGAGAGATCTCCAGCTCCCTGTCAGCCCGATACCTAGTAGACTCTGCCTGCAGTTCAGCCTCTCGTATAGCTGTTCTCTCTGCGGCCTCAGCCTGAGCTCTAGCAACCTCAGCCTGCACACTAGCCTGTCTCTCGGCAGCCTCAACCTGAGCTCTAGCAGCCTCAACCTGAGCTCTAGCCTGTCTTTCGGTAGCCTCAACCTGAGCTCTAGCAACCTCAACCTTGGCCATCTCAAGCCGAAACAACAAATCTGGAGTCAACCCTTGAGGAGGGGAAGGTGCATTCAATGGAGAGGGTCCCTGTGATTGAATTCCACACTGCCATTGACCATCAAATTGGGGGTATGTACTAAATTCAGGCACCCTGACGTTTGATATGGGGGTAGAGTGGAGGGGGGGCTGGGGACCGGGGCCCCCAGTCGCCTCTCCACCCAGGTCTCTCCCTTCTAAACCCAATATCAAAGTCCTCAGCTGATCTTTCCTCATGCCACTTAAACCCTGGTGACCCTGAAGACCTGCCACACACTTTAAGCCATACTTATTCAGCTTCAACACCCTGGCAGCGGTAAGGGGCACCTCTAAAAATCTTCTAGCACCCTCCTCGCTATCGACTAGCCACTCCACAAGTCTTTCTCCCTCCGAGCCCGTATCGTGACCTGACCCATCACTGTGTTCTGATGTATTAGACATGTTTGTGTACTGCAGTAATTATCACGGTTATAGAATGTGCCTTATCTCCTATGCAAGTATGTATATACTAATGTTATTTAAAGTCTTTAATGTGTTATATTGGTTGCTCCAAAAAAAACACTCTATGTCCACTGTATTCCTCTAATCATAAGGAATCCCAAAACAAATGACCACTATATTCCTCTGTTCAGCAAATCCTATGCAAGGACGCAATTTGTTACGTCCTCGGATATATAAACACTGGGCTCTTTCTATTGGACTAGGTATGCGGCAACAAGCAACAACGGAAAACGCTAGATCCAACCCTTATCTATAAACCCAGGCAACAAACCACCCTAAACCGTCAAGAGTCCTGCCTGGACAACAAGGTATCCTATGACTCGGTTACAGGGTGCACGCACTATAGACTGCTGATAGTCAAGCAGGCTATATAAAAGATCACACAATTAAGTTGACTTAAAGCTTCAAGGAAAAGATAGATAACGGAATTAAATTGCAGAAACAATTTAATAACAAACTAGAAGAAAGTACATTTAACGTTACGTTAATTAATACAACTAATCACCCCTGCGTGAAAGAAGGTGAAAGCAAACAGTCCTCAAAACATCGTACAGGTAGACGAGATGCGGGTTTCTAAACTGCATGCAGCTACTGTAGGATCTGATGCTTAGCAAAGAAAATACGTTACGGATTTAGAGAACTCTTAACTCATACGCAGGAATAAATACTAGTGATAGGACCTACAGTGTATAATGGCATAGGTATAATTAAATAAAGGTAGCAACTCGCAACATAACCACATACAGGTGTGCTTCTCACTCTTAGTCAGGCAAGCCTGCTCGGACAGAGTCTCTAAGCCACACCCTGACTCACAATGCTCACAAAAACGGTAAACTGTGGCACAATAACAAGCATACAGAGATAATAAACCCCTAGCTGTTAATCTGCCAGGCGGCAGAGGTCTAGCCGGAAGGATATAGGCTTCGGATACCCGGGCTGAGCCACCTGCTCTAGCCTAGGGACGTTCCCAAGTCTGTGCGCCAAATTACTCTAATTGAAAGGGTGCTCTCTTGAGAGACTCAGATCGCAAGTATCTGACTCTCTCCTGGCGACCCTAAAACAAAAGCAAGACGTGCTAGCGCAGTGCTGAGTGGACTAGGCAAGGGCCCTCACACAACACAATACTAGACACACAGGGACACAGACAAGAAAATGCCCCCAGGCTCTCACGGGTATCCTAGTAAAGTCGTGCGGGTCCACAGGACTCGCACCAGCAGACTTTACTTAAAGGATCGCAAAAAGCCTCCCCTCCGGTCTAGCCCCTGCTAACCTGACACAAGAACACACTAGCAAGCATGAAACCACCAATTATGAGACAACAAAAAAGCTTCCTAGGTCTCATTAACAATTACATCTCTGCATAAGGCCCAAAATCCTATCTAGTTATCTGAGAGCTCGTCGTTAATACAATAATAGATATAAGGTCTATCAAGGGGATGGGATAATTAAATAGATTGGTGAAGTAGTGGAAGGAAGGTATACAAAGTAAGAGAGAAAGTTTCTAAGTGGGGTTGAGAGGGATAGATATCAAGGGGGTCCGAAGGGTATGACAGTGAGGTGAGCTCTGAGTCTTGAATCTGTCTGGACCCCACCCTAGGCATGCAAAATACATCCCATGCTTGACAACACTCAACACAGTTGCCGGGTCAAAGTCCTCTACCCCTGGCATGAGTCGAAACTAAGCCTAACGTTGCTATCAAATGCACGTGGCAACATCAGGGTCGTCCCAAGCTGGACTCTCCGCGCGAAGCAACGTCCCCCAGCCGGTCTCTCTCTCCCGCTCGTCTCCTCCCACTCTCACTAGACTTACATCTTATATATTATAATGAAACAATCAACTATCGAGAATAAAATATACTAAGATGCGTTGGTTAAGAATAAGGGCAGCTTCAAGCTGTGAAACAACATAAGAATATCCCAGACATTAGTTACATTGTCGTAGGATATATACTAAGGAAAAGCCGGCCGGCCGGCTGGTTTCTAAACGGCTGGGCAGCCGACACGCGCGCATGCCCGCACGTGGCTACTATGCAGGAGCGTCACAAAATTTTATCCCATCCTATTTTACGTCTCCAAACTTCCTGCATTAGAATCCTAGCTCTTATGGTAACAGGTAATGCTAGACCCAAAGGATCAAAAAATTGCGCAACTTTGCTCAACAGACTTCTTTTGGTGTGCGCTCCTGTCTGCTGAGCAAAAGACCTTGTTTGAAAAGTTAGTATGTCATGTTTAGGTTGCCAGATCATCCCCAAATTTCTGGACTTTTCCTGGTTAAGAGATGCCGTACCGTCCACCTGTATCAAACTCTGAAGATCTTCACTATTAGTAACCCACTCACGGAGAAATAGATGTGCATCCGCAAACAATCTGCGTGCTTGCCAGTATGCATATAACAAATCATCCTGACTATCGCTAGAACCCTGCAAATTGTCAATATATAATCCGCGAGATTGTTTACTTGTGTCCTCATGAGTGTCAGCTAGATGTTTTCTGATTGTGGCATTTAACAAAAACTGCGAGCATGTGGCCCCAAAGAGTACAACCCGAAAACGGTATATTATGATTGGACTCTCAGAGTCGCTAATGTCGCTGAACCAAAGAAAGCGGGTAACATCTCTATCTTCCTCCTTTAGCTTGACCATCAAGAATGCTTTCTCGATGTCACTGGTATAGGCGTACTTTCCCAGCCTAAACCGCAATAGATGTTGGGACAGGTCCGACACCATGGACGGACCTGTCAACAGGCAGTCATTTAGACTGGGTTGTTGACCTTGGTGGGCAGAACAGTCATACACCACCCGTATTGGTGTGGTGACGCTGTCTTTCCTTACCCCATGATGGGCCAGATAGTGAACCCTACCCTTCTTAAACGGTTCCTTGACATCGACTCTCTCAATAAAGCCCCTATCTTCATAACTCCGAAATACATCGTCATACGCCTGGCGCGTGCTCGGTTCGTTAGACAATGCTGCAATGCGCGCAAGCGACCTAATGCCAAACCATAGTTGGTAGGCAGGCTTATCTCACTGTTCTTCCAGGGTAAACTAACTTTATATTGCTTGTCTGAGGCACAGTAGCACACAGACTCGTCAAACCTTTGTAGCGCAACTTCCGAGTCATAATCAGTCTCCATAGGATTAATGCCTATGTGATCCAATCTCCACAGTCGTTCCAGGTCGAACTCGGCAGCCATCTTAGGGTCACTAGGTTGGGAATCCTCCCTTCCCAACTCCTCTGCCGCGGTTACATTGACTCTATATATCGAGACCGTGTCGACCAGGACCTTTGACTGTGTAGTATGCACCTTTCCGCTCATGCAATATCCAAATTTAGTGGGGATTAAAATTACACCACACATCTTTTTAAATCCAGGGTATACTACTTCATAATAATGATCCACACCAATTAGAACATGCACCTCACTCTGATTTCCCATGGGATCTGACAAGTTAACCCCTTTGCTACGTAATGCGTGTTCCACCTTCTTCACTCCTACAGATACATATTCTGCTAGGGTGTCTACTACGATACAAGTCATAAAGTACCGGTTTTTACGGTAGAAATATGAAATCTCCGCTATCTCGTAGTCTTGTTTATCAGTAACCCCTGTGAAGCCCTGTAATCGAAGAGTCTCAGCCCCTACGATTCGGTGCTTCAGTCCCACTAGTACGGACCTCTTTATAAAGGAACGTTGAGACCCTTGATCTAGAAGTACCCGACAAACTTTGTTACTGTCATTACCTTCCATGGGAATCTGTATTGTCGGCAATATAGTGGTGTCTTGCGTGCTACCTAGTGCCACAGTTGTAGTACCCTCTTTTTTTACGTCTTTGACTTTATCTGCTGTAGGACACAACTTATCAAAGTGATGTCCTTTGCAGTGGCGACAGGGCCTTAAATATGTAGCAGTACATTGTCCCTGCTTACCATGTTCCTTACTTAGACAACCCACACATAGCTTCAATCTTTTCGCCTGTGCTAGTTTTGTCTCATTTGTTGGGTATTTTACGCAGAAACTCCATTTATGTTTGTTATTACATAGCTTACATAGAATCTGAGCAGGTTTCTTATACGCACCCTCTTTCTTTTCTTTAGTCCCCACTGTCATGCTTACTGTTCCCCTCTTCTCCACATTCTCATTCCCTCCCGACACATACATTCTCCCTTTGTTCAACTGTAGATTATTGATCTCCTTACTAAACTGAGTTTTGAACTCCCCCAGCTCAAATGATCTTACCTTATCAAGTATTGCCATAGGAAGCTTCTAACGCAAGATAATGACCATCATTTCCTGCGTGGTAAGCCCTAGGGTGTCTAGCGATCGAGTATGGCACTCCATATTTGCCCTGAAGTTTGTCAACTCATCAACCTTATACTGTGGTTCTGCGAGCCCCAACAAGGCAACAACATGGGCCATCTTCAACTGCTCTCTATCCCCGTATGTGGACTCTAATAAGTGTACCGCTTCAAGATAACTACCACCCACTACTGCAAAACCCTCTATTAAATGTAAGGCCTCTCCTTCCATTTGTCCCTTCAGATAGTGAAACTTGCGGACATTATCCAAAGAGGATTCATGAACCTTGGATCGAAATACGTCCCAAAAAGCTAACCACTCAGTCAACTTGCCCC
Source organism: Paralithodes platypus (assembly GCA_032716605.1). Classification (NCBI taxonomy): domain Eukaryota; kingdom Metazoa; phylum Arthropoda; class Malacostraca; order Decapoda; family Lithodidae; genus Paralithodes; species Paralithodes platypus. Next base: position 35,630,386 of record CM064485.1, on the reverse strand, counting down.
AAAATGTAGGAAGATTGAGCTTTGGGAGGTGTACAGTATGTTTTGGGTCAGCCCTTCTATGGGCCTCATTATCGCCTCCCTTCTTACTTGCGACAGCACGCTGTAATAGATACTTCGCTCTAAAGACAGGTTCGTCATAGAGGGCGCGATTATCACACTCTGTAACTATCTCTTCCTCCTCTATCATGTCAGCCAAAATCACCTCACTCAGAGCCGTAATACGACCGTGGGTAGCTTGAACGTTTTCTAATCTAGCCTCCAATTCCTCTAGTTCGGCAGTAGTGATGAAAGTGTTGACGTCTACAATTAGCCTATTTAATACTCCCCGAAGTCCCGCCCTTTGATTTTTAGGGGCTTTGATCAGCACCCCACTAGACAGTGTCTCTTTATTGTCTTTATTCATTTTGCATGTGAGCCTATAGGCTATGTATCTAAATGTTAAGTTACAAACACAACGGCCAAATAATAGTCTATTTAAGAGACGCCGACCGGCGGACTTCTCTGTTATGGAGAAAAAATAGTACACTAAATAGCAATACCTACTAATGGATCATATTGAACAAGAAACAATGTTAGGTCAGGTCATATGTCACAGGAAGTCTGAAACGGAAAAGAAAATTATTGTGGAAAGATGATGGGTGGGATGCAGGACTTAGGCAGGCGCAATGATACAACCCCGGCGTCCCTCTCTAGCCAACGCTTCGTTAGCCCTACAATCTTGTCATACAGGACTTGATTGGTGTCTAAATCGAGGTGGACACCTTCCTGGTCGAGGTCCCGGATGCTGAGAGTGCGAGATACAAAGCGGTGCCTCATTTCTACTAACCGACACCTCAGGGCGCGGTTAACAGAATTTGTTATGGCTTGATAGTTCGCCGCTGACAACCCTCGGACTCTCGTCCGGCTCTCAATTGCCACGATCTTACAGCTCCCCCCGAACTCACGCTCCAGATCCAGCGCCACCTCTTTGATAGCGTCAGCTAACTCGCGGGGTACTGTACCGGGGCGTATATCATTGCCACCAATAAACAAAAAGATCATATGCGGCCTAAACCGAACCACTTGCCCCCACTGTGGGGAGGCTCTCAGGGTGTCAACGGTTGCTCCCGGTACCCCGAAGTAGGTCAGCTTGAAAGTCTTTTCCCCCTCCGACGCCCGATACGACTCAGTTCCTCCGTCAGCTGCCCTTAGCCTAGTTGCATATGAATGCCCTACTATGGCTATTTGCTGAGGTACCGGCGCCTGAGGTACAGGAAGATAGCCAAGCCCCACCCCTCCGGGGTCCTTGCTCCTGCATCCCTGGGCTAATCCCTTGCTCATTGCCTAAGAAAAATCCCCTACTGGTAGCTAAATCCCGTGGTCTGGGCACCAATGTGGTAAACTATCAATGGAAGTTAAATATTACTAAGCTATAATGAATCAAATAAATAAATCTAAATGAAAACTACTCCATATCTAAATTGAATTCAATCTGAAACAAGCTAATTTATATCCAAAGGTCTCACATAATAAATGTATATATAGGGTAAGGTTATAAGGGTTAATATTAGCCAGGAATTAACTCACCAATAGTTCCACGTGGCAATGAGGCAAGGGAGAACGTTTTACCCAATATGGCGGTGGACAATGGGGATCGAGACTTCGGTCCCGAGACACGAGTCAAGTTAAAGAAAGAATAAATGATTACATGGGAATGGACATGATTATTATGCTTATCTGTCAGTCAGTCATGGTGTCGATGAGAGCGTCGTGATGGTGTAGCTGTGTGTATTGCTGTATGTGTATTGTGATTAGAGGCACAAAAGCTCGATCAACTGAGGGCGGAAATTTAGATGTTAACTGGTTGGTGTTCGTGAAGGCTCTGGTGTTCCTCGAAAGCACACCTTGCTGCCTCAGCAAAACGCCAGGAGCCCAAATTATCGTACCACATCTAGGTTGCTCAATACGATAAATTATATTAATATATACGATAAATTCATATATACTACATAAGACCATGTCAATATTGCTTAATAGCATATTAGGCCTTTTATAACTTAACTTATTTACAATCTTATAATATACGATCTACTCGTCCTACGTCGTGCTGTAGGAGCGATCGTGACGTCACAGAGACATACGAGATCACAAAAGAGTCATATTCTATCGTATTTATACGATAATTGGTGTAGGAAAACCGGACTCTTCCTGGAAGGTGGCATCTTCAAGAGGAATTAAATTAACCTTACAGAAGCAGTGTGTGACGGTTAAACACAAGTATAGTGCCCTGGATGACGAGTGTGATGGCAGTGAAGGGGGAAAGTGGGAAGGAGATGACCCGTCTTACAGCGGGACAGTGAGAGGGGAGGGGAGGAAATCTGCAGCTACTTCTGCTGCTACAGGCCGGCAACAGAATAAATCTAAGTCTATTTTAACTGTAGGGGATGCAATGGTTAAATACCTTGGCAAGGCTACTAACACACATGTTGGTAACGTTGTCTGTCTGCCTGGAGCTGGAGTCGAGAAGGTGGCAGAGAAGCTAGATGGTGTCATGGAAGCGAGTGGGGAGGACCCCATCATCTTCCTCAACGCAGGGAGCAACGATATTTGGAGATGTAGGACTGAGGAGGTGCTCACCAAGTACCAGGAAATGTTGGAGAGGATCAAGAAGAAGGGTGGAGTTCCTGTGGTACACAGTTTCCTACCAAGAAGAGGGGTAAGGAAGGAATGGTCCTCCAGGGCTATTGGTGTAAATAGCCGGCTGGAAAAGTATTGCAAGGCAAATACTATTCCATTCCTGGATAACTGGACCCTCTACTATGGTAAGGATGAACTGTATGCCCAGGATGGAGTACATCTCTCTCGACTAGGAGTTTCGCTTTAGCCAGCTCACTCGACAAGATTGTTGCGGGGTTTTGTTAATAAACATAGGTGTGTAAGTAAAATAGAATCCCAGTCACATAAAATTGATAGTAATGACGAGAATTCTGATAGCGTAGGTTTTCCGTCTAGGCCTAGTAGTTCAACAGGTAAAAATAAATTAGTTAAAAACAATAGAAAAATAGTTGCAAATATAAGTAATAGGTTGAGGGTTTATTATACAAATTGTAGGAGTTTATGTAACAACATGAACGAACTTAGAGCATTTGTTAGCAAAGAAAATATAGACATAATAGCGCTAACTGAAACATGGATTAATACAGGAACCAGGCATTTTTTAGCAGAGTTTGATATACCGGGATATAGTTTGTTTAAATATGACCGAACAAGTAGGAGGGGCGGCGGTATAGCAGTGTTTGTCAAGAGTTCATTAAAAAGCTGTATTAAATCAGGTATTAGACTAAATAATGATAATGAAAGTGTTTGGGTAGAGGTTAACGAAGGTAGTGAGACCTTAGTTATTGGAGTTATGTATAGACCGCCAAATATGAGTAGAAATGATGGAACATCATTATGGGAGGAAATTAAAATAGCATCAAGGTTTAGCAACGTGTGCATTATGGGGGATTTTAATTTTCCTAATATAGATTGTCAGCAACAAATAGGCGACTCTGATTCAAAGGAGTTTATTGAGGTAGTACAAGATAGTTTTTTATCTCAATTCAAAGTGTTCAGTGTCAGTAACAATGAACATATGATAAATAGTGTAGAAATCGGGGACCACCTAGGAAATAGCGACCACAATTCTGTGTATTTTAATATACAATGGAAAGGTAATTCCAGAGAGAATTATGACATTAATACCTGACTTTAAAATAACAATTATGGTGGGTTAAGGAGAGCCCTATTAGTGGACTCTATGGTAAAAAAATTAAGTCTATCCAGGTGTCCAAATGAGTGTACCCCTTACCCCTTACCCCTTACTCCTAGCTTAAGTCAGGAAGAGACATCAAACTTGGTAGATACATACGATAATTTTATTAAGTCAGTATTCATTGCGCAAAATAAATATATCCCCAAAAGAAAATTTAGATCAACACAGAACCAACCCAAATGGATGAAAAATAGACTATTAGACCTTCTATGAAAAAAAAGATGAATATATAGAAAAATTAAGAAAGGCGAAATTCACCTACTTGCTTACTATCAAAATTTATCAAGACAGGTAAAACAGGATATTAGGAAGGAAAAGAGAAATTATGAAATCAAGGTTGCAAATGACAAAAAATAATCCTAAAGCTTTTTACCAACTATATAAATCCAAGGTTAGAGATGTAATTTTTTTTTTTTTTTTTTTTTTCTATATTCCAACTACTCCCTCTCGGGCATAGGCTGAGAGCCTGTACATTCCACCGCTCAACACGGTGAAGCCCGTGAGGTCTTGTTCCAGTCTGGGGAGTGAGACATGTGAAGCATCCATCATGGCTCGAAGCAGCTCCATCTCTGAAGCGGCTGGTTGCTTCGCTCAAGTGCTTCACCGTCTCACCCTCCAGACTCAGACCCTCACTCTCAGAACGCCACCTATTGAGCAGTGAACTCACTAGGCATTGTCCCCCTGTAACATATTTTGAATATGGGAATATTCATACAGTGTTATTTAATCAGGGAACAATGAGGGTATTTTTTTGGCATTTCGGTGGGCTTTGTGGTAATGCACTGATACTAGGTACAGCACAAATTCAATCCCAATAATATCTTCCCATTGACATATCGGGATTTGAACCCGGGTCCATTGGATTACCAATCCAGTGGCATGACCACTCCACCACACCTCCCCTAATTGGTCCCCTTAATACTTCGATAGGAAAAATGACAGAAAATTACTTAGAAATGTGCAGTACATTAAATAATCAATTTCTTTCCGTTTTCACTAATGAAAATTTGGCACAGTTTCCAGAAGTCCGTAAGGTATATAGCGATAGTATAGAAAATAGGGTAAGTACGGTTACTATAAGTAGAAATGATGTGCTTAAGGAAATTGACAGACTGAAACCTCATAAATTTCCTGGTCCGGATGAGGTATATGTTAGAGTATTAAAAAAGAATGCAGAGATAAGTTAAGTTACCCATTAACATTTCTATTTAACAAGTCATTAGAAACCGGTTTAGTTCCAGAAGCTTGGAAGCTTGCAAATGTAGTTCCAATATTAAAAAAAGGAGATAAATCAATAGCATCCAATTACCGTCCCATTAGTCTCACATCAATCATAGGAAAGCTACTAGAGTCAATTATTGCTACGAAAATTAGAAACCACTTAGAAACATTTAATTTAATAAATTCTTCTCAGCATGGATTCATTCAGGGACGTTCTTGCCTTACTAATTTGCTTAGTTTTTTCTCAGAGGTGTATGAAGCGGTAGATAATGACAAGTCATATGATATAATATATTTAACTTTCAGTAAAGCTTTCGACATGAGAGATTGATGAGAAAAGTTGAGGCGCATGGAATAGGTGGGTCGTTGTTGGGATGGATTAGGTCATGGCTAATTGGTAGGAAGCAGAGAGTCAGCATAAATGGTACTAAGTCAAGAGTGGTGTCCCCCAGGGGTCTGTATTGGGTCCTCTGTTGTTTATTATATACATAAATGACCTTGATTTAGGTATAACTTGTAGTATAAGTAAATTCGCAGACGATACCAAAACAGGGAGAGCAATAGATTCAGATAGCGACATAGGAGTGCCTCCAAAGGGAGCTAGATACCTTACACGCATGGTCAGTAAATTGGCAGATGTATTTTAACATTGAGACAAAAGCAAGGTATTAAAGATAGGGAAGACGAATACTAATGCACAATATAAACTAGCTAATACGGCATTAGAAAACTCAGACTGTGAGAAAGATTTGGGTGTGTTTGTTAGCAACGATCTGAAGCCTAGAAAACAGTGTATAAGCGTTCGCAACAAGGCAAACAGGATTATAGGGTTCATTTCAAGGAGTGTAAGTAACAGAACTGCCGATGTTATCTTGAAAATTTACTTGTCATTAGTGAGACCTCATATGGATTATGCTGTCCGTCCAATGTTGGTGTCCTTACTACAGAATGGACATAGATTCGTTGGAGAGAGTAAAGCGAAGAATGACAAAAAATATTCATAATATTAGAAATCTACCATTATGAAGAAATGTTGAACAAATTAGGCTTACATTCGTTAGAAAGACGCAGAGTTAGAGGGGATATGATAGAAGTGTTCAAGTGGGTTAGTGAGATAAATAAAGGAGACATGACAAATGTACTGAAGCTCAGTGATAGCGAAAGAACTCGAACAAATGGTTTCAAATTAGATAAATTTTGTTTTTAGAAAATATATAGGCAAATATTGGTTTGGTAACAGAGTTGTAGATGGGTGGAATAGGCTACCAAGTGATATAGTGGGATCAAGAACGATAGGGAGCTTTAAGATAAAATTAGATAGGCTTATGGACGATATGGGTTGGGTGTGAGGGGGATCTGCCGGGTGTTGGCAAATCGGCGCTCAGCAGATCCCCGTAATCTTGGGTTAATCCCTGACCGTTTTGGTGGGGTCAGTGCTCAAGGTATTAGTGAGTTGGGCCTATAATTGGGCCTTGTAATTGGTGTTGGGTGTGACAGGGATCTGCCTTGTGTGGGCCGATCCTTTTTGCAGACTCCCATTTTCTTATGTTCTTATATATTATGTATATATAAACCCATATTCCTGAGCACTGATTGTTTGTAGGCACCTGTATAACTTGGTGTGACTATATGCACACACACACACACACACGCACACACACACAAATACACACACACACACATACACACACACACACACACATACACACACACACACACACACACACACTACAACACTCTGCACTCGGACAAACTCAGATTAACCTAGTAAAGTCAGGATTCAGTACAGGGTATTGAGAGAGAGAGAGAGAGAGAGAGAGAGAGAGAAAGAGAGAGAGAGAGAGAGAGAGAAAGCGTGTGTATACCAATATAGAAACAGTACTGCATGAATGTATATATGTATTTACAAGTAAGGATATGTGTCTTTTACTTCGAGTTTGTGCTTAGTATATCTGTAGACAATTGTGGGTATCTACTGTATATTTGTATGAATGTGACTGATCATGTATGTGCATTTGTTTGGAAGTTAGGACCTCTGTGAACTCTTCGTAAGTGTTCTCTATTGTGTGAATTATTTTGTTCGATCCTCTCTCTGGGTATGATCAAGACCAATGGTAGTATTATTGGTCTTGGGTATGATACCAAGCCGCTAATAAACATATTATTGTTATGGGGGTAGCTTATATGCCAGGGGCGGACATGTGTGGTGTTGTTGACCAAAGTGCAATAGTACTGCTACCACCCGACTTTGTGATACTGAGTGTTATAGTTTACTTTTGTGTTGCTTTTGTTTTGCTGTTCTATGTGTAAGGAGACAAAAGGCAAAGCTGCCTGTATCGAGTGTTCTCCCCCCAAATGAAAGAGTGACAGAGAGCCAAATTCAAGGTACGTTAGAGTTAGAATACCTGGACACACGGAGCTTAACCCCTTCATCTTGTTACCTTTGATGCTGGCTATAATGAGATGGCTTTATGCAGTTTAAGAAGGACCTATGTTATTAACCCGTACTGTACCGTAGGATACAGTAATAAAAGTCCCCAGCAGTCCCAAGCAATGTGGCAAAAATGGCAGGAGAGGCCACCTATCCACCTCCAAAGATGAGGCAAAACTAGCTCTTGTCACCCTTCAGTGGGTCTCATATATGCTGAGAAGTATTGCCAACACAGGAGCAGTGCTTAAAAGGTTGTGGTAACTGGTACAGGGGTGCACAGGCAGTTACAAGGAAAGTACATTCCTGACGTGTATATATACGGCGCTGGGACTGGGGAGTTACTTCTCTATTGACGTATAGATACGGTGCTAGGATTGGAGGGGTTAAGAGGTTTTATTGAGATTGTATTTACCCATTTGAGTCGTAGAGGTAGATTATCTAGTAAAGAAAATTGCTTAATGGTAACCAGAATATGATGAAAATTACGTAATGGTGGTGAAGGGGTTAAAATAGTTTAAGTCATAGGATGAGGGAAAGAGATTGATTGAGGGAGTTCCAGAGTTTACTTATTGGGTGAAAAAAAGAGTGGGAAATCGGTTCATTCTTGAGTTAGTGAATAGAAGAAAATAGGAGTAGAAATGTGTTGAGTGGCGGGTGCCGCCTACTCTCCGTTAGGGAACATTAAGAAAGCTCTGAAGAACATTGATTATTTCACAGGAGGAGGCTGTAGTCACCAGCCAAATAGGGCTGTACTCCCAGGGAGTGCTATAGGTGGATGGTTAACCCGGTAGCTACAACATTACTTCCAAAATATTTTATTGGGCGACTGCGACGTTACTCCTGGTATCTTTAAAAATAAAAATTGCCTGGGAAATGCTTGTAATATTATGATTAGGTGGCATTTCTTCATACCACCAGCTCCTCTCCTTCCCCTTCCATGTGTCTCAACCAGTCCCTTTCCCTCCTCTGCCCCCCCCCCCTTTTTCTCTCAATTTCCCCCCTCCGCCATTTGTTTTCTTCCCTCCCCACTCCCTCTACTTCCTCCTCCCCACCCTCACTTCAATTCCCATCCTTGCATCTATAAATAACTATAAGATCTTACTTTTTTTTCCCAGATAAACGAAAGATCACTGTCCTATAAATGTGTTATGTTATTAACCCAACTGTCCCCTACTAACATATCCTATTCCTGTCCCAGACATTAGTCCTAGGGCAGTACTTCTGCTTCAAATTTTTGCTTACCCACTCTAAACCACTGTTTTGACACTTTGATCATCAGTGTCTTAGAAGGCAAGCAGCCTTGAGGGGTCACCATAAATGTTGTTGCTTGATTTCCTTTGCACTCCTTTGTACTCTATCCTATCCCATGCCTCATCCACTCATCCACACACTGCGAGGAGTGAGTCAGTGTGGCTAGAGCCAAGGAGGAGAATGGAGGTATGCCGATTGGCCACACACCCCCCCATCACGCTCCCATCACAATAAACCGGTTTTTACACGGGATATTAATCTTCTTTAGACCTGTTTGCTGGTTCTTCAATCTTCACATGTTCCTTATGCAAGAAATCTATGCACATATGATGCAATAATTTTGCTTTATATGGTAGATAAAACAAATTATTTTCTAATCGAAGCTTCCGCACTGGTGGCCCTGCTATGAACAGGTATCTTTCATCTGCCGGGTTAAGGACAACTGGAACTCCTGTTTCACCACCTGGCCTCCTTTGCTGATCCTTCCCGTGCCTCACCAAAACAGAGGGCAGCCCTAGTTTGCCCTACTAAACACTTTATCTTTCTTTCAATTCACCATATTACAAAGATCTTACATGCTACACTACCTTTCAAAATTCGTCAAATATGGCTAACTTAAGAACCACCTCGGAGTTCCTGGGAGGAGGGGGAAAGCCCCCATTGGTTAGGCCCCTGGTGTTGACCCATCAAAATACTCTGGACCACTACCTTCTACTCTTATTGTCAATTTCTGCAACACTTGTGGCCTTTTCCTTGAATTTCCGCTCTGTTGAACACGACCTCTCTTCTGCTAACACTGAACTTCCCTTTCTCACCGAAACCCAGTTGTCTGGGACGACTAACAGCAAACCCTTCTCTGTATTCTCCTACTATCACTATCCTCAGTTTCAAGCCAATAGTGCATGTTCTTTTTTGTTCTATGTGAATGAGGGAGACAAAAGGCATAACTGCCTGCAGCGAGTGCCTCCCCCAGTTTTGAAAGAGTGACAGGGCCAAATTCAAGGGACGTTCGAGCTAAAATGCCTGGACACACGGAGTTTGAAGCAAATTAAGTCATAGGAAGAGGGAAAGACTGATTCTGGGAGAGAGTTCCAGAGCTCAGCAGTTGAATAGAAGAAAGTCTGAGAATAGCATTTCACTCTTGGGTTGGAGAGTTGTGCAGAGTAGGTGTGGGATTGTGTTGGAAGGCAGTAACTACGTACCCTACGTAGAGGTGGTATACACTGGGAAAGCTCCGAGGAACACTGATTATTGTAGTAGCGATAGAATAGCGAGAGAGATGCAACATTGTGGCGAAGAGAGAGAGATTGCAGAGAGTTAGTGAGTGGACGGGAGTTAACCCGTGGAGCCCCGGCTAGTTTTGTAATGTTTGCGCACCAGAACCCGGCCGGTTTTCAAAAAATGGTTTTATTCCAGAAACAATAGCGAATGGGTTAGGAATGAAGGAAAAACCACGAAAAACCGCTCAAAAAGCTTAAAAAATGGTCCTACAGAGCCCCCGAAAACGGATTTTATAAGAGTAAAAAATTGAAGGCAATTATCCCAAAAAACCAGGTTATTGCGCGCTCGCGCGCACGCACGTGGACTTTGAGAGTTTTCAACCATCGGCACGGGTGCGTGGGATACGTACACAGTTCCCATACAAATCTGAGCCCTCTTGAGTGGCTACACCTGAGGCCACGGTCGGCGCAATTGGGGCGACGCGCCAGGCGCGTCTCTGGGGCTGTGCGTTACATACATCGCCGACGCGTCAGGCGCGTCGCTGGGGCTGTACGGGTTAATGATACGAAAGGCTTTCCTTGCTCCTTTGTCTAGGAGTGCGGTGTGAGAGGATCCTCCCCACACATGTGAACAATACTCAATATAAGGACGCACTGTGCCCCTGTACAGAGCAAGAAGCTGTGAAGGGGTAAAGAACCCCTTGCGGCGGTTGAGCACACCCAGCTTCTGGGAGGCTGCCTTAGCGAGACTGGTAATATGGTCCTTCCAAGTGAGAGCAGAAGAAAAAGAGACCGCAAAAACATTAAGAGAAGATGAAGGGTTGATATTTGTATTGTTGAAGAATAATGGATAGTCCTCTGGAGGTTCCTGATGGGTAGTAAGATGGATAAATTTAGTCTTGGAAGCATTAAATGCAACAGGTTTTCTCTACCCCAATTGGAAATAGTAGCTAGATCAGAAGATAAGTGTTTTATGGCTTCATTACCTTTGCTTTTGAGGGACTGCTGGCTGGGGCATTTTGGAGAACTAATTGAGTGGTGTAAGGTAGAGCCGTCTGCATATGATTGGATGGGACTGGATGTACAGTTGAGAAGATAATTTATGAAAATTAGAAGGAGAATAGGAGATAGGACAGAACCCTGAGGAACACCGGAGTTGATGAAGTTGATAGGATGAGGAAGTGAGCGATGGCCATCCATAACCACAGCTATGGAACGGCCGGAAAGGAAATTAGAGAAAAAGGCACAGATGGAGGGACAGAAACCGAAGGAGGGCAGTTTGAAAATTAAAGATTTGTGCCAGGTTCTATCGAAGGCCTTCGATATGTCTAGTGCAACAGAAAAAGTCTCACTGAAGTCCCGATAGTTGGATGACCAAGAGTTAGTAAGATATGAAAGAAGATCACCAGTAGAGCGACCCTTAACCCTTTCACGCATATGACGCGATTTTGAGCCTATTGGGGATGCTTTAAAACCTTTGTTACCATCAGGGGTATTTATAAACCTTTAGTTTAGTTACTTCAACCTCTGCAGTTGTCTTTGAGTTAGATGTGGGCAGACAACTAATTTTGGAGAGGTAATTATAAGAGTAAGAGAACTCTATTTATTATTGCTAATCTGGCAACCTCTGCATCATTAAAGCGTGAGAGGGTTAAGGAAGCCATACTGGCGATCTGAGAGCAGATTTTGAGAAGAGAAATGCTTAAGAAATTTGAAAGCAAGAATAGTTTCAAAAACTTTAGAGATACAAGAGATGAGAGCAATTGGACGATAGTTGGAGGGTTGAGAGCGGTCACCCTTCTTCGGGACAGGTTGAATGACAGCAAACTTCCAGCAAGAAGGAAAGACGTTAGAGGAGAGACAGAGCCGAAAGAGTTTGCCTAGGCAGGGGGTCAGCATGGAAGCACATTTTTTTAGTACAACAGGAGGAACACCGTCCGGATCGTACACCTTCTTAGTATTAAGCCCCAAGAGGGTAGAAAGTACATCTTTAGAAGAGATTAGGATATTAGGCATAAGTAGGAGAGAGGGGGGTGGAGAGGGAGGAATAGCACCAGAATCATCCAAGGTAGAGTTTCTAGCAATTGTTTGAGCAAAGAGTTCAGCTTTGTCAGAGGAAGAAGTGATGGTTGAGCCATCAGAGTGGTAAAGAGGAGGGAAAGACGAGGAAGAAAAATTGTTGGAGAGGTTTTTGGCTAGATGCCAGAAAGCTTGCGAAGAGCTAGAGTTGGATAGTTCAGTGCATTTATTATTGATGAAAGAGTGCTTGGCAAGTCGAAGAACAGATTTGGCTTGATTCCAGGCAGAAATATAGGAAGAATGAGATTCTTGAGTTTTAAGGCATTGGTACCGTTTGAATGCTTCCTCCTTATTGTGGACAGCAGTAAAACAAGCGTGAGTAACCCAAGATTTTTTTGCATTAGACTGAGAGAAAGAAAATGGAATGTACGCTTCCATGCCCGAGAGGATTACCTCGGTAATGCGTTCAACACTCTCCGAGGGTCCTCGGCCACGGAAGCAGAAGTCATTCCATGGGAAATCGAAGAAGTACTGCTGGAGAGCCTCCCAGTCGGCAGCGCCAAAGTGCCTCAAGCGCCGCCGGCTGGGAGGATCGGGTGGCCGTACTGAAGAGATAGGACAGGTGACGGAGATAAGTTTATGGTTGGAGGAGCCCATAGGAGAGAAAAGATTGACAGTATAAGATAAAGGGTTAGAAGTCAGAAATAAGTCAAGAATGTTGGGCCGATCTCCGAAGCGATCCGGGATACGGGTGGGTTGCTGGACCAGCTGCTCTAGGTCATTTATCATAGAAAAGACGTAGGCCTGTTCACCAGGTTGGTCAGTAGCGTGAGAGGAGAGCCATTGGCGGTGGTGAACGTTGAAATCTCCTAAGATGGAGATTTCAGAGAAGGGAGAGATGGATAAAATGTGTTCCACTTTAGAGTTTAGATAGTCAAAGAATTTGGGAAAGTCGGTAGAGTTAGGGGAAAGATAGACAGCACAGAATTATTTAGTAAGAGAATGACAAAATAGTTTGAGCCATAAAGTTGAGAATTCAGAAGAGTCGAAATCGGGAACACGAGAGCAAGTGAGTTTGTTGGGCACGTATGCACAACATCCGCCTTTGGCTTTGAAACTAGGATAGAGAAAGTAGGAGGATACAGAGAAGGGGCTGCTGGAATGTTGTGCATATGTGCACAACTATTGTGCTTTCTCTCGGGTTCCCAACTTTAATTCTTCTGTATTCTCAACTCTCTGGCTAAAGCCTTTTTGTCACTAAATATTTCTGCGCTGTTTATCTCTCCCCTAATTCTACTGACTATCCAAAATTCTTTCACTATCTACCTTCTAAACTGGAACACATTCTATCCATCTCTCCTTTTGCAGTAATCTCCATCTTTGAGAATTTCAATATTCACCTCCAGCAATTGATCTCCTCTCGTTTCACTGACCAACCCACAATTGTTCTATCCTACTGAAAATTACCTAGAACAATTATTAGTCCAGCACCTTATCCGTATCACGGACTGCCTAGGATATCGGCCCAACATCCTTGACATATTTCTAACTTCTAATGCTTCAGCTTATACTCTAAACCTTTCTTATGTGTTGGGCTCCTCCAATCACAACCTTATCTCTGTTACCTGCCTATTCTCTCCAGTACGGCCATCTGATCCTCCCAACCAGTGGCACTTGCGGCATTTTGGCTCTGCTGACTGGGAGGCTCTACGGCAGTACTTCTTTAACTTTCCCTGGAATAGGTTTTGCGTCAGTGGCCGAGCGCATTACTGAGGTGATCCTGTCAGGCATGGAGGCATATATTATATTATATTTATCTCAGACTAACACACATCAACCTTGGTTTACTCATGCTTGTTTTACTGCTGTCCACAATAAGGAGGAAGCATACAGACAGTTCCAGCACCCTCACACTCCCATGTGTATGCTTTGTCAGATAATCTAATTAAATAATTTCACTCTCAACACAATTTCATTCCTAACACCAAACATCTCCCTATGATATTAATGAAAGCATGTGATCCTCCGGGGATTCTAACCTGGCTTACCACATACAAATTTGTATACACTCTAGCCATTACACCACCAAGACAGTTAAAAGGTGAAGTACATGACTATGATTCATATCCATTTATTGAATACTGGATAATAATCTAATCATGTACTCAGACCCAACTGCACACTGAATAGCGTAAGTAAGACCCTGAGAACAAACAAGCCAGGGCAAATGTTTATCAGAATGTTTTATTAATAATTGTGTAGTTGACCAAATGATTGCACAGATTGTAGTTTCTCTAACTTTATCACAAGTCTCTCTCTCTCTCTCTCTCTCTATATATATATCTATATATATATATATATCTATATATATATATATATTATATATATATATATATATTATATACTATATATATATATATATATATATATATATATATATATATATATATATATATATATATATATAGAGAGAGAGAAAGAGAGAGAGATAGAGAGAGAACATGGAAAAACTCATGTTTGTGTATGTATGTGTTTATGTGCATTTGGATGTGTATACTGGTTGGCGTGCGTGGGAAGTTGCATGTGCGTGTGTGTATGTATATATACTGTAGGTGTGTGCGTGTATGTTTTGTATGCATTGAGGGATTAACTTGCTATATCGAGGAGAAATTGGTGTACGGAGAGAGAGAGAGAGAGACAGCGAGAGATAGATTGTATGAATAAACGTTACCTAAATAAGTAAATAATACGAACACATCTTACTCTCACATATAGAACTTCTCAGAAAACTAACTAGGCAGTAATGTTATGGACATTTTGGAAACTTATTCCTATAATTTGTATTCATCAACTCAACGAAAATAAGTACTGGTATTAAGGCAGTATCTGAAAAATTTCTCTCACAGGGTATATTTTTCTTCAAATTTTCATCAGTATGCTTTTGTTGGCATCATTTCAATGGTTCTTTTCATTGGTGTCATCAATTAGGGTGATTATTTGTAGAGACTAGTTTCCAATGAAACTTGAATTCAGAAGCTTTCAGATCAATTATGCGTATTAACCCTGTCTGTATTCGAGGACGCCATTAATTAATTAATATGCTAACACAATGTGATATTACTGAGTTCAGGAAGGGTCTCGAGTTCTTAAAGCATGGGTTGAGATAAACATGGAATGATAATCGCCAAGCTGTACATAATTATCTTGCAAAATGCAATGGCACTGAAATTATTATTAACAATGGTATAAAGGATTATGTGGATCGTCTATACCGGGCCTGTGATGTCACAAGAGTGTAAGTCCACCATCCAGTCTAGGATAAAGATACTGGTGTGACGTCACTATGACGTCATAGGCCCGGTATATACGATCCACAAAATCCTTTGTACCATTGTTAATAATTATTTCAGTGACATTGCATTGTACAAGATAATTATATGCAGGTTGGCGATTATTTTTCCATGTTTACCTCAACCCATGCACCCCCACCTTTAAAGGGTCAAATGAGATAGTTATTACCCATCTGATTCCTAGAGATCCTTATTAACTCTCTCCGACATATGACGCGATTTTGAGCCTATTGGGGATACTTTAAAGCCTTTGTTACCACCAAGGGTATTTAGAAACCTTTAGTTTAGTTACTTCAACCTCTGCAGTTGTCTTTGAGTTAGCTGTGGGCAGAAAACTAATTTTGGAGAGGTAATTATAAGAGTGAGAGAACTCCATTTCTTATTGCTAATCTGGCAACCTCTGCGTCGTATGTGCGTGAAAGGGTTAAGATGCACAGCATCACCTGATGATTGCAATGCAAAATAACAACATGGATATACTAAACTTGTTACCATTGTCCCGTTGAATCCATTGACATATATATGTTTAATGTAATTAATCAGTGTTATCTTATTAGGAAGAGCCACTCGAAGTTAAAATGGACCGGGTACCCGACTCAGTAAATAACCAGCCGACATAATATTACTTTAGTTGACATGCGGCGAGAGTTTGATATAACTTAACACTAGTCAATAATTTAAAAGGATATTTGTTCATTAACAGTCGTGAGTGTTAACATTTATATAATGATCTATTAGATTATAAAGTTAACAATATTTATTACGGTATCCATTGCTTATTCAATCTTGCCTGGAGTACTAACAAATTATTTAGTGCATTAATTAACATTTATAAGTGGGTCTTTTGTGTTCTATTCAAATTTAACTAAACCCAACTAAGCGGTTAAAAAGTATTCTGCTAAAAATGCAATTACCGCTGTGGTCCGGACAGTAACTTTATCCGGAATGTATTTACCCCATGAAGTCAGAGAGCGAACAGGTTCATTTGTGGAGAGATTGTTGGTCACGGAACATACATTGGGAATATAGCTTCCAGTTCAAGTAGGAGATATGAAGCTACACGCCCAAAGCATTAGATAGTTTTATATATATATATATATATATATATATATATATATATATATATATATATATATATATATGTGTACCGGTTTATATAAGTTTTGTTTTGTTTTCTATGTGAGTGAGGGAGACAAAAGGCAGAACTGCCTGTATCGAGTGCCTCCCCCAGAGTTGAAAGAGTGACAGGGCCAAATTCAAGGGACGTTCGAGCCAAAATGCCTGGACACACGGAGTTTGAAGCAATTTAAGTCATAGGAAGAGGGAAAGACTGATTCTGGGAGAGAGTTTCAGAGCTCAGCAGTTGAATAGAAGAAAGACTGAGAATAGCGTTTCACTCTTGGGTTGGAGAGTTGCACACAGGAGGGGTGGGATTGTGTTGCTAGACGGGTACTACGTACCCTTTGTAGAGGAGGTGGTATACGCTGGGAAATATCTGAGAAACACTGATTATTGAAGTAGCGATAGAATAGCGAGAGAGATGCAACATTGCGGCGAAAAGAGAGAGATTGCAGAGAGTTGGTGAGTGGACGGGAGTTTTTTTTTTTTTTTTTTTAAGAGACAATGAACGGAGGAAGGAAAAACACAGATAAAACAAAAAGGTCCATGTGCCTAAAGGCATCCTCCATTCATAAAATGTTTGTAACAACTGGATTTAAACATTTGTAGATTGTAAGTTTGTGGAAAGCAATTCGAGGGAAGTGAATTCCAAAGAGTAGTAGCTCTGGGGATAAATGAATTCTGATAAGCAGAAGTTCTGCATTGTGGAGGAGAAAGTGTAAATTCATGGGCGCTCTCAGCTGCCCTAGTTCTACGGGGAAAGATGTGGAGTGGCGGCACAATTGAAGCAAGTTTTTCGGAACAATTGCTGTGAAAATATCTGTAGAATAATGCAAGGGATGCAACGTTTCTTCGTATGGATAATGTAGGAAGGTCCTGTGTGATTGCAGGGTTATTGATTAATCTAATAGCTTTATTTTGAATTTTGTCCAACTGCCTCAATGCAACCACTCCACTTCCACCCCACAGAGGTGAACAGTAATCCATCTGAGAACGCACATGACTTTTATATATTACGGCCAACTGCTCGTCAGTGAAGAATTCTCGAACTCTGTACAGGAGTCCCAGTTTTTTAGAGGCATTCTTAGCAATGCTTCTAACATAATGTGTCCAGCTCAAGTTAGTAGTTAATGTTACACCGAGAATGTCAATACTAGGGGAAGTGGGAATATTTACATCATTAAAAAATATATGGGAGTCAGTGAGATTCTGTCGGTTAGAAAATTGAATGTACTTGGTTTTCTGTGCATTAAAGGAAACTAGATTCTCTTGTCCCCATTCATTAATTCTAGAAAGGTCCTGGTTCAGAGAAATTGCAGTGTTTATTTTTGAATTTATAAGATCGGGTTGGGTGAAAGAATTGGTAAATGTGAAGGAACTGTGGAGTGTTGAGTCATCTGCGTAGGAATGTATTGGATTATGAGTGGTAGATATGAGATCATTGATATGAATGAGGAACAGAGTTGGGGCCAAAACTGATCCCTGGGGAACACCAGCATTTATTGAGTGAAATTGAGAATAAAGGCCATCTACCATTACACATATTTTTCTGTTATGAAGATAAGAAGAAATTAGTGGAACTAATGATGCAAGGCTGTAGTGTGACATCTTCGACAATAAGGATTGATGCCAGACTCTATCAAATGCCTTTGATATATCCAGTGCTATTGTATGTGTTTCACCATGTTGGTCTGTAGCTTGGTTGATTTGATGCGTAAGAAGGCAAAGAATGTCTGCAGTTGATCGATATCGTCTAAAACCATATTGCCTATCACTGATTAATTTATTATTCTCAAGATGCTTAATTATGTGATTATTTAATATAATTTCAAAGACTTTACCAAGAGTGGAAGTTATAGCTATTGGTCTGTAGTTTGATGGATCTGAAGAGGCACCTTTTTTAGGAACTGGATGGATGTTTGCTTCTTTCCAGGGTACTGGGAAGCATGAGGAAATATTTTGCCAATACAGGAGCGAGCACCAAGGAGCAATTCTTAAGTACTATTGGAGGAATTTCATCTGGACCAGGAGCCTTATCTACTGAGAGATTCTGCAAAATAGTTTTGACATGTCTGGTGTGGATCTTAAGTGAGGGAATTTCAGGCGAATTAAAATTAAGTACAGGAACATCTTGATTTATTTCATCTAAGGTTCAGTTGATGGAGAAAATATCCGCAAGAAGGTTAGCTTTACCTCGTGGGTCACTTACAAGATTGCCAGTCAGAGATTTTAATGGTGGAATGGATGAAGCAGTAGTGAAGTTGGATTTGATTGAGTTAAGAGTAGACCAAAATATTTTGTTATCATTTGGATTATTTAGAAGTTTATTTGCCTGCTTGTGGAGAAAGTTTGATTTAGTTAGGTTTAATACAGTTTTGGCATGATTTCTGATGTTTCTAAAGTAATTAAAGGCTTCATGTGTGTTTTTATCTTGTGTATGCATTGTAGGCTATTGCTTTTTGTTCAGTTACTCTAGCACAATTATGGTCAAACCATTTAGGTGAATTAGATCTTTTACTGTACTTTTGATGAGGAATAAAAGTTTCCATTCCAATGTTTACAAAATCTTGTATGTGGCTCAAGGTGGAGTGTGCATCATTAGAAAAGAAAGAGGTCCAGGGAATATCAATAAAGAAACCTTGAAGACCCTCCCAGTCTGCCCTATCGTAATGCCATTTAGTCACCAAAACAGGTTCAGAGTGGGAAGGTGTGGTAGGTGATAGACAGGTGGCCTGTATCAGACAGTGATCAGAAGATCCAAGCGGGGACCTCACTGTAACATCATAATTTTCTGAATTGGTTGTTAAAAATAAGTCCAGTAGGTGGGAATTATGATTAGGATTATCTGGTACACGGGGGGGGGGTTGGTTGACTAGTTGAGTGAGATTAAATGAGTCTGCAAATAGCTCACATTCAAGACCAGCATCATCAGTCCTGGCTGAATGAGTGAGCCATTCAACATTATGGACATTAAAATCACCCAACACAGTGATTTCAGAAGAAACATTTAAGTTGAGGACACTGAGTTGTGAGGACAGAGAATCAAAAAGACTTTGCTCTGGAGGAGTATTTGGGGAACGGTAGATGCAACATATGTATTTAAATTTACCAGCAGAAATTAATTTGTATATAGAATAATCAAAATAGGGACAATTGAAACTAGTAACCTCCTCCAGGGCAATTTCAGATTTTGCGAAGCAACATACACCTCCTTTAGGTCTGAAATTTTGGAGCAGTTGATAACCTGGAAAATTAAATCTAGACGTGTCAGATGTGGATGTTACTTGAGTCTCTGTCAAAAAAAGGAGAGTAGGGGATTCTGCTTTAAGAAATTGGTGAAATTGGTGTACTAGAACCAGTCTAGTTCAGTCAGTGACAGGAGAAGGTTGTGTTAATCTGAGCTCCTGCCCGGACCCCTTACCAGTGACCTTTAGTGACCATTACACCTACCTGTGTTTGGGGGCAGTGCACTCGTGTTATATAAAAGTGTTGTAGCTCAGTTTTTAGCTGTTAGTTTACTTGTTTTTGTTTTTCTGTACTTAGTTTCTTGCTCCTCGCTAAGCTTATTGGGATCATGGCAGGTATGGAGTGCGAGTCTCTAACTGATCTGCATCATCTTATTCTCCAGGTAAGAGAGGAGATGGTTGTGGTGAAGGAAGAGGTCTTGGCTCTAAGGGAGGTTAATGTTAAACTTCAGAGGGAAGTGGATTTGATTAAAGACGAAAATCTAGCTTTCAAGCTTAGCCAAGAGGAAATAAAGTCAAGTAAGGGGAAAAGGGAGGAAGTTGATGAAATTTGTATTCATGGCAGGTTGTTAAAAATACGGGTGGGAAAGTCACACTCAAGAAGCAGGATAGTAGAATAGGTATGAGTGTGACAAATACATTCTCTCCTTTGCGAGACGAATGTGAGGGAAAAGATAGTCAGGATAAGGGAGGGATAACCGAAGTACCTGCCGCCGACTCAGCTCCAACCTCTGACGCTGTGCTACCTACCACCACCACTACCCCCACCACCACCACCACCAAGGGAGCTTCTGCCACCACCGGGGGTTCTCCAACTGCAGCTGCTGGATCCTCCCGAGGGAAAGGTAAGTCTGTGTCCCGAGAAGGTAAGTCTGTGTCGAATGTGGGCGACTCCATGGTAAGACATTTAGTTAGGGCTACCCGCACTAAACTTAGGAAGGTTGTGTGTCTACCTGGCCATGGAGTTGGGAGGGTTTTAGAGAAGATGGACCACATCTTGGAAGATAGTGGAGATAACCCCATTATCTGTCTCAGTGCCGGGAGTAACGATGTTGGTAAGGGTAGAAGTGAGGAACTGCTGCAGCAGTATCGGGATGTGTTAGATAAAGTTAGGATGAAGGGAGGGATCCCTGTAGTACATTGTATCCTACCCAAAAGAGGAGTTCCCAAGGAATGGACATCCAGGGCGATTGGTGTCAATTGCCGTTTGGAGAAATATTGCAAAGAAAAAGCAATACCATTCATTGATAACTGGGATAGTTTCTTAGGGAGAGATGGGATGTACGCAAGGGATGGGGTTCATCTTTCACGGTTAGGGGTTTCTACATTAGCTAGTTCTTTAGATAGGGTGGTTGTGGGGTTTTGAACAGAAATATTGAGAGTGTAAATGAGAGGTTAAATGGAACAATTTTAGCGTCAGGCGAAAGCGAGAAGGATATTCAGTCTCATGCTAAAAATGATGACTATAATGCAAATGATAGTAGTGATGGTGCAACGAAAGATGGAAATGTCGCTAAAAACAAAGGTAAATTAGGTATAAAGAAAAGAAGTAAATTGAGAGTATATTACACAAACTGTAGGAGTCTATGTAACAAAATGAACGAACTTAGAGCCCTTGTTAGCAAAGAAAATATAGACATAATAGCGCTAACTGAAACGTGGATTAATACAGAAACCAGGCATTTTTTAGCAGAATTTGATATACCAGGATATAGTTTGTTTAAATATGACCGAACAAGTAAGAGGGGTGGCGGTATAGCAGTGTTTGTCAGGAGTACATTAAAAAGCTGTATTAAATCAGGTATTAGACTAAATAACGATAATGAAAGTGTTTGGGTAGAGGTTAACGAAGGTAGTGAGACCATAGTTATTGGAGTTATGTATAGACCGCCAAATATGAGTAGAAATGACGGAACGTCATTATGGGAGGAAATTAAAATGGCATCAAGTTTTAGCAATGTGTGCATTATGGGGGATTTTAATTTTCCGAATATAGATTGGCAGCATCAAATAGGAGACTCTGATTCTGAGGAGTTTATAGAGGTAGTACAAGATAGTTTTTTATTTCAATTCATAGATACGCCGACTAGAGGTAATAATATTCTCGATTTAGTTTTCAGTAACAATGAACATATGGTAAATAATGTAGAGATAGGGGACCACCTAGGAAATAGTGACCACAATTCTGTGTATTTTAATATACAATGGAAAGGTAATACCAGAGAGAATACAACATTAATACCTGACTTTAGAAAAGCCAATTATGGTGGGTTAAGAAGAGCCCTATTAGCGGACCCTATGGTAAAAAAATTAAGGCGATCCAGGTGTCCAAATGAGTGTACCCCTTCTCAGGCACCTGTCATCTTAAGTCAGGAAGAGACGTCAACCTTGGTAGATACATACGATAATTTTATCAAGTCAGTATTCAATCCACAAAATAAATACATCCCCAAAAGAAAATTTAGATCAACACAGAACCAACCCAAATGGATGAATAATAGACTATTAGATCTTCTAGGACAAAAGCGAGGAATATATAGAAAAATTAGAAAAGGCGAAATTCACCTACTTGCTTACTATCAGAATCTATCAAGACAGGTAAAAAAGGATATTAGGAAAGAAAAAAGATATTATGAAATTAAGGTTGCCAATGACTCAAAAAATAATCCTAAAGCTTTTTACCAACTATATAAATCCAAGGTTAGAGATGAAATTGGTCCCCTTAAAACTTCGATAGGAGAAATGACAGAAAATGATTTAGAAATGTGCAGTACATTAAATAGTCAATTTCTTTCCGTTTTCACTAATGAAAATTTGGCACAGTTTCCAGAAGTCCGTAAGGTATATAGCGATAGTATAGAAAATAGGTTAAGTACGGTTACTATAAGTAGAAATGATGTGCTTAAGGAAATTGACAGACTGAAACCTCATAAATCGCCTGGTCCTGATGAGGTATATGCTAGAGTATTAAAAGAATGTAGGGATGAGTTAAGTTACCCATTAACATTTTTATTTAACAAGTCATTGGAGACAGGTATAGTTCCAGAAGCTTGGAAGCTTGCAAACGTAGTTCCGATCTTCAAAAAAGGTGACAAATCAATAGCATCCAATTACCGTCCCATTAGTCTTACATCAATCATAGGAAAGCTACTAGAGTCAATTATTGCTAGTAAAATTAGAAACCACTTAGATACATTTAATTTAATACATTCTTCTCAGCATGGATTCACTCAGGGACGTTCTTGCCTTACTAATTTGCTTAGTTTTTTCTCAGAGGTATATGAAGCAGTAGATAATGACAAGTCATATGATATAATATATTTAGATTTCAGTAAAGCTTTCGACAGAGTCCCCCATGAGAGATTGATGAGAAAGGTTGAGGCGCATGGAATAGGTGGGGCGTTGTTGGGATGGATTAGGTCATGGCTAATTGGTAGGAAGCAGAGAGTCAGCATAAATGGTACGAAGTCAGAATGGGGAGCAGTCAAAAGTGGTGTCCCCCAGGGATCTGTATTAGTTCCTCTGTTGTTTGTTATATACATAAATGACCTTGATTTAGGTATAACTAGTAGGATAAGTAAATTTGCAGACGATACCAAAATGGGGAGAACAATTGATTCAGATAGAGATATAGAGTGCCTCCAAAGGGATCTAGATACCTTACACGAATGGTCAGTAAATTGGCAGATGAAGTTTAACATTGACAAATGCAAGGTATTAAAGATAGGGAAGATGCATACAAATGTTAAATATAAACTAGCTAATGTGGAATTAGAAAACTCGAATTGTGAGAAAGATCTAGGTGTGTTTGTTAGCAATGATTTGAAGCCTAGACAACAGTGTATAAGCGTTCGAAACAAGGCAAACAGGATTCTCGGGTTCATCTCAAGGAGTGTGAGTAACAGAACTGCTGATGTTATCTTAAAACTTTACTTGTCATTAGTGAGACCCCATATGGATTATGCTGTTCAATTTTGGTGTCCTTATTACAGAATGGACATAGATTCATTGGAGAGAGTACAACGTAGAATGACAAAAATGATCCATAATATTAGAAATCTTCCGTATAAAGAAAGGTTGAAGAAATTAGGCTTACATTCGTTAGAGAGACGCAGAGTTAGAGGGGATATGATAGAGGTGTTCAAGTGGGTTAGTGGGATTAACAAAGGGGACATGACAAATGTACTAAAGCTCAGTGATAGCGAAATAACTCGTACAAATGGTTTTAGAAAAATTTCGTTTCAGAAAAGATATAGGCAAATATTGGTTTGGTAACAGAGTTGTAGATGGGTGGAATGGACTACCAAGTGCTATAGTGGGATTAAAAACGATAGGGAGCTTTAAGATAAAATTGGATAAGCATATGGACGAGAAGGGTTGGGCGTGAAGGGGGATCAGCAGGGTTGGGCCAATCAGCGCTCTGCAGACCCCCGTAATCCTGCGTTAATCTCTAACCGTTTTGGTAAGATGATCCTCAGGGTATTAGAGTGTTGAGCCTATAATTGGGCTTTGTAATTGGGGTTGTGTGGGACAGGGATCTGCCTTGCTTAGGCCAATCGGCTTTCTGCAGACTCCCATTTTCTTATGTTCTTATGTTATGTTCTTAGAGTGAAGTCCCCTTATATTACTAAAGAAAAAGCTGCACCGACGAGCAGCTTTGGGACGTTGCAATGCTCTTGACACAGTCGCATGATGACGACCGGGAGGGCCCTGTGTCAATGACCCAACCCTGCCGGGGGTGGATATCCGAGAGACCACCAGGTTTGCTCTTAACAATTGTACTGACATATTTATTAGGTAAGTGTATGGTGTTACATGTATGATATGTAGTGGGAAGAGTAGTGTTTTATGGATAGAGGATAGCGATGTAGGGCAATGTCGTGAAGTTGGATGTGTATGTTATATAAGGAGTGTTTTCCTGATACCCCTGATATGTGAGGCAGAAAGATATGTATCCAGCTACCAAGGCCTGGGAGAGAAAATGGAATTCAGGCTATTCCCTGAGTCTCCCGAAACCTTGGCGGTAGTACTTCCCTGGGCGGGGCTGCCTACCCCTACTACCTAGGATACGGATACGGAAGGCTTTCCTTTCTACTTTGTGTAGGAGTGCATTGTGAGAGGATCCTCCCCTCACATGTGAACAATACTCAACAAAAGGATGTGCTGTGCCCCTGTACAGAGCAAGAAGCTGTGCAGGGGTAAAGAACCCCTTGAGGCGGTTGAGCACACCCAGCTTTTGGGAGGCTGCCATAGCAAGACTGGTAATATGGTCCTTCCAAGTGAGAGCAGAAGAAAAGGAGACACCGAGAATATTGAGAGAAGATAAAGGATTGATTTTTGTATTGTTGAAGAGTAAGGGATAGTCCTCTGGGAGTTCTGAACAGGTAGTAAGATGAAGAAATTGGGGTTTGGAAGCATTAAAGGCAACAAGGTTTTCTCGGCCCCAATTGGAAATAGTCGTTAGATCAGAAGATAAGTGTTGCATGGCTTCATTACATTTGATTTTGAGGGATTGCTGGCTAGGGTGTTCAGGAAAGCTAATTGAGTAGTGTTAGGTAGAGTCGTCTGCGTATGAATGAATGGGACTGGAGGTACAGTTGAGAAGATCATTTATGAAAATTAGAAAGAGAATGGGAGATAGGACAGAACCCTGAGGAACACCGGAGTTGATAGGATGAGGAAGTGAGCGATTGCCATCCACAACCGCAGCTATGGAACGGCCGGAAAGGAAATTAGAGACAAAGGCACAGATGGAGGGACAGAAACAGAAGGAGGGTAGTTTAGAAATTAAAGATTTGTGCCAGACTCTATCGAAGGCCTTCGATATGTCTAGTGCAATAGAAAAGGTCTTACTGAAGTCCCGAAAGGAGGATGTCCAAGAGTTAATAAGATATGAAAGAAGATCACCAGTAGAGCGACCCTAAAGGAAGCCATACTGGCGATCTGAGAGTAAATTATGATAAGGGAAATGCTTAAGAAATTTGGATGCAAGAATAGTTTAAAAAATTTAGAGATACAAAAGATGAGAGTGAGAGCAAGCGGACGATAGTTTGAGGGTTGAGAACGGTCACCCTTCTTTGGGACAGGTTGAATGAGAGCAAACTTCCAGCAAGATGGGAAGACGTTAGAGGAGAGACAGAGACGAAAGAGTTTGCTTAGGCAGGGAGTCAGCACAGAAGCACAGTTTTTTAGTACAACAGGACGAACACCGTCCGATGTTAGAGAGGGTAGAAAGTACATCTTTAGAAGAGATTAGGATATTAGGCATAAGTAGGAGAGAGGGGGGTGGAGAGGGAGGAATAGTACCGGAATCATCCAAAGTGAAGTTTCTAGCAAAAGTTTGAGCAAAAAGTTCAACTTTAACCTACACCAATAGCTAATACACTACTATGTGGCTAACCTGAGGCAGTGAACAGTCAATAAGGGAAAGCACTGTCTCGGATTTGTGTTTAACCATTTCTGTATTGGTGCTTTTACATTTTTCTGGCTACTAGTAGACGATGTTAATTAGTTTTAAAAATGCCTCCAGCAATAAACAGGCTTACAATGATCTCACTTAATCCTGTTTTACTAACACTGATCCATCTAAAACTGCACAAAATCGTCTAAATATAGCTAGAATAAAAAAGACATTTCTGCAACAGGAGAGGTTAAATAATATGCTCCAAATTATACCCTCAGCGTGTCAAAATTGTTCAGTAAAGTTTGAACCACCTTTCACTGCAGGTGACTGTACACGTATTCTATTATTACAGGCTTTCGATACTTCATTTCAAAAGTTTAATAATATCTGGTGCAACGTATTGGTGTTATTAAGATTTTCTGTATTAATTATTAAGGGGTTTGATTGTTTTTACTATATTTGAGCCATGTATCTTTAGTTTGCTTCTTAGAAGAAAAACAAATACATAAAAAATAAAAGGTTCACAGCAGGTTCGCTTTCGCTCGCCCTCATAATGTCGACACCTGGATGGGTATTGGGGGTGACAGTCTTGGGGTCAAACTAAATTTGCTGCTCGAAATTGGCAAAATAGAAAATCAAAGCCCTCAACAATATTTAATGAATATCATAATATTTAAAACGTAGTACTACATAGTGCACTCGGATGCCATAGTCTCTAGCCCACTCGTTGATATTCGTGGACTTCACCTATTTCTAATTATGGAAGTATATCTCTGGGAATTACTTTATAAATATGATTTTCTATACATCAACTACAAGACTATATACAGTATACTAATTATTGAAAAGCAAATTCTATCCAAAAAAATAATCTAGATACTCCACGAATCATTACAAGTGGGCTAGAGACTATGGTATCCAACTGACCTTACAGACTATTCAAAATAAAGCCCTAAAAATCATCACAGGCTGCACAGCTACTACACCTACAGATCACCTACAATCAAGAAACCAAAGTCCTCAAAGTCAAAGACCATCTGGAAATGAGAGGCACTCAATTCCTGGCAGCAGCCTCCACGAACCAACACCACCCACTACACTACATGGCAACACATCCACAGACACCAAGAAACATTAAAACAACACCCAGCACACGCTATCACACACAATTACCAGCGGCTCGCTGGTGTAGTGACTAGCGTCTTGGACTTCCACCCAGAATGCCCAGGATCGCGCCCATGCTCGGCGCATTAAAGGTTTTTCACAAGCACTGAGTCGTTACCTAGCATGCGCTAGCTTTAAGAACTATTATTATTATTATTATTATCTCTCCCTCCCTGCCCACCCCCAACCAGCTTCCAGAAGCACATCCATACTCATAGCTCTCACCGTTCCATCCACTCACTCATAGACAACACGCAGCTGCAGGCACGACCTCCCGAAGTCCATCCTTCTGAATCCTCCCTTCCTCGCGAGGACAGAGTTCACCTGGCCAGGCTGAGATGCGGACACCATCCAATACTGTCTTCAGTTGCCCTCTGACCCCTGACCAGTGCGGAGGTCCCCAGTGACCGCTAGTGAACCTGTTTACCCTTAGTGAGGTCCTAGTGAACTTTCTTAGTGATGGCTGTTGTTGATGAGTCTGCTGTCTCCTCCCATACTCTCCAGCTTTGTCTTGCTTTGCAAGAAAGACTGGAGAGTGTGGAGCAGGAGATTCAGTGTCTCAAAGATGAAAATTTGGCCTTGAGACTAGCTATGGAGGAGAAGAAGTGTGAGGCTACCGGAAGTGTTCCCAGGGATCGTGAAGCCCCTTGGAAAGTGGTGTCAACCAGTGCAACGGCCTGCAAGCTGAAAAGGCAGCCACTCAAGACCCACAACAACTTCAGCACCTTGGCTGATGAGAGTGATGGCGAGGAAGTGGCGATCATCGAGGCAGTGAGAGGGGAGGGGGGAAGTCTGCTGCTGTTGCTGCTACAACTCCTGCTACACGCCGACAACGGAAAAAAGCTAAGTTCATTGTCGGTGATTCAATGGTTAGGTACCTTGACGGGGCTACTAACACTCATGTTAGTAAAGTTGTCTGCCTACCTGGAGCCGGAGTCGGGAGGGTGGCAGAGAAGATGGATGGTGTCCTAGAAGTGGGTGGGGAGGACCCCATCATCTTCATCAACGCGGGATCCAATGACATATGGAGATGCAGGACTGAGGAGTTGCTGACCAAGTACCAGGAAATGCTGGAGAGGATCAAGGAGAAGGGTGGATTTCCTGTGGTACACAGTATCCTGCCAAGAAGAGGGGTACGGAAGGAATGGTCCTCCAGGGCTATTGGTGTAAATAGCCGGCTGGAGAAGTATTGCAAGGCAAAGTCAATACCATTCCTAGATAACTGGACCCACTTCTATGGTAAGGATGAACTGTATGCCCAGGATGGAGTACATCTTTCTCGACTAGGAGTTTCGACCTTGGCCAGCTCACTGGACAAGATTGTTGCGGGATTTCGTTAAAAAAACCTGGGTGTGTAAGTAAAATACTGTCTCCATATGGAGCAGGTACGTCATGTGACAAACCAGTGAGTAAAATAGAAATAATCAGTCAAGATAGTGCGAATATAGTGATGTGTAATAGTAGTATCGATAACACTACACATGTAACTGATAGTAAAGATGAGATTACTGATAGAGCAGAATTTCCGTCTAGAGCTAGTAGTTCAACAGGAAATAATAAGTTAGCTAAAAACAATAGAAAATTAGTTGCAAATAAAAGTAATAGGTTGAGGGTATATTATACAAATTGTAGGAGTTTATGTAACAAAATGAACGAACTTAGAGCACTCGTTAGCACAGAAAATATAGACATAATAGCGCTAACTGAAACGTGGAACAGAATCTAGGCATTTTTTAGCAGAATTTGATATTCCAGGATATAGTTTGTTTAAATATGACCGAACAAGTAGGAGGGGCGGGGGTATAGCAGTGTTTGTCAGGAGTACATTAAAAAGCTGTATTGAATCAGGTATTAGACTAAATAATGAAAATGAAAGTGTTTGGGTAGAGGTTAACGAAGGTAGTGAGACCATAGTTATTGGAGTTATATATAGACCGCCTAATATGAGTAGCAATGGCGGAACATCGTTATGGGAGGAAATTAAAATAGCATCAAGGTTTAGCAATGTGTGCATTATGGGGGATTTTAATTTTCCGAACATTGATTGGCAGCACCAAATAGGCGACTCCGATTCAGTAGAGTTTATTGAGGTTGTACAAGATAGTTTTTTATTTCAATTCATAGATACGCCGACTAGAGGTATTAATATTCTTGATTTAGTTTTCAGTAACAATGAACATATGATAAATGATGTAGAGATTGGTGACCACCTAGGAAATAGCGATCATAAATCTAATTATTTTAATATACAATGGACAGGGAATGCTAAAGAGAATACGACACTTATCCCAGATTTCAGAAAAGCCGATTATGGTGGGCTAAGAAGAGACTTAAGGGTGGACCCTATTGTTAAGCAATTAAGTCAGGATATGCCAGAGTTAAACTTGCCACCTACATATAACCAGTTTATTGCTTCACTCCACAATGCTCAAAATAAATATATCCCTAAAAGAAAATTTAGATCGCCGCAGAACCAACCAAAATGGATGACTAATAAGCTAATAGATCTTATAGGAAAAAAGAAAGGAATATATAGAAAAATAAAGAAAGGAGAAAATCATCTACATATATATACTATCAGACTCTATCAAGACAGGTCAAAAAGGAAATCAGGAAAGCAAAAAGAAATTAT
The DNA here is from genome assembly GCA_032716605.1 of Paralithodes platypus. Lineage (NCBI taxonomy): Eukaryota > Metazoa > Arthropoda > Malacostraca > Decapoda > Lithodidae > Paralithodes > Paralithodes platypus. Next base: position 35,600,538 of record CM064485.1, on the reverse strand, counting down.
GAAATAAGGATAGCCAGTGACTCAAAAAATAACCCTAAAGCTTTTTACCAACTATATAAATCTAAAGTTAGAGATGTAATAGGCCCCCTAAAAACTTCAATAGGAAAAATAACAGGAAATTATTTAGAAATGTGCAGTACATTAAATAGTCAGTTTCTTTCCGTTTTCACTAATGAAAATTTGGCACAGATTCCAGAAGTCAATATGGTATATAGTGATAGTATAGAAAATATGTTAAGTACAGTTAGTATAAGTAGAAATGATGTGCTTAAGGAAATTGACAGACTGAAACCTCAAAAATCGCCTGGTCCTGACGAGGTATATGCTAGAGTATTAAAAGAATGCAGAGATGAGTTAAGTAGCCCATTAGCATTTTTATTTAACAAGTCTTTAGAAACAGGTTTAGTTCCAGAAGCTTGGAAGCTTGCAAATGTAGTTCCGATCTTCAAAAAAGGTGATAAATCGATAGCATCCAATTACCGTCCCATTAGTCTCACATCAATCATAAGAAAGTTGCAAGAGTCTATTATTGCTAGGAAAATTAGAAGCCACTTAGACAAATTTAACTTAATAAATTCTTCTCAGCATGGATTCACTCAGGGACGTTCTTGCCTTACTAATTTGCTTAGCTTTTTCTCAGAGGTATATGAAGCAGTAGATAGTGACAAGTCATATGATATTATTTATATAGATTTCAGTAAAGCTTTCGACAGAGTCCCTCATGAGAGATTGATGAGAAAGGTTGAGGCACATGGAATAGGAGGATCGTTGTTGGGATGGATTAGGTCATGGCTAATTGGTAGGAAACAGAGAGTCAGCATAAATGGTACCAAGTCAGAGTGGGGAGCAGTCAAAAGTGGTGTCCCCCAGGGATCGGTATTAGGTCCCCTGTTGTTTCTTATATACATAAATTACCTAGATTTAGGTATAACTAGTAGGATAAGTAAATTCGCAGACGATACTAAAATGGGGAGATCAATTGATTCAGATAGCGATATAGAGTGCCTCCAAAGGGATCTAGATACCTTACATGAATGGTCAGTAAATTGGCAGATGAAGTTTAACATTGACAAATGCAAGGTATTAAAGATAGGGAAGATGCATACAAATGTTAAATATAAACTAGCTAATTTAGAATTAGAAAATTCAGACTGTGAGAAAGATCTAGGTGTGTTTGTTAGCAATGATTTGAAGCCTAGAAAACAGTGTATAAGCGTTCGTAATAAGGCAAACAGGATTCTCGGGTTCATCTCTAGGAGTGTGAGTAACAGAACTGCTGATGTTATCTTAAAACTTTACTTGTCATTAGTGAGACCCCATATGGATTATGCTGTCCAATTTTGGTGTCCTTATTACAGAATGGACATAGATTCATTGGAGAGAGTAAAGTGTAGAATGACAAAAATGATCCATAATATTAGAAATCTTTCGTATGAAGAAAGGTTGAAGAAATTAGGTTTACATTCGTTAGAGAGATGCAGAGTTAGAGGGGATATGATAGAGGTGTTCAAGTGGGTTAGTGGGATTAACAAAGGGGACATGACAAATGTACTAAAGCTCAGTAATAGCGAAAGTACTCCTACCAATGGTTTCAAATTAGATAAATTTCGTTTCAGAAAAGATATAGGCAAATATTGGTTTGGTAACAGAGTTGTAGATGGGTGGAATGGACTACCAAGTGCTATAGTGGCGTCTAAAACGGTAGGGAGCTTTAAGATAAAATTGGATAAGCATATGGACGAGAAGGGTTGGGTGTGAGGGGGGATCAGCCGGGTTGGGCCAATCAGCACTCTGCATACCCCCATAATCCTGCGTTAATCTCTAACCATTTTGGTAAGATGATCCTCAGGGTATTAGAGTGTTGAGCCTATAATTGGGCTTTGTAATTGAACTGGGGTTGTGTGGGACAGAGATCTGCCTTGCTTAGGCCAATCGGCTTTCTGCAGACTCCCATTTTCTTATGTTCTTATGTTAACCCTTCTGAGCTATCAGAAGAGACTGGATGACTCCGTCGTCGACTCCTGCCTAGGTTGTAACACAGCACCCTATACTATTAAACACATCATAGAAGACTGCATTTCACACAACCACTTACGCCAACAACACAATCTACACTACTTGAGAGCTCTGTGGGAAACCCCGACCGTGGCCATGGCCTTCCTTAGGGACTCGGGGCTGTTCGGCCAGGCAGCTTAGGGAACAACAACAACAACAACAACACTACAATGAAATGTGTGTAGATTTATTTTAGCTAACACATAACAGCTTCGTTCGACTTTGGAAGAAACTCTAAATGTAAAAGTGTTCAACACTATTTTGATTACTGAAGTGCCAATATTATTAAAGACACTTTAGCAAATACAATTAACTGGGCAGAAAGAAAATAAACATTGTACACAATATATGGTTCATTTACACAGACAATCAAATGAACAAAAGATGCGGGTAATCACGACATGACTTAGTAAATATGATGATTAAATAACAAGCCTGTACACAAATATACGTTAGTAATATGACACAATCAAAACAAACTATAAAAACATCAAAGTAAGCCTGAAAGGAAAATGACAATAATACACCTGGAAAACATTATTTACCAGAAAATAAGAAAACGATAGTGAGAGAGAGGGTTGAATTAGCCTAGTAAGAAGTTGGAATAACAATAGCAGTTAATATATACAGTGATGACACAAACAAATAATGAAATGTATAATATGCTTGAAAAAGTGTAATAGGCCTATTACTATGATAGTGATAAGTACCAGAAATGCACTTAGTTAGGCTATCAAAAGTAGTAACTAAGTTGTTTTAACCCTATATTAAACTATCTAATAATCATTATGTGTATATAGTATACTTAGGTAAAACTAAAGTTCAACCAGGTACAATAAGGGCTAGAGTTTAATACATAAAACACAAGAAGAGGGTCTGTTTACACAGGTGGTGCTGTCGTCGCTATGTTATGTTATGGGGAGGTGTGGCAGAGTGGTCTTGCCACTGGACTGGTAATCCAATGGACCCGGGCTCGAAATCCTCGAATCCCAATATGTCAATGGGAAGATATTATTGGGATGGAATTTGTGCTGTACCTAGTTTCAGTGCATTACCACAGCACACCGAAATGCCAAAAAAAAAATACCCTCATTGTTCCCTGATTTAAATAGCACTGTATGAATATTCCCATATTCAAAATATGCTACAGGGGGGCAATGCCTAGTGAGTTAATTGCTCAATAGGTGGCGTTCTGAGAGTGAGGGTCCGAGTCTGGGGAATGAGATTGTGAGGCGCGGAGGCGGAGCGGCTTCAGAGATGGGATTGCTTCGGGCCGGGGTGCTTCGCATGTCTCACTCCCTAGACTGGAACAAGACCTCACGGGCCTCACCGTGTTCAGCGGTTGAGTGTGCAGGCTCTCAGCCTATGCCCGAAAGGGAGTAGTTGGAGTATAGAGAAAAAAAAAAAAAAAAAATGGTATTTGCAAGGGAGCCTAGCGCCACTTTGAAAAATTCTATACGACGAAAATACGATGATTTGAATTGTTTTGTTATTTAACCAAAGATTGTCGAGATATTTGGGTTACTTGTGTTCGTTTTTTTTTTTTTTTTTTTTTGGAGGGGGGGGGGGGGGTTTGATGTTCTCGGGCGATTGTGGTGATATAATGTTTCATTGCCAATATTGGAGGCAACTGTTGTCAGAGCGCACCTTGTTTGTTTATATGCAAAAGCGACGACCGACGACGCCCGGGTTGCGGAGCTGACGAAGCTTTTTTATTATTATATTTGTGTTATCTATTTTTTTGTTTTATATCTTAATATTTTAATTAAGGTTGCATATAAGTTCCTTTTGCTGGCTGGTAAACTCTATCCAATCAAACATTGGATACAAGACTAACCCTCACCTAATACCTAGTGTATGTCCCTAGTACCCAGTACGTGGGATACAAGGGGAGGGGAGGGGGAAGGGGGGGATTTGGACGGTCGTTTTTCTTAAAGTAGGCCATCAGTACCTCCTTTATTGTCGACGATAGGGGGACTTGCATCGTGGATTGTACCCATTGTACTCCTTGGTTACGGAGTTCTTCTATGGGGAATTCTTGAGGATATCGTCCAACACATACCATTTTAATTCTCAGACAACTTTCCAAAGCTATCATTATACGAATATACTCAGCTTGGAAGGGATCTGTGAGAGTCAGAATCAATATACAATTTGCTTTTGACCGTTCTAATTTGTCTAAAATCGTCTAATGATAGCCAAAAATAATATGAAGAGAGGTGTTTTATTTTACTGAAAGAGTTAAATATGGAAAACACGTAATCGTAATGGAAATGGTATTTCCCTAGGGTTAACTTTCGACTAGAAATGGAATTAATGAGCAATGTCAGCAATTTCAAGATTAATGTATACATTTATCGTGCATGTATGCATGTGTATTTACCTAGTTGTATTTGCCTAGTTGTACTATACCGTATTTGAGCTAAGCTCGTATTGTCCTGTCACCATGACTACTTTTATCCAATCGTGTGTGTGTGTGGGTGTGTGGGTGTGTGTCAAAATTAGGGGGAGTGGAAAAACAAACGTGGGCGGATAAGATATTAGTGGTGCTTTGTGAGAGAGAGAGAGAGTAATTCATAACAGCAAGAGACCAGAACTGCACAATACTGTACAGTATATTCTCAAACTGGCCGTAGTAGAACATTATACTATAGAGCTTGAACTACTGTATATCTATCTAGCTATATATCTGGGGAGATTGTAGACACCAATCGAGCTGGGCAATACCCAGGAGAGGCCTCATAGGCATGTGGTTAGGAGTTGCTGGAGCTTTCGTTTCATTTGTCTGGCTTCCCTCACGTTGTGTGTATGTGTCTCACTTACACAGAGGGTAATCCAGCTAGGTCTCACAAACACCTCCTCCTCCTCTTAATTTTACTACACTATGCAAGAACACCACACTTTGTTTGTCAATACTAAACAAAAAAAAATTACCGACAATCACTCTTTCAACTTTGGGGAAGATGCTTGATACAGGCAGCATTGCCCTTTGTCTCATTTTAAAACATATTCAAATGTATACCAAATGTGTCTCTTTGCCTGGTCAAATACTATATGAACTTTTTCCATCTCAATACACTACTTAGAAAACTACCTATGATTGCTAATCAGAATACCAAGGTTGGTCCGTAATCAGTTGTATATAATGTCTTCCTCTATAATGAATGGCTAATGTGTACACCTTCACATCTGGGAGCAAGCATTTGCATTCATTCTACAATATGATTTTAAATAAGTGCTCAAATGTATATCAACTCAAACCTATTTTAGTGATTTTTGTATTCTTTCTAGATGTATTTTATAACCTACATATTATATTGCATATACTTTCTTATTATCTATGTACATTTAATACCACCCTATCCATGCTACTGCTATTCACTTATGCTAAAGCTACATGACCTTGTCAATTGTCTAATTAATAACATTTAGTGCAAACTAATTACAGGTACAAATGATGATGTTTTTATTTTGTTGTGGTACCTGAAAAGACTCAGTTGATTTACCAAGCCAACACAGACCCACACACATCAGGTTCATTAACATTACTGGTTTATTTTATTTCTTGTTTTTTCTTTTTCTATTAAATCTTCAATCTACACTGAAATGGACAGCGTATATGTTGTTGATTTATATAGACACTATTTATGATATGGAGAGGGAAATTAAACACCAGATAACCAAAAACAGATCCGTGTGAACATTCAAAGATAATGAAATACAGTGACCAAATACCACTTACTATACTCCTGTTGGTGGTGGAGTACTCGTTGTTGATAGTAAATTACGACCAGGTACTTTAATATGCACTTCTATATATATTTCATTATTCATGTTTACGGTCCTTCTCTTATACTTCACCCGGCCAAAAGAGAGAGAGAGAGAGAGAGAGAGAGAGTGCGAGAGTGAGTGGGGAGGCAGACAAGATTGTATAATACCATTTGACACACAAAAGCATCCAGTCTTAGTGCATTAACCTCGCTGATAGACTCTCTCTCTCTCTCTCTCTCTCTCTCTCTCTCTCTCTCACACACACACACACCGACAGCTATGTAAATAAAGCATGTATTTGACACACAAAAAAGCATCCAGTCTTAGTGCATTAACCTCCGCTGATAGACTCTCTCTCTCTCTCTCTCTCTCTCTCTCTCTCTCTCTCTCTCTCTCTCTCTCTCTCTCTCTCTCTCTCTCTCTCTCTCTCTCTCTCTCTCTCACACACACACACACACACACACACACACCTACAGCTATGTATATAAAGCATGTATTTGACACACAAAAGCATCCAGTCTTAGTACATTAACCTCGCTGATAGACTCTCTCTCTCTCTCTCTCTCTCTCTCTCTCTCTCTCTCTCTCTCTCTCTCTCTCTCTCTCTCTCTCTCTCTCTCTCTCTCTCTCTCTCTCTCTCACACACACACACACACACACACACACACACACCGACAGCTATGTAAATAAAGCATGTATTTGACACACAAAAGCATCCAGTCTTAGTGCATTAACCTCGCTGATAGACTCTCTCTCTCTCTCTCTCTCTCTCTCTCTCTCTCTCTCTCTCTCTCTCTCTCTCTCACACACACACACACACACACACACCTACAGCTATGTAAATAAAGCATGTATTTGACACACAAAAGCATCCAGTCTTAGTGCATTAACCTCGCTGATAGACTCTCTCTCTCTCTCTCTCTCTCTCTCTCTCTCTCTCTCTCTCTCTCTCTCTCTCTCTCTCTCTCACACACACACACACTCACACACACACACACACACACACACACACACACACCGACAGCTATGTAAATAAAGCATGTATTTTAGCGGTGAGAGTTGAGAGTTTCTGATCAACACCAGTGCTTTACTATCTATGAAATATCTTCAACTATAATAAAGTAAATATGAACTACAAATTGTTCATTATGCGTTGTATCATTTGTATTTAGATACGGCCATATTATTCAACTATTTCAATACGATGACACCTTTGGTAATATTTTCCTGGCTATCATTAGAGGATTGTATGCAGTTTGATAAGGACTGTGGTAGTTTAAAGACTTATTTGTGAGTTCTTAGATTATTTATTTATCTAACTGTAATCGTGTCATTTTAACCAGAACAAAATTGATATGACGGTATATTGCTAAAGGGAATCAAGGAAGTCTGAACTGGGAGTATAATCTGTATGAGATGAGTCACCAGTCCGTTTGTCTTAACCTCTTAAGGAGTATGACGCCATTTAACAGTGTTTTCTGGCTAGCATTAGATGAATTTATAGAGATTAGGAAGGATCTGTGGAAATTAAATGGATAAATACTATCTCAATTGCGGCTGTGACTTTTGATATACCCTTTCACATTGAATAAAATCGTCTAAAAATTATCGTAAAAATCCCCATCCCCATATATGAAAGAGTTAATAGCTTATTCGTGTTGGAGAGACAAATAATAAACAAACTAACCGTGTTCATGATTTGGTCCGTTAATAGACAGTTGGAATTTTCTTTATTATTCACAATACACTCACAAGTGGTATCCGTATATATATATATATATATATATATATATATATATATATATATATATATATATATATATATATATATATATATATATATATATATATATATATATATATATATATTTATATATATATACCGGTATATATATATATATATATATATATATATATATATATATATATATATATATATATATATACCGCAATCAGCGCTCAAACCCATGATCCTAGGATTAAGACCTAGGCTGTCCTTGTACCTATCTGCGTATCTATCTTTGTATATAGTTAATTATATTATATACCTATCTATCTCTCTATCTCACCATTCTATTAACTAATGTATCAACTTACTTATAATATGTGTTTACTATATTTAGCCCTACCTTCATTAACTATATTACAGTATCTATCCATAGCTGTAATAAAGTGTGTATATATCTCTCTATGTATCTACTGCAGGTTCTCCCCAATCCTTACTTGTATGTGGCCTCCTGCCTCAATTGTTCAGCTAGCTGGACTTTTTACTTCTTAATCTGCCTACACACTCTTCCCCCCCTCTCTCTGACTCCCTACACTCTCTCTCTTTTTTGTTTCTATTTGAATGAGGGAGACAAAAGGCATAACTGCCCCCAGAGTTGAAAGAGTGACAGGGCCAAAATCAAGGGACGCTATTTGTATTTCAATCCACACTGTCTAGCTCATCTGGTGTGAACAAAAGAAAGTTATAACACGAACAATGTACGCCTGAGGAGAGGAAACGAGAGAGAGAGAGAGAGAGAGAGAGAGAGAGAGAGAGAGAGAGAGAGAGAGAGAGAGAGAGAGAGAGAGAGAGAGAGAGAGAGAGAGAGAGAGAGAGAGAGAGAGAGAGCGATATAGGGACCACTACAATATCCATCAATACCAACACTACCATTACCACCACCACTACTATAATCGCTATTACTACTATATGTTCAGTTTAATATATTAATTTAATATGATGAAGAACATTTTAGTAACTACATTTTTACTATTATATTTATTCATAGTTTCATTATTTTTTTTTTGCAAATAATGATCAATTGGGTAACTAGTCAGCAAATTACCAAGACAGTCTAAAATAGAACTTGATAGGAACTTATGGTATTAAATATTATTGCATACCGTAACATTATGATTGTGATTAATATCAATCTATTACTGTAAATATTATAATTGTATCTATGTAAGAAATAACGAAATAAAATTAATGAACGAACGAACGAACTACCACCACCACTACCTCCAGTGTCATACCGCCATTCCATCTACCGTAATTACCCCACTTCACTATCACCACCATTCCTATCACTACCATCTCTATAACCATCACCATCACCACCACCACCCCTATTACTACCACCTCTACAACCAGTACCATCACCACCACCACCACTATCACTACCACCTCTATAACCACTATCACTACCATCACCACCACAACCACCACTATCACTACCATCACCACCACCACTATCACTACCATCACCACCACCACCACTACCACCTCTATAACCACTATCACTACTACTAAATCTAATATTTTTAAAACTTTTAAAATAGCTTTTAATAAATCACTTAAGCGCATATGTCAGGTGCCAGCCTATGCCAGCAGTCATATCACGGCAGCTCGATGCAACCAGTTGCTTCTTGACCATCATACAGCATTGGTTCAAGCTCGCTATTGTAAGAGAATACTAAGGTCACAAAACCCTATCATTAAGTTCAATATATCTATTATTAAGGAAGGGTTCATGATGCAGCATGTAATAAATCTCTTTAGAAATGTATACAATGTTAATATACTGGGAGAAGAGGTAGATGTACTGAAAGCCAGGATAGAGTGGGTTCAAAGGCATGAGGACAGACGAGGCCCTTGCATATATTATGGGTACTAGTTCTTACAAGTTGTCATAGGTTCTGCTGTTTAGGTTTATTTCATGTCATATTTATATTAATTTACTTATACACTGTTTTTCAAATTTCTAACAATATTCAGATATATTTTTAGCTTGATAAGCTAATAAGCTGAAGTGATATTAATTTTATTGTTTGAGCTTGCTTTAATTTAAGGAGTAAACATATATTTTCTGTACAGTAATACAGTAACAGCTATACAATATTAGTTATATATATATATATATATATATATATATATATATTTTTTTTTTTTTTTTTTTTTTTTTTATTATGTATATTTTATTTTCGACTAAATGAAAGCTACTGTAACAACGCGTAAATACTGTATTAAGTTAATATTAACGCAAATCAATTTATTGAGAAGTACCAGAATTGAGTTAAACAATTATATTTAGTATTACAAATTATATAATGAGGGGACGAACTATTATTGGATGCACCGGGTCACACTTTTAAAGATTGATCTATTTCTAATGTATATGTAATGTATATAAGTTTATGTATATTACGAAATAAAGTTATTGAATTGAATTGAATTGAACTACTATCGCCACCACCACCACCACTATCACTACCATCAATACCACCACCATTATCTCTACCATCGCCCCTATAACTACCATCGCCCCTATAACTACCATCACCACCACCACTACTACCACTACCACCTATATAACCACTATCACTACCATCACCACCACCAACCCTATCACTACCACCTCTATAACCACTATCACTACCATCACCACCACCGCCACTATCACTACCACCTCTATAACCACTATCACTACCATCGCCACCACCACCACTATCACTACCACCTCTATAACCACTATCACTACCATCGCCACCACCACCACTATCACTACCACCTCTATAACCACTATCACTACCATCACCACCACAACCACCACTATCACTACCATCACCACCACCACTATCACTACCATCACCACCACCACCACCACCACTACCACCTCTATAACCACTATCACTACCATCACCACCACCACCACCACCACTACCACCTCTATAACCACTATCACTACCATCACCACCACCACCACCACTATCACTACCACCTCTACAACCAGTACCATCACCACCACCACCACTATCACTACCACCTCTACAACCAGTACCATCACCACCACCACCACTATCACTACCACCTCTATAACCACTATCACTACCATCACCACCACAACCACCACTATCACTACCATCACCAGGACAGGTTTCTTGGAGCGATAACATTTTGTGGTGGCATTTGTCTGGTCTGAAGGTCATCTGCCACTTGGCTTCCCAGTCTTCAAGAGCACTCAAGTCGGCTTGAAGTCGAAGGTAATCGACCCTATCAACTATTGGTCGGTATACTAAACTATCGTCTGCAAAAAGTCTAGTAGGAGAAGTTAAAGATGATGGAAGGTATTTGATGTATGAGAGAAAGAGAAGGGGACCAAGGACTGTGCCTTGGGGTACCCCCGAAGCTACAGGAACAGAAGATCAATGGGAGCCATCGAGAACAATGCGTCGTCCTCGATTGGTTAGGAAAGTCTTAATCCAGTGAATAATTGGTCCTCGGATTCCATAGTAATCCAGTTTAGCTAACAGTCTACGGTAGGGACTTTTTCGAAGGCTTTGGCGAAGTCAAGGACTATGGCGTCAACTTGTTTGATTTTAGGGTCATTTAGGGACTGGGATATGTCATGAGTCGTTACAAGTAATTGCATCTCGCACGAGCGTTTGAGCCGAAAGCCGTGCTGTGAGTCAGCTAGTATATTTTGGTTGTTAAAATGGTCCATTATATGTCTATGGAGGATGTGTTCTAAAATGTTGCAAGGAACTGAGGTTCAAGATTCAGACCTATAGTTAACTGGGAGGGTTCTGTCTCCGGATTTTAAAATGGGGGTCACGTTTGCCAAAAGCTAGTCGTGGGGAAGTTCTCCGGTACTAAGAGTCTGTGAGAATATAACCTGCAGGATAGTGGCAAGAATGGCAGCATTCTCCCTAAGTATCCTGCAGGGTATATTGTCGGATCCAGCCACTTTGTCAACGTCTACCTCAGATAAGAGTTTCTTAATTCCACGGTTGTGTATTATGTAGTCAGTTGGGGTATAGTCGGGTGTGGTGATGGTGACAGTTCCGGCAGGTCTGCTTGTTCTTGTGTAAATATGACTAGAACTGTGAATTAAGTGCATGTGCTTTATCCTGTGGGTGTGTGACCAGAGAATCGTTATGTAATAATGTTGTAATACCAGTCGAGTTTTGTTTGCATGCTTTGAAGAAGCTGTAAATCGTTTTGTGGTTTTGTTTGGTGTCTCTGAGAAAAGTGGCAGTGTACTTAATTTCTGCTTTTTTCATTTCTCTTTGTAGTGTTTTCTGTGAATTCTTGTAGTATTCCCAGTGTTCGGTGTCATTGTAACGTTTGGCTGCTTTGGATGCTTTGGCCTTGCTTCGTTGCAGATATCTATTGAACTATTTGAGTGACTGGTTACATGTTACAGTTTTCTTGGGGATGTGCTTGTCCATTGTCTCTTGAATACAGCCCCGGAGTCTGGTCCAATTCGTTTCAACAGAATTGGCCATAGGGTCGTTGTCAAGGAAATTGTTTCTATATTCAGCTAAGTCCTGGGAGATGGCACCTATGTCAGCTTTGTTGTATAGGTTAATGTTTCTTGGTAATTGTTCCTGTATGGTAGGTTTTAAGTTTGCGTCAACTAGTACCATGTCATGATCGCTCAAGCCAGGTACTACCCGTGTCCGTGTTACCAAAGAGTTGTTGTTTGTGAGAAATAGATCTAAGATGTTGGATGTGACCCCATTTCTAATGTTTGAGCTGTTTCTCATTACACTAGATTGTTTGCGTGTTGGTTCGAGTACTGTTTGTGAGAGTGAATGAGTGTTGATTATGTCAATGAAATGTTTGTGTAGAGATCTTCTGTCAGTATTTAGTAGTATTATATTGCTTTTATAGGTGGGATTGTCGAGTGTCGCGTTACCTGTCCATCAATATCTGGGAGGTTAAAGTCTCCAGCCAACCATATATTTTTGGAGGGATCTATTCTAGATAAAGAATCGTCAATGCCCTGCAGGTATTCTATGTTAGAGCTAGGGGGCCGGTAAAAATATCCTATACAAAGTGACCAGCAGTCCTATATCTTTGTCATTACCCATAATATTTTGGCATCCGCGTTTAGTTGATTGGATGGGGTTACAGCTAGTCCTAGCTTTGTCGCTAATATAATTCCCCTGTGGTGTCCAGTTTCTCTGTCTTTTCTGTGTAATGTCATGCTATAGGAACTGTCCGTCGGGAAGACTTCACTGTCTCTAATGTCAGTATTGAGCCATGTCTCTGCCCCTATAATGATATCTGGGTCTTAAGTCATAAGGGTGTGGTGAAAGGCAGCTCATTTGTCTAGAATACTTCTGAAATTAATTATGAGGGTTCTGAGGGTGGATTGCTCTCTTTTAGCTAGAGAGCTTTGGGTGGTAGTGGTGATAGCTGTAGGACTAAGGATGGTTGAGGAATTAGATAAGGATATTGGGGTTATGGACAGTGATTTGGGTCTATGATTAGGTCGGTATGGTGTGGAATGGCGTGCGGTAGTTAAGTCATGCGGTCCGTCGTGGCAAGGGGAGGAATTGTCAGGGTCTTCCCTAGCTGTTGGTCTATGGTTCCCATCTGGGGTTGAATTGGTAAGGTGATGGTGCAACAATATTGAAGGAGGGGTAGAATCAAGGAGAGAGAATCTGTTGGATGTGGGATATGGATGTAAGGTTAAGGAGAGGGAGGAATTGTAATTTGGGGCCGCACAGTCCCAGCAGATCCACGAGAGACTTTGCTCAACTATTCCGTCGAATGCATCCGTGAAGCCTCCAACGCAACTAACGTGATACCATCCCCGGTGTATGGAGCCCTCACAGCAGCAGTCGCACTAGATGGCCCACTGCCCACACTGAACTGCACATCGGCAAACCCAGCACGGGTATTTGGGAGCGTGAAGGCCGGGGTTGAGCAAAGTCCCTGTTTCACCACACATGAGGAGGAGCAACATTAAGCCACGAAACTTAGGCCTATTATTAAAATTAACTACATTACTTAGCCCCTGGGAAGTGCCTAGGTTACCCAGGAGATACGTGTATGTGTTTCTGTATATGTATGTGTCTGGTAGAAGTGAGTTTGATATGTGAATGTGTTTACAGCCATTGTGTTCACTGTTGTCTATGTTGTAAAGTAGGAAAATAATGTAGAATATATGGAGTATTGTCAATGAGTATGTTGTTTTGTGTGGGGTGTACATGTTCATGTTTGGGGCAATCACAGGCACAAAGGTATTATTCAGTCCCCTGTATTATTATTGTTTGGTAACTACCGGGTGATATCTAACAAAAAAAAAAAAAAAAAAAAAAAATAGCATATAACTATGCTATTATTAAAAATCAAATAAAACAAACCAGCATAAAAAACAGGTCGAACAGACGACAAGCTGGGTGCCACAAAAACAGCTGGCCGTCCCGGATCCTGTACCTAGGGCTTATTTTATTTATATCATGAGAAACATTTAATTAAACAGTCATCAAACAATAATAATACTCAAGTTGTTAATGAGATGATGAAGGTGGGTGAAATAAGTAACACCCCGTTCTTAACATTAATCGTCAACTACAAACCCCAATGCACTTGAATAAACTAATGAAAGCATATGGTCCTCCAGGGATTCGAACTCGGGACACCATACCCAGAACATAAGCATCTAAACCATTACACCACCAACACACAATAGAAGGTCAAGGACGAGGAAGGTCGGAGGACGGCTGGGAAGTACGTCCGTCCCCCATGGTGATCGTAAGGAAAGGATTTTATGTTCATTAATAATGTAATATGGTGTTCATTTTAACCCTTCCCTTTTTCTGGTGGCAGATTATTGGATTTATATTATGTTATTATCTATTACCAGTGAATATATTATGTTATTATCTATTACCAGTGAATATATTATGTTATTATCTATTACCAGTGAATATATTATGTTATTATCTATTACCAGTGAATATATTATGTTATTATCTATTACCAGTGAATATATTATGTTATTATCTATTACCAGTGAAATATTATGTTATTATCTATTACCAGTGAATATATTATGTTATTATCTATTACCAGTGAATATATTATGTTATTATCTATTACCAGTGAATATATTATGTTATTATCTATTACCAGTGAATATATTATGTTATTATCTATTACCAGTGAATATATTATGTTATATCTATTACCAGTGAATATATTATGTTATTATCTATTACCAGTGAATATATTATGTTATTATCTATTACCAGTGAATATATTATGTTATTATCTATTACCAGTGAATATATTATGTTATTATCTATTACCAGTGAATATATTATGTTATTATCTATTACCAGTGAATATATTATGTTATTATCTATTACCAGTGAATATATTATGTTATTATCTATTACCAGTGAATATATTATGTTATTATCTATTACCAGTGAATATATTTTCGTAGATTAACAAAACCATAATTATTGTTGTTTTCTTGTAATATAATGAGCCTCTTAACACTGGCGTCCCGACCCTTCCAGACTTTGAAATGACCGTGTGTTTTGCAAAGGCTGATGCAAAGTCCTGCTAGGTCAGAGCAAAGTCAACAGTCATGGAAAGTGCGCGTCAAGGCATGGAAACCCCGTCTATATAAAAGGTGTCCAAAAAAGGTAGAAAGGTTGGCTCTTGGTCAGCACCTACACTAGACGGCCGTAGAGCATGGGTGTTCCGCAATTAAAACTTTCAATCCATCACATGTGCCCACATCACATAATTAAGCTAATATGTACAGTTTATTGTGTTTTACTTACTTTTGGTATTGCAAGTCATAAACCACGGAATACTGGAAAATATATAATCCTAAAAGTGGATTATAATGCTAAAAATAAGTTGAGGACTCACAGCCTAATGAACGAGAAAAACAGAAAAAATACATAAGTAAAGAGATCAGCGAGGCCAGATTATGGGACCAGTGTAAGGTTTCTCAAACAACATATTTATCAACTTGGAGTTTAAAGGCTCTCAAGGAATCATTCACTACTTGCATCGATCTCCAATAATCGTAATACATTGCTTTTACATTTTCTGTAATATTGCATTCTGGGTTTCTTGCTGTCTTGTATGATATTTTTAATACTTCCACATCCTTGTGCTCTCTCTCTCTCTCTCTCTCTCTCTCTCTTTCCAAACCGCCTGAGCATCGTGTAAAACAAGAATCTTATCCCAACTGGTAAAAAGTTGTAAACGGACTGGCACAAAGGGAGAGTAACAAGGAGTACAAGGAATAGTTATTACCTCAAAAGTACTGGCGGTCCACTCCAGGGAGAAACTCAAAGCGGTAAAACATTATTGCATGCTGCAGTACTGTAACAAATTCTTACAATGTTTCTAAGAATATTAATTTAACATCAAGGAGGAAGTTCGTTCCATCTAGAACAAATCTTATATATGAAAACGTTTCCACACAGTATAGTAATGACAATCCCCATCATTGATATTGCCAGTCATATTAATTGCACGTTGTATTCACATTGACGCTGATACTGATATATATATACTGCTTTGTCAAACCGCTTTAGATATTCACATTGACGCTGATACTGATATATATATACTGCTTTGTCAAACCGCTTTAGATATTCACATTGACGCTGATACTGATATATATATACTGCTTTGTCAAACCGCTTTAGATATTCACATTGACGCTGATACTGATATATATATACTGCTTTGTCAAACCGCTTTAGATATTTAAATACTGTAAGGAGGGTCACCTGTTTTTTATATCTTTCTCTCCTTTTCTCTCTTTCTCTAGCTTGTATCCATTCGGCCCCATTCAGCCAACTGTTTTAAGACGTTTATCCCCATCCAGGTGTCGATTTCTTCCTGGCGAGCGATAGCGAGCCTGCTATGCATGGAGAAATCCGGCTTCGCCGGAGAAATTTTTCTATCTAAAAATGTACAAATTTAGCTTGCTGTCAAAACAAAAATATGTACTGTATAATTATGCTGGCTCGCTCCTGCTCGCAAGGAAAATATTGACACTTAGATGGGGGTAAACGTCTTAAAACAGTAGGCTGAATGGGGCCGAATGGAAACAAGCCAAAGAAAAAAGGAGAGAAACAGAAAAAAGCCTGTGACCCCCCCCTTAATGAGTTGGGTTAGCTGTCTACGCGGTTCTGATAACAAGGGCCCAAGAGGTCGCAGCCAGTTCTCTGAATTCAGAATAGTAATTGGTAGGACAATTTTCCTACCTCTAACTTGGACAAACTTGTAATTACCTTAAGGGAAGACAGACGTTTGTTTTTGTTTTTAATTAATTCATGTAGGATATTCCTGTATTTCTTAGTTTTCTCGCTAGACCTCCATCAAGCTTAGAAAAACACCCCCTAGACCCCCCTTCAAGATAAATTTGTAAATTTGTCGGTAGAAAAATGTGCCGGCCGAAGGAAGGTTCCTCTTAAAATTACAGGCACGCTATCGCTCGCCAGGAAATAATCGACACCTAAATGACACGAAAGGTCTTAACATTTACAACGAAATGGGGCAAAATGTCTTAAAATCGCCAAACTAATGGGCCGAACGTCTTATAATCTCATAACAAATGGGGCTTAACACGAGGGAGAAAGGGGACCAGAAAAACGACCCATCTCCCCTCAATCTCAACAGTCCAGAAGCCTCACCTTAAATGACTTCTAAGTACTGTGGACCAGAAATTCACAGATGAGTCGTGAAGGAACAAAAATATAAAGTGGTTTAGTGTTTAGACCTGCTACCGTAGTCTACAAATGACATTTAAGGGGAGACAGACAGTTTTTCTGGACCACCTTCCCCCTAATGTTTAGCCCCAATAGTTTTGAGATTTTAAGACGTTGGTTCCATTAGTTTGGGGATTTTATGACCTTTCACCCCATTTCTTTGGCAATATTATGACCCTTCGTGCCATTTAAGTGTCGATTTTTTCCTGGCGATCGATAGCGAACCTGTAATTTTAGGAGGAATCGGCCTTTGGCCGGGACATTTTTCTACCGAAAAATGTACACACCAATCTTGAAGGGGGTGTTTTCGAAGCTTGATGAAGGTCTAGGGAGGAAACTACAAAAAATATATGAATAAATGAATTAATAGGCCAAACAAACAGCCACTGTCCCCTTAAATTATATTAGTTAGTTAGTTAAAATAGAACTACAGAGGCTATCAACCCTTCTGGATTATTAAGTCACCACACTGCAAGTCAAGTATATTTTCAGGACTAGAGCCCCTTTTCGGAAACCCCACCAGTCCCTTGACATTATATTGCCGAGCACGGCTTAGATATATTTAGATCATTGCTACTCATAAACCCCAGATCCTTTTCACCTATTTATAGATTAGTTCACAATATTGTATAGTCGAAATTAGATGATAGTTTGACCGATATGATGTATCTTGCACTTCTTCAAGCTTCATAGCTTTTGAAATGTCTCGGACTTTTCACCAAGTCTGTGAAATTCATGTTCGATCTCTTTAAAATTGCTCACGTTTACTGAGAGAGAGAGAGAGAGAGAGAGAGAGAGAGAGAGAGAGAGAGAGAGAGAGAGAGAGAGAGAGAGATGCTACATTTATATATCAACAATGTAAAACAAGAGCATAGTAGCAAGTAAAAACTAAATCTAATATGAAGGAAAAAACATCTAGAATAAAATAGAGAAAATATAAGATAAAAACAA
The DNA here is from genome assembly GCA_032716605.1 of Paralithodes platypus. Lineage (NCBI taxonomy): Eukaryota > Metazoa > Arthropoda > Malacostraca > Decapoda > Lithodidae > Paralithodes > Paralithodes platypus. The sequence continues at coordinate 35,582,235 of CM064485.1, read as the reverse complement.
GCAACAGAACAAGGAGAGTAAGATAAAAAAAACAAATCGTATATATAAAAAAAAAGGTATGGTATAGATGATATATGATAAAGAAAAAACAAGCAAATATATCAGAAACTAAGGAAAATAGTAAAGCAGGAGAAGAGCAAGGAGAAGATGCAGAACACAGAAGATAAGTGTTAACAAGTAAACAAGAAAAGGATGTACAAGAAAATATATACGAATAGTAGTTAATTAATGAAAATGAAAGAGAAACATACACGACAAAATAAGAATAAGAATATAACTGCCTTGGTGGTGTAATGGTTAGTGTGTTTAAGATCTGTATGTGGTATCCTAGGTTCGAATCCCGGGAACATCACATGTTTTCATTTATTTCATTGGGAGGTGTTTGGTGTTGGGAGTGAAATAAATAAATTATATTATTATATTGATGGTAAGGAGGACCTGTGAGAGACGGCGTGTTAATGAAGTGGTTTGCACCCTTTTAATTTGTTGAAGTCTAATGTTATTCATACATAAACGAAATTAAATTAATCTGAATAAAGATGTTTAATCTAAGAATCCGACATTAGAGGTAATGAATAATACAGTTTTGTCTCAACATTATAGGCTAAACAAGAGTAGGCGCTGTTTAGTGTACGGAAGAGTAAATAAACTAAAACCGATCACATGGAAAAGAAGAGTTAAAGCTTTTAATCAAGTGCAGTATTTATATATACAAATTTAGGTATACTGTGAACAGCCTAAAATATTTTTTAATTTAAGAATAACGTATAGTAATGATTCTATAGAGAATCCTAATATTTTGATATAATTTGAAATCATTTTTTATTTTACATTCTAAATTAGTAGCAATATATACAGTAGAGGGGTAAGCTATATTGGAGATTTTATTTATACAGTAGAGGGGTAAGCTAGATTGGAGACTTTATTTATACAGTAGAGGGGTAAGCTAGATTGGAGATTTTATTTATACAGTAGAGGGGTAAGCTAGATTGGAGACTTTATTTATACAGTAGAGGGGTAAGCTATATTGGAGATTTTATTTATACAGTAGAGGGGTAAGCTAGATTGGAGACTTTATTTATACAGTAGAGGGGTAAGCTAGATTGGAGATTTTAAGACTTTATTTATACAGTAGAGGGGTAAGCTAGATTGGAGACTTTATTTATACAGTAGAGGGGTAAGCTAGATTGGAGATTTTATTTATACAGTAGAGGGGTAAGCTAGATTGGAGACTTTATTTATACAGTAGAGGGGTAAGCTAGATTGGAGACTTTATTTATACAGTAGAGGGGTAAGCTAGATTGGAGACTTTATTTATACAGTAGAGGGGTAAGCTATATTGGAGACTTTATTTATACAGTAGAGGGGTAAGCTAGATTGGAGACTTTATTTTCCCTTTATTTGTCTTGTTCCAACCCGTAATTCTCAACAGTGTAGAGAAGGAGAACACGAAACAATGATGTAAAAAACAAGTTTTAATATTTATTGTTAACTTGTTTTAGTTAACAAAATAACTAAATATTATCAGTTTATTTTGGTGCATATTACAATTATATTCAATTATATTTAATTTCATTAGGTGACATTATCAAGCTTAGAAAGGGTGTGTGGACGTCACATCGCACTCACACCCATGCCCGAATAATAGACCTAGTTGATAATATAATATCAATTATATTGGCACAGTTTTAAGGTCATAACTATAACATCAGTATTTAGTTATAACTGGCAATATAAAGTATGCAGGCATTATTCTTAAAATTACAAACCATTAATTGCAAATAGAGATGTAAGGTGAAGATGGTTCAATTCCCTATACTAGTTAAACAAATGATACGTCAAATGCCTTCAAGTCTAGTCGCTCGAAAGATATATGCTCATAGTTAGAAGCCTATTATAATAGTCAAGGTAATACTTGGGTATTTTTAGGTTATAGTTAGCTTTATAATGTATTGGCAAGTTAAATTATTCAAGCTAATGTTGGGGTAAAGTTAGTTTACGATTATGTTAAGGTTTGGCATGTGAGAGAAGTAACTGTTTGTAAAACGACTGAAAATCAACAGTTCGATTACTTTCAGTGACATAACATACACTAATATATATCCAGCGTGATTGAATCCCAGTGATATACTGCTTAGATACGTGTGATGGATTAGTCTTGCTACTGGCTTGGTAATCTTAATGTCTCTGACTCAAATCCCGAAGTTCCAGTGGTAAGATTATTATTGTGATGGAATTTGTATTATCTTTAGTTTCAGTGCATTACCGTAAAGCCCACCGACACGCCGTAAGTATACCATCGTTTTTTCCAATATATTAACATCCTATGGATATTCCCTTATTGAAGTAATGCAATGGATACAGTGCCTAGTGAGAGAACAGCTTAGCAACTAGCGTGCGAAAGAGACTGTTGTCCAAAATTGCGAAACTAGACGTCGAGACAGTTGTAATGCGGCATAGAGACTTTAACCCTGGATAGGTATCGTAGGATTTGTTTTCCGATTAAGGTCCTCTCGTACCAAGTGTGGCACACCGCATATAAATATTCATATAAAATCCGGTAATTGAGATAGATTTTTTTTGTCACCGTTTTTTTTTTTTTTTATCTTTCTCTCCTTTTCTCTTTTTCCCTGGTTTGTATCCATTCGGCCCCATTCAGCCTACTGTTTTAAAACATTTATCCCCATCTAGGTGTCGATTTCTTCCTGGAGAACGATAGCGAGCCAGCATTGTATGGAGAAATCCGGTTTCGCCAGAGACATTTTTCTATCGAAAACTTTACAAATTTAGCCTGATGTCAAAAACATTTATATATACTGTATATATGCTGACTCGCTACCGCTCCCCAGGAAAAATCGACATCTGGATGGGGGTAAACGACTTAAAATAATAGGCTGAATGGGGCCGAATGAATACAAGCCAGAGAAAGAGAGAAAAGGAAAGAAAAATAGCAGGTGACTCCCCTTAACACAACACCGGGTCAGGAGGAGATAACCAGGTGCCGCAGGTCTAGGAATGTAAGAATATGAACGAGCTTGTTACAACACTCGTCTGTCTCGTTGTCTCACCCGCCATTTGCAAAAAAAAAAAAAAAGAAAAAAAAAAAAAGAACATACTTCATCATGCTGAACTATCGAATAACTGGCTATATAACTACACTATGTCCAGAGGTTCAGTAGAAACATATAAATAAATACATATATAAATACAAAATCTCTATAAAGGAGATGTTTTGGAGTAAATCTTCCAGTTCACCGATTTACACACACACACACACACACACACGTTGTTAGGGTGAGAGGCTGCCCATTGTTGTGTACTGTAGAGAAGAGAGACGGATAGAGATTTACATATATTTAGACGCCAAGAATGGGCCAGGGTGAGATATGTATGCATAATAAAAAAAAAAAAAAAAAGAAAAAAAAAAAAAAAAAAAAAAAAAATAGATACACACAAAGTAGTAGTCGTCGCAGTAGTACCGGTATTAATAATATTAGTAGTAATAATAGTAGTTTTGGTGATATGATGCGAATTCCTCTTTGCATTACAAATAATGTTACGGTAATAGTAGTATCATAATTATTTACTTTACAGCACTTTACATTTTAATGTTGTCAGGTTGAAGGTTGTACATTGAGCGTAAATGTAAAAGTGGTTTAGAACAGTACTGTAACACACACACACACACACACACACACGTTGTTAGGGTGAGAGGCTGCCCATTGTTGTGTACTGTAGAGAAGAGAGACTGATAGAGATTTACATATATTTAGCTATATACAGAAACCACATATATCTTACGATCTCAAAAACAGTGGTCAGGACATTATCTTAATATGGTTAATTAACAAACTCAAAATAGCGAAATGTGGAAGACAATTATAGCAAGAAGAAGGATAGCAATACACACACACATAAACACATAAATGGATATATATATATATATATATATATATAGAGAGAGAGAGAGAGAGAGAGAGAGGAGTAGAAAGAGTGTGTGTGAGAGAGACAGACAGTTTGAGTGTCCAAGATCACGTTAGGATGTGAGATTGTTCAAAGCTGTGTACCGTACTACAGAGGGAGACAGAGAAAAACCCAGAATAGAGAGAGAGAGAGAGTGTGTGTGTTTTTGGGTTGTTGCAGCTATAGACTCCAAAATGGCGCTAAGTCACGAAGAGGTTGTCCATTGTTGTTGTTGGTAGTGTATATAGAGGGCCCCATCCCTGAACACCACTTTCCACCGTAATATCTCAGAGCTCCTGTCACACCCGCCTCCGATTCTCAGGGGAACCTTTCCCTTAGTTCTATATATATTCTCATTCCATTCTTTATTTCTCTCCATTTTCTTTTATATATTCGTTGCTTCCTATGTTATTGTATATATGTCAAGTTCTGCCCTTCTACCTATATTTATAACTGTTTTCTCACCTTCCTTTTACTTTATTTTACCTTTATTGATCATTTATTGATCTTCTCCCCTCTCTCAGAGTTTTTAATTATTATCCGCCTCAGGGAGCTGGAGCTATCTAATTATGATTTTTTTGTTTTAAATTCCATCCCTACTTATACCTTTATATTTGGGTCATCCTTTTTTCTATGCATTCCACCAACAGTTATGAGATCTTTTGAAAGTTTGATACAAGTCACTCGACACCGTTGGCGACTCATGAGATTCATCGGGAACTCATGAGATTATACAAGATTGATATATTATGTCTTGATAAGACTATGGGCAATCGTATGGAGTTGCCGATGAAAATCGTACAAGTGGGAAAGCCCCTTAAGCATTTCTTTTTCAACGCGTCATATACTTTTGGAATAAGCTGCCACGAGATGTAATTAACTGCGAAACTGTATCATCTTTTTAAATACGTGTCGATAAAATCATGCAATCAAATCCCTACCTAGTTAATTGCATAGCTGAATAAGTGAAATAAAGTAAATCGAGTCATTCACAATAGGCTTTTACTTAAGGGGAGATCTCCACTTGAGGGATTTTTTTCTTGACCCCTTTCTCCCTCATGTTTAGCCCCATTGCTTTTAATATTATAAAACGTTTGCCCCATTAGTTTAGCGATTTTAAGAACTTTCACCCCATATTAAGACCTTTCGTGCAATTCAGGTGTTGATTTTATCCTAGCGAGCGATAGCGAGCCTGTAATTTAAGAGGAACCGGCTTTCAGCCGGGACATTTTTCTACTGAAAAATGTACAAATTTATCTTGAAAGGGGCTCAAGGGGGTGTAATCTTAAGCTTGATGGATATCTAGAGACCAAACTAAAAACCTGCCCTTAAAGAAACAGTCGACTATTGTTGTTCGCATTCCTCCGTATATTCTTCTGTATAATGACATGCTTCAGAAGTGGACAATGGTCGAGGCTCTGTATACTAAAGAAACTCTATTATTGTATCAGATCCATTGTCGTCACTCACTAACACTATATACTATAATCATTGTCGTCACTCACTAACACTATATACTATAATCATTGTCGTCACTCACTAACACTATATACTATAATCATTGTCGTCACTCACTAACACTATACAGTATACTATAATCATTGTCGTCACTCACTAACACTATATACTATAATCATTGTCGTCACTCACTAACACTATACAGTATACTATAATCATTGTCGTCACTCACTAACACTATATACTATAATCATTGTCGTCACTCACTAACACTATACAGTATACTATAATCATTGTCGTCACTCACTAACACTATATACTATAATCATTGTCGTCACTCACTAACACTATATACTATAATCATTGTCGTCACTCACTAACACTATATACTATAATCATTGTCGTCACTCACTAACACTATACAGTATACTATAATCATTGTCGTCACTCACTAACACTATATACTATAATCATTGTCGTCACTCACTAACACTATATACTATAATCACTTTCTCTGGACGATTCTCATTATCTAGCCCCTTGACACTCAGGTAGGAATATGTTGTGACCTAAAAGTGGAAATCCGTAACATGCCAAACACAGAACACACGCACGCCAACAAGCACTTATGGCAAACTGGATTAACTAACGGGATGGGAAGCTGTATATGTGTGTGTGTGTGTGTGTGTGAGAGAGAGAGAGAGAGAGAGAGAGAGAGAGAGAGAGAGAGGATGGTGAGAGGAAGAAAGGGATAGGATGGAAAGGAATTAATATAATAAAATAGTGTTTTGGAGTGTAAACCAAAACAGGTGATGAACACCAAAAGGAAAAGCAAGGTTAAGAACCAAGGGGTGGAGAAGGAAGAGAGGAAAGAAGAGGGCTATAAGGGGAGAGGCTTGAAATTGAGTGGCATGTGGGGAAGAAGGAAATTGAGGGGCAAACGCATAAGAAAGGTAAAGTGGAGGTGGGGGCGAGGAAGGGATAGCCTACAAGAGAGAAGGAGGCCTGGAAGAGAGTGGAGGAAGAGGAGAGTGAGTGAAAAAGAGTGGAAGAAGGGAGGTAGGAGAGGGGGAAGCGTGAGAGAAAGAGGGGGAGGAATGGAAAAGGGAGGGAAAGAAAAAAGGGAGAGCGAGAGGAGAGAAGGCGGAACGAAAGTGAGTAATGGGATAAGAGGAACATGGGAGGGGGAAAGGAAATCAGGGAACAATGAACAGAGAAGAGTGGGTGGTAGGGTGAATAATTATAAAGAAGATGAAGTGGGGAGTGGGTAGGACGAGGCATGGGGAGAATGGGTTTAAGGACAAATGAAGAGAAAAGCAGAGAGGAGAGGGGTGACCTGGGAATGAATGAGGGAGGAGAAAAGTGGAAAGTGAAAGTGAGGTATACGAGAAAAATTTAAATAAGAATGGGAAGGCGAGGAAGAAGGGCAGTGAGAAAGGAATTAAATGACTTGGGAGGGGGTGGGCAAGCTGAAAGAGGGGAGGGAGCTGAGAGACGGGGAGAGAGGTGAGAGAGGGGGGAGATGGAAGATGGAGGAGAGAGCTGAAAGATGAGGGAGGGAGCTGAACGATGGGAGGGACCTGAGAGGGGCCCAGGGGGTAGGGAGGCAGTGAGTTGGGGTAAGCTGAAAAGATACTAAAAGTTTCTAACAAATACCTCCCTGCTGACTAGTCCATCTGGGCTGGAACCTATTTGGGGAGTCTTCTACACTTACCATTTCCCAATCTCCTTGCTGCGGATAGACTCGGGCTCAACAGAAGTTTCTCTTTTGTTTGAGAAGCAATTACTTTACACTATTCAATGAGGAAATCTAAAGTAACCACAGTGTACAGACATACAGTATATACACAAACTCTTTGCGACTCAGCCTAACATACATATTAACAGTGGAGAGGTAATGCGATACCGTGGTACTACTGTACGGTCATTAAATTAACTTTAACTTGAGACAAGGGGAGGGGCAGGTAAGCTTAGCTATCACGGAGACAACAGGGTGGGGGGAAAGCCATGGGAAACAAGCGATGGGTAAAGGGATGAGTGCTTGAGCGAATCTATTTTTATCATATTGGTACACACACTTGGTGTCGCACTAACCATCACAACTGTAAATTATACCTAAATGGGGAATGTGGTATTCTTTTCATCAACTCGACGGTTGACGTTATCCCTTCATTGAATATACATTTATATGAATACACATGGGTGTTATTACAGCTACAGTGAATACACATGGGTGTTATTACAGCTACAGCGAATACACATGGGTGTTATTACAGCTACAGCGAATACACATGGGTGTTATTACAGCTACAGCGAATATACCTTTAGAAATTATGAACACTTATCATATTGAGGGAATAGTCCTATCCTTCTCTATGATTCTATGAACGCACGTGGAGCGCCTATTCAACTTCATATACAGTACACTTGCATGAGCTCACAGGGACGCGTTACAACTATTCAGAATATCCCTTTAGGATTGGGAACATTTAATATACATAGAGGGAATGTTTCTACTCATTTAGGATTGGGAACATTTAATATACATAGAGGGAATGTTTCTACTCATTTAGGATTGGGAACATTTAATATACATGTAATATACATAGAGGGAATGTTTCTACTCATTTAGGATTGGGAACATTTAATATACATAGAGGGAATGTTTCTACTCATTTAATATACATAGAGGGAATGTTTCTACTCATTTAATATACATAGAGGGAATGTTTCTACTCATTTAATATACATAAAAACATAAGAACATAAGAACATAAGAAAATGGGAGTCTGCAGAAAGCCGATTGGCCTAAGCAAGGCAGATCCCTGTCCCACACAACCCCAATTACAAAGCCCAATTATAGGCTCAACACTCTAATACCCTGAGGATCATCTTACCAAACCGGTTAGAGATTAACGCAGGATTACGGGGGTCTGCAGAGCGCTGATTGGCCCAACCCGGCTGATCCCCCTTCACACCCAACCCTTCTCGTCCATATGCTTATCCAATTTTTTCTTAAAGCTCCCTATCGTTCTTGATCCCACTATATCACTTGGTAGCCTATTCCACCCATCTACAACTCTGTTACCAAACCAATATTTGCCTATATCTTTTCTGAAACGAAATTTATCTAATTTGAAACCATTGGTACGAGTTCTTTCGCTATCACTGAGCTTTAGTACATTTGTCATGTCCCCTTTGTTAATCCCACTAACCCACTTGAACACCTCTATCATATCCCCTCTAACTCTGCGTCTCTCTAACGAATGTAAACCTAATTTCTTCAACCTTTCTTCATACGGAAAATTTCTAATATTATGGATCATTTTTGTCATTCTACGCTGAATTCTCTCCAATGAATCTATGTCCATTCTGTAATAAGGACACCAAAATTGGACAGCATAATCCATATGGGGTCTCACTAATGACAAGTAAAGTTTTAAGATAACATCAGCAGTTCTGTTACTCACACTCCTAGAGATGAACCCGAGAATCCTGTTTGCCTTATTACGAACGCTTATACACTGTTTTCTAGGCTTCAAATCATTGCTAACAAACACACCTAGATCTTTCTCGCAGTCTGAATTTTCTAATTCTAAATTAGCTAGTTTATATTTAACATTTGTTTGCATCTTCCCTATCTTTAATACCTTGCATTTGTCAATGTTAAACTTCATCTGCCAATTTACTGACCATTCATGTAAGGTATCTAGATCCCTTTGGAGGCACTCTATATCGCTATCTGAATCAATTGATCTCCCTATTTTAGTATCGTCTGCGAATTTACTTATCCTACTAGTTATACCTAAATCTAGGTCATTTATGTATATAAGAAACAACAGGGGACCTAATACCGATCCCTGGGGGACACCACTTTTGACTGCTCCCCACTCTGACTTGGTACCATTTATGCTGACTCTCTGTTTCCTACCAATTAGCCATGACCTAATCCATCCCAACAACGACCCTCCTATTCCATGTGCCTCAACCTTTCTCATCAATCTCTCATGAGGGACTCTGTCGAAAGCTTTACTGAAATCTAAATATATAATATCATATGACTTGTCACTATCTATTGCTTCATATACCTCTGAGAAAAAGCTAAGCAAATTAGTAAGGCACGAACGTCCCTGAGTGAATCCATGCTGAGAAGAATTTATTAAGTTAAATTTTACTAAGTGGCTTCTAATTTTCCTAGCAATAATAGACTCTAGCAACTTTCCTATGATTGATGTGAGACTAATGGGACGGTAATTGGATGCTATCGATTTATCACCTTTTTTGAAGATCGGAACTACATTTGCAAGCTTCCAAGCTTCTGGAACTAAACCTGTTTCTAATGACTTGTTAAATATAAATGCTAATGGACTACTTAACTCATCTCTGCATTCTTTTAATACTCTAGCATATACCTCGTCAGGACCAGGCGATTTTTGAGGTTTCAGTCTGTCAATTTCCTTAAGCACATCATTTCTACTTATACTAACTGTACTTAACATATTTTCTATACTATCACTATATACCATATTGACTTCTGGAATCTGTGCCAAATTTTCATTAGTGAAAACGGAAAGAAACTGACTATTTAATGACTGCACATTTCTAAATCATTTTCTGTTATTTCTCCTATTGAAGTTTTTAGGGGGCCTATTACATCTCTAACTTTAGATTTATATAGTTGGTAAAAAGCTTTAGGGTTATTTATAGAGGGAATGTTTCTACTCATTTAATATACATAGAGGGAATGTTTCTACTCATTTAATATACATAGAGGGAATGTTTCTACTCATTTAATATACATAGAGGGAATGTTTCTACTCATTTCAATTACTCTAATAATGCTTAAAATACTTCACTGAATACACACTTTGTGAACACGCGTGGCGCCGTTAGTAGGGTATATCTTCAGAATACACACTTTGTGAACACGCGTGGCGCCGTTAGTAGGGTATATCTTCAGAATACACACTTTGTGAACACGCGTGGCGCCGTTAGTAGGGTATATCTTCAGAATACACACTTTGTGAACACGCGTGGCGCCGTTAGTAGGGTTTATCTTCAGAATCGACGAACACCTATCATATTGAGGGAATGGTTGTATTCTTCTTAAGTGGAGATGGTTCACTTCTTGGGCGATTTTTGCATGTATTCATTATTTTCTAGTTTCCTCCCTAGACCTCCATCAAATTAAACAAAACATCCATTAGATCCCCCTTCTAGATTAGTTTGTACATTTTTCGGTAGAAAAATTTCCCGGCCGAAGGCCGGTTCTTCCAACATTACACGCTCACTATTGTTCGCCAGGGAAAAAATCTACACCTAAATAGCACGAAAGGTCTAAATATTGACGAAGAAATGGGGCGAAAGGTCTTAAAATCGACTAGCTAATGGGGCAAACATTTTAACATCAGAAATTCTGAACACTAATGGGGCTAAATATGAGGGAGAAAGTGGTCCAGAAAAGCGGCCCATCCCCCTTTAACAACTCTATGAATGCGCGTGGAACGCTTATATTGATGAATTGAATATACACTTTGTGAACACACGTGGCGCCGTTATAGAGTATATTTTCAGAAACCATTAATACTTTATAATATCGAGGGAATAGTTCTATCCTATTGATGACTATATGAATGCGCGTGGAGCACTTGTATTACTTCACAGAATATACACTTTATGGGCACACGTCATGCGTCATCCAAACTTCCTGTGATAACACGACCAATATGAATTTAGCAAGAACACTACAAAAAGGGGCGTCGCGGTTGTGCAGTCACATGAACACAATGGAAATGTATTTATATATTTGACTACAATGCAAACCCTTTTTAACCAACATGAACACTCAAGTGAGTACTAATAGTAAATAAATTATACTTGATTGAACACAAGGGGAAATAGAATTATTGATACTGTATTAGCCCTTTCGCGCACTGCAGGACGCGATCGCGTCCTTACAGGGATTCTTTAAACTTTTGTGACCATCATGGTTGTTTAGAAAACTTTAGTTCAATTACTTCAACCTCTGCAGTTGTCTTTGAGCGAGTTGTGGGTAGAAAACTAATTTTGGAGAGGTAATTATGAGATTATGAGAATTCTATTTCTGAATACTAAACGGCATCCCCCGGACCTGAAAGGGTTCTGGGAGCTAAGGGAGAGCTAAATGTGAGCTCTAAAGCCAAGTGAATGCTAACTATCAGTTCTGAAGTCAAGTGGGTACAAGTGGACGCTGAAATGTAAGCTCTGAAGCCTCGTGAGTATTGGCAATAAGCTCTGAAGCCTCGTGAGTATTGGCAATAAGCTCTGAAGCCTCGTGAGTATTGGCAATAAGCTCTGAAGCCTCGTGAGTATTGGCAATAAGCTCTGAAGCCTCGTGAGTATTGGCAATAAGCTCTGAAGCCTCGTGAGTATTGGCAATAAGCTCTGAAGCCTCGTGAGTATTGGCAATAAGCTCTGAAGCCTCGTGAGTATTGGCAATAAGCTCTGAAGCGAAGCCATATGTCCACCGACAATGAAGTTTGAAGCTAATTGAGTGCTGATTGTGAGTTCTGATGCCCTGTGAGCGCTGACAATGACCTCTAATGCGAAGTGACCTCTAAGGGAGCGCAAACTAAGTACTGACGCCAATTGACCATAAACTGAACGCCAACAGTGAGCTATGATAATAAGTATAAGTGGACGACGAAAGTGAGCTCTGAAGCCAAATGAGCACTAAGTGAGCGCCAACAATGAACTCTGAAGCTAATTGAGCTCTGAGAGTGAGTTCTGAAGCCAAGTGAGCGTTGAACTCTGAAGCCAGATGAGCGCCGACTGTGAGTTCTAAAACTAAGTGAACCCCGACTGTGAGCTCTGAGGGGGCTATCTTCTGGGCAAACTGGGAGTTAGTAAATGCCACGAGCCTGTAGTTAAACCTTGCAGTCTCCCAGGGAGGAATGGTGGTCATGATAGAGGTGGTGGTAGTGGTGATAGTAGTGATGCTGTGATGGTGATGGTGGTAGTGGTGATTGTTGGTGGTCATAATAGTGATGGTGGCAGTAGTGATGGTGGTAGAGGTGATAGCGTGGTCATGATAGTGGTGGTGGTGAAAGTGGTAGCGGTGATAGCTGATGGTCATGATAATAGTGGTGGTGGTGGTGGAAGTGATAGTGGTAGTTGTGCTTATGATAGTGGTAGTTGTGACAGTAGTGGTAGTGATAGTGGTGATCATGATAGTGGTGGTGGTGGTGATAATGGTGATGTTGGTAGCGGTGAAAAGGAGTGATCATGATAGTAGTGGTGGTGGTGGAAGTGATAGTGGTAGTGGTTATGATAGTGGTGGTGGTGGCTGTGGTAGCAGTGGTGATAGTGGTGGTGGTTGTGGTGATATTGGTAGTAGTGATAATATTGGCAGTGGTGATAATGTTTGCTGTGGTGATTGTGGTGGTCATGGCAGTGGTGGTAGCTGTGCTGGTGGTAGGGCAAGCAATGGTGGTCATGATAGTAGTTGTGATAGTGGTGGTGGTGGTGGTGCTAGTGATAGTAGTAGTGGTGGTGGTAGTGGTGATCGTATTGGTCAAGATAGATGTGGTGGTGGTGGTGGTTATAGAGGTGGTAGTGATAGGGATGGTGGTGGTGGTAGTGGTTATAGAGATGGTAGTTATAGGGATGGTGGTGGTGGTAGTGGTAGTGGTTATAGAGGTGGTAGTAATAGAGGTGGTGATGGTGATGGTAGTGATAGTGGTTATAGAGGTGGTAGTGATAGGGTTGGTGGTGGTGATGGTAGTGACAGTGGTTATAGAGGTGGTAGTAGTGGTGGTGGTGGTGGTGGTGATGGCAGTGATAGTGGTGGTGGTGATGGTAGTGATAGTGGTGGTTGTGGTGGTGATGGTAGTGATAGTGGTTATAGAGGTGGTAGTGATAGGGTTGGTGGTGGTGATGGTAGTGATAGTGGTTATAGAGGTGATAGTGGTAGTGGTTATAGAGGTGGTAGTGGTTATAGAGGTGGTAGTAATAGAGGTGGTGATGGTGATAGTAGTGATAGTGGTTATAGAGGTGGTAGTGGTAGTGGTTATAGAGGTGGTAGTGATAGGGTTGGTGGTGGTGATGGTAGTGATAGTGGTTATAGAGGTGGTAGTGATAGTGGTGGTGGTGGCGATGGTAGTGATAGTGGTTATAGAGGTGGTAGTGATAGGGTTGGTGGTGGTGATGGTAGTGATTTTGGTTATAGAGGTGGTAGTGGTGGTGGTGGTGGTGGTGGTGATGGTAGTGATAGTTGTGGTGGTGATGGTAGTGATAGTGGTGGTTGTGGTGGTGATGGTAGTGATAGTGGTTATAGAGGTGGTAGTGATAGTGGTGGTGGTGGCGATGGTAGTGATAGTGGTTATAGAGGTGGTAGTGATAGGGTTGGTGGTGGTGATGGTAGTGATACTGGTTATAGAGGTGGTAGTGGTAGTAGTGGTGGTGGTGATGGTAGTTATAGGGGCGATGGTAGAGATAATGGTGGTGGTACTGATGGTAGTGATAGTGGTGGTGGTGGTGGCGATGGTAGTGATAGTGGTTATAGAGGTGGTAGTGGTGGTGGTGGTGGTGGTGGTGATGGTAGTAATAGTGGTGGTGGTGATGGTAGTGATAGTGGTGGTTGTGGTGGTGATGGTAGTGATAGTGGTTATAGAGGTGGTAGTGATAGTGGTGGTGGCGACGATGGTAGTGATAGTGGTTATAGAGGTGGTAGTGATAGTGGTGGTGGTGGCGATGGTAGTGATAGTGGTTATAGAGGTGGTAGTGATAGGGTTGGTGGTGGTGATGGTAGTGATAGTGGTTATAGAGGTGGTAGTGGTGGTGGTGATGGTAGTTATAGGGGCGATGGTAGAGATAGTGGTGGTGGTACTGATGGTAGTGATAGTACAAAGGAGTACAAAGGAAATCAAGCAAAAACAGATCTAGTGACCCTTCTAGGTTGCTTGTCCTCCAAAACACTGAGGATCAAGTGTCCAAACAGTGGTTTAGAGTGGGTAAGGGAACATTGGAAAGGGAATTACTGCCCTGGAACTAATGTCCGTGGCAGGATTAGGAAGTTAGTAGGGGACAGATGGGTTAGTAACTGAGGGGGGGATAAAATAAAGTTATTCATTTACAAACGCAGTCAGTCGCGGGTTTGATGCGAGATATTTGTCTAGGCGGAGTTTAAATGAATCAACGGTGATGCAGTCTATAACGTTTCGGGGAAGCTCATTCCACAAGTTGACAACTCGATTGAAGAAGAAATTCTTAGATTCGTGTGAGTTAAAAGATTTACCAATAATTTTGCAACCGTTTCCCCGCGTGTAATTAGATTGGTCGATAGTGAAGTACTTACTACAGTCCATATTGTCGATGCCTTTGATGATTTTGAACACTTGAATTAAGTCACCTCTTAATGTGGTGGTGGTGGCGATGGTAGTGATAGTGGTTATAGAGGTGGTAGTGGTGGTGGTGGTGGCGATGGTAGTGATAGTGGTTATAGAGGTGGTAGTGGTGGTGGTGGTGGTGGCGATGGTAGTGATAGTGGTTATAGAGGTGGTGGTGGTGATGGTAGTTATAGGGGCGATGGTAGAGATAGTGGTGGTGGTACTGATGGAAGTGATAGTGGTGGTGGTGGTGGCGATGGTAGTGATAGTGGTTATAGAGGTGGTAGTGGTGGTGGTGGTGGTAGTGATAGTCAATCAATCAATCAATTCCTTTATTTCGCAATACATATGTACAGTACACAGTACAAAACACACACATTACATAATCCAATACAAATTATAGTAAAGTTAAATCAAAATGTATTAAACATTCAAAATTATTTCATATATACAAACTATTTACAATATTAGCTTCTGATAGTCAGGATAAAATCATCAAATAAAATATTATAAAAAATATATGCATTCAAAACTCAATTATGAGGATGGAAGTTATGCGATAATGAAATTATCGAATTCAATTAAAATGCAATTTCTAAGACGTATTTGTTGCATATAACCGCTGTTAAAAAATAATAGTTACGCCCTTCAAGAGCTAAAACCCATAATAGAAACATGGACCTCGCCTGTCCTCATGCCCTTGTACCCACTCAATCCTGGCTCTCAAAACATCTAGATTTTCTCCTAGTACATCTACATTATAAGTTTTTCGAAACAAATTGACCACATTTTGAACCATGAAACCTTCTTTAATAATAGGAATATTATGCCTAATTATAGGATTTTGAGACCTTAATACTCTTTTGCAGTATCGTGCTTGAACTAATGCTGTATGATGATTGAGTAGCAATTGTTTGCATCGAGCTGCCGTGATATGGCTGCTGGCGTAGGGAGGTACGCCACAAATACGCTTAAGGGATTTATTAAATGCAACTGAAAATGCTTTAAAACCATTAGAATTAAAAGAACTGTCGTGATTCCATAGGGGAAGTCCATAATCTGGTAGACAGTAAGAATTAAACAGAAATAACATTGTATCTTTGTTCACTTGTTTGTAATTTCTAAAAATACTATTAAAAGATCCATACAAATTATTTATTCTAAAAGTTATGTCATCTGAGTCTTTAAAATTAAACAAAATATTGTGGCCCAGATATTTGAATCCCTTCACCACCTCCAAGGTATCTCCGTTCAGCTCAATGCTCTGCGTCTGCTGATTATTATTGGTAGTAAATATCATGCATTTAGATTTATCTCTGTTAATTTTAAGTAAATGTTGATCAATACAAGAACATAATTTGCTATATAATATATCCATATCTTGAAAAGAATCAGCCAGGAGGACTATATCATCAGCGTAGGCTAATATGTTGCATCTCACATCTCCATATTTACATCCTGCATTAGTACCAGCCACTTCATTTATAATTTTGTCCATGTATAAATTGTATAGAAAGGGTGAGAGTATTCCACCTTGCCTCACACCTTTCTCAACATAAACATAGTTGCTATAAGAGTCTTGCCATCTTACATTCGCTTTCTGATTCCTTAGGTAATGCATTAAAATTAATATTACATCTACTGGTAGTGACAATTCTAATAATTTGTTCCCTAAAATAAAATGGTCTACCCTATCAAAAGCTTTACTTAGGTCAATAAATGTAGCTACTGCATTGTTCTTACAATTCGAGTATTTTTTCATAATGTCTTTAAGAATAAAACAAGTATCTGTGGTTGAAGACCCTGATTTAAACCCGAATTGTCTAAAGTTGAGAACCACTTTTTCAGATAAAATATCTAAATAAATAATTCAAATAGTTTTAAAAGGCATGAGGACTGCATAATGGGTCTGTAATTATCTGACTCTGTAATATTTTTCCTACTGTCTTTTATAATAGGTGTAATAGTACCCTTCAGCAAGTCACCAGGGAGATAGCAGTGGATAAAACAAGTATTTAAAAAATGAGCAATATTTTCCAAAAAAGACCAAGAGGCATTCTTTAAAAAAATTGTGTGAATAAAATCATGACCTTCACCAGAGTTAAGACGCATTAACAATTGTTTTATAGTGTGACTAGAGATCTTTAAACGCATTTTTCTACCTTCAGGCCACGCTTGCTTAATATCATTTAAGAAGTCTCGCTCAGCGTTATGATTATTTGGAGGTTGACTTAAAAGAAATTTTTCTTTAAATACTTTAGTTATATTAGAATTGCCACTCTGGCCATTATAACACTTGATACCTTTTTACACCCTTTCTTTATTTTTACTTCATTCCAAAATTCACTCTTATTCTTATATAAAAACTTTTCCGTTATTGAATTACAAATCTCTCTCTGTTCGTTAATTTTACATTCATTTAGTGCCTTTTTAAATTCCTTCCGACTGTCTAACATATCTCTATGAATATCTGTTCCTCGTATCCTGCCATTCCTCACCCAGGTTAAGAATTTCTCCCTGGCAATAGTGTGTTTAGCCTTAATACACCGGTTCCATCCTGGTATCACTTTATATTTGTTCTTTTTATTTTTAGCACGTGCATAGTCTCTACTAGCGCTCACAATGCTGGTCGTGATTAGTGAATACAATTTATCAATCCTTCTTAGATGACTGGGATCCCGAGACCCTAACCTATGGCAATCATGAATAGGGAAGGAATAAAAATCTTGTAAAAGATTGTCAACCCTCTGATTAATATGATTAATTTCTTGCATGCTTAACCTTTGCCAGTTAACACGAGTTTGATTATTGTCAGCAAGTGAGCCAGAATCTTTAATCTTTTGACCTCCCCTAGTAAATTTTAAAGTAGCTTCCATTGGCAAGTGGTCCGATCCTATAATGTGTTGAAGTATTTTTATGTTGTTAATTGTAATATGATTGTGCACCTTTCCTATTACATGATCCAGCCATCTGGTGACGGAATCCCCATATCCAACAAATGTATAGGAGTCATTATCCAATATATCCACATCATAACACCTCAGTGAGTTTCTATTAATAAACTCTGACAAATTTCGCCAGGCTCTACCTGAGAAAGGGTCGGCATTGAAGTCCCCCATCAGAAAAATGTCATCGTAATTAATATTGCTGATAAGATCCTCCAATACTGATAAGGACTCTAAATATTTATTTAAAGTTTCAGCTCTCCATACATCACTATTCAGATAAATATTGATAAATGCCACATTGCGCCCAAATATATTTATATTAAGGACCATATAATTTGTTTCCAATATTACTTTATTGAACTCTATTTGTAGGTCCTTTCTCCACAAAATGGCCATTCCTCCCTCAGGTCTGCCGGCATTACTTACCAATGATTTATGAGAATAGGTAGCCCCCACAGCAATGCTATCATACTCCTCATCTACAAAATCTAATATTGCTAGTTTGTCGTCAGTTAAAAAAGTTTCCTGTAAAAAAATAAAATCATAGCCAGAAGATGCTAAGTTTCTGACTAAATCAATATTCTTCTTTAAAGAGCAGCAGTTATAAGAACATATTTTTATACAATCAGAAGCCATTATTAAAAAGAAATAACTAAAAATATAAACGTGAAGAATATCTAAATGGTAAATACTAATTATGTACTAGCTTGTGCCTCAAGTCCTCGGGACCTATTAAAAAACTTGTCCACTACTATTTCTTCAGGCCATAATGCTTCATTAAATAATTTTTCTCTCTCTGATAGTTTTACCGTTACTTTAAAAGCTTGATGATCAAAGGATCTAATGTTTAATTTACTTAAAGCTATAATTTCTATTTTAAATACCTCCTTAATATAATCTTGTAAGTCTTTCTCCGTTGCATCGTTGTCAACTCTTCCAATGAAAACATCAATTGATCTTGCAGCACCTTTAAATGACAAGCCATCACTCTTTTTGGAACCTTTCACTCCAGTTGTTACCTTCCTTTGGTAGTCCTGGTTTCGCTTCCTACCCTTTACCAGTGGTTATAGAGGTGGTAGTGGTGGTGGTGGTGGTGGCGATGGTAGTGATAGTGGTTATAGAGGTGGTGGTGGTGATGGTAGTTATAGGGGCGATGGTAGAGATAGTGGTGGTGGTACTGATGGTAGTGATAGTGGTGGTGGTGGTGGCGATGGTAGTGATAGTGGTTATAGAGGTGGTAGTGGTGGTGGTGGTGGTGGTGGTGGTGTGTGATTGATGTGGTGGGGTGATGGTAGGGATAGTGGTGGTTGTGGTGGTGATGGTAGTGATAGTGGTTATAGAGGTGGTAGTGATAGTGGTGGTGGTGGCGATGGTAGTGATAGTGGTTATAGAGTTGGTAGTGATAGGGTTGGTGGTGGTGATGGTAGTGATAGTGGTTATAGAGGTGGTAGTGGTGGTGGTGGTGGCGATGGTAGTGATAGTGGTTATAGAGGTGGTAGTGGTGGTGGTGGTGGTGGCGATGGTAGTGATAGTGGTTAGAGGTGGTGGTGATGGTAGTTATAGGGGCGATGGTAGAGATACTGGTGGTGGTACTGATGGTAGTGATAGTGGTGGTGGTGGTGGCGATGGTAGTGATAGTGGTTATAGAGGTGGTAGTGGTGGTGGTGGTGGTAGTGATAGTGGTTATAGAGGTGGTAGTGGTGGTGGTGGTGGTGGCGATGGTAGTGATAGTGGTTATAGAGGTGGTGGTGGTGATGGTAGTTATAGGGGCGATGGTAGAGATAGTGGTGGTGGTACTGATGGTAGTGATAGTGGTGGTGGTGGTGGCGATGGTAGTGATAGTGGTTATAGAGGTGGTAGTGGTGGTGGTGGTGGCGATGGTAGTGATAGTGGTTATAGAGGTGGTAGTGGTGGTGGTGGTGGTGGCGATGGTAGTGATAGTGGTTATAGAGGTGGTGGTGGTGATGGTAGTTATAGGGGCGATGGTAGAGATAGTGGTGGTGGTACTGATGGTAGTGATAGTGGTGGTGGTGGTGGCGATGGTAGTGATAGTGGTTATAGAGGTGGTAGTGGTGGTGGTGGTGGTAGTGATAGTGGTTATAGAGGTGGTAGTGGTGGTGGTGGTGGTGGCGATGGTAGTGATAGTGGTTATAGAGGTGGTGGTGATGGTAGTTATAGGGGCGATGGTAGAGATAGTGGTGGTGGTACTGATGGTAGTGATAGTGGTGGTGGTGGTAGCGATGGTAGTGATAGTGGTTATAGAGGTGGTAGTGGTGGTGGTGGTGGTGGCGATGGTAGTGATAGTGGTTATAGAGGTGGTAGTGGTGGTGGTGGTGGTGGCGATGGTAGTGATAGTGGTTATAGAGGTGGTGGTGGTGGTGGTGATGGTAGTTATAGGGGCGATGGTAGAGATAGTGGTGGTGGTACTGATGGTAGTGATAGTGGTGGTGGTGGTGGCGATGGTAGTGATAGTGGTTATAGAGGTGGTAGTGGTAGTGGTGGTGGTAGTGATAGTGGTTATAGAGGTGGTAGTGGTGGTGGTGGTGGTGGTGCAACGCAGACATCACAATTTAAGCTTTTAACCCTTACTGTACCGGCGACGTCTTTTAACCCTTCCAGTTCCGGCGACGTCTTTTAACCCTTACAGTTCCGGCGACGTCTTTTAACCCTTCCAGTTCCGGCGACGTCTTTTAACCCTTACAGTTCCGGCGACGTCTTTTAACCCTTACTGTACCGGCGACGTTTTTTAACCCTTACTGTACCGGCGACGTCTTTTAACCCTTACTGTACCGGCGACGTCTTTTAACCCTTACTGTACCGGCGACGTCTTTTAACCCTTACTGTACCGGCGACGTCTTTTAACCCTTACTGTACCGGCGACGTCTTTTAACCCTTACTGTACCGGCGACGTCTTTTAACCCTTACTGTACCGGCGACGTCTTTTAACCCTTACTGTACCGGCGACGTCTTTTAACCCTTACTGTACCGGCGACGTCTTTTAACCCTTACTGTACCGGCGACGTCTTTTTCTTTTTTATTCTTGCGATATTTTGACGATTTTGTGCGGTTTAAGAAGGATCTGTGGTAGTAAAAATTATTAAGTGAAATTGTTCGAAGCCTGTTAGTTGCTGAAGGCCATTTTTTAAACTGAATAAAATTGTGTAATAGTAGCAAGAGTAAAGTTAAAAAGACATCACCGGTACTGGAAGGGTTAAAACACTATTTCGACAACACATTGAATACTGCAACACCATCTGGTATCCACACACTTACAACAAACATAAAAAAAGGAGAAGCCATACAAAATATAGCAGCAAGATGGATCAGACGTGATCAATACATCGGTCACTTTGACATTAAATCATATACACTTGCAACAAGAAGACAAATACACATACAACAAATGCTATACAAAATCACAAACAATGTAGTAGACATAGACAAGGACACATATTATACACCCTACAAATATACGATTCACAAGAGGCAGCCACAACCAAAAATACCACACATACAGGCAAGCACCGGCATATTTGGGTACTCATTTTTTCCCCGCAGCCTCCAAGAGTGGAATCACCTTCCAACTCCTTGAAAGTTTTAAAGCTAGGATCACCAAACATTTCTCCTTATCCTACTCTTCCTCATCCTTCCCATTAGTCCCATAACTCCCCGCACAACCCTAGCATATCATGCTGCCCGTGTGCAGCCCTCTGCGGGTCCCCAAGCTAAAGCTAAAGCTAAACCAGGCCAACAAACAAAAGCCATAAACTGATCCCCAAAACACGTACTATCGTCACGCCTAACGCTCATCAACAGACTAAACTTAGGCTATCATCAAGATATATGTAATCGGGCTCAATATTTTACTAGTTTCGGTCAAAAGGAACTTAGAGCTTAATTCTCTATTATTAAGCATTGTTGGTTTAATAAAAAAAAAAAAAAGAGTAGTAACATTTGCTGTCATCTTTATGAAATGGGGTGATATCAAAATGTTTGCTTCAATTACCATCACTCAAATATATAGTTACTGATTTAGTAACTGATATATACTTGTACAAATATATAGTTACTGATTTAGTAACTGATATATACTTGTACAAATATATAGTTACTGATTTAGTAACTGATATATACTTGTACAAATGAAACCTACTATACAAGCAATGACAGTTAGTCAATATTTACTATCTATCAATAATCTTTCCTTTCTCTGTTATTATTATTTGCCCTATGTTCCACGTCTACTTTTGGATATAAGTGTATAGCCTGTAGAACCCATCACTCAGAACAATGAGGCCAGATTTGGAGTGTAGCAACGAGACAGGTGAGTGTTGTTACCGGATCGTTACCTACGTTTACTTACGGTGCCTGGTTGTCTGTCATTGGCTCGTCACATCATAGTTTCGACATCTCTAAACCACTGTCCAGCTGTTTCATTCTGCAACTTCAGACAACGCTCTCTCTCTCTCTCTCTCTCTCTCTCTCTCTCTCTCTCTCTCTCTCTCTCTCTCTCTCTCTCTCTCTCTCTCTCTCTCTCTCAAACGCCATCTAATGAGCTTTGACATTAGCCACGGCTCCCCATCGCACATTTGACAAAAGATAATATTAATTCAATATTATTGTATGTTGGAAACAGCGAGGGCATATTTTATGACGTGTCGCTTGACTTTGAGGTAATGTATTGAACCTGTACTGCGAAATACAAATGGTATTATTAGTAACAAAATATCATTACCATGAACACAATGTTCCACTGTTTAAGCAACTCTATTATCAAAATTGCCTATAGTGATAAGTTTAAATCTGTAGAATATGTCTTTTCTAACCTTTAAACGACCGCAATAATACCATTTGTGTAAGTTTATATATATATATATATACAGTATATATGTATGTATGCACGTGTGTGTGTGTGTGTGTGTAAATTGTACCTTGGTTCGATCCTCTTGTTTATAATATTTAGGTTATTTATTCTGCCTTCAATATCCTTACCATCAGCCTTACTTATGTTTATTTTCTCATCTATCTGCAATATATGTTGGTATCTGATACTGAATGGTCTGCAGCCACAATGTTACCCAGATTGTTAGGGTTTGTACTGAAAGGAAGATGAAGAATAAATATATGAATAACCTGCAAATAGATAACATAATTATGAGTTCGGTCTTCCCACTAGGACAGAGAGAGAGAGAGAGAGAGAGAGAGAGAGAGAGAGAGAGAGAGAGAGAGAGAGAGAGAGAGAGAGAGAGAGAGAGAGAGAGAGGTTATCAATATAGCACAATTGAGAGAGGGAGGAGATACAGAGGAAGGGAGAGGATGAGAGATTGAATACCAGGGAGTGAATGTTGTTAGTCAGGTAATTGTGATGGGAGTGTGTGTGTGTGTGTGTGTGTGTGTGTGTGTGTGTGTGTGTGTGTGTGAGGGTATGGGTGTGTTTGCATGTGTGACAAGGAGTTCATTGATATTGTATTTATATCAAACACTTTGACATTTATTCTTGGGAGATACAATACTAATAAAGGAAGACATGGCATAATGCGCTGCATTAATTGCAAAGTGTGTAGAAAACTGTATTTTCTCTTTGTAATGTACTTTGCTGTAGAGTTAATTATATTCTTTTGAGAGTAGTTTGTTCGAGTTTTTGTAGACTAGATTTCATGTGTGCAAATGTTTTTTATATATTTTAGTAACATTTTCTACAGTTTCAATTACCGACTTAGAATAAACTAATATTGTATTCAAGTCTAAAGTCATATAGTACCGGTCTCGTTCAGTACTTAAATAAGTTGGCCTCACAGTCTACAGTTTCCAAAAATCAATACAATTTTTATAATGACTTAACGTGTGCATCAGTCTCAATATGTGTATGAATATGTTTCAATACATATGTATATCTGTGATTGCGCATATGTATTTGTGTGCCTGTATATAGTATTTAGGTTTGTATATGTATTTGTGTGCCTGTATATAGTATTTAGGTTTGTATATGTCCCCGTATTTATACCTGTGTATGTGTATTTGTGTATGTGTATACTTTGGTGCGTGTATATATTTAGATGTGTACATTTTTGCATGTGTGTACTGTATATTTGTCGTGTGCGTGTATACAGTATATCTACTTGTGTATAATTATTCGTATGTGTGTGTATATACAGTATGTGTGCGCGTATGTCGGCACATTTGTTTTATGTGTGCGCAGGTTTTCGTACAATTAAATATTAATAAGTATACGTTTACATTAATACCATACTTGTGTGTATATTTGTTAGTGAGCGCGTATGTGTGTGCACATGTTCGTATGGACATGTAACTGTACAATGCACTATATTGCGCGTACACATGTGTAACTGTGTATATAATTGTGTGTGTGTGTGTGTGTGTGTGTGTGTATAAATAGGAGTGCGTGTATCAGATAGTTATACCATGAATATTTTACTGAGAACGGCCACCTCTTTCCTTGGCATATTCACTTGTGATTAATTACTGTGCCTTGCCATTTTCTCTCACCCTTCATTAATATTTCATTAAAGTAATCTACTTGTATTCTAATTCCTCTGTTCTGTTTCGATTCACTTTTTATTTTCTTCTTTTATGTGTTACTTTTGCATTCATTGTGTATTCATGCAATTAATCATATACAATTGTCCGAGTTAATTTGTTCTTTGTGTTGCTTTTTTCCTGTGGCCTTGCAGACCGGCTTAATTCAAATAACTGTTTGTGCGACTCTCTCTCTCCCCGGGTACTAGCGTGCCCCTTTAGCCTAATAATACCCAGACAAACCAACACCATATCAGACAAGTAACACTACTGCCAAAGAACCCTACACAGAACCCCAGGCAAGTAGGGACCCTGGCGCTATCCAACACATTATTGTCAAACCAAACTGTGCTCAGCAACATCAGATCCGTTGTTGGCAACCCAAAGAAACAAAGCTGTATAGTAAAATGTGTCCGACATATTATCGGCTCCCCAAAACTGTGTTACAGCAATGTTTAACATCTTGTTGACAACCCTATCCTGTGTGCCAGCAACTTTCAATCCAGTCTATATCCCTAATTATTGCTTGCAGACTAATACTTCTGTTAAATAATATCCATAAATACTGTGCATACATACTTCACACACACACACACACACACACACACACACACGCACACACACACACACACACACACGCGCACACCCACACACATACATACACATACACGCACACACCCACACACACGCGCGCACACACACACACACTCACTCTCTCTCTCTCTCTCTCTCTCTCTCTCTCTCTCTCTCTCTCTCTCTCTCTCTCTCTCTCTCTCTCTCTCTCTCTCTCTCCGCAGACTACGAAGTCAGCTCATTGAAGTAATAAATATTCTAAATGAGTTTGACAATGTGCATTATATCAGGGTCCAGAGAATATAGGGTCAACCCACCGATCAAAGAAAACGCGCTGTATTTCGCGCATGACGTCATTCTCCCCATAGTGGGGACAGAGGCTAGGGGTCAGTGGAAGGTCGGTCAGTTCATTCACTTTGAGAACTCAATCACGAACATACAGGTGAAACAAAGCGGATGTTTTATAATTCTAGTTGTGTGTGGTATGATAATGATTTGGAATTATGAATGCTAAGATACCTATCTTGAAATATATAGCATAAAAACAATTATGCTAGTTACTATACAGTTAACCCATAAAGTACCGGTGATGTCCTTTTCTTTATAGTGTAGCCACTATTAGACCATTGTATTCAGATTAGGAAGGACCTCTAGCAATAATATGGCTTCCAACTATCTCAACCAACCTTTTTAACTACCGTAGATCCTTCTGAAGCTGCATAATATCGTATTAATATATCCTAGCTAGAATACAATATAACACACGTAGCTGGTACTCAAAGAATTAACTAACAACATCAGAAGTTGAGACAATTACAATGTGTGTGTGTGTGTGTGTGTGTGTGTGTGTGTGTGTATTTACCTATTTGCCTATTTGTAGTTTACAGGAATTAAGCAGCGCTCGTGTTGTCCTGTCTTAGTTACTTTATAATCAATCCATTTTACTTAGACAAGTATCGTAATGGATATTCCCAGTTCCCAGTATTTTGGACTAATATGTGTGTGTGTGTGTGTGTATATTTACCTATTTGTAGTTTCCAGGAATTGAGCAGTGTGTGTCTGTGTGTGAATTGAATTGAGTTTATTTTGCTCAGAATTTTACAAAAAGTATGCAGCACAGCCCCTTACATATTACACATGTACAATATGCCTTTGCTAACTAAATTAGCGTACACGTAAATACACTGGTACATCTTAAGCAAACTATATTAAATGTCCTAAGACTTGATCTATCTATACATAGTAAACGTTCTTTTGAGAAGAGGTGACAGATTCCTCATACATTTTAAGTTAGTATTATTCATTAACAGTATATATTTATACTGTGTTGGGTTATGCTTGTAGTAATGAAAAATATATCTATTCCTTAACTGTACAATATCCTCATTTTGTCATATAAACAACAAATGATATTCGTCCCGCACCACATTCTCATTACATTTAGTACATACCCTGTCTTCTCTATCAATATTTCTGTGTCTACCAGTATTAACTGGTAATTTATTATTACTTGCTCTCAGTTTACTTATAGCTAGTCTCTCTCCCTTATCCAATTTCGCAAGTTAATTCTCCATACTGAAGACAAATGTATAAGTTCTATAGCTACTACAAATGGCCCTACTTGAGAAATTACTATTCCATTTTGTTATCCGTTGATCTTTAAGCTGTTGTTCTATTGCCAATCTGAACCAAGCTGGGGTTATTACATTGTGTGACAACCAGACTCCAGACATCCCACAGTCATTACAAATACTTTTAACACAATTCAACCAAGGTGAAGTATAAACACCAACCTGATCCAAATGTAACAAACACTTGTACATTATATAACTTAACTTACCGTACTTGTTTTACCAGTAATTAATCTCACCCAGTAACCGATCATTGAACACTTAATATTTATGTCTATAGGATATTCACCAAGTTCACCATATGTTACGACCGGGGCTACGAATAAAACAAGGGCACTTAATGATTGGACTAGAAATATGGCACTATGCAACAACGGTACGCTAGATCCAAACCCTCGAACTTTTATGCCGGCGAACAAAAACACCTATACCCTCCAGAGTTAATCTGCGATAACGGGGTCTCCTTAACTGGGCATAAATGTACTCTACTTCAGGCTAACCCACACTGGTATAGCCTGATAACAAACAAGATGCAAGTTACGTTAAAATGCATAAAAGGGAAGCTATGGAAAGATCAATTAAATCACTGCAAGATTTAATACAATAAAAAGATGCTTCAATGCAGTTACTCTAAACAACAATAAACTCTTCACTCCTATCTGAAAGAAAGTGAAGTATAGTCCTACAGCATAGACCTGCAAACTTCTGAAGAAAGTCTGATGCTCATAAGATGCTCGTATCTTAAATTATATAAAGGCAGGAGGCAGGACACCACACGTGTAGACTGAATACACTAAAAGATAGGATATATAATGTTAACTGACACGAGAATATTATAAATGCGCAACGGCAGTAATGCTCGACACTAAAAGAAGTACTTCCTCATCAATGAAACAGTCTGCTATGGTTGTGCAACTCAACAACAACCTAGACTAATAAATACTGTGAATAATAATGCATACATATCAAAAAGAGCTCATGTCCTAACTAGTGTCTGCTCGGCGAATAAAGTCTAGCTGGGATATCAAGGTTAGGAAACCGTGGTTGAGCAAGACAGGCTCATAGCCTAGTGTTGTCCTTAAGGCGGTATGGTTAAAGTTACGTTAATGACGGGGATGCTCTCATGGTAGATCCAGATCTCAAGTATCTGGTTCTACCCTGGCGATCCCTCTAAAGTCAAGCAAAGAGGCAGCACTGTGTAAGAAGGTAGTAGGCTAATGCCCTCTTACAACACGATGCTGCACTCGCAAAAGACACAACCAAAAGGACGACCTAGGCTACCACAGAAACCGTCGAAGTCGTGTAGGTATAAGCGAACCATACACACGTCGGTGACAATGACAACAGAAACCTCATCCCAGTCTAGCATTAAATAACCCAGCAGAGCACTAATAATAATGAGGGAGACACACATAGAGTCATCAAACCTCCATAGACTAAGAACCCTTATAGCCTATTCTAATACATGGAAATATATATATGAGAGCGACGCACACAATACGATGGGCCGATATGAAATCGTGTACAGAACCCAAAGGGAGTGCTGTGACGTTAAAAGATTAGAGGAATGAAAGAAGGAAGTTGAGTGAGAGAGACAGTATCAGAATGGTGGATATATGGGGGACAGTTGTAAAAAGGATGTTAGTCATGTGCGTCCCTAGCCTGCTCTGAGGAGGGTAGCTCCTCGGGACCCTCAGGATCCCACAAAGGCATGGTGGTCGGCCAATCACAGGCCGATACGTCACAAGGCAGCAGGCCTCTATGACGCGCCAAGAACCACCAGCCAATCAAAGACGAGAAAAAGCCCGCGCGGGCGGGAAACTCCTCCGAGCGAGGGAGGAGGGAGGAGGGAAGCAACACTCATTACCCCCACGCTGCCCGCTCGCTCTCTCTCTCAACTTCACTACAATGCATCTTATATTCTACTCATGATATAAAATACTTCCTGTTGTCACAGACGAAAATAATGACCACCACTGGACTGTCTGTAACAATGCAGGTACTATGAAAGAAAGAACAACATTCTCTGATAACTGTAGCCCATTTCACTGCCCTGGCGAGCGCTAGCGGCTAACGGGAGGCGATTCTGCCAACGCTGGTAGGCGTCACACCCCGCCCAAGATATGGGACGCTCAACATTAGGCGAGCACCATATCTGACAAGGCAGAATGCCGACAAGACCCGCCACTACCAGCCACTCCACCAGAAATGAAATGCAAAGCTCAATCATAAATAAAACAACATTTTAGCATAAATAAAATCTTATAACCCCTCCAAAACATAATAGTATAATTTTAGCCTGTTATGCTACCTGAGCGAGCTTCACAGAGCCCAGCCTACTAAGCGAAAGACAGGTTCAACTTAGGACTTTAGCTATAACATTGCAACTTACAATTAACTATAAAAAAGAAAGAGTTTTATGTGATTTTTTTTTATTTAATTTTTTCTTTTTTTTTGACGGCTGCTCTACAGGGGCAAGCCTGATTTTTCTCCACTCAAACCCACACACCTGTGGTGCTCTACGTCGGATCCTCCACCCCCGACAAACAGTCTGCAATCACATTCTCACAACCGGCAATATGGCGAATGTCTAGATTGTATTCTTGCAACATGAGTGACCAACGTGTCAGCCTCATATTCCGGTTGTGGAATTGGTTCAGAAATTTAAGAGGGTGGTGGTCGGTGTAAATCACCACGACTGGCCCGTAGGCAGGAACATATACTTCAAAGTGCCTGAGCGCCAACACTATTGCCAGCAGTTCTTTCTCTACCACAGAGTAGTTTTCTGAGCGGAATTAAACTTCTTGGAAAAGAAACTGACTGGATGCTCCAAACCTTCCTCGTCTGTCTGCATTAAGACGGCACCAGCCCCTACACCGCTGGCATCAGTTGCCAGCTGGAATGGTCTTTCAAAGTCAGGAGCCCTGAGGATTGGGTGAGTGCATAGTAGGTGCTTGACCAGCGAAAAAGCCCTTTCACACTCAGGTGCCCACTTGAACTTTTTGTCTTTTGCTAGTAAATCTGTCAGAGGAGCTAACACAGTAGAATAACCCCGAATGAAGCGGCGATAGTAACCGATCATGCCTAAAAATCTCATGATCTGCCGCTTAGTGGACGGCCTGGGGAACTGGTTAATAGCCTGTATCTTGTTTTGTTTTTTTTTGGGGGGGGGGGGGGCACACCTGGCCTAACCCGACCACAAACCCAAGATATTGCACAGTTGCCCGGACAAAGTCGCACTTGCCCAGATTAACCACCAAGCTGGCCTCACTAAACTTCCGAAACAAGACTTCTATGTGCACACAGTGACTCTCAAAGTTGTCATCGTATATTATAACGTCATCTAGGTAGACAGTGCAGTTAGGGATGTCAGCTACTAACTCATTCATAAGAGTTTGGAAGGTTGCTGGGGCATTTTTAAGACCATACAGCATCACATTGCAACGGTAGGTGTTCCCATCAACCACAAACCCGCATACCCCCTTCGCCTGCTCAGACAAGGGCACCTGCCAGTAGCCTTTGACTAGGTCTACCTTAGTTAGAAACTGTGCCTTACCAATCTTGTCTACACTATCATCAACACGGGGAAGGGGATAAGCATTGGTGGGAGTCAACTCGTTCAATCTCCGAAAGTCAATGCAGAAGCGAACCTTCCCGTCAGGCTTGGGCTGCAGAGTGACAGGAGATGTCCACCTAACTGCCCCTTTCTCAATCAGCCCCCATTCTAACATATACTCTAATTCCGTTCTGAAGGCTGGGAGTTTAATGGGTGGAATTCTGTAGGGTACTGATTTAAAGGGGGGGTGATCTCCCACGTCCACGTCATGCACCACTCGAGTTGTGAGGCCTGGGTGCTCTGCGAACACAGTGGGGTATGAATCAAACAGGCGCTGCACGGCTACACGCTGTTGCTCAGGCAGGTGCACTAGAGCATCGTCAGCCACCTGTCTGGAGTTCCCCGCCCACTGGTCAGCAGAGACATGACACTCCCAGTTATCTTCCACCTGAGCTTCACTCTCCCTCACTCCTTCTCCTCCATGACCGCTGCAGGTCAACACAGGGACAGCGAGAGGCTCAGGGGGCGCCTCACAAACTCTTTCACCAGGTTCACATGGCACAGCTGGTTCTTTTTACGCCTATCTGGAGTAGCCACAAGATAGTCTAGGTCAGAGATCTTTTTCACCACCTTATAAGGACCAGCGTACTTGGCAGACAAAGGATGACCTGGCAGAGGTAACAGAATCAACACCTCTTGCCCCACCTTAAACTCCCGGAGTTTCGCCTTCTCATCGTACCTGTCCTTCATAAGTGCTTGCGACCCTGCCAAATTCCTACCTGCCAACTCAAGGCTTCTCAGCATTCTCTCCCTGCTCTCGAGGACATACTTTAACATGGAACATGGTTTTGCTGTGCCCTCCCAAATTTCTCTAACCATGTTGAGGGGGCCTCTGACCTGATGTCCAAAAACTAACTCATTGGGACTGAACCCTAGGCTTTCACCAGGTACCTCCAGAGCAGCGAATAATACATAGGGCAACCCAAGATCCCAATCTTTGCCATTTTCAACACAGTAACAACGCAACATGCTCTTCAGAGTCGAGTGCCACCTCTCCAACACCCCTTGACTCTCTGGGTGATAGGCTGAAGAGACAACTGTACTGATACCGTGCTGCTGCATGGTCTGTTTGAAAAGGTTAGAAGTAAAGATGGACCCCTGGTCTGATTGCAATTCCTGCTTGTACCCGTACCTAGAACAGTACAATAGCAAGTTACGAACAACAGTCTTAGCAGTACCATTTCGCATGGGGTATGCATCCGTATAACGAGTGGCAACATCCATAATGGTGAGGAGGTACTTGTTGCCTGCACTAGTAGGGGGTAGAGGGCCAACCATGTCGATTATAACCTTACTGAATGGTGGCCCGATAACAGGAATAGGGTGTAACGGAGCCTTGGGAATACACTGGTTTGGTTTACCTACTGTCTGGCAGGTACTGTACATTGCCACCCATGACGCAACATGTGCCTTTATCCCTGGCCACCAAAACAATTTCGCCAATGCTGCTACCGTCTTACGTACACCCAAATGCCCTGCCAACGGTACGTCATGTGCCAACCTCAGTAGGCTATCACGGCACACACGAGGCACTACCAACTGGTCAACCACCCTCGACCCACCCTCCCAACTCCTTCTAGGATCTAGAAAACGCCTGTACAAAATACCCCTTACACGAAACAAGTCCCCCGGCTTTGCATCCCCGTCCTCCTCCAGTTCGATTGCACCGTTACTGCACTTCTGAAGCTCAGGATCACCCAACTGCAGCCGACAGATATCCGAAGGAGCCAATTTATCGAGATGCTCCCGGAGCAACTTATGGCCTCCCCCGGTACTAGACTGTTCGACCCTATCCTGCTTTTGCGAGTAACGGTGCTGTCTCAGAGTTTTTACACGCCCTTCCTCCTCAACAAGTGTGGTAGGTTCTGGGGCAACTCCAGACCTTAACATAGGTGCTAATACTGAGTCGCCAAGGAGAGCCGCTGGTTCAAAACTCTCAAAACTTTTCCCAACTTTAGCCTTCTCCTTTCGACCGTTCCTCCGCTGGTCTAGAGATTGAGGAATAGGCTGTGACACTTTGGATGCACGAGAACGGGTGACAACACACGCCATCTGCTTTAGTTGACACC
This sequence comes from Paralithodes platypus, assembly GCA_032716605.1. Lineage (NCBI taxonomy): Eukaryota > Metazoa > Arthropoda > Malacostraca > Decapoda > Lithodidae > Paralithodes > Paralithodes platypus. The sequence goes on along the minus strand of CM064485.1, from coordinate 35,550,075 downwards.
TCTCGACCAACTCCTGCCCCTCCCTACTCACGTCGGCCGCCCTCTCAGCAACGACTAAGGGTGGAACTTCAGAAGTAGGCACCGCAAAGTCATTGCCGAGAAGAAGGTCGACGCCCTCTACTGGCAGTTTCTCCACGATTCCGACATCCAACTCTCGTGTCACACCTTCTACCTCCAGCTCCACTCGGACCAACAGGTATGACCGTGTAGCATTGATACCCTGCACCACAACTACCCGTGCCGTGTTTATAGGTTTGCCTGTAAAGTTTTTCATCAATGTCTGGGAAGCACCCGTATCACGTAAAAATTCTACTCCATGCTTGCAACCAGCCCAACTCACGCAGCCGCGTCCTCAATGGTCACAAAAAGCATCACGGTGTCAAGCCTTCCGAACACTTCTTCACTGGCTGTGCTCCAGCCTCTGACCGTTTACCCCGGGCAAACGCAGACGACTTCAAAGACACTCCAATGTTGCGAGCCAAAGACACGACTGCTGTAGGTAGCTTGCTAGGACAGGATCGTGCAAAATGCCCCTTCTTGTGACAATGAAAACACTCTAACTCCCCCTTGGGCTTCCCTTGAGGTGGGGAAGGGCCCGGATCCTTCTTAAACGGGACGGTATTAGGTTTATGGTCAGACTTAATATCATTGCTCTTGTTTTTATTGTTATATGGTGTATCACTGACTTGGGGGGGTGGAGTGTTGCGCCCCTTGTTACCTGCATCGTTCCGTTGTGCAGACCCGCACCCACGAATCAGCGATAGCCTAAGGTCAGCCATCTCAGCTGCCTCCTGTAGAGTTTTAGGATTTTTCTCTTTGAGGTTCAAAGTCAGGTCGCTGCCTGTGCACTTGAAAAATTGCTCTAGAAGGACTAACTGCTCAAGCTCTCCGAACGTCGTCACCTTCTCTGACCTCAGCCAATTTCTCAATGCATCAGACAGTTCCCGGGCATGTTCTAGAAAAGTGCACTCACGACCCTTCGTAACACCCCGAAACTTCAACCTATATGTCTCTGGTTGTAACTCGTACGGCCGCAGAACAGCTTCCTTCAATACCTAATAATCGATGCAAGACTCGAAGGGCAACGCATCATATGCCTTGAGTCCTTTGCCAACCAATCTAGAGGAAACAAGGGCTGCCCACTTAACTTCGGCCCATTGGTGCTCCCGGCACTTCTTCTCAAAACGCAGGAAAAATTCGGTGACACCCGACTCGTCAAATGCAGAGACTAACTTAACCCGTTGAGACCCAGCGTCGCACGTGTTGCGTCGGCAGTCTTTGATCACCAACTCCCAGCGACGCATCACGTGCGTCCGACATATAAAAAACACTTACGTGGCTCGTAAGGTAGGAAATGGCGGGAGAATAGGAGGGGGCGGTACCGTAGTGTGTGGGGGAGCCGGGCCAGTAGGTGTGAGCGGGCCGAGACAGCCGCGCGGCTGGTGGTGGTGGGCTTAGTGGGGATAGTTTACACCCCTAGTTTACCGCCACTTTGAACCTTCATTACTCCGGTCGTATGGGAGCTAGAGGCTTGAGATTTATGTGAGATACTCCTTAGGATGTATGCCGTACAATGCCATACTCAGTTTTTACCCTAGTGCTCCCGGGCGGGTGGTCATGCGGGGGAGACGAACTATTGAAAACCCCCCCCCCCCCCCCCGCCCCCCAAATGACCGAAATGAGTTTTTTTTTATTTGTGTGTTAATTTCTCACCATTCTCTTCCATTTTGGCTCAACAAATTTTTTTGAAGCTCACCCCCCCCAACCCCCCACCGGCCCCCCCTCCCCCCAAAAAAAAAATGTCAGAGGTGATTTTTTTTTGTTTTTTTTTCATTTCTCATCCTTGTCTTCCATTTTAGCAAACAAAAAAAATAAGTGAAAATGGCTTGGGACTGGGGTGAACAAAATATTATAACTAGCCGGGGCTCAACGGGTTAAGAAGGTGCGATAAAGACTGATCAAGACCTCGATTCCCAGAACCGAGACGCTGCCCTGTCGACTCCACCCGAGACTTCTCAAGATCTCTGTCTGCATAGTACATAGCCTTTCTCTCCTCAGCCTGAATCCTGAGCTCAGCCTCTCGCTGCCTGAGCTCAGCCTCCCGCTGCTGCTGCTGCTGAATCTTAGCCATCTCAAGCTGGTATTCCTGCTGCTTAGCCATCTTAGCCATCTCAAGCTGGAAGATCATATCTGCAGTTAAACCTTGAGGAGGAGGAGATGCAACAATTGGAGACCCACCCAGTGACAAACCACGCTGCCATTGACTATCAGCCTGCGGGAACGTACCCGGCTCCAGAGCCCGAGGGGCTCTGGTATGGTATGGGCATGGTAGGAGTCGAGTGGAATGGGGGCTGGGCCGAAGGTGCCCCAGCTCCCGCTCCACCCGAAGCCCCACGCACCCCGCCGAGCACCCAGGCCACTAGGTCACCTCTCGACATGCTGCTAGTGCCCACATGCCCCATGACCGTGGCCAAACACTGGAGACCATACCGATCAATCCCCGACACCCGGTCAACAGTAATAGGCATCTCCAGAAACTTCCTTGCATCCTCCTCACTAGTTGCTACTCGAATGCCTTCTAACAAACCCAGCTGCTGCACCTCAGAGTCTGCTTCCCGTACTGTGTCCTCACCGTACATAGATCCGTCGTTCGACATAGTGTCCACCGAAAATTCTCAACGTTTATAAAAACAAAACAAAATACCTAAACTCTCATGTAGCACTATTCACTCAAAAATATAAAATGCTCGAAGACAACTCAAGTGCTATACTACGTTGCCAAAAAAAAATTCCACGTGTCCAAAATATTCCTCAAAAAACAAATGTCCAACAATCCTGCAATTCTTCCTTAGATACCAGGCAAGGGCACTATATGTTATTACTACAATAATCAACAAATGGATCCTGGTTTCTACTAAAGTAAGATACTTGGCAAGGTCGCCATTTGTTACGACCGGGGCTACGAATAAAACAAGGGCACTTAATGATTGGACTAGTAATAGGGCACTATGCAACAACGGTACGCTAGATCCAAACCCTCGAACTTATATGCCGGCGAACAAAAACACCTATATCCTCCAGAGTTAATCTGCGATAACGGGGTCTCCTTAACTGGGCATAATGTACTCTACGTCAGGCTAACCCACACTGGTATAGCCTGATAACAAACAAGATGCAAGTTACGTTAAAATGCATAAAAGGGAAGCTATGGAAAGATCAATTAAATCACTGCAAGATTTAATACAATAAAAAGATGCTTCAATATAGTTACTCTAAACAACAATAAACTCTTCACTCCTATCTGGAAGAAAGTGAAGTATAGTCCTACAGCATAGACCTGGAAACTTCTGAAGAAAGTCTGATGCTCATAAGATGCTTGTATCTTAAATTATATAAAGGCAGGAGGCAAACACCACACGTGTAGACTGAATACACTAAAAGATAGGATATATATAATGTTAACTGACACAAGAATATTATAAATGCGCAACTGCAGTAATGCTCGACACTAAAAGAAGTACTTCCTCATCAACGAAACAGTCTGCTATGGTTGTGCAACTCAACAACAACCTAGACTAATAAATACTGTGAATAATAATGCATACATATCAAAAAGAGCTCATGTCCTAACTAGTGTCTGCTCGGCGAATAAAGTCTAGCTGGGATATCAAGGTTAGGAAACCGTGGTTGAGCAAGACAGGCTCATAGCCTAGCGTTGTCCTTAAGGCGGTATGGTTAAAGTTACGTTAATGACGGGGATGCTCTCTTGGTAGATCCAGATCTCAAGTATCTGGTTCTACCCTGGCGATCCCTCTAAAGTCAAGCAAAGACGCAGCACTGTGTAATAAGGTTAATGCCCTCTTACAACACGATGCTGCACTCGCAAAAGACACAACCAAAAGGACGACCTAGGCCACCACAGAAACCGTCGAAGTCGTGTAGGTATAAGCGAACCATACACACATCGGTGACAACGACAACAGAAACCTCATCCCAGTCTAGCATTAAATAACCCAGCAGAGCATAAATAATAATGAGGGAGACACACATAGAGTCATCAAACCTCCATAAACTAAGGACACTGAGGGAGACACACATAGAGTCATCAAACCTCCATAGACTAAGAACCCTTATAGCCTATTCTAATACATGGAAATATATATGAGAGCGACGCACACAATACGATGGGCCGATATGAAATCGTGTACAGAACCCAAAGGGATTGCTGTGACGTTAAAAGATTAGAGGAATGAAAGAAGGAAGTTGAGTGAGAGAGACAGTATCAGAATGGTGGAGATATGGGGGACAGTTGTAAAAAGGATGTTAGTCATGTGCGTCCCTAGCCTGCTCTGAGGAGGGTAGCTCCTCGGGACCCTCAGGATCCCACAAAGGCATGGTGGTCGGCCAATCACAGGCCGATACGTCACAAGGCAGCAGGCCTCTATGACGCGCCAAGAACCACCAGCCAATCAAAGATGAGAAAAAGCCCGCACGGGCGGGAAACTCCTCCGAGCGAGGGAGGAGGGAGGAGGGAAGCAACACTCACTACCCCCACGCTGCCCGCTCGCTCTCTCTCTCAACTTCACTACAATGCATCTTATATTCTACTCATGATATAAAATACTTCCCGTTGTCACAGACGAAAATAAAGACCACCACTGGACTGTCTGTAACAATGCAAGTACTATGAAAGAAAGAACAACATTCTCTGATAACTGTAGCCCATTTCACTGCCCTGGCGAGCGCTAGCGGCTGACGGGAGGCGATTCTGCCAACGCTGGTAGGCGTCACACCCCGCCCAAGATATGGGATGCTCAACATTAGGCGAGCACCATATCTGACAAGGCAGAATGCCGACAAGACCCGTCACTACCAGCCACTCCACCAGAAATGAAATGCAAAGCTCAATCATACATAATTTTTTTTTTAGCATAAATAAAATCTTATAACCCCTCCCAAACATAATAGTATAATTTTAGCCTGTTATGCTCCCTGAGCGAGCTTCACAGAGCCCAGCCTACTAAGCGAAAGACAGGTTCAACTTAGGACTTTAGTTATAACATTGGCAACTTACAATTAACTGTCAAAAAGAAAGAGTTTTAATGTGATTTTTTTTTATTTAATTTTAATGTTGTTTTTGACGGCTGCTCTACAGGGGCAAGCCTGATTTTTCTCCACTCAAACCCACACACCTGTGGTGCTCTACATCGGATCCTCCACCCCCGACAAACAGTCTGCAATCACATTCTCACAACCGGCAATATGGCGAATGTCTAGATTGTATTCTTGCAACATGAGTGACCAACGTGTCAGCCTCATATTCTGGTTGTGGAATTGGTTCAGAAATTTAAGAGGGTGGTGGTCGGTGTAAATCACCACGACTGGCCCGTAGGCAGGAACATTTACTTCAAAGTGCCTGAGCGCCAACACTATTGCCAGCAGTTCTTTCTCTACCACAGAGTATTTTTTCTGAGCGGAATTAAACTTCTTGGAAAAGAAACTGACTGGATGCTCCAAACCTTCCTCGTCTGTCTGCATTAAGACGGCACCAGCCCCTACACCGCTGGCATCAGTTGCCAGCTGGAATGGTCTTTCAAAGTCAGGAGCCCTGAGGATTGGGTGAGTGCATAGTAGGTGCTTGACCAGCGAAAAAGCCCTTTCACACTCAGGTGCCCACTTGAACTTTTTGTCTTTTGCTAGTAAATCTGTCAGAGGAGCTAACACAGTAGAATGAAGAAGCGATAGTAACCGATCATGCCTAAAAATATCATGATCTGCCGCTTAGTGGACGACCTGGGAATCTGGTTAATAGCCTGTATCTTGTTTTTGGGGGGGCCACACCTGGCCTAACCCGACCACAAACCCAAGATATTGCACAGTTGCCCAGACTAAGTCGCACTTGCCCAGATTAACCACCAAGCTGGCCTCACTAAGCTTCCGAAACAAGGCTTCTATGTGCACACAGTGACTCTCAAAGTTGTCATCGTATATTATAATGTCATCTAGGTAGACAGTGCAGTTAGGGATGTCAGCTACTAACTCATTCATAAGACTTTGGAAGGTTGCTGGGGCATTTTTAAGACCATACGGCATCACATTGCAACGGTAGGTGTTCCCATCAACCACAAACCCGCATACCCCCTTCGCCTGCTCAGACAAGGGCACCTGCCAGTATCCTTTCACTAGGTCTACCTTAGTTAGAAACTGTGCCTTACCAATCTTGTCTACACTATCATCAACACGGGGAAGGGGATAAACATTGGTGGGAGTCAACTCGTTCAATCTCCGAAAGTCAATGCAGAAGCGAACCTTCCCGTCAGGCTTGGGCTGCAGAGTGACAGGAGATGTCCACCTAACTGCCCCTTTCTCAATCAGCCCCCGTTCTAACATATACTCTAACTCCGTTCTGAGGGCTGGGAGTTTAATGGGTGGAATTCTGTAGGGTACTGATTTAAAGGGGGGGTGATCTCCCACGTCCACGTCATGCACCACTTGAGTTGTGAGGCCTGGGTGCTCTGCGAACACAGTGGGGTATGAATCAAACAGGCGCTGCACGGCTACACGCTGTTGCTCAGGCAGGTGCACTAGAGCATCGTCAGCCACCTGTCTGGAGTTCCCCGCCCACTGGTCAGCAGAGACATGACACTCCCAGTTATCTTCCACCTGAGCTTCACTCTCCCTCACTCCTTCTCCTCCATGACCGCTGCAGGTCAACACAGGGACAGCGAGAGGCTCAGGGGGGCGCCTCACAAACTCTTTCACCAGGTTCACATGGCACAGCTGGTTCTTTTTACGCCTATCTGGAGTAGCCACAAGATAGTCTAGGTCAGAGATCTTTTTCACCACCTTATAAGGACCAGCGTACTTGGCAGACAAAGGATGACCTGGCAGAGGTAACAGAATCAACACCTCTTTCTCGACCTTAAACTCCCGGAGTTTCGCCTTCTCATCGTACCTGTCCTTCATAAGTGCTTGCGACCCTACCAAATTCCTACCTGCCAACTCAAAGCTTTTCAGCATTCTCTCCCTGCTCTCGAGGACATACTTTAACATGGAACATGGTTTTGCTGTGCCCTCCCAAATTTCTCTAACCATGTTGAGGGGGCCTCTGACCTGATGTCCAAAAACTAACTCATTGGGACTGAACCCTAGGCTTTCACCAGGTACCTCCCGAGCAGCGAATAATACATAGGGCAACCCAAGATCCCAATCTTTGCCATTTTCAACACAGTAACAACGCAACATGCTCTTCAGAGTCGAGTGCCACCTCTCCAACACCCCTTGACTCTCTGGGTGATAGGCTGAAGAGACAACTGTACTGATACCGTGCTGCTGCATGGTCTGTTTGAAAAGGTTAGAAGTAAAGTTGGACCCCTGGTGTGATTGCAATTCCTGCTTGTACCCGTACCTAGAACAGTACAATAGCAAGTTACGAACAACAGTCTTAGGAGTACCATTTCGCATGGGGTATGCATCCGGATAACGAGTGGCAACATCCATAATGGTGAGGAGGTACTTGTTGCCTGCACTAGTAGGGGGTAGAGGGCCAACCATGTCGATTATAACCTTACTGAATGGTGGCCCGATAACAGGAATAGGGTGTAACGGAGCCTTGGGAATACACTGGTTTGGTTTACCTACTGTCTGGCAGGTACTGCACATTGCCACCCATGACGCAACATGTGCCTTCATCCCTGGCCACCAAAACAATTTCGCCAATGCTGCTACCGTCTTACGTACACCCAAATGCCCTGCCAACGGTACGTCATGTGCCAACCTCAGTAGGCTATCACGGCACACACGAGGCACTACCAACTGGTCAACCACCCTCGACCCACCCTCCCAACTCCTTCTGGGATCTAGAAAATGCCTGTACAAAATACCCCTTACACGAAAGAAGTCCCCCGGCTTTGCATCCCCGTCCTCCTCCAGTTCGATTACACCGTTACTGCACTTCTGAAGCTCAGGATCACCAAACTGCAGCCGACAGATATCCGAAGGAGCCAATTTATCAAGATGCTCCCGGAGCAACTTATGGCCTCCCCCGGTACTAGACTGTTCGACCCTATCCTGCTTTTGCGAGTAACGGTGCTGTCTCGGAGTTTTTAGACGCCCTTCCTCCTCAACAAGTGGGGCAGGTTCTGGGGCCACTCCGGACCTTAACGTAGGTGCTAATACTGAGTCGCCAAGGAGAGCCGCTGGTTCAAAACTCTCAAAACTTTTCCCAACTTTAGCCTTCTCCTTTCGACCGTTCCTCCACTGGTCTAGAGACTGAGGAATAGGCTGTGACACTTTGGATGCACGAGAACGGGTGACAACACACGCCATCTGCTTTAGTTGACACCTCTCGACCAACTCCTGCCCCTCCCTACTCACGTCGGCCGCCCTCTCAGCAACGACTAAGGGTGGAACTTCAGAAGTAGGCACCGCAAAGTCATTGCCGAGAAGAAGGCCGACGCCCTCTACTGGCAGTTTCTCCACGATTCCGACATCCAACTCTCGTGTCACACCTTCTACCTCCAGCTCCACTCGGACCAACAGGTATGACCGTGTAGCATTGATACCCTGCACCACAACTACCCGTGCCGTGTTTATAGGTTTGCCTGTAAAGTTTTTCATCAATGTCTGGGAATCACCCGTATCATGCAAAAATTATACTCCATGCTTGCAACCAGCCCAACTCACGCAGCCGCGCCCTCAATGGTCACAAAAAGCATCACGGACAGGTGTCAAGCCTTCCGAACACTTCTTCACTGGCTGTGCTCCAGCCTCTGACCGTTTACCCCGAGCAAACGCAGACGACTTCAAAGACACTCCAATGTTGCGAGCCAAAGACACGACTGCTGTAGGTAGCTTGCTAGGACAGGATCGTGCAAAATGCCCCTTCTTGTGATAATGAAAACACTCTAACTCCCCCTTGGGCTTCCCTTGAGGTGGGGAAGGGCCCGGACCCTTCATAAATGGGACGGTATTAGGTTTATGGTCAGACTTAATATCATTGCTCTTGTTTTTATTGTTATATGGTGTATCACTGACTTGGGGGGGTGGAGTGTTGCACCCCTTGTTACCTGCATTGTTCCGTTGTGCAGACCCACGAATCAGCGATAGCCTAAGGTCAGCCATCTCAGCTGCCTCCTGTAGAGTTTTAGGGTTTTTCTCTTTGAGGTTCAAAGTCAGGTCGCCGCATGTGCACTTGAAAAATTGCTCTAGAAGGACTAACTGCTCAAGCTCTCCGAACGTCGTCACCTTCTCTGACCTCAGCCAATTTCTCAATGCATCAGACAGTTCCCGGGCATGTTCTAGAAAAGTGCACTCACGACCCTTCGTAACACCCCGGAACTTCAACCTATATGTCTCTGGTTGTAACTCGTACGCCCGCAGAACAGCTTCCTTCAATACCTAATAATTGATGCAAGACTCCAAGGGCAATGCATCATATGCCTTGAGTCCTTTGCCAACCAATCTAGAGGAAACAAGCCCACTTAACTTCCCACTTAAGCCCACTTAACTTCGGCCCATTGGTGCTCCCGGCACTTCTTCTCAAAACGCAGGAAAAATTCGGTGACACCCGACTCGTCAAATGCAGGGACTAACTTAAGAAGGTGCGATAAAGACTGATCAAGACCTCGATTCCCAAAACCGAGACGCTGCCCTGTCGACTCCACCCGAGACTTCTCAAGATCTCTGTCTGCACAGTACATAGCCTTTCTCTCCTCAGCCTGAATCCTGAGCTCAGCCTCTCGCTGCCTGAGCTCAGCCTCCCGCTGCTGCTGCTGAATCTTAGCCATCTCAAGCTGGTATTCCTGCTGCTTAGCCATCTTAGCCATCTCAAGCTGGAAGATCATATCTGCAGTTAAACCTTGAGGAGGAGGAGATGCAACAATTGGAGACCCACCCAGTGACAAACCACGCTGCCATTGACTATCGGCCTGCGGGAACGTACCCGGCTCCGGAGCCCGAGGGGGCGCCATGGTAGGAGTCGAGTGGAATGGGGGCTGGGCCGAAGGTGCCCCAGCTCCCGCTCCACCCGAAGCCCCACGCACCCCGCCGAGCACCCAGGCCACTAGGTCACCTCTCGACATGCTGCTAGTGCCCACATGCCCCATGACCGTGGCCAAACACTGGAGACCATACCGATCAATCCCCGACACCCGGTCAACAGTAATAGGCATCTCCAGAAACTTCCTTGCATCCTCCTCACTAGTTACTACTCGAATGCCTTCTAACAAACCCAGCTGCTGCACCTCAGAGTCTGCTTCCCGTACTGTGTCCTCACCGTACATAGATCCGTCGTTCGATATAGTGTCCACCGAAAATTCTCAACGTTTATAAAAAATAAGAAGTACCTAAACTCTCATGTAGCACTATTCACTCAAAAATATAAAATGCTCGAAGACAACTCAAGTGCTATACTACGTTGCCAAAAAAAAAATCCACGTGTCCAAAATATTCCTCAAAAAACAAATGTCCAACAATCCTGCAATTCTTCCTTAGATACCAGGCAAGGGCACTATTTGTTATTACTGCAATAATCAACAAATGGATCCTGGTTTCTACTAAAATAAGATACTTGGCAAGGTCGCCATTTGTTACGACCGGGGCTACGAATAAAACAAGGGCACTTAATGATTGGACTAGTAATAGGGCACTATGCAACAACGGTATGCTAGATCCAAACCCTCAAACTTATATGCCGGCGAACAAAAACACCTATACCCTCCAGAGTTAATCTGCGATAACGGGGTCTCCTTAACTGGGCATAAATGTACTCTACTTCAGGCATGGTTTGTAAAATGCAGTCCTTTTGTCATGATAAAGGTGAGCAAGATACGCATACACAAACACTCATTTCCACTATCCCATACACACATACACTCACAGATTTTCACTCAGATCAACACACACACACACATCACCGCTTGTCCACACACACAAACACAAGTCTGTGTGCGTGTTTGTGTGTGTGTCCGTTCCTTCACTAATGACATTATAATATGCTCTTCCTTAGGAATAAGTAGCCCCTAATCAGGTATCAACCACTCCCACTCTGTCTCTCTCTCATATGAAGTTAATGTAAGCACTTTCTTGGTGTAGCCTATAGCCTATATGTTATTCATTGGTATGCTCGCTATCATCCATAATATATTACCTCATATTTAGGCACATTTAATTGTAAAATATACTAAGCTTGATATATTTTATTGTTTTCTTTTCTCCTGTAACATTAAATAAGATTCTATTTACACGCATAGTTCAATATATCACAAAAACAAGATGTCTTATATGAGGGGTTCAGGCAGAGCGTGGGGACTGTGACGTCACTCATTCACAGGTACCTGAGCGAGGGTTGACCCTATATTCTCTGGACCCTGGATTATAATATGATATATGAACACAACACGCAACTATGGCTGGAAGTTACAATTGAAAAGGTTCAGCACTAGTACTTGTGGAAACTTTACAAATATAAGATCTGTTCTACCTGGAACAAATTGTCCATAGAAGTTGTAAACAGTTCGTCAGTAGAGCAGTTCAAGAAGATAGTAGATAGTATCTTGCACACTCTGTAATCAGTGTAGTGCACTAAACAGTGTCTCTCCTTCCACTTCGAATATCTCCCAGGAATGGACCGCAAGTTCTCCGAGATACTAACTATTCTTTATAACTCCTTGTAACTCGATCCCTCTCTCTCTCTCTTTCTCTCTCTGCATAATTCATAACCTTATACAGCAGCACAGCCTGGTATCTTCAAAACGGTCATTGACTCTGTTTAAAAGGCAGAAGTTGCACAGAGAAGCTAGTCAATTAGGAAAGTCAATGAAAGTAATGATTGTTGCAGAAGGTGGGAGTGGAGGGGGATGGAGAGGGGGGGGGGGATGGAGGTAAGTTGCAGCAGCAGAGAGGGTTGGAATGGGGAGGGGGGGTGTTAAGAATAGCATACGAAGGGAAGGAGTACCTCCAGTACTACAATATTGGTATGCCTTAATCTTCTCCTTGTATAGTTTAATATAGTTTATAGGAATGTTGTGTTCCTGAAAGCTGATATAAAATTATATAATCTGGTTAGGTTTAATTAGGTAGGATTTTGAGTTGGGGAGGTCTATTGGTACCTAATTAGCCTATCTGGTATTGTAATGTGTTATACCAAACTTCTGATGCTAAATATTTTGGAAGCAGAACTCTTGATATCATATCATAGTTCTATCTATCTATCTATTGCCGGACGCCTTACTCCCCTTACGAGGGTGGCCATACACAGAATGCCCCCAAGCGGACCTATTCCCTATGAGAGGAACAACCCGAGCCAGTTTAATGAAGGACTTACAGGATTGACCACTCAATTTAGGATCCGTCCGACTCCGGGGCCCTCTGTGTATCTTGTTAGCACTATTTTTCTACAGTGGTGTTCGGCTAATCCATCCACTAACCTGCCTTACCCTTAGGTAAGCAGTACGTATTTGTATCAGGGTGTCTCCCCTAGACAGGTTGCCAACCAAGGCTGACGAGTCCCATCCGCCCGGATATCATAGTTACAACATTCATATATTGGATTATTCCTCACAGTAGGCACGAACTTCAAAATTTATTTTATCTTCAATTATATAAATGTGCCAGATTCTACAACTTCTGAGCACCTCCCCAGCCTACAAGTTGTCACCTCACCACCTGATCAGTCTACTCCCCCACGAGCACCTGGCAACAGCACAGTCACCCCTTCGACTCAGCCATACTCTTCGAACCAGCAGCGGGTCAACAGAAAACTATGACAAAACCGGGGGTGGCAATTTTCCGTACCAGTGCTACCCCCTCCACTGCCGCTAATTACCCCTCAACCGGACACTCCAGAGAAGAAAGGGCCTAAGTCCATCGAGATCCTAGAAGTACAGGTAACTCTTCATCCCCGTTAACAAGGGACACAAAAAAAGGTACAGAGATTGTTCGGCAGATTGGCCGCTCCTTTGCTATGCTCCCCTACAAAATTACACATACTGCGTCCTTCGAGCAAGGCCCCGGTGCATCCTCCATCAAAGAACCATTGCATCTTTCGAATGGTTTACGATTGCTGTATCCTCCAAGCCTTCCTAATGTGTTTGCGCCCTCCGAACTCTAGAGAGATGTGTCCTCTGAACTCTCAACCGGTGTTGTGTCCTCGGAACATCGCACCAACACTCTCACATAGCGAGGAATCAGGGCGTATTCTTACGCTTGGTAAAGTACCTCCTTCGTCAACCGTACAGTACGACAGCCCAGCAGAATAAGTCTGAGATACCAGAGAAGGCATCCAGACGAGACTAGAGCCAGAACCCAGAAAAAGTGCCAAGACGAGACTACAGCCAGACCCCAGAGAAGAAGAGAAGAAGAAAACAAGAAACCCTGATCCAACCTTGCCCAAGACCCCAGGGAAGTTCATACTTTCCAAGTAAGAAGGTAAGGTATAATTCTAGGTATTGCTGTTCTTCTCTTTGATGATCCCTTCTATATACAAATTCACATAATACACACTCTTTACCCTTTGCCATAATTGAATAGAACACTTTAATATATTATTGTTCTACTCTACTGACTACTCAATCTATGCTACTGAGTAAATGAATATCTTTTATATTTAGTGCAAGTTAATCAGAAACTACCAGATTAGTACTGAAGCTGAATAGTTAAGGTTATAGGACTTATCCTGAGACATGTAAGTAAGAAATGTGTAATTTAGCAGAAGGAGTGGTGTTGGTGGAGAGTTCATTACAACGAATCATGCTAATCTCATCCTAGTGTCAGAGAGCAATAAAGGCTAAGAGATTCAAAATGTACAATGGAGGAGGGAGGAGGGCGAGAAAAGTGGTTAGTTTGGCAGCAGACATACAGGAAAATCGACTTTGCATCATCATGAACAGGTGAGGAAATTGATATCAAAGTTCAAACACGGTTGTCAGCTGGTTTAATTTTACCGGTGATCATAAGAGAAAGGTTTTATCAGCAAATATACCTTGATGTAAAGTAATTGTTTAATATATAATCAAACATGCCATAACTCTATCATTTGGCTAATTACAGTAAAGTAGGATATCATCTGTAATGTTTCTTTCTGCCTACTGGTAATTTAGAACCATGATGCACCTTTGTCTATCTTACCTATACATGCAATTGATTTTACATAACTTCGTGAATCATGATAACTTTAATCAATTATACTCATTATCAACTGTGACCCATTGTTCCAACACAAAGACAATTTATGTGAATTATAGTATTCTACATTATTTGTTAATTTAATTGACGAAATTATGTTAGTTACTGTATGTTTAAAACTTTTATGAATTAATAATCTCAAATAAAATATAGAGTATATAATATATTAATTAACAAATACTACTGTATATCATGGCGCCGTTGTTACGTCTATCTATCTATCTATATACTCAGGTCCAATCCCCACTTTTCCTTTTTTTTTTTTTTTTTTTTGCGGGGGTGGCCGACTCAAGACAGAACAAGAATAGGGACAACACAAAACACAACAGAAAACAATGAACACACAAAAACAAAATACAAATTCACACACATCTAGGTCATCCAGGAGAAGACCCAGAGACCAGGGTCACCAGCAAACCCCCGGCCCCCGACCACCCGCATGTACCCTTCATGTAAACCGTCTCCCGGGGCCAAGCGTCTGATGGACTATTATCTAGTCCAACTTGCGCCCGACCCCTTCCCCCAAATGACCACGTGTTCACTCATCTATTCACAAGCATTCTATATTCATTCCTGTTTATTACCACTCCCCTTGCCTGATCTATAGTCATTCTTCTATCATCCAAAGCTTGTCTTACACAGCCTCTCCATCTCAATGGGAGTCTTCCTGCCCTCCTATCTCCCCTTGTATCTGAATCACATATTCTCTTTGTAAGCCTTTCATTTTCCATTCGTTCAACATGACCATTGTTACGACCGGCACTACGAAATAAACAAGGTCACTTAAGAATGGACTAGATGATAGGCTATATCTGCAGCAACGGTACGCTAATTCCAAAACCCTCCAACTATTACGCCGGTGAACAAAAACACTTAAACCCTCCAGAGTTAATCTACTGGATAACGGGGTATCAATTAACTAGGTTTTAGTGCACTTCTACAAAGGCTTTCCGATGACGGCAAAGCCAACTCACAACAGGAGTACTTACGTTATGAAAATGCTCTTAAGTAATAACAATGCTTGAATAAACTATATAAGATTTAATAAACGAATATATGCTTACGTTAACTTTAGTGTGAGTCTGTACTTAACACTAAACTCTTCAATGCTCTATGAAAACACTGGAAGTCTAGTCCTACAGCAATCAGATATGGAATCTTCTGAAAAGGTCTGATGCTCTAAGATGCTCGTTAATATAGAACAGAAATAAATGCAGGGGCAGGACACCAAAGCGTGTATCTTAAATACACCAATAAGTAGGATACATATAATATAACAAGGGAGTGCAACAACTCTGTGACAGCACTAATAATAACCACTCAGAAACAGTACTTCCTTAGCCAACGTAACAGCCAAACTGGGTTGTGCACTATGCATCAACCTAGGCTAAAATAAGGCGTGAATAATTCCTAAAGCATACTCAATTAAAGTTAATAAACACAATGCTGTCTTTCTCACTAATAAAGTCTAGCAGTGGCATAAAAGGTACTAGGAAACTAGGCAGAGCGCAAGCATGCTCGTAGCCTACTGTCTCCCCTTGAACAGATTTCCCTTATGTTACGTTAAGTGACTTGGAGGCTCTCTTGGTAAATCCAGATCTCTAGTATCTGGTCTTGCCCTATCGCTCCACAAAGGTCAACAAAATGGGGTAGCAATCATACAGGTAAGAGTAGGCAAAAGCCCTTTACCGGTATACTGCTACACTCGCAAAGGAAAATATGCACAAGGGTTATAGGCTAGCTAGCTTCGTCGATGTTGTACAGGCTCTGACTTGCCACATACATAACTCAGACAACGACCAAAGATACCTTCCACTGTCTAGCATTAAATGATGGGAAAGAACAGCTCAATAATTAGAAGCACCCCAACACTATGATACAATTTGACTATGACTCTAATAATCCCTAAAACTAGTGCAAACATATATGGAGAGCTGGTGCTGGTAATACGACTGGCCAACTATGGAAGTCATATGCAGAACCAGAAGGGATAAGTAATTGAATAAAGAGAGAAGTATGAAAATGAAGAAGTTCAGAGAGAGAGAAAGTAGTACAGGGGTTAGATTGGGGGACAGATTGCAAAGGACATGTAGGACCAAGCACGCCATGCCAAGCTCTGCAGGAGAAACGCGGGCAGGAGCCCCCCCAGCACTAACAAAGGCAGCAGCACCCAATCACAGACGACTACGTCATGAGGAGCAGGCGTCACGTGACGCGCCAGGCCCGCCGACCACTCACAAGCGTGAGAAACTCCTCCGAGCGAGGGAGGCAAACGTACATACACACGTACATACTACCACCTCACTGACTACCTCGCTCTTTCTCCTTTAACTTCACACAATGCATCTTATATTCTATCAATGATATAAAATACTTCCAAGTGTCACAGACAAGAATAAAGATCACCACTGCTCTGTCTGTGACAACATGAACTCTATGAAAGAAAGAACATCGTTCTACGATTATTGTAGCCCATTTCACTGCCCTGGCGAGCGCTAGCGAGTTACGAGTGCATTCTGGCAAGCTGGCCAGCGTAACACCATACCAGCTCAGCACCCTTCTGTCCACTCTGGGTGACAAATGTTCCTGCTGCCCCACTCTCTTACGTGTCTCTTCATTCTTCAATCTGTCTCTACGAGTAACCCCACACATACTCCTCAAGCAGCTCATCTCCATCACACCAGCTTTCTTCTCTCCTTTTCCTTCTGAGTACATGTCTCAGCCCCATACATCACTGTTGGCACAACAATTCCTTGATACATTGCACTTTTTACTTTCATTCCGAGATTTCTCGTCTTCCACATACTTCCCATTGCTCCGAAAACCTTCCTTCCTTCCGAATATATACCGTATTTCAATTCAAACTGGAGGAGGCGTATGGGTTTGTCTGAGACCCTCTCTCTCTTTCTCTACACACTCCTGTATGTCGGTCACTGTATCTCATATTGTCTCTCCCTCTGTCTTATAGTAAGGTGCTATTAATAATATTGTAACACTGTAGGCAGTTAGTAGAATAACAAATACCCACGCCAGTGTTTTCCCCCTTCCGCAACCCTCTCACTTACCCCTCTCCCCCACTCCCTCTCTCTCACACACACAGACACAATCGTTCGCCGTTGTTCAAGGATAGCACCTGCCATTATTGTGTCAATTTATTAAAGCAAATCTACGAACATTTGGAGATATTTTATTATATCATATAGCAATATATGCATTTGTATTATATTTATGTTTCATTTGTCTTGTTTAATATATGTTCTGACACTGATATAGCCGAATTCAGATTTACCAATCACAAATCCTGAAAGACACCTCCTTACTACACCAAGTATTGCCAGATAAAACATGAGTCCCAGAGCGAGGGTGGGCCTGCTGGATCTTTGACCGACTGTACTTGTCCAGTAAGGTATAGCCAAGGTATGTGTATCTTGGGTATAGCAGGGTGAGTGGTTCTATGATGTAGGTAGTTGAGGGTGTGTGATATTGTATTTGTAAGGTAAAGCAGGTTTAGTGGTTATATGCTGTGGATAGGTGACATTGTGTGTGGTATTACTAAAGTATAGAAGGGTAAGTGGTTCTATACTTTGGATTGCTGGCTTTGTATGTGGTACTTTTAAGGATCACCAGGTGGCTTATAATCAGCATGGAAGACTGACTTTGGAGGATTATATCTGGGTTACGTTAATACATTTTTCTACCTGGGTTTTAGGATTTCCGCGGAGTGTGCTGCAGAATCAAGTTTGGCTGAAAGAATAATAAGGTAGTAGAAAATGGAGAGATATTCTTCTTACTGGTTATGAAAGGTCCCTATACAAATGATGTTCTTTCGCATGATCTTATCTATGGAATTTGTGTGATTGAATTAAGAGTATAGTTTGTTATGAAGTCATTAATTCATCTGACTAATCAACTGATTTCTAACAATCTTCTATTCACACTCTTATCCAGTCATGCTAATTTTGATTCCATATATAAATATGATGCTAAGAAACAGAATGTGTGTTGTCCAGTGGAGTTCGTATGTGGCATATTTCAGACGTGAACTGATACATAGCTATATAGTGATGTATACATGATACAGTTTCGCAATAGATAACTCCTCGTGGCAGATTATTCCAAATGCTTACGACACAGTCAGTTGAAAAATAAATGCTTGATCTGACTTGAATCGCTGCCCATCAATCTTGAAGCCATATCCTCTTATGTAATGCGAGAGGTCAACTGTGAAGTACTTGTGAACATGCATATTATCATGGCTCATGAAGATTATATATACTTCAATTGAATCTCCACTCATTTTGTGCTTTGACAGGCTAAACAGATTGTGATTGTTAAACTTTGCTGTTAGGAACGAATAGAATAGACCGATTAGAACATAAGTATAACAAATGCCAGACACGAAATAAGGCGCATATAAAATCATGGAAAGAATGAAGGCATAAAAAATCGTATTTATAACTAAAAAAAAATACTTAAAAGTGGGTCTGTAGCATACATAGATATACAGAAGAGAGATACTACAGTACATACATAGTTATGTTTGTACCGGTACTGTAATGTCGCACGAATGATCGAGAACACCGAGGACCGAGGACAACCAGGTGTTACGACCGGCACTACGAAATAAACAAGGGCACTTAATGATGGACTAGATGATAGGCTATATCTGCAACAACGGTACGCTAATTCCAAAACCCTCGAACTATTACGCCGGTGAACAAAAACACTTAAACCCCTTCAGAGTTAATCTACTGGATAACGGGGTATCAATTAACTAGGTTTTAGTGCACTTCTACAAAGGCTTTCCGATGATGGCAAAGCCAACTCACAACAGGAGTACTTACGTTATGAAAATGCTCTTAAGTAATAACAATGCTTGAATAAACTATATAAGATTTAATAAAGGAATATATACTTACGTTAACTTTAGTGTGAGTCAGTACTCAACACTAAACTCTTCAATGCTCTATGAAAACACTGGAAGTCTAGTCCTACAGCAATCAGATATGGAATCTTCTGAAAAGGTCTGATGCTCTAAGATGCTCGTTAATATAGAACAGAAATAAATGCAGGGGCAAGACACCAAAGTGTGTATCTTAAATACACCAATAAGTAGGATACATATATATAACAAGGGAGTGCAACAACTCTGTGACAGCACTAATAATAACCACTCAGAAACAGTACTTCCTTAGCCAACGTAACAGCCAAACTGGGTTGTGCACTATGCATCAACCTAGGCTAAAATAAGGCGTGAATAATTCCTAAAGCATACACAATGAAAGTTAATAAACACAATGCTGTCTTTCTCACTAATAAAGTCTAGTAGTGGCATAAAAGGTACTAGTAAACTAGGCAGAGCGCAAGCATGCTCGTAGCCTACTGTTACCCCTTGAACAGATTTCCCTTATGTTACGTTAAGTAACTTGGAGGCTCTCTTGGTAAGTCCAGATCTCTAGTATCTGGTCTTGCCCTGTCGCTCCACAAAAGTCAACAAAATGAGGTAGCAATCATACAGGTAAGAGTAGGCAAAAGCCCTTTACCGGTATACTGCTACACTCGCAAAGGAAAATATGCACAAGGGTTACAGGCTAGCTAGCTTCGTCGATGTTGTACAGGCTCTGACTTGCCACATACATAACTCAGACAACGACCAAAGATACCTTCCACTGTCTAGCATTAAATAATGGGAAAGAACAGCTCAATAATTAGAAGCACCCCAACACTATGATACAATTTGACTATGACTCTAATAATCCCTAAAACTAGTGCAAACATATATGGAGAGCTGGTGCTGGTAATACGACTGGCCGACTATGGAAGTCGTATGCAGAACCAGAAGGGATAAGTAATTGAATAATGAGAGAAGTATGAAAACGAAGAAGTTCAGAGAGAGAGAAAGTAGTACAGGGGTTAGATTGGGGGACAGATTGCAAAGGACATGTAGGACCAAGCACGCCGTGCCAAGCTCTGCAGGAGAAATGCGGGCAGGAGCCCCCCCAGCACTAACAAAGGCAGCACCCAATCACAGATGACTACGTCATGAGGAGCAGGCGTCACGTGACGCGTCAGGCCCGCCGACCACTCACAAGCGTGGGAAACTCCTCCGAGCGCGGGAGGCACACGTACATACACACGCACATACTACCACCTCACTGCCTACCTCGCTCTTTCTCCTTTAACTTCACACAATGCATCTTATATTCTATCAATGATATAAAATACTTCCAAGTGTCACAGACAAGAATAAAGATCACCACTGATCTGTCTGTGACAACATGAACTCTATGAAAGAAAGAACATCGTTCTACGATTATTGTAGCCCATTTCACTGCCCTGGCGAGCGCTAACGAGTTACGAGTGCATTCTGGCAAGCTGGCCAGCGTAACACCCCGCCCAAGATGTGGGACGTTTCAGCCTCAGGTGAATTCCACATCTGACCAGACAGAATGCTCACCAACCCCGCATCACCCAGCTACTCTCCCAAGTTGTGAAAACAAGGCATGATCACAAACATAAAACACTGCATAATAAAACAAAATCTGCACAACACTTCCCCAAAATAATAGCATCATAATAATTATATCACACTCAACGAGCAAGCTTCACCAAGCCTAGCCTACTAAGACAACAACTCAGAGTGTCTTAGATTCTTGCTGTGACATGCTGCACTTATATACAATCAAAAAGAAAGAGTTTTATGTGAGGTTTTTATATTTTTTAATAGTGTTTTTGGCGGCGTTGCACTACATGGGCAAGTCTAATTTTTCTCCACTCTCAACTGTTACGACCGGGGCTACGAATAAAACAAGGGCACTTAATGATTGGACTAGTAATAGGGCACTATGCAACAACGGTACGCTAGATCCAAACCCTCGAACTTATATGCCGGCGAACAAAAACACCTATACCCTCCAGAGTTAATCTGCGATAACGGGGTATCCTTAACTGGGCATAAATGTACTCTACTTCAGGCTAACCCACACTGGTATAGCCTGATAACAAACAAGATGCAAGCTACGTTAAAATGCATAAAAAGGAATCTATGGAAAGATCAATTAAATCACTGCAAGACTTAATACAATAAAAAGATGCTTCAATACACTTACTCTAAACAACAATAAACTCTTCACTCCTATCTGAAAGAAAGTGAAGTATAGTCCCACAGCATAGACCTGGAAACTTCTGAAGAAAGTCAGATGCTCCTAAGATGCTCGTATCTTAAACTATATAAAGGCAGGAGGCAGGACACCACATGTGTAAATGGAATACACTAAAAGATAGCATATATAATGTAAACTGACACGAGAATACTATAAATGTGCAACGGTAGTAATGCTCGACACTAAAAGAAGTACTTCCTCATCAACGAAACACGCTGCTATGGTTGTGCGGCTCAGCAACAACCTAGACTAATAAATGCTGTGAATAATAATGCGTACATATCAAAGAGCTTATATTAAATACTAACAAGTGTCTACTCAAGTAATAATGTCTAGCTGGGATACTCTAGGTAAGGAACTGGGGTTGAGCAAGACAGGCTCGTAGCCTAGCGATGTCCTTAAGACTGCATCCTTTAAGTTACGTTAATTGACTGGGGTGCTCTCTTCATAGATCCAGATCACAAGTATCTGGTTCTATCCTGGCGACCCTCAAAAGACAAGCAAAGAAGCAGCAAAGTGTGGAACTGGAACAGGCCAAAGCCCTCAGTCAACACAATGCTGCACTCGCAAAAGACGCAGCCGAAGAGACAACCCAGGCTACCACAGGACCGGTCGAAGTTGTGTAGGTATAAGCAAACCGTACACACATTGGAGACAACGACTACAGTTACCTTATCCCAGTCTAGCATTAAATAAAAGAGCAGAAACACTAAATCAATAATGGAGACACACAGAGTTCTTAACCGATACTAACTAAGAACCCTCAAAGCTATTCTAAGTACATGTAAATATCTCAGAGGACGGCGCATACAATACAATGGGCCGGCTATGGAAGCCGTATGCAGAACCCAAGGGGACAAGTAATTGAATAAAGGTGAGGAGCAATGGAAAAGAAGAAGGTCAGAGAGAGAGACAGTGGTAAAGGGGGTGATCGGGAGAGAGTATGCAAAGGGATGTTAGAAGCATGCGCGCCAAGCCTGTCCTGAGGAGGACAGCTCCTGGGAACCCTCCTGGAGGAGGTTAGTTACACCGGAGCCCGCAAGGGAGCGATGGTCGGCCAATCACGGGCCGAGAGGTCACAAGGCAGCAGGCCCCTAGGACGCGCCAGGAACCACCAGCCAATCAAAGGCGAGGGAAAGCCCGCGCGAGCAGGAAAACTCCTCCGAGCGAGGCAGCACATACATACACACGTACATATTACCACCACGCTCTCGCCTCTCTCTCTCTCTCCTTAACTCTACACAATGCATCTTATATTCTATTAATGATATAAAATACTTCCCGTTGTCACAGACGAAAATAAAGACCACCACTGGACTGTCTGAGACAAGGCGAGTACTAGGAAAGAAAGAACAACATTCTCTGATAACTGTAGCCCATTTCGATGTCCCTGGCGAGCGCTAGTGGCTAAAGAGAGGCGATTCTGCCAACGCTGGTTGACGTCACACAACCAACCACTGACTGAACGGCGAGGGTTCTCCTTCAAACATACCCTCCCGTGACAAACAATCAGCCAGAACATTATCAGTGCCCTTAACATGCCACACATCCAACTTGTGTTCCGGCAGCAAAACAACACCTGACACTGATACACTGCCCAGTCCATCACAAGACTGGCACTTCTCTTCGCTCTCTCCGGCAACGGGGCTGCCAATAACCTGTCACTATTTCCACCTTAGTGATAAACGAGGCAGCCCCGATGCGGTCTATGGGGTCGTCAACTCTGGGTAATGGATAGGCGTCTGTCAGGGATAATGCTTCCACACTTGCAATCAACATACACACGGATCTTGCCACTTAACTCAGGTTGCAAAGTTACTGGCAACGACCACTCACGATATCCCTTATCCCTCAGACCCTTTTTCCATATGTAGTCTAGCTCTGCTTTCACGACAGACTGTTGAGCAGGATTTATACGGTAGGGAACTAACTTGAGCCTTGCACTGTCTCCAGCCTCCATGTCGGATTCTACCCCGTACATCAGGCCTGGAGAAGCAACAAACATGCGGATGTACTGCCACAGCCTAGTAAATAACTTCTCTTGGCGCTCAGGAACAAGAGGTTGCAACTTATCTCGAAGAACAACATGCCTAGTGCCCTCCCACAACCCAGCCGAGACCGTAGTTTCTACACTATAGTCTCCCTCCTTCTCCACCTTTGTCCCTAGAACAGCCAGGTCATGAGAGGGACAATCTGTACCACCTGTGCAGTCACTCCCATAGTTCATAATGGCTAAGGCTTCCCCGCTGATACCGTACATGCGCACCCCCGCATTCCTTGCGACTACATCTGCCTGCGCAGCATCACCGCCTTCAGCAACATGGCCAGACACAGTCGGTCTATGGTAGGGCTGTTGCATTTTACTAGGGCAGCATTGGGAGGCTATGCGACGGCCGGGCACATCCACTCCACAGCCAACCTCACCAATCTGCTCAATGTCCTGATTCTGACCACCACCCTTAGCAGCCATGGGTCGACCCTGACCTGACAACCATGCCAAAGCCTCGTCGCCCACCTTGAACCACTGAAACAACGAGGCCAACGGTTTACTAACACTCAAGTGACCTGCCAGCGGAACCTCGTGCACCGCATGAGTTGTGAGGCCTGGGTGCTCGGCACAAACAGTGGGGTATGGACCGAGCAGGTGCTGGAGTGCTGCACACTGCTGCTCAGGCAGGTGCTCTAGCGCTTCCACAGCCACCTGACTCGTGTCCCCCGCCCACTGCTCCACCGAGACATGACAATCCCAACTCTCCTCCACCTGTGCCCCACTGCCCCCCTCTCCTTCTCCACCTTGGCCGCTGCAGACCAACACAGGGACAGTAGGCTGCTCAGGTGGTTGCCTCACAAACTCCTTTAACAGGTTCACACGACATGCTTCCCCGTCCTCGAGTTAAATAGCCCCGTTCCCACAACTCTCAAGACTAAGATCTTCTAGTTGCCCATGGGAACTACTCTATCTCGGAGTGCCATCACGCCCTACTATGTCACTAGGGGGGACAGGTTCTGGGGCCACTCCGGAGCTCATACTGAGTGAAAGTACCGAGTCACCAAGGAGTGTCGCTGGATCCAAACTCTCAACCTGACCAGCCTTGACGTTCTCCTTCCGACCCTTCCTCCGCTGGTCTAGAACTTGGTGACTAGGCTGTGACACCTGAGCGGACTGAGATCTCTCGAGCCCCTCTTGCCCCTCCCTACTCGTGTCGGCCGCCCTCTCGGCAACGACTAAGGGTGGGACCTCGGAAGTGGGCACCGCAAAGTCATTGCCGAGAAGGAGGTCGACCCCCTCAACAGGCAATTTCTCCACCACCCCCACGTCCAACTCCCATGTCCCACCGTCCACCTCAAGCTCTACTCTGACCAGCGGGTAAGACCGCGTAGCATTGATACCTTGAACCACCACAACCCGAGCCACGTTAATAGGCTTGCCAGTGAAATTCTTGACTAGTGTCTGGGAAGCGCCCGTATCACGCAGCAATTCAAGCCTATGCTCCACACCAGCCCACCTCACAGTGCCGTGCCCCCTATGACCACAAAAAACATCACGGATGGGTGACGAGCCCTCCTGCTGCTTCTGCACCGGCGATGACTTCGCAACCGACTGTTTACCCCGGGCAAACGCGGAAGACCTCAAAGAAACGCCGATGTTGCTCACTAGTGACACCACTGCTGTAGGCGGTGCGCTCGGACATGAGCGCGCAATATGCCCCTTCTCATGACACTTGAAACACTCCACTTCGCTCTTGGACTTCCTCTGAGGTGAGGAAGGGCCCTGGCCTTTCTTAAACGGGAAGGGTTTCGACTTGGGTTCATAATTGGCAACAGTACTCTTAAATGGATAATTGTTTGTGTCATTAATTCGGGGGGTGGAGTGGTACGCCCCTGGTTACCTGCCTCAGCTCTCTGTGCAGACCCGCACCCACGAATCAATGACACCCTAAGGTCAACCAGCTCAGCCGCCTTCTGCAGAGTTTTTGGTTGCTTTTCTTTAAGGTTAAGAGTCAAGTAACTGCCAGTAAATTTAAAAAATTGTTCCAGCAATACTAATTGTTTTACTGAATCAAAAGTATTTGCCTTCTCCGACCTTAACCAATTTTCAAATGCATCTGACAGCTCTCTAGCGTGTTCCTGGAAAGTACTTTCCTTTCTTTTTGGAACCGCCCTAAACTTCAGCCTATAGGTCTCTGGCTGTAGCTCATACGCCCTCAGGACAGCCTCTTTCAACAACTCGTAATTCACACAGGAATCTAGGGGCAAAGAATCGTACGCCTTGAGTGCTTTCCCCGTCAATCATGAAGAAACAAGGGCTGCCCACTTCTCCTAGGGCCATTGGTGCTCCTGGCACTTTTTCTCGAACTGGAGAAAAAATTCTGTAACTCCTAACTCATCAAACACTGGAACCAACTTAAGTAGATGCGACAGGGACTGGTCATGGGCTCGACCCCCCTGGGCGACCCGGTTCCTTGTCACCTCTACACGAGTTTTCTCTAGGTCAACATCGGCACAATACCTCTCAGACTCCTGGAGGATGCCTTTAGGCACATGGACCTTTTTGTTTTATCTGTGTTTTTCCTTCCTCCGTTCATTGTCTCTTTAAAAAAAAAAAAAAAAAAAAAAAAAGACTCAAACTTGCACTCAGACTCTTGCTCCTGCTGCTGCTGCCTGAGCTCAGCCTCATACTTTCGCTGCTCGAGCTCAGCCCTCTGCTTCTCGAGCTCAGTCTGTTGCTTAAGTTTGGCGAGCTCGAGCTGAAACAACATCTCGGCAGACAAACCTTGAGGAGGGGGTGCTACTATCGGGGACCCACCCCGTGAATCACCTAGAGGCATACCCAACCGCCAGCGGGCATCGGCCTGCGGGAACGTACTCGGCTCCGGAACCCGAGGGGGCGCCACGGTAGGAGTTGAGTGGAATGGGGGCTGGGACGAAGGTGCCCCAGCTCCCGCTCCACCCGAACCCCTATGCACCCCACCCAGCACAGAGGCAACCAGCTCACCTCTCGACAAACCGCTAGTACCGGGAAACCCTAAGACCGTGGCCACACACTGCAGTCCGTACCGGTCTAGCCCCGACACACGATCCGCTGACACAGTCTCCTCCAAAAATATCCGAGCATCCTCCTCATTGTTCACCACTCAAACGCCGCATAACAACTCCACCTTCTCCACCTCCTCACCTGCCTCTCGCACTGTGCCCTCACTATGCTCAGACCCGTCCAGTGACATGATGGAGTCAACAACAAAATTCTCAGTCAAGACAAAAGTAGCCAAACTCTTGCGTAGCTTTATTCACCAAAAAATATTCGAAGATGTTCTTGAGTGCAATACTAGGTCACCAATAACTCCAACAAGTTCTATATATCCTCAAAACAATGTCTACTGCCAACAATGCGAGAAATAAATTCAACCCCAAATGGCAATAAGATTTCTCCAAAAAAAACTGCAATATTCAGTTCACTATATTCTGGTCTAAGGTCGCCATTTGTTACGACCGGCACTACGAAATAAACAAGGGCACTTAATGATGGACTAGATGATAGGCTATATCTGCAACAACGGTACGCTAATTCCAAACCCTCGAACTATTACGCCGGTGAACAAAACACTTAAAACCCTTCAGAGTTAATCTACTGGATAACGGGGTATCAATTAACTAGGTTTTAGTGCACTTCTACAAAGGCTTTCCGATGACGGCAAAGCCAACTCACAACAGGAGTACTTACGTTATGAAAATGCTCTTAAGTAATAACAATGCTTGAATAAATTATATAAGATTTAATAAAGGAATATATGCTTACGTTAACTTTAGTGTGAGTCTGTACTCAACACTAAACTCTTCAATGCTCTATTAAAACACTGGAAGTCTAGTCCTACAGCAATCAGATATGGAATCTTCTGAAAAGGTCTGATGCTCTAAGATGCTCGTTAATATAGAACAGAAATAAATGCAGGGGCAGGACACCAAAGCGTGTATCTTAAATACACAAATAAGTAGGATACATATATATAACAAGGGAGTGCAACAACTCTGTGACAGCACTAATAATAACCACTCAGAAACGGTACTTCCTTAGCCAACGTAACAGCCAAACTGGGTTGTGCACTATGCATCAACCTAGGCTAAAATAAGGCGTGAATAATTCCTAAAGCATACACAATGAAAGTTAATAAACACAATGCTGTCTTTCTCACTAATAAAGTCTAGCAGTGGCATAAAAGGTACTAGTAAACTAGGCAGAGCGCAAGCATGCTCGTAGCCTACTGTCTCCCCTTGAACAGATGTCCCTTATGTTACGTTAAATGACTTGGAGGCTCTCTTGGTAAATCCAGATCTCTAGTATCTGGTCTTGCCCTGGCACTCCACAAAGGTCAACAAAACGAGGTAGCAATCATACAGGTAAGAGTAGGCAAAAGCCCTTTACCGGTATACTGCTACACTCGCAAAGGAAAATATGCACAAGGGTTACAGGCTAGCTAGCTTCGTCGATGTTGTACAGGCTCTGACTTGCCACATACATAACTCAGACAACGACCAAAGATACCTTCCACTGTCTAGCATTAAATGATGGGAAAGAACAGCTCAATAATTAGAAGCACCCCAACACTATGATACAATTTGACTATGACTCTAATAATCCCTAAAACTAGTGCAAACATATATGGAGAGCTGGTGCTGGTAATACGACTGGCCGACTATGGAAGTCGTATGCAGAACCAGAAGGGATAAGTAATTGAATAAAGAGAGAAGTATGAAAACGAAGAAGTTCAGAGAGAGAGAAAGTAGTACAGGGGTTAGATTGGGGGACAGATTGCAAAGGACATGTAGGACCAAGCACGCCGTGCCAAGCTCTGCAGGAGAAATGCGGGCAGGAGCCCCCCCAGCACTAACAAAGGCAGCAGCACCCAATCACAGATGACTACGTCATGAGGAGCAGGCGTCACGTGACGCGTCAGGCCCGCCGACCACTCACAAGCGTGGGAAACTCCTCCGAGCGCGGGAGGCACACGTACATACACACGCACATACTACCACCTCACTGCCTACCTCGCTCTTTCTCCTTTAACTTCACACAATGCATCTTATATTCTATCAATAATATAAAATACTTCCAAGTGTCACAGACAAGAATAAAGATCACCACTGATCTGTCTGTGACAACATGAACTCTATGAAAGAAAGAACATCGTTCTACGATTATTGTAGCCCATTTCACTGCCCTGGCGAGCGCTAGCGAGTTACGAGTGCATTCTGGCAAGCTGGCCAGCGTAACACAGGGACGACGATCGAGGACTGAGGGCAGACAGTAACATAAATATAGATCCGAGCAGAACCAATAATTTGAAAAAAGAGCATTCCGTGAATTCCAAATCCAATACTTTGAATGTTTTCTATGCAAACGCTCGTAGCATACGCAATACATTTTCAGATTTAGAGGAACTAGTGTTTACGGAAAATTACGATGTTATTGGCATAACAGAAACTTGGCTCAATACAGAAGACAGAGACTTTTTAGCAGAGTATTCACTTCCCGGTTATGTAATGTTTGAGAAAAGCTGAATTAATAGAAATGGAGGTGGAGTTTTATTTGTTATCAAAGAAAGCCTTAACCCAACCCTCTTGTCAAAACCTCAAATTGTGAACGTCGACACATCTTTTGTGCTAATAAAGAATATTAAAGGTACAAAAATAATACTTGCACTAAAATACAGACCTCCAGCTCAATCAGTGCAAACAGACCGTGATTTTTATGAGCAAATTGCAGACTTAAGTAACTCGCATGATACCGTAATTTTTGGCGACTTCAATTTACCTGTGACCAAGTGAGGAGATAGTATTACTTCACACTCTGGACAAGACCTGTATGCAAATTTGCAAGAGAGCTCCCTATATCAATTTGTTAGATCTCCAACCCGTGGAAATAATGTCCTTGACCTTGTACTTTCAACAAAAGAAGAATTGATAGAGAATTTGAATGTCGGTGATGAATTCAGTAACAGCGACCATCGTACGATAACTTTCAGTTTAAAGTTTACTAGTAACGACCCAAATAGCAGCATCGAGAAAGTCCCTAATTACAAGCAAGCAAACTTTCGTAAACTTAGGGCAATGTTTAAAGAAACTGACTGGAGCTTTTTAATTAACAATGACGACATGAATACATCTTGGGAATTATTCGCAAACACTTACCTAAAAGCAGTGCAAGACTGCTTACCATCAAAAATACGGCATCTTTCTAAAGCTTTTCTAAAGTTTTTGAAACTATTCTTGCTTCCAAATTTCTTAAGCATTTCTCTTCTCATAATCTGCTCTCAGATCGCCAGTATGGCTTCCTTAAGGGTCGCTCTACTGGTGATCTTCTTTCATATCTTACTAACTCTTGGTCATCCTCCTTTCGGGACTTCGGTGAGATTTTTTCTATTGCACTAGACATATCGAAAGCTTTCGATAGAGTCTGGCACAAATCTTTAATTTCTAAACTACCCTCCTTCAGTTTCAATCCCTCCATCTGTGCCTTTGTCTCTAATTTCCTTTCCGGCCGTTCCATAGACGCGGTTGTGGACTGCCATTGTTCACTTCCTCACCCTATAAACTCCGGTGTTCCTCAGGGCTCTGTCCTATTTCCTATTCTCTTTCTAATTTTTATAAATGATCTCCTCAACTGTACCTTAATTCCCATCCATTCATACGCAGACGACTCAACCTTACACTACTCCATTAGTTTTTCAGAACGCCCCAGCCAGCAATCCCTTAACGACAAACGTAATGAAGCCATAGAACTCTTAAATTCTGATCTAAATACTATCTCTAATTGGAGCAGAGAAAACCTTGTTACATTTAATGCTTCCAAAACCCAATTTCTCCATCTATCTACCCGTCAGGATCTCCCAGCGGACTATCCCTTATTCTTCAACAATACAAAAATCAACCCTTAATCTTCTCTCAATATTCTTGGTGTCTCTTTTTCTTCTGCTCTCATTTGGAAGGACCATATTACCAGTCTTGCTAAGGCAGCCTCCCAGAAGCTGGGTGTGCTCAACCGCCTTAGGGGGTTCTTTTCCCCTGCACAGCTTCTTGCTCTGTACAGGGGCACAGTGCGTCCTTGTATTGAGTATTGTTCACATGTGTGGGGAGGTTCCTCTCACACCACTCTCCTAGACAAAGTTGAAAGGAAGGCTATCGTATCATTTACTCCTGTCCACTCACCAACTCTCTGCAATCTCTCTCTCTCCGCCGCAATGTTGCATCTCTCTCGCTATTCTATCGCTACTATAATAATCAGTGTTCCTCAGAGCTTTCCCAGTGCATACCACCTCCTTTACGTAGGGCACATGGTACCCGTCTTGCAACTCAATCCCACCCCTACTCTGTGCAACTCTCTAACCCAAGAGTGAAACGTTACTCTCAAACTTTCTTCTACTCAACAGCTGAGCTCTGGAACTCTCTCCCAGAATCAGTCTTTCCCTCTTCCTATGACTTAAATTGCTTCAAACTCTATGTGTCCAGGCATTTTGGTTCGATCGTCCCTTGATTTTGGCCCTGTCAATCTTTCAACTATGGGGGAGGCACTCGCTATAGGCAATTCTGCCTTTTGCCTCCCTCAATCACATAGAAAAAAAAAAAAAAAAAAAAAGTACAGGCCATAATGATAAGCCCAAATGGTGGAATAAAGATATTTCAAACTGTCTGCTTGCTAAAAAGTATGCTAATGATAGATTAAAACCCTCACAAAATGACGAAGAACGGGTGAAATTTGTAGAACTACGACGCAAAGCCAAAAGGTTAATTAAGCAAAGTAAAAAGACCCTGGAGTTACATTTTGCGAATCAAAGTAAAACAAACCCAAAAGAATGTTATAGTTATATCAGAAAGAAGAGAGTAGTTACTTCAACTGTAGGACCGTTAGTCGATGAAAATGGAGAATATACCAAAGACGAAGTACAAATGAGTAATGCCCTCAATACCTTCTTTGCATCAGTTTTTACGACAGAAGACCTCATTGATATCCCTACAGCATCGCCGATTCAGATAGATCATTCTGATGTTCTAAGCAATATCACCATTACAGAGAGAGAAGTATTGAAATGTTTAGATAAACTCAAGGTAAATAAAACGCCCGGACCTGATACAATCTCACCTAGAGTTCTAAAGGAAGCTAAGGATGAGCTCTCCAAACCACTGACATTGCTATTCAATAAATCCTTGCAGTCTGGAACTATGCCTGATCAGTGGAAGCTAGCTAACATAACACCGATTTTTAAAAAAGGCAGCAAATCCCTACCCAGTAACTATCGTCCAATTAGCTTAACCTCAGTTTTATGTAAAATGCTAGAAACGCTCATAAGAGACAGACTCGTAAATCACTTAGAGGAAAATAACATACTTAAAGATACTCAACACGGCTTTCGTAGCAAACGTTCCTGTTTAACAAATCTCTTATACTTCTTCCACGATATCCTCAACCTCCATGATGAGAGTAAAGCTGTAGATATTATATACCTTGATTTTCAAAAAGGCCTTTGACAAAGTTCCCCACAAACGTTTACTGCTAAAACAAAGAGCGCATGGAATACAAGACAGTGTGTTGAAATGGAAAGAAAATTGGCTCCGCGACAGGAAGCAAAGAGTAGTCATAAACGGTAAGGCATCTAAATGGACCAATGTAAGTAGCGGGGTACCCCAGGGATCGGTACTAGGACCAATTATCTTTCTAATTTACATCAATGACATAGATGAGGGTCTCACCTGTCTAATCTCAAAATTTGCTGACGATACAAAAATTGCAAATAGCGTACTCTCAAAAGAACAAGTTGACGATATGCAACACAATCTAGATAAGTTGTCACGTTGGGCCCAAATTTGGCAAATGAGTTTCAATGCGGATAAATGTAAAGTACTACATATCGGATACCAAAATGAGAAAGCAAACTATTCGATGAATGGCACTCAGCTTAAGAATGTAAACAGAGAAACCGATCTGGGAGTAACAATATCGAGTAACCTAAAACCGAGTCAACAATGTTCAGAAGTTGTTAAGAAAGCAAACAAAATAATTGGCTTTATAGGCAGGTCATTTGAGCATAAATCCAAAGAAGTTATCCTAACCCTTTACAATTCCTTAGTCCGCCCTCTTCTGGAATACTGGTTCAATCCTGGTGTCCTTATTACCAAAAAGATATAGACAAGCTAGAACAAGTTCAACGTAGAGTTACCAAAATGATACCTAGCCTAAAGAACAAACCATACGAGAGGCGTCTTAGAGAATTAAATCTATTTCCTTTAACCCAGCGCAGATTAAGAGGCGACTTAATTCAAGTGTTCAAAATCATCAAAGGCATCGACAATATGAACTGTAGTAAGTACTTCACTATAGACCAATCTAATTACACGCGGGGAAACGGTTGCAAAATTATCGGTATATCTTTTAACTCGCACGAATCTAAGAATGTCTTCTTCAATCGAGTTGTCAACTTGTGGAATGGGCTTCCCCGAGATATTATAGACTGCAGCACCGTTGATTCATTTATACTTCGCCTAGACAAATGTCTTGCATCAAACCCGCATCTGACTGCGTTTGTAAATGAATAACTTTATTTTATGCCCCCCTCAGTTACTAACCCATCTGTCCCCTACTAACTTCCTAATCCTGCCATGAACATTAGTTCCAGGGCAGTAGTTCCCTTTCCAATGTTCCCTTACCCACTCTAAACCACTGTTTGGACAATTGATCCTCAGTGTTTTGGAGGACAAGCAGCCCAGAAGGGTCACCAGACCTGTTGTTGCTTGATTTCCTTTGTACTCCTTTGTATGTATGTGTGCACTTATGTCGGTTATGCCGGATAGCATATGTGTATGAGTATGTGTTTATATACAGGATTTAATTGTCTATATACGCACGTGGGAATTTGTTCACGCTAGTATGTATTTTCGCTCATATTTGTATGCTCGTTGTTAGGTATGTACTGTATATATCTGTAAATAATTCATGTAAGAAAAGATGAGTGTGAAACTGTATATGAATATATGCGTAGAAATAGCGATATCTCTATATACACGTTATATGCCGTGTACACAATGCATAGGTACATGTATAAGTATGTATGTACATGTATTTGAACGTGTTTAGTAGTGTATTATATGTAAATATGTTTGTATACGTGTACATTAATGGAAATTTATATTTTACACTTGCACTCAATATATCTTTGATGTAATTATGATTGAATTTATATTATACTTAAATATTGTAAGCTAAGCTTACCTTTTCATGCTAACATTAATTTACATCATCCTTTTCTTCATCTACTAGATTGTAAAATGGGTATTTTCAGCTATTAGGGCTGCCATTCGTTAAGTAAACCGTTTATTATTATCTATCTCTCTATCTATTGCTCGACGCCGTGATCCCCGAAGGGGTGGCCACGAGCGAACCGCCCCCATGCACCTCTGTCCCCAGTCAGTCGACGCCCCTCCCCCCAACCAGCACCGCCTTCGTTCATATACTTCCTCACTCCATCCTTCCACCTCTCTTTCGGTCTACCTCTCCCTCTCTGTCCCTCCACCTCGCTCTCGTACACCCTCTTAGTCATTCTCTCGCTTTCCATACGTTCCATATGGCCGAACCATCTCAAGTTGTTCCTTTTCACACTTTCCAGCACATCTACCTCCACACCACACCTCCTTCTTACTTCCTCATTAGTCTGTCTATCCCTCCATGTAACTCCGCACGCACTTCTTAAGTAATTCATTTCCACTGCTCTCACTCTTGGTCTGAGTCTCTCAACCAACGTCCATGCTTCGCTTCCGTAAGTCAGTGCCGGGATTACCACACTGTCATGCAAGGACTTCTTCACTTCCATACTGACCACCCAATTTCTTGTTACTGCTTTCAGCGTTCCTACAACCCTCTTCCCCTGTTGTACCCTCTCCCGCACTTCTTCATCCATAATCCCATCTTTACTCAACACACTGCCCAGATACTTAAAAGAGTTGACGGTCTCCATAGCCTGACCGTTCAGCTTCACCTCACACTCTGTGACTTCACCCCTTTCGAAGACCATAACCTTGCTCTTCCCTGCATTTACCTTCAAATTCCGTTTTTCGCACACTGTTCCAAACTCATTTACCAGACCCTGCAACTCCCATTCATTATCACTCATCAGAACTGTATCATCCGCAAACAGCAGTATAGGTAGCTTCCACTCATTTCCCTCCCTTTTCAGCGATACACCAACATCAACTGCTCTTGATAGTATTTCTTTCATGACTCCATCCATACATACAGTAAACAACCACGGGGACATCACACACTCCTGTTTCAAACCAACATTCAGGTCAAAGAACTCACTCTCCTCACTCTCCACACATACTGCCGCCTTTGCACCCTCATACATGCTCTTCACTGCTTTCAGCAACTTGCCATCTACTCCGTATATTCTAAGTACTTTCCACAAACCTTCTCTATCCACTCTGTCATAGGCCTTCTCTAAGTCCATAAAGGCAACATACACCCTTTGTTTCTTCTCCAGATATTTCTCCACAACACAATTCAGGGTAAAAATCTGATCTACACATCCTCTTCCCTTCCAAAACCTCCCTGCTCGTCGCCTATCCATTTCTCCGTTCTCACTCTCACTCTCTCAATCATTACCCTACTGTATACCTTCCCTACTACGCTTAGAAGACATATTCCTCGGTGGTTACCACACACTCCTCTTTCCCCTTTGCCCTTATATAGGGGGACTATTATGCCAGTCTTCCAGTCATCGGGTGCACTCCCCTTCTCCCATGCTAGTTTGCACATTTTTCATACCCATTCGATCACTATCTCACCACCATACCTCAACATGTTCCTGGTGCTTTCCCCAACTTCACTCTTTTTATGGCTTCCCACACTATTATTATTATTATTATTATTGTTATTATTATCATTATAGATATAAAGATATAAGCCTATTCACGCTTCCATGACGCCATAATGATACACCTAATCCCAACATGGGGGCAGTGTGTAATTAACCTTGCTATATTAAATATACACAAACACGGATTAGATTAATCCAGCCAGCCCACCAAACAACAGCTGATTCTGCCCAACATCAAAGCTATTTACTTCAAACTCACTAATTGCCAGCGAGAAAAGTAAACACTGAAGTACAGGCTCTATGGAGGTGATGAAGTGTGCCGATATGGTGCTATGTTATGATTGTGATGGATATGTAGTGTGGTGTTATGTTATGTGAGGATTATGTTGTGTGGTGTTATGTTATGTGAGGATTATGTTGGGTGGTGTTATGTTATGACTATGGTGTGTGGTGTGCTGATGTGGTGTTATGTTATGTGATGACTATATAGTGTGGTGTGCTGATGTGGTGTTATGTTATGTGATGACTATATAGTGTGGTGTGGTCTATTGTGGTAATATGGTGTATTGTGACGTAATTATTGTTATAATAATTACGTCACATTACACCATAAATCCGTAAAGTCAACAAGGACAGCTTAGGTCGTGTTGACAAAGTCGTGTGTGTGAATGAGGCACAAGGTGTATTGTGACAGTGTGATGACTTGGTGATTATGCTGTGTGTAGTACTGTGATGTTTGATATAGGCTGTAACATGATCGTGAGGTGTAATGTGACAGTGTGATGGGGTGTGATGATATGATGATTATGTGGTGCGTAGTAGTACTGTGTTTTGTTTTGTACTGCAGTGTGATATGGTTCTCTGACGTAGTAAAGGCGTTATGTAATAATGGTCTAACCTAATATGACCTATTTGAATAAACATTTGTTGTTTGGTAAAGAACGAGAAAACAAAACTAATATAGTATTAAAGGCATTTCTTGAGTTTATTATTTACCAATTGACAATTATATGTCGTTCCTAAACAAAACCGAAAATCTAAAAAGGAAGGATGAAGGGTTAGTGACTCTAACCGACAAAATACACACAGTAGTTATAAAAACATTTGAACACATCTGGGATATATATACATGGAAGGCTATAAACCAACACATTCATTGTGCTAATTTTGCCATCTAAGGAACTAAGAATCTATATTACACAATCAAAAGATCAACTATCTTCTTCATTTGGATTTTGTTTTCTATCTCACATGAAGACATCATGAATACATATATATAATAAACAATATTTTGATAATACTAAAATATAATTAAACGCAGTCATCTTACGTAGCCCATTATTTGTATAGCTGCTAATTCATTTACAAAGACCACCAGTTTTGATATTTTTATATACTATATATATATACCGGTATATATATATATATGTTTCTAATCTCTCAGTGGGGTTCGAACCGCCGACCGTCAGGACGATAGCCAGCGCTTTAATCAACTACACCACGGCTATCGGCTATCGTCCTGACGGTCGGCGGTTCGAACCCCACTGAGAGATTAGAAACATTTAGTGGCTCACGTGTATTTGAGATATATACTTAATATATATATATATATATATATATATATATATATACCGGACGGTGTTCCTCCTGTTGTTCTCAAAAACTGTGCTTCCGTGCTGACTCCCTGCCTAGGCAAACTCTTTCGTCTCTGTCTATCCTCTAACGTCTTCCCTTCATGCTGGAAATTTGCTCACATTCAACCTGTCCCAAAGAAGGGTGCCCGCTCTCAACCCTCCAACTATCGTCCAATTGCTCTCATCTCTTGTCTTTCTAAAGTTTTTGAAACTATTTTTGCTTCCAAATTTCTTAAGCATTTCTCTTCTCATAATCTGCTCTCAGATCGCCAGTATGGCTTCCTTAACACCTTAAGAGCGGCCTAGGTGGTAATTTCTATGTACCGCCCAGCGGTTTTTTTTTTACCCTAAATAGGGTTGTTTCCGTGCTCATTTTCATGCATAAACAAGACCCAGAGTGTAAAACAAGTATCTATCCCTGAAAGGGCGTAAACAGAGCTTTCCAATGACACCCGAACCATCCTTGTACGACCACTGGTTCTCTTGCAACGATCGTGCAACACGAGTGCAAAAAACCTAAAATAAGGTAATTTCCGTACATAATTCCCTGTGTAGCGAGTGAGAAGAGGGGGAGGAAGTTAGAATACAGTTCAGTACACCCGCGGTGGTCGTGGGGAGCGGTCATAAGGTTACTACGCTCGTCCCACCGCTCAGCTCTCTCTCTCAGCAACATTACGTGCTGAAAATGGCACTCGACAGCTGTCGTGCATCGCCACATAGTCCAAATTTATTTCACTCGACATATGTTGCGCGCCGCCAATAAGGGGTTAAGGGTTGCTCTAGTGGTGATCTTCATTCATATCTTACTAACTCTTGGTCATCCTCCTTTCAGGACTTCGGTGAGACTTTTTCTATTGCACTAGACATATCGAAAGCTTTCGATAGAGTCTGGCACAAATCTTTAATTTCTAAACTACCCTCCTACGGTTTCTATCCCTCCATCTGTGCCTTTGTCTCTAATTTCCTTTCCGGCCATTCCACAGCCGCGGATGTGGACGGCCATTGTTCACTTCCTCACCCTATAAACTCCGGTGTTCCTCAGGGCTCTGTCCTATCTCCTATTCTCTTTCTAATTTTTATAAATGATCTCCTCAACTGTACCTCAATTCCCATCCATTCATACGCAGACGACTCAACCTTACACTACTCCATTAGTTTTTCAGAATGCCCCAGCCAGCAATCCCTCAACGACAAATGTAATGAAGCCATAGAACTCTTAAATTCTGATCTAAATACTATCTCCAATTGGGGCAGAGAAAACCTTGTTACTTTTAATGCTTCCAAAACCCAATTTCTCCATTTATCTACCTGTAAGGAACTCCCAGCGGACTATCCCTTATTCTTCAACAATACAAAAATCAATCCTTCATCTTCTTCTCAATATTCTTGGTGTCTCTTTTTCTTCTGCTCTCAGTTGGAAGGACCATATTACCAGTCTTGCTAAGGCAGCCTCCCAGAAGCTGGGTGTGCTCAACCGCCTTAGGGGGTTCTTTTCCCCTGCACAGCTTCTTGCTCTGTACAGGGGCATAGTGCGTCCTTTTATTGAGTATTGTTCACATGTGTGGAGAGGTTCCTCTCACACCACTCTCCTAGACAAAGTTGAAAGGAAGGCCTTTCGTTAACTCATTAACTCCCGTCCACTCACCAACTCTCTGCAATCTCTCTCTCTCCGCCGCAATGTTGCATCTCTCTCGCTATTCTATCGCTACTATAATGATCAGTATTCCTCAGAGCTTTCCCAGTGTATACCACCTCCTTTACGTAGGGCACGTGGTACCCGTCTTGCAACTCAATCCCACCCCTACTCTGTGCAACTCTCTAACCCAAGAGTGAAACATTACTCTCAAACTTTCTTCTACTCAACAGCTGAGCTCTGGAACTCTCTCCCAGAATCAGTCTTTCCCTCTTCCTATGACTTAAATTGCTTCAAACTCTGTGTGTCCAGGCATTTTGGCTCGACCGACCCTTGATTTTGGCCCTGTCAATCTTTCAACTATGGGGGAGGCTCTCGCTATAGGCAGTTATGCTTTTTGCCTCCCTCAATCACATAGAAAAAAAATCAAAAATAAATACCATATATATACAGGGTGTCCCAGGAGGAAAGGGCATAACTTTGCGAAATGATAGAACAAGATATTCTAAGCATAAAATATTCTATAACAAAAAGTCCAAATTTCAACCGTTAAAACGATATTGAAGGTTTTATGTAGTGTCCTCCCCCGCATCACTGTAATGGACTCTTCCATGTCAAATAATTTCCAACTACTCCAAAGTGAGCTAATATATCTATAAACATTTTGCAACTTACAAAATTATAGTGTCTTTAAAATAACATGGTAAAATAATTGCAGAAAGATGGAGGTGTAGTAGGCACTAGAACAGCTAGACTAGCCATATGGGGGAATATTGAAGAAAATACCATTTTCAAAATGCAATATCTCTATACCAGTCGAGATTTGGACTATTTGTTATAGCACATTTTAGGCTTATAATATTTTGTTCTATCATTTCCCAAAGTTATGCCCTTTCCTCCTGGGACACCCTGTATATATATATATATGTATATATATATATTGAGTATATATCACAAATACACGTGAGCCACTAAATGTTTCTAATCTCTCAGTGGGGTTCGAACCGCCGACCGTCAGGACGATAGCCGTGGTGTAGTTGATTAAAGCGTCGGCTATCGTCCTGACGGTCGGCGGTTAGAACCCCACTGAGAGATTAGAAACATATATATATATATATATATATATATATATATACATATATATACAGAGAGAGAGAGAGAGAGAGAGAGAGAGACTCCTGGACACCCCCATAGGCAGTTTTAGATTATAATAGGTCATTATTTATAATTCGGTTATTCTTGGGATTGGCTCTGATAAACAATGCTAACAAAGCATGGCATACTACTTTGTTTGCATTATTCATTAAGAAATAATATAAATGATTATGCCTATATTATTAACTGGGAGAGAAATACGAACAAACAACAATGAATGGGCATAATGTGCAACAAGGTCACACCATATATAAACATAGTAATATTTGATACAGAGTACTTAATACAATAAAAAAAAAACAATATGTTTACTGAGCGGAACCGTGACGGTTCCTTGTTTCTCTTGGTAGAAGTGAAGGAAAGTGGTAACGGCAGATCTGGCGAATCCACTATGTATGGATAAGGGAGTTGTAGGATTAGCATCGTGACGGTGACTAACAGCAATTAAATGAGGAATTTACAGGGAGGGGCAAGTGATTGGTGAATATCGAGGTGATATCCGATCTGCTTATTACTAATATTAATAGTTTCTGATGGAACGGGGGAGCTGAAGTGATGAGGAGAGAGAGTGCTGCCATCGAGAGAGACTGCTGGCATCCTGGCCTTCTCCTCTCGGGTATCCCTGTGGGCGTCATGGCGAAGGCGTTACTCTGGTCGTCCTCTTCTCTTGTAGTTTCGTCCTAGGGCGGCACTCTCCTGCAGGTATGGAGGTGGGGTTGGGGAATTCTCTCACCGATTGTGGATTTTCCTGGGGAGCTGCTCTTGCCACTCACGCCTCAACTACTGCTCAAATTAGCCGTCATTATGGTTGAGGATGTACTTCAGCTCCTGAAGCTCCACACAGTCGTTTAAGTTGTCTTCCTCCTGCGGCTCGGAGTTGGGCAGTGGACTGGGATCTTCAAGACACTTTACTTGGTTGGGCTTGTCGTACCTCTGTTGTCTGTTTCTCTTTCTTATAAGATCCCTAAGTCTTTTAGGCCAGTCTCTGTTGCCATGAGGGTGGGTGGCTGCTGAGGATGCAGAGAGGAGGTTCTATTCCCTTGTCAGGCTTCCTAACCAGTGTGCTCAAATATTCGAATGTCCGAATGAGAGGCATAGATAGGCTGGGGTTATAAGAGGTCTCTAAGAATTAGAGAGAAGTAAAGACGGAAAACAAGAGCAAAGTAGAAGAGTAAAAGGTGGAGGGCCGTCCTCCTTGCTGTTCTTCGTAATATGTTTTTCTTCATTGGTGAGTCAGGCGCCAGCACTCAAAGAGCAACTGTGTCACGGTGTGGTGGAGAGGCAGCTGATGTGGGTGAAGGTGGGAGAAGATGGTATTGATGTTGATCGCAGGCGGCTTGGTGGTGTTGAAGGTCTTAACGAAGTAGGTTGTTGATGTTGAAGGTCTTGCTGGTCTTTTTGTTGGAGATTGTTCTCTTGATCTTTTCTAATTGTCTTTCGAAGGTTCGAAGATCTTCTACCTGTTGTGGTGATAATAGAGGGTGTGTGAGTGTTGTTGTTCTTGTTCTTGTTCATTCCGCTTATGTTGAGTTTTTCGTCGGGTCTGGATTGGCGTTTTGATTAATGGTGTCTGAGGGGTTGATGGTTGTTCTTTCCCAATCTTATTCTCTTGTTGTTGGTTATCTTGTTCTTCATCTTCTTCGTAATCTCCATCTTGTTCCTCATTATTATCTTCTTCCTCATATATAATCTCCATCTTGTTCCTCATTATTATCTTCTTCCTCATATATAATCTCCATCTTGTTCCTCATTATTATCTTCTTCCTCATATATAATCTCCATCTTGTTCCTCATTATATCTTCTTCCTCATATATAATCTCCATCTTGTTCCTCATTATTATCTTCTTCCTCATATATAATCTCATCTTGTTCCTCATTATTATCTTCTTCCTCATATATAATCTCCATCTTGTTCCTCATTATTATCTTCTTCCTCATATATAATCTCCATCTTGTTCCTCATTATTATCTTCTTTCCTCATATATAATCTCCATCTTGTTCCTCATTATTATCTTCTTCCTCATATATAATCTCCATCTTGTTCCTCATTATTATCTTCTTCCTCATATATAATCTCCATCTGTTCCTCATTATTATCTTCTTCCTCATATATAATCTCCATCTTGTTCCTCATTATTATCTTCTTCCTCATATATAATCTCCATCTTGTTCCTCATTATTATCTTCTTCCTCATATATAATCTCCATCTTGTTCCTCATTATTATCTTCTTCCTCATATATAATCTCCTCTTGTTCCTCATTATTATCTTCTTCCTCATATATAATCTCCATCTTGTTCCTCATTATTATCTTCGTCCCTATATAATCTCCATCTGTTCCTCATTATTATCTTCTTCCTCATATATAATCTCCATCTTGTTCCTCATTATTATCTTCTTCCTCATATATAATCTATCAATTGCCAGACGACTTCACATCCGAGGGGATGGCCACGAACGAAGCTTCTCCATCGAGGAGTTCGATTTTCTGTTTGTGTTTTTTTTCTTTTCGGGAGAGGGTTGCTAATTCCCACCCACCCATTGTAGCTTATAGTATGTGAGGTGCATATGAAGTGTTATCGTACTATTTGGAATGACTGTGGTTGTTATTGTAGTATGAAACCAGGGTAATCAGCTTGACCATGCTAATCAGGGGTTAGCATTCATGTTTAAATGCGACACTGGTCTACAGCACCTCTGATGTCCGACATTGCAGAGAGGGGTTGGAAGGCCATGGGGGTGAGCGTCAAATAACTTGGCCAGTGGGGTATTGATCCCTGGGCCTCCCGTGTACAACTCTAGAAGGCTAGCGACTACTCCACGCCAGAATGGGTCTTGCAATCATGAAATTAGGCAAGTATTCGTTGAGGGTTAGTCATTGTTTCTGAAACTTGAGCGAATAATAAATATTGATGACTAATAAAAACGGTTGTAAGTAAAAAAAAAAAAAAAAATGGGCTGTCATTTAATTATGTATAATGTTATGGAGCAAAGGCATAGGAACTTTACAAACTCAGGTAAAGGATAAAGACAAATCACCATGTAAAGAAACGCATAGTAAGGTAGTGGCAATGGCGGATATATCCAATAATACAAGAGTTTAAGGAATAAAGTACAGCACTCACTAGAGCTAGTATTTAACCATGCAAACATGAAACATCATTCCTAAGCAAAATACAATCGAATATTGCTATCCGGAGTAAACGAAAATTGCGCCATCGTTCTGAACAGGTTAGTAATACAGCTGATGTATTCTCCAATTAACGGACACAAATTATGTACGAAACATGTAATATTTGTGCTCACTACTTTGTTTACTTATTTTTCTTTGCAGGTTGGAGACTTTTATAGTTTGGGG
The DNA here is from genome assembly GCA_032716605.1 of Paralithodes platypus. NCBI lineage: Eukaryota > Metazoa > Arthropoda > Malacostraca > Decapoda > Lithodidae > Paralithodes > Paralithodes platypus. Next base: position 35,507,084 of record CM064485.1, on the reverse strand, counting down.
AGCTAGGGTAATTAGTTGATTAGTCAATATGTGTTAACAACAACTAATTGATATAGTATCGTGGTACTATCAAAAATACAGAAACAAGTCATAAATCTAAACCAACGAGAGAGAGAGAGAGAGAAATCTTATGAGATGAACGTCGTGAGAGAAAATTAAGCAATACTATAACTTATTTTCTTTCACAATAGTAAGCTACATTATAATAAGGTTATAATAAGGCATCAACATTAATATACTACCTTATTAAAACCATACCTAATTAACAAGCCCCATAATGATACTGTTCGACCATATTATTCAGTCATTATAATTTGAGATACGATAATTTGAAGTTTTCATTATAAACAACTATCGGCTTCATTTAGGCGTTAATTATAAAAACTAGCAAGTGATTATTGGTTGACAGGTATGGGTAATTTGGATGTCAGTACTTGGATATGTCATGATAAGAAATGGGTATGTGGATTGCAAGGTAGTATTTGTGAGCTTCAATATACTGTATTGATAAGTGGATATCAGTTTATTGTTGTAAATTAACAAATATGTGGATGTCAAGTCAATAATATGTGAGTATCAGAGCATAAATTTGTGAATATCAGTACATTGATATATGAATGTTAATGTATATGCATGTGTATGTCAATGTATGAATATGTGGATGACAAGGCATGGATATGTAAATATTAATCGGTGTGAATGTGAAGGTATTAAAACGTGGATGTCAGTGTATGGATATGTAGGTGTTACCCCTTCAGTACCGGTGCCATAATTTTTACTTTATTCTGGCTACTGTTGGAAGTGTTTATTCAGTTTAAACAGGGCCTCCAGCAATTACCAGGCTTCGAACTATATAACTTAACCCTTTTTACTACCACAGAGCCTTCTTAAAATAAGACAAAAATCAACTAACTCTAGCTAAAAGATAATTAAACAGACGTCGCTGGTACAGTAGGGCTTAACGAATGGATGTGTACATAAGAGAGCATGAATATGTGGATGATAAGCTATGAATACCCAAAACTGTATATTAAAATACCTTTTTAACTCCATAACTATGAGACATCCCTTTTAAGTTGAAATAGGTTATCTAGTTTCAAACAGAATATATTAAAAGGAATGTCTCATTGTACAGACAGGGTTAGAGATGCAAGAGGAAATATTGAAGAAAACAAATAATAGCTGGAAAATTGGATCCACAATACGAAAAAGCAAAGTCTGTATAATACAAACAAAATAATAAACTAGTAAAAGAAAGTCAGGAAGTATTAGATAACTGAATATATATAATAGCTGGATACAGGAAGAGCTAGCTCATAAAAGTTAGATAATTACATAAAATGTGTTCGACATGAACAACATTAATGCTAAAAGAAATCAAGTGAAGATAGATAATTATATGAGTGAAACAGTCAAAAATAAAATTCAGATAAATGAAAGAAATATAGCTGAACAGATAAACAATGGTTCAAAAGTGCCAGGTGATGCCAAAGAAAAAAGAATGTTATATATGAAACAAGTCAGATATAGCTAAGAAAAAACTAGGCGCTGAAAATAGGAATCAACATGCGAGTGGGGTTAAACAAAAGCCTCGGACGAACCAGACAATGAGCCAAAGGATTACAAAGGAAAGCAAGCACCAACAGTTAAAGATTACCCGACGCCCACTATGAGCCACTAATGTCGGTGTGTTTGTGGAGGCTCACTCTTCCGGGAGGCTTAATCTGCCAGAACTTTCTTGTTTACACGGGGAGAGCGATACCGGCATCACACCAGTGCTTTTACCTTCAACAACTCATCCGCAACTTTGCAACTCTTCATCCACAACTTTGCCTTATTTTATCCACAACTTTTGATCCACAACTCTGTAAATCTTGACAACTTTGCAACTCTTGATCCACAACTTTGCAACTCTTGATCCAAAACTTTGCAACTCTTCATCCACAACTTTGCAACTCTTGATCCACTTTGCAACTCTTGATCCACAACTTTGCAACTCTTGATCCACAACTGTGCAACCCTTGATCCACAACTTTGCAACTCTTGATCCACAACTTGTCATCTGCAACTTTACAACTCTTCATCCACAACTTTAGATCTGCAACTTTGCATTGCATTATTATATCCACAACTTTCAACTCAACTTTTTATCAGCACGTTTAGATCCGCAACTTAATACACAACCTTTGACTTACAACTTTTGATCCACAACTTTGACTTTGGAAATACACTGTTATGGGATTTTTTTTTTTTTTTTTTTTTTTGTATTACAACTACTCCCTCTCGGGCATAGGTTGAGAGCCTGTACATACTACCACTGAACACGGTGAAACCTGTTAGGTCTCGTTCCAGTCTAGGGAGGTAGACATACAAAGGAGTACAAAGGAGTACAAAGGAAATCAAGCAACAACAGATCTAGTGACCCTTCTAGGCTGCTTGTCCTCCAAAACACTGAGGATCAAGTGTCCAAACAGTGGTTTAGAGTCGGTAAGGGAACATTGGAAAGGGAACTAATGTCCGTGGCAGGATTAGGAAGTTAGTAGGGGACAGAGGGGTTAGTAACTGAGGGGGGGATAAAATAAAGTTATTCATTTACAAACGCAGTCAGTTGCGGGTTTGATGCGAGATATTTGTCTAGGCGGAGTTTAAATGAATCAACGGTGCTGCAGTCTATAACATCTCGGGGAAGCCCATTCCACAAGTTGACAACTCGATTGAAGAAGAAATTCTTAGATTCGTGCGAGTTAAAAGATTTACCAATAATTTTGCAACCATTTCCCCCGCGTGTAATTAGATTGGTCGATAGTGAAGTACTTACTACAGTTCATATTGTCGATGCCTTTGATGATTTTGAACACTTGAATTAAGTCGCCTCTTAATCTGCGCTGGGGTAAAGGAAATAGATTTAATTCTCTAAGACGCTCTTCGTATGGTTTGTTCTTTAGGCTAGGTATCATTTTGGTAACTCTACGTTGAACTCGTTCTAGCTTGTTTATATCTTTTTAGTAATAAGGGCACCAGGATTGAACGCAGTATTCCAGAAGAGGCCGGACTAAGGAATTGTAAAGGGTTAGGATAACTTCTTTGGATTTATGCTCAAATGACCTGCCTATAAAGCCAATTATTTTGTTTGCCTTCTTAACAACTTCTGAACATTGTTGACTCGGTTTTAGGTTACTCGATATTGTTACTCCCAGATCGGTGTCTCTGTTTGCATTCTTAAGCTGAGTGCCATTCATTGAATAGTTTGCTTTCTCATTTAGGTATCCGATATGTAGTACTTTACATTTATCCGCATTGAAACTCATTTGCCAAATTTGGGCCCAACATGACAATTTATCTAGATTGTGTTGCATATCGTCAACTTGTTCTTTTGAGAGTACGCTATTTGCAATTTTTGTATCGTCAGCAAATTTTGAGATTGTACAGGTGAGACCCTCATCTATGTCGTTGATGTAAATTAGAAAGATAATTGGTCCTAGTACCGATCCCTGGGGTACCCCGCTACTTAAATTGGTCCATTTAGATGCCTTACCGTTTATGACTACTCTTTGCTTTCTGTCGCTGAGCCAATTTTGAATTCATTTCAACACACCGTCTTGTATTCCATGCGCTTTTAGTTTTAGGAGTAAACGTTTGTGGGGAACTTTGTCAAAGGCCTTTTGAAAATCAAGGTATATAATATCTACAGCTTTACTCTCATCGTAGAGGTTGAGGATATCGTGAAAGAAGTCTATGAGATTTGTTAAACAGGAAAGTTTTTTACGAAAGCCGTGTTGAGTATATTTAAGTATGTTATTTTCCTCTAAGTGATTTACGAGTCTGTCTCTTATGAGCGTTTCTAGCATTTTACATACAACTGAGGTTAAGCTAATTGGACGATAGTTACTGGGTAGGGATTTGCTGCCTTTTTTTAATATCGGTGTTGTTGTTGTTGTTGTTGTTCCTCAAGCTGCCTGGCCGAACAGCCCCAAGGCCCGGAATAAGGCCAAGGCCATAATCGAGCGCCCCCAAAGAACCCTCCCTGCCGACCACAATAAAGCCTGGGTGACCGAAGCCACTCCATGGCGGGGAGCTAAGGAGGGTGCGGAAACGCCCGGGAAACCAAAGCCTCACCCAGGGCTTACGTTGGCTAGCTTCCACTGATCAGGCATAGTTCCAGACTGCAAGGATTTATTGAACAGTAATGTCAGTGGTTTGGAGAGCTCATCCTTAGCTTCCTTTAGAACTCTAGGCGAGATTGTATCAGGGCCAGGCGTTTTATTTACCTTGAGTTTATCTAAACAATTCAATACTTCTCTCTCTGTAATGTTGATATTGCTTAGAACATCAGAATTATCAATCTGAATCGGCAATGGTGTAGGGATATCACTGAAGTCTTCTGTTGTAAAAACTGATGCAAAGAAGGTATTGAGGGCATTACTCATTTGTACTTCGTCTTTAGTGTATTCTCCATTTTCATCGACTAACGGTCCAACAGTTGAAGTAACTACTTTTTTCTTTCTGATATAACTATAGAATTCTTTCGGGTTTGTTTTACTTTGATTCGCAATATGTAACTCTACGGCCTTTTTACTTTGCTTAATTAACTTTTTGGCTTTGCGTCGTAGTTCTACAAATTTCACCCGTTCTTCGTCATTTTGTGAGGATTTTAATCTATCATTAGCACATTTTTAGCAAGCAGACAGTTTGAAATATCTTTATTCCACCATTTGGGCTTATTATTATGGCCTGGACGCCGTATTTCCGATGGTATGCAGTCTTGCACTGCTTTTAGGTAAGTGGTTTCAAATAACATCCAAGATGTATTTATGTCGTTGTTGTTAATTAAAAGACATGTGAAGCACCCAGTCACAGCTCGAAGCAGCCCAATCTCTGAAGCTGCTCTGCCCCCGCGCCTCACTGTCTTAACCCTCAGACTTGGACCCTCACTCTCACTACCTATTGAGCAATTAATTCACTAGGCATTGCTCCCCTGTAGCATAGCATATTTTGAATATGGGAATATTCATACAGTGCTATTTAATCAGGGAATAATGAGGGTATGTTTTGGGCGTTTCGGTGGGCTTTGTGGTAATGCACTGATACTAGGCATTGCACAAATTCCATCCCAACAATATCTTCCCATTGACATATCGAGATTTGAACACAGGTCCATTAGATTACCAGTCCAGTGGTAATACCACTGAACCACACCTCCCAATATATATATATATATATATAGAGATATATAGAGATATCTATCTATTGCCTGATGCCGTTATCCCCAAAGGGGTGGCCATGAACGAACCGCCCCCATGCACCTCTGTCCCCGGTCAGTCGACGTCCCTCCCCCGAACCAGCACCGCCTTCGTTCATATACTTCCTCACTCCATCCTTCCACCTCTCTTTCGGTCTACCTCTCCCTCTCTGTCCCTCCACCTCGCTCTCGTACACCCTCTTAGTCATTCTCTCGCTTTCCATACGTTCCATATGGCCGAACCATCTCAAGTTGTTCCTTTTCACACTTTCCAGCACATCTACCTCCACACCACACCTCCTTCTTACTTCCTCATTAGTCTGTCTATCCCTCCATGTAATTCCGCACGCACTTCTTAGGTAATTCATTTCCACTGCTCTCACTCTTGGTCTGAGTCTCTCAACCAACGTCCATGCTTCGCTTCCGTAAGTCAGTGTCGGGATTACCACACTGTCATGCAAGGACTTCTTCACTTCCGTACTGACCACCCTATTTCTTGTTACTGCTTTCAGCGTTCCTACAACCCTCTTCCCCTGTTGTACCCTCTCCCGCACTTCTTCATCCATACTTTACTCATCCATCTTTACTCAACACACTGCCCAGATACTTAAAAGAGTTGACGATCTCCATAGCCTGACCGTTCAGCTTCACCTCACACTCTGTGACTTCACCCCTTTCGAAGACCATAACCTTGCTCTTCCCCGCATTTACCTTCAAATTCCGTTTTTCGCACACTGTTCCAAACTCATTTACCAGACCCTGCAACTCCCATTCATTATCACTTATCAGAACTGTATCATCCGCAAACAGCAGTATAGGTAGCTTCCACTCAATTCCCTCCCTTTTCAGCGATACACCAACATCAACTGCTCTTGATAGTATTTCTTTCATGACTCCATCCATATATACAGTAAACAACCACAGGGACATCACACACCCCTGATTCAAACCAACATTCAGGTCAAAGAACTCACTCTCCTCACTCTCCACACATACTGCCGCCTTTGCACCCTCATACATGCTCTTCACTGCTTTCAGCAACTTGCCATCTACTCCGTATATTCTAAGTACTTTCCACAAACCTTCTCTATCCACTCTGTCATAGGCCTTCTCCAAGTCCATAAAGGCAACATACACCTTTTGTTTCTTCTCCAGATATTTCTCCACAACACAATTCAGGGTAAAAATCTGATCTACACATCCTCTTCCCTTCCTAAAATCTCCCTGCTCGTCGCCTATCCATATCTCCGTTCTCACTCTCACTCTCTCAATCACTACCCTACTGTATACCTTCCCTACTACGCTTAGAAGACATATTCCTCGGTGGTTACCACACACTCCTCTTTCCCCTTTGCCCTTATATAGGGGGACTATTATGCCAGTCTTCCAGTCATCGGGTGCACTCCCCTTCTCCCATGCTAGTTTGCACATTTTCCATACCCATTCGATCACTATCTCACCACCATACCTCAACATTTCCCCACACACTCCATCTGTTCCTGGTGCTTTCCCCAACTTCACTCTTTTCATGGCTTCCCACACTTCTGACCTCCTGATCCCCACCTCCTCCTCCACTACTTCTCTTCTTCTCCCTCCCATACCATATCCAGCTATGTTTGCTGGCTCTTCATTCCTTACATTTAGCAACTCATTGACCATAATTGTGCTAGAGTAACTGAACAAAAAGCAATAGCCTACAATGCATACACAAGATAAAAAACACATGAAACCTTTAATTACTTTAGAAACATCAGAAATCATGCCAAAGTTGTATTAAATCTAACTAAATCAAACTTTCTCCACAAGCAGGCAAATAAACTTCTAAATAATCCAAATGATAACAAAATATTTTGGTCTACTCTTAACTCATTCAAATCCAACTTCACTACTGCTTCATCCATTCCACCATTAAAATCTCCGACTGGCAATCTTGTAAGTGATCCACGAGGTAAAGCTAACCTTCTTGCGGATGTTTTTTCCACCAACTCAACCTTAGATGAAATAAATCAAGATGTCCCTGTACTTAATTTTAATTCGCCTGAAATTCCCTCACTTAAGATCCACACCAGACATGTCAAAATTATTTTGCAGAATCTCTCAGTAGATAAAGCTCCTGGTCCAGATGAAATTCCTCCAATAGTACTTAAAAATTGCTCCTTGGTGCTCGCTCCTGTATTGGCAAAAAAAAATCCGTCTGTGTACTCATACCTCATGCTTCCCAGTATCCTGGAAAGAAGCAAACATCCATCCAGTTCCTAAAAAAGGTGCCTCTTCAGATCCATCAAACTACAGACCAATAGCTATAACTTCCACTCTTGGTAAAGTCTTTGAAATTATATTAAATAATCACATAATTAAGCATCTTGAGAATAATAAATTAATCAGTGATAGGCAATATGGTTTTAGACGATGTCGATCAACTGCAGACATTCTTTGCCTTCTTACGCATCAAATCAACCAAGCTACAGACCAACATGGTGAAACACATACAATAGCACTGGATATATCAAAGGCATTTGATAGAGTCTGGCATCAATCCTTATTGTCGAAGATGTCACACTACGGCCTTGCATCATTAGTTCCACTAATTTCTTCTTATCTTCATAACAGAAAAATATGTGTAATGGTAGATGGCCTTTATTCTCAATTTCACTCAATAAATGCTGATGTTCCCCAGGGATCAGTTTTGGCCCCAACTCTGTTCCTCATTCATATCAATGATCTCATATCTACCACTCATAATCCAATACATTCCTACGCAGATGACTCAACACTCCACAGTTCCTTCACATTTACCAATTCTTTCACCCAACCCGATCTTATAAATTCAAAAATAAACTCTGCAATTTCTCTGAACCAGGACCTTTCTAGAATTAATGAATGGGGACAAAAGAATCTAGTTTCCTTTAATGCAGAGAAAACCAAGTACATTCAATTTTCTAACCGACAGAATCTCACTGACTCCCATATATTTGTTAATGACGTAAATATTCCCACTTCCCCTAGTATTGACATTCTCAGTGTAACATTAACTACTAACTTGAGCTGGACACATTATGTTAGAAGCATTGCTAAGAATGCCTCTAAAAAACTGGGACTCCTGTACGGAGTTCGAGAATTCTTCACTGACGAGCAGTTGGCCGTAATATATAAAAGTCATGTGCGTTCTCAGATGGATTACTGTTCACCTCTGTGGAGTGGAAGTGGAGTGGTTGCATTGAGGCAGTTGGACGAAATTCAAAATAAAGCTATTAGATTAATCAATAACCCTGCAATCACACAGGACCTTCCTACATTATCCATACAAAGAAACGTTGCATCCCTTGCATTATTCTACAGATATTTTCACAGCAATTGTTCCGAAGAACTTGCTTCAATTATGCCGCCTCTCCACATCTTTCCCCGTAGAACTAGGGCAGCTGAGAGCACCCATGAATTTACACTTTCTCCTCCACAATGCAGGACTTCTGCTTATCAAAATTAATTTATCCCCAGAACTACTACTCTTTGGAATTCACTTCCCTCGAGTTGCTTTCCACAAACTTACAATCTACAACAGTTTAAATCCAGTTGTTACAAATATTTTATGATTGGAGGATACCTTTAGGCACATGGACCTTTTTGTTTTATCTGTGTTTTTCCTTCCTCCATTCATTGTCTCTTTAAAAAAAAAAAAAAAAAAATACTCCCTCCATCTTTCGACTCTCTCTTGCTTCTCGGCTAGCATTCTCCCATTCTTATCTTTCACACCCTTACTGTTTCCCTTGCTGCCTTCCCTAACTTTTTTTACTTCTTTCCAGAACAGTTTCTTACTCTCCCTCCATTTTACACTCAGATTCCTTCCAAATTCCTCATCTACTCTTCTCTTACTTTCCTTCACTATTCTCTTCACCACCCTCTTGCTCTCCACGTACCTCGCTCGTTTCTGTCTCTCGAAATCTTCATTCCCTCTACTACCCAACCAGTCTCTATATGCTTTCTTCTTTTCTTCCACAGCTATTCTTACCTCTTCTGTCCAGCATGCTGTACCTTTCACTCCCCTCCCTCTTCTCCTCACTCCACACACCTCCTCACATGCTGCACATATCTCATCCTTAAACACCTTGCTTATCTCCTCCACTTCCTCCGTAACTTCCAGGTCGAACCCACCCAGTCATCTTTCCACTGCTCTCCTGTACTCCTCCCTGACTTCCTCCTCCTGCAACCTCTCCACCCTCCTCACCATTCCACCCTCCTCTCGCCTCCCTACAGCTCTCCTCACCCACTTCTTTTGTATCCTAACCTTAGCGACCACTACATAATGATATATTTATATATATATATATATATATATATATACATATATATATTATAGAGGAGGTGTGGCAGAGTGGTCTTGCCACTGGACTCGTAATCCAATGGACCCGGGTTCGAATCCCAATATGTCAATGGGAAGATATTATTGGGATGTAATTTGTGCTGTACCTTGTTTCAGTGCATTACCACAGCACACCGAAATGCCAAAACAAATACCCTCATTGTTCCCTGATTAAATAGCACTGTATAAATATTCCCATATTCAAAATATGCTACAGGGGGGCAATGCCTAGTGAGTTAATTGCTCAATAGGTGGCGTTCTGAGAGTGAGGGTCCGAGCCTGGGGAGTTAGACTGTGAAGCGAAGAGGCGAAGCAGCTTCAGAGATGGAGCTGGGTTCGAGCCGTGAATGGGTGCTTCGCATGTCTCACTCCCTAGACTGGAACAAGACCTCACGGGCCTCACCGTGTTCAGCGGTAGAGTGTAAAGGCTATCAGCCTATGCCCGAGAGGGAGTAGTTGGAATATAGAAGAAAAAAAAAATATATATATATAGTGTGTTGACTTTCGGTGTGAGCGTCCTGGGTTCGAATCCCCGGACTGCCACATGTGTTTGTTAATTTAATTAATCGAGTTTAGGAGTAAAGTTGGTTAGTGGAGAGAACATAATAATTAATGCTGGTTCAGTAGTAGTTTATCGAGAGGCCTTCCTTAGGGGTAAGTGCCCCATTAATTACTATTTCCATTCACATATATGCATAGCCTCCGATAGCGCAGTTGGAATGGTTGTACATGCTAATTAAGATTGGTATGCAGGATTTGAAACTGCATAATAAATCGTAGGCTTGTGCAACATTCTTTAACTGTCTTCGTGGTGCAATGCATAAGTGTGTTGATTTTCGGTGTGAGCGTCCTGGGTTCGAATCCCCGGACTGCCACATGTGTTTGTTAATTTCATTAATCGAGTTTAGGAGTAAAGTTTGTTAGTGGAGAGAACATAATAATATATATATATATATATATATATATATATATATATATATATACTGGTATATATATATATATATATATATATATATTTTGTTTTGTCAAAGAAAACATAAAGCAGAATTTTCACCACTTCCACCTTATATTACTACTGTATAAACATTTTCACCATTCACTACTACTGTACTGTGCTACTATTTACTACGTACGACAATTTTATAATTGCTGCCACAATTATCACAACTGTTTAATTGTGCCTTATAATTTTACAACTTTGTCTAACCCATGACCATCACCATCTATTAATATAACCGACATAATCACAATTATTACAATTTACACCATTCTCACCATCTCAATGCTGCCACCAACACGTATAATCTCACCATCTTCGCTACTATTCAAATAATAATCATCACCATACAATCACCATTACGAAAATCACCTCCACCCTCATCATCTACACTATAATCACCACTACCACCACCACCACCATCATTTTCTCCACCTATGATTGGATATGATGGGTACCTTAACTTTTCTTTTCCATTTCTCAAAGGATCGTTTTTTACCATTTTTGTTTTATATATAGGCACATCATCTCCCAAAGGATTTTGAATGAGATGTTGTGAAATCCAAGTTCACAAGAAAGACACCCAATTTCATTAGAATAAGGTGAAGATTGGTCGAGCTAAGAATAATTGATGTATTTTTGTTTAAATTAATGCATTCATTGCATTCAATTAATCCGAAGGAATGGTCGTGTGTGTGCAAGGAAGGTGGGGGGGGGGGGGGGGGAGTTTATAAGGTCTTAAAAACTAAGGAACGTTTACTTGTTTTCTCGTCATACACATTACTTGGAATGAAAATTCAACTTTTTAACCTATCTACAACGAGCTATCAATTATACACACCGTTCAACCGTTGGGATCTTCCCTTAAAAGATATTAAATAGTGGCGTCTTAAATGATCGTAAATATACTAGTGGGTGAGCGAAGTATATAATAATATGCCCTAAATTTAATCTTACGCCGACTAGAGAGTGAAAAAGATGTGTGTGTTTATGTGTATGTTTGTCACATATTTGAGTGTTTGTATGCTACAAATTACTGATATCGATAACTACAGTACATATCTGGCTACCAATTATTACGCAGTACCATATTTCTTTCCCATCCATCTACACACCAGTAGGCTACAGTAAACATACATCCGTGTAATTATGCAGTTTGGCCAACAGCTCCTTGATGAGAGAGGCATTATTTATGAGACTTTGTAAAACTTGAAGAGATTGATAAAATACACCTGCGCACACATATTATAGTTGTTACAGAGCTAAGTTTAACTCTTTCCTTACCGGCGCGCGTCTTTATCATTTTTGTCTAGCTCTATTTATACGATTTTGTACAGTTTATGAAGGATCTGTGGTAGTAAAAAGGGTTAAGTGAGATAGTTTGTTGCCTGTTTAGTCCTGGAAACTCCTTTTAAACTGAATAATATCGTCTAATAGTAGCAAGAATAAAGTTACAAGGATGGCACCGGTGTTGAACGTGTTAATGGCACTGCGATAGCTCCTAATTAGTAAAGAAATATAAAGATAAAACGTAGGCTTTAACTATCCAAATATAAAGATAAAACGTAGGCTTTAACTATCCAAATATAAAGATAAAACGTAGGCTTTAACTATCCAAATATAAAGATAAAACGTAGGCTTTAACTATCCAAATATAAAGATAAAACGTAGGCTTTAACTATCCAAATATAAAGATAAAACGTAGGCTTTAACTATCCAAATCATAAAGATAAAAACGTAGGCTTTAACTATCCAAATATAAAGATATGTTTACCATCCAAATATAAAGATAAAAACGTATAACTATCCAAATATAAAGATAAAATTGTTTAATATCCAAATAGTAAGTAGGCTTTTTACCAGGTAATTGCAAACGCACCTCTACGTACAGTGTTTATTGCAAACGCAAGTACAGTGTTTATTGCAAACGCACCTCTACGTACAGTGTTTATTGCAAACGCACCTCTACGTACAGTGTTTATTGCAAACGCACCTCTACGTACAGTGTTTATTGCAAACGCACCTCTACGTACAGTGTTTATTTTATAAGTCTTCCAAAATGTAGATTTAAGGGGGGTGACCTGCGTGTTTTCTCTCTTTTTCTCTCTTTCGCTGGCTTGTATCCATTCGGCCCCATTCAGTCTACTGTTTTAAAACGTTTATCCCCATCTAGGTGTTGATTTTTTCCTGGCGAGCGATAGCAAGCCAGCATTGTTTGGAGAATTCCAGCTTCGCCGTAGACATTTTTCTATCGAAAAATTTAAAAATTTAGCCTGCCATCTAAATCATTTATAAAAATATGCTGGCTCGCTACCGCTCGCCAGGAAAAAATCGATACCTGAATGGGGGTAAACGTCTTAAAACAGTAGGCTGAATGGGGCCAAATGGATACAAGCCAAAGAGAGAAGGAGAGAAAGAGAAAAAAAAAAAGCGAGGTGGGGGCCCCTTAAGTTTTGAGTGACACGATCAATTTCTTGGTGGCTTTGTATATACATTGATTAACCGCAAACGATGTTCAGTCTATCTTGAAGCTGTGTGTTAATGTTACTTATAATGAACTAGAAAATTCAAGGTTTAACCCATTCAGTACCAGGGACATCCTTTTCATCGTATTCTGGCAATTATTAGACGATTTTAATCAGCTTAGGAAGGACCTGTAGCAAAATTAAGACTTCAAACTATCTCAACAAACCCATTGAACTACCACAGATCCTTCCTAAGCTGCTTAATGTCGTCTTAATATAGCTAGAATTAAATATAAAACGTCGCCGGTACTCAAAGGGTTATTTATGAAAGGGTCTAACATCACTGAACATTTGCCTCCACTACAACCAAGTTTTGATTAAAATACTATTGTTGTGATACATCCGTGCCTGATCTAGTGTGATTTGAATCTTTACGCTACTTCTCATGTATACAATATAAGCGCGATATCCGCTTATGCTTCGTACCGTTTATTTGAATCTTTACGCTACTTCTCATGTATACAGTATAAGCGCGATATCCGCTTATGCTTCGTACCGTTTATTTGAATCTTTACGCTACTTCTCATGTATACAGTATAAGCGCGATATCCGCATATGCTTCGTACCGTTTATTTTATATTTTTTGTATTGCCGTTTCTTGCGGTATATTATAAATTTAATCATAGGATTAGATGATAAAATTATGTGACAATAATCTGAAATAACTAATATTCTACATGAGAGAGTAGTTAAGGTTGGGCAAGACAGGTGTGGCTACGTAAACCAAACACACTAGCAATTTACCACTTGCGAGTTTCAGGCTATAAGGAAGTTGGAGCCTTAAACATCGATATTAAACAGAAATACAATAATTATATAGGTTTCTGATGGCTAAAGGGTATTTTGAATTGGGTTTTATGTATTTATGAATGTATTACGACCGTATTTTAGCTCGTAATTCTGCTAAATAACGATGTCTACACCTCCAACTTCCTTATAGAACGAAACTCGCAAGTCGGCAATTTACAGTTTCACAAAGTTCAGAGAGAGAGAGAGTGAGAGTGTGAGAGAGAGAGAGATAGTACATAGCATGATTATTACAATATAGGAATAGGAGACAAAAGGACAAAATTACAATGGAATGTGTAGTAAAATATTATAGGTGGAAGTAATTGAAATCAAAACGTATTTTTAATAAACAATATATACTACTTGTATAAAACGAGAATATAATAAATGTTGCAATCTGAAGGAAATGTAAGAGTGTTTGATGTGTGAATATTGTAAGAGTGTTTGATGTGTGAATATTGTAAGAGTGTTTGATGTGTGAATATTGTAAGAGTTTGATGTGTGAATATTGTAAGAGTGTTTGATGTGTGAATATTGTAAGAGTGTTTGATGTGTGAATATTGTAAGAGTGTTTGATGTGTGAATATTGTAAGAGTGTTTGATGTGTGAATATTGTAAGAGTGTTTGATGTGTGAATATTGTAAGAGTGTTTGATGTGTGAATATTGTAAGAGTGTTTGATGTGTGAATATTGTAAGAGTGTTTGATGTGTGAATATTGTAAGAGTGTTTGATGTGTGAATATTGTAAGAGTGTTTGATGTGTGAATATTGTAAGAGTGTTTGATGTGTGAATATTGTAAGAGTGTTTGATGTGTGAATATTGTAAGAGTGTTTGATGTGTGAATATTGTAAGAGTGTTTGATGTGTGAATATTGTAAGAGTGTTTGATGTGTGAATATTGTAAAGTGTTTGATGTGTGAATATTGTAAGAGTGTTTGATGTGTGAATATTGTAAGAGTGTTTGATGTGTGAATATTGTAAGAGTGTTTGATGTGTGAATATTGTAAGAGTGTTTGATGTGTGAATATTGTAAGAGTGTTTGATGTGTGAATATTGTAAGAGTGTTTGATGTGTGAATATTGTAAGAGTGTTTGATGTGTGAATATTGTAAGAGTGTTTGATGTGTGAATATTGTAAGAGTGTTTGATGTGTGAATATTGTAAGAGTGTTTGATGTGTGAATATTGTAAGAGTGTTTGATGTGTGAATATTGTAAGAGTGTGTGTGAATATTGTAAGAGTGTTTGATGTGTGAATATTGTAAGAGTGTTTGATGTGTGAATATTGTAAGAGTGTTTGATGTGGAATATTGTAAGAGTGTTTGATGTGTGAATATTGTAAGAGTGTTTGATGTGTGAATATTGTAAGAGTGTTTGATGTGTGAATATTGTAAGAGTGTTTGATGTGTGAATGTAGAGTGTTTGATGTTGAATATTGTAAGAGTGTTTGATGTGTGATATTGTAAGAGTGTTTGATGTGTGAATATTGTAAGAGTGTTTGATGTGTGTGTAAGAGTGTTTGATGTGTGATATTGTAAGAGTGTTTGATGTGTGAATATGTAAGAGTGTTTGATGTGTGAATATTGTAAGAGTGTTTGATGTGTGAATATTGTAAGAGTGTTTGATGTGTGTTGTAAGAGTGTTATGTGTGAATATTGTTAGAGTGTTTGATGTGTGAATATTGTAAGAGTGTTTGATGTGTGAATATTGTAAGAGTGTTTGATGTGTGAATATTGTAAGAGTGTTTGATGTGTGAATATTGTAAGAGTGTTTGATGTGTGAATATTGTTAGAGTGTTTGATGTGTGAATATTGTAAGAGTGTTTGATGTGAATATTGTAAGAGTGTTTGATGTGTGAATATTGTAAGAGTGTTTGATGTGTGAATATTGTTAGAGTGTTTGATGTGTGAATATTGTAAGAGTGTTTGATGTGTGAATATTGTAAGAGTGTTTGATGTGTGAATATTGTAAGAGTGTTTGATGTGTGAATATTGTAAGAGTGTTTGATGTGTGAATATTGTAAGAGTGTTTGATGTGAATATTGTTAGAGTGTTTGATGTGTGAATATTGTAAGAGTGTTTGATGTGTGAATATTGTAAGAGTGTTTGATGTGTGAATATTGTAAGAGTGTTTGATGTGTGAATATTGTAAGAGTGTTTGATGTGTGAATATTGTAAGAGTGTTTGATGTGTGAATATTGTAAGAGTGTTTGATGTGTGAATATTGTTAGAGTGTTTGATGTGTGAATATTGTAAGAGTGTTTGATGTGTGAATATTGTTAGAGTGTTTGATGTGTGAATATTGTAAGAGTGTTTGATGTGTGAATATTGTAAGAGTGTTTGATGTGTGAATATTGTAAGAGTGTTTGATGTGTGAATATTGTAAGAGTGTTTGATGTGTGAATTGTAAGAGTGTTTGATGTGTGAATATTGTAAGAGTGTTTGATGTGTGAATATTGTAAGAGTGTTTGATGTGAATATTGTAAGAGTGTTTGATGTGTGAATATTGTAAGAGTGTTTGATGTGTGAATATTGTATGTGTGATATTGTAAGAGTGTTTGATGTGTGAATATTGTAAGAGTGTTTGATGTGTGAATATTGTAAGAGTGTTTGATGTGTGAATATTGTAAGAGTGTTTGATGTGTGAATATTGTAAGAGTGTTTGATGTGTGAATATGTAAGAGTGTTTGATGTGAATATTGTAAGAGTGTTTGATGTGTGAATATTGTAAGAGTGTTTGATGTGTGAATATGTAAGTGTTTGATGTGTGAATATTGTAAGAGTGTTTGATGTGTGAATATTGTAAGAGTGTTTGATGTGTGAATATTGTTTATAGAAAACAAGAAATTGATGGAATAGAACAAATTATTATGATGCGCTAAGTTGTGTTGTGTGTGCAATGTTTGTGTATGTCTGCGTGTGTGTGTGTGTGTGCGTGTGCGTGTGCATGTGTGTTTCCGCCTGGGAGGAGAGGCCTGAGCAAAATAATGTAGAGTATAAATTTTGTTCCTCAAACTTTTTGTTGATTAAATAAATTACCATTGTTATTCTATATAATTAGTTCAGCGCCCATTTTCCGGTGTTTTGATTTACACATATACCTACACACACACACACACACACACTCACCCACACACACACACACAAAAATCATACACACACACGCACACACAGAGCCACACACACTAACACTAAAAATATCCTCTAATATAGATTATGCAATATAAGTATGCCAGATTATACACGAACGCGTGCGCACACCGACCTACACACACACACATTCACTGAAACACAAACTATACTATTGTTCTCCGTCATTTAAACACAAACTATACTATTGTTCTCCGTCATTTAAACACAAACTATACTATTGTTCTCCGTCATTTAAACACAAACTATACTATTGTTCTCCGTCATTTAAACACAAACTATACTATTGTTCTCCGTCATTTAAACACAAACTATACTATTGTTCTCCGTCATTTAAACACAAACTATACTATTGTTCTCCGTCATTTAAACACAAACTATACTATTGTTCTCCGTCATTTAAACACAAACTATACTATTGTTCTCCGTCATTTAAACACAAACTATACTATTGTTCTCCGTCATTTAAACACAAACTATACTATTGTTCTCCGTCATTTAAACACAAACTATACTATTGTTCTCCGTCATTTAAACACAAACTATACTATTGTTCTCCGTCATTTAAACACAAACTATACTATTGTTCTCCGTCATTTAAACACAAACTATACTATTGTTCTCCGTCATTTAAACACAAACTAAAACTATACTATTGTTCTCCGTCATTTAAACACAAACTATACTATTGTTCTCCGTCATTTAAACACAAACTATACTATTGTTCTCCGTCATTTAAACACAAACTATACTCTTGTTCTCCGTCATTTAAACACAAACTATACTATTGTTCTCCGTCATTTAAACACAAACTATACTATTGTTCTCCGTCATTTAAACACAAACTATACTATTGTTCTCCGTCCTTACCTTTGGATATCTTTGGATGTGTTCGCCGCTCTTCTAGCGGCACCAAGGAGCGCGACGCCCCTCGTTATGGGTGGTGATTTGGTGCAGTAGACTGTTTGAAGCGACAGCTCGCTCCCTTGCGAGGATGGGCTCGTCTGGCACTTTTTGCAGTTCGACATCTAGGGCTCTCTTGAAGTTGTCTAACGAGATGTCCCTCATGTCTCTTACTCGCCGTGGGAGTTTGTTGAAGAGACGTGGGCCTCTGTGTGATAACTAGCCCTCTCGCAGAGAGCCCATAGCACCCCTGTTATTCATCCGGGGGATTTCGCATTCCCAGCCTCTCCTATCACTGAATTTCATGACTATCGGAGTATGTAGGTTTGGTACTAAACCCTCTGCGATTTTCCACGTGTATATTATTAGGTAACGTTCTCTTCTACGTTCCAGTGAGTACAGATTCAGTGCTCTTAAACGCTCCCAATAGTGTAGATGTTTTATCGAACTTATATGCGAAGTGAAATTTCTTTGTACACTCTCTACGTCATTTATTTCACCTGCTTTGTATGGGGATGTTAATACGCTACAGTATTCAAGCCGGGGTAGCACTAGAGATTTGAAGAGCGTTACCATAGGCAATTCACCGCGTGTTTTAACCCTTAACTGTCGGCGCACAACATAAGTCGAGTTAAATAAAGCTGGACTATGTGGCGGCGCTCGACATAGGTCGTGTGGCAATTTCAGCACGTAATGTTGCTGAGAGAGAGAGCCAAGTGGTGGCAGGAGAGTAGCGAGCGAGCGTATGACTGCTCCAGACCACCGCGGCGAACCTACTGATACGAATCCCACCTCCTCCCTCCCTCTCTCACTCGCTATATATGGAATTGTATGGGGAAAGTGCCTAATTACATGCTTTTTGCACTCGCGTTGCACGGTTGTTGCAAGAAAACTAGCCATCATAAAAGGATCGTTATGGTGTCATTCGAAAGCTCTGTTTATGCCCTTTCAGGGATAGATACTTGTTTTACGTTCTGGGTCTTATTTAGGCATGAAAATGATCACGTAAACAGCCCTATTTTGGCTAAAAACACCCCGCTGGGCGGTACATATAAATAAACCGCCTAGGCCGCTAATAAGGTGTTAAAAGTATGCAGAATCCAACCCGTTAGACGTTTCGCAGCCGCCACTTTGACCTGGTTATGTACTTTGAAATCCATATTTTCAGACATTAATACCCCAAGGTCTTTCACACTGTCTTTCCGTTCTATTATGTGGTTAGATTCTGTTAAGTAATTTGTAATTTCTTTAACATTATTATTATCTCCGTACCGTATTAATTGGAATTTTTCCTCATTGAATTGCATGTTGTTTTCCCTGGTCCACTGGAACACTACATTCATGTCTTCCTGCAGTCGGCCCGTGTCCTCTTGTGTGTTTACTATCTTGCTTAATTTTGTGTCATCAGCAAAAGACGACACCGTACTGTGTCTGGTGTTGGTATCTATGTCGCAAATTAGTATGAGGAACAGAAGGGGCGCTAGCACTGTTCCTTGGGGCACTGAGCTTTTGACATCCGAAGACTCAGAAGTGACTTGGTTTACTGCTACCGATTGTTTTCGGTTTACGAGGAAATTGTATATCCACCGTCCGATTTTCCCAGTTATACCTTTTGCTTTCAGTTTGTGGGCTATTATACCATGGTCACATTTATCAAATGCCTTAGCAAAATCGGTGTAAATGACATCCATGTTTTTCTTTTCTTCTAGTGCTTTAAGAATTTTGTCATAGTGTTCCAAAAGTTGTGAGAGACATGATCTTCCCGCTCTGAACCCATGTTGACCGGTGTTGTGTAGTTCATTTGTCTCCATGAATGTTGAAATTTTGCTTCGCAGGACTCGCTCGAAAACTTTAATGATGTGAGAGGTTAGAGCTACCGGGCGGTAGTTTTTTGGTAGTGCTTTACTCCCTCCTTTATGCAGTGGGGCAATTATTGCATTTTTCAAGCTATCTGGTATGTCACCAGTGTCTAGACTCCTTCTCCACATTATAGCCAGGGGTTTTGAGAGGTTTTCCTTACATTTTTTCATTAGGATCGAATTCCATGAGTCCGGGCCTGGTGCCGAGTGGGATGGCATGTTGGAAATGGCCTCTTCTATGTCTTTTGGACCGAAATCAATATCAAGCATCTGAGGGGTTTCCGTGGGAGAGGTTTCCATGAAAAATATATTTTGGTCTCTGATGACTTTTGTTTCATCAGGCTCACTGAATGCCATTTCATACTGCCTGCTTAAGAGTTCGCTCATTTCCTTTTTGTCCACTGTGAAAGAGCCGTCCCCTTTGCTCAGTGGGCCGATGTTTGATGTTGTTTTAGCCTTTTGTTTGGCGTATGAAAAGAAGTATTTGGAATTTTCCTTTATACCTGCAATAGCTTTCCTCTCCTCTTCCATATGTTGTAGTTCATATGATATTCTTAGCCTTTGTTCAATTTCCACAATTTCTCTATCTATTTCGACCTTTTGACTATCCTGTAGATTTTGATGTGTGCGTCTTTGTGTGAGTAATTTTCTTCTTCTGTACAGCCTCCTCCTTTCCCGATCTTGTTTGCTTCTTCGTTTTGTTTGTCTTGCAGGTATATGGTGGCTACAGATTTGGGTCATGGTTTCTGTTATTAAGACTAGACATTCTGCTGGTGTCAGGTTATCCATTAAATCTTCCCAGTCTATTTCCTCCATTTCTTGATTTACCTCTTCCCACCTAATGTTTTTGTTATTGAAGTTAAATTTACTGAAGGGGCCGGTTTTTGTTCTCGATTCTGAGGTTGTCTGTACACTTTCTAAGGTTGTTTTGATCTCAATTAATTTATGATCTGAGTATGTTGTGTCCGATATGTTAATGCTGTGTACTAGAGAGTCGTTGTTAGTGAAGACCAGGTCTAAGATATTGTTTTCCCGTGTGGGTTCAGCAATATGTTGGGTAAACAACATACATAACAACAAAATGGGAGCAACTTCTGGAGGTTTACTGGCTGAGAGGGTAAACACAAAAAACTTTATTTGTCGAGTTTGTTCTCATTTATTTGTGTTTTACTTCTTTAAGCTTAGTGTAGTGTTGTTTGGGTTTGATGTATCGGTTGTTTCAGGTACTGGTGTTGTTGTTGGTGGTGGTATTGGTAGTTGTGGTGGTATTGGTGGTGGTGATGTTGGCGGTGGTGTTGGTGGTTTTGGTTGTGGTAATGATGGTGGTGATTTTGATTGCAGTGATGTTGGTTTTGGTTTTGGTTGTGGTAGTGTTGGTTGTGGTGATGTTGGTTGTAGCTTTAGTTGTGGTGATGTTGGTGGTCATTTTGGTTGTGGTGATGTTGGTGGTCATTTTGGTTGTGGTGATGTTGGTGGTCATTTTGGTTGTGGTGATGTTTGTGGTCATTTTGGTTGTGGTGATGTTGGTGGTCATTTTGGTTGTGGTGATGTTGGTGGTCATTTTGGTTGTGGTGATGCTTTGGTGATAGTTTTGGCTGTGGTGATGTTGGTGGTCATTTTGGTTGTGGTGATGCTTTGGTGATAGTTTTGGCTGTGGTGATGTTGGTGGTCATTTTGGTTGTGGTGATGTTGGTGGTCATTTTGGTTGTGGTGATGCTTTGGTGATAGTTTTGGCTGTGGTGGTGTTGATAAGAGTAATGTTGGCGACAGTGGTAGTTGGTAACCCCTTCTGTACCGGTGACGGCTTTTCAATATTATTGTAGCTATATTTAGACGATATTGTGCAGTTTAGGAAGGCTATGTAGTAGCTAAAAGGATTAATAGAGATAACCTGTAGCCTTTTAAGTGGTAGACGTCTTTCCTAAGCTGAATTAAATCCTCTAATACTTGCCAGAATATAATGAAAAGAACGTTGCTGGTATTGAATGGGTTAATTAGGGGGCTCACCTCGCTTTTTTTTTAACTTTCTCCCCCTCTCTGTTTGGCATTGTATGGAGAAATCCGGCTTCGCCGGAGAAATTTTTCTATCCAAAAATTTACAAATTTAGCTTGCTGTCAAAACAAAAAAATATATATGCTGGCTCGCTACCGCTCGCCAGGAAAATATTGACACCTGGATGGGGGTAAACGTCTTAAACAGTAGGCTGAATGGGGCCGAATGGATACAAGCCAAAGAGAGAGGGAGAGAAAGAGAAAAAAAAAGCGAGGTGGGCTCCCTTAATCCTATCTGGTACGAGGCGGGTATTTTCGGATCACATCTGTTTCACTCTATGAGTTTGGAGATCTTGAGACTTTTCACCTAATTAGGTTGGCGTATAAAAGACAGTTCACTTTATTTTGGTGTCGTCCGGTCATTGGCTTGGACATTTTTCTTCCGAGAACTGTATATGTTTTAGCTTGAAGGGTGTCTGAAAAGATTTTGTTTTGTTTTTGTTTTTTTGTTTTTGTTTTTTTCCCAAACTAAAAATACGTTGCTCGAAAATGGCTCAAACAAACAAAACCTTCAATACCAATTAATCAAAATCATAATAACTAAATAAATGTCATACCAGAAAGTGTTAATATATTAATGGTTGTGGTGGTGGATACAGCGGGTGTTGGGTAAAGGAGAGGAGAGAGGAGAAAACTTTAGATGGACTGGTTTTCGAAATGAGACAGTTATTACTTGCTGATGATACAACAATGCTTTCTTATTCAAGGGACATGTACAGTACCTAACTAAAGAGTGTTTGAGAGAAGAAAGTTAAGAGTTAAAATAACATACCCGTTCTTAACATTAATCATCAATGACAAACCCCAATGTACTTGAATAAACTATTGAAAGTATATGGTACTACCAGGATTCGAACTCGGGACACCACACCCAGAATATAAGCACCTAGATCAAAATATAGTTATGAAGTGGGATTCATTATAACATTACTACTTACAATATAGTTATGAAGTGGGATTCATTATAACATTACTACTTACAATATAGTTATGAAGTGGGATTCATTATAACATTACTACTTACAATATAGTTATGAAGTGGGATTCATTATAACATTACTACTTACAATATAGTTATGAAGTGGGATTCATTATAACATTACTACTTACAATATAGTTATGAAGTGGGATTCATTATAACATTACTACTTACAATATAGTTATGAAGTGGGATTCATTATAACATTACTACTTACAATATAGTTATGAAGTGGGATTCATTATAACATTACTACTTACAATATAGTTATGAAGTGGGATTCATTATAACATTACTACTTACAATATAGTTATGAAGTGGGATTCATTATAACATTACTACTTACAATATAGTTATGAAGTGGGATTCATTATAACATTACTACTTACAATATAGTTATGAAGTGGGATTCATTATAACATTACTACTTACAATAGTGAAAACATTATGGTACTATCATTCAAAAGCATGGTAAGGCCCCATCGTTGGCATGGCGAGCATCTTTGGTCTCCTTATCTGAACAAGGAAATTGACAAACCCAAATCGGTAAACAGTGACAAAGTTGATATTGATAACATCACTGAGAAGTACACCTTATTAAGAAAGACTATAATATGATAGTTTTCACTTTTCAAGTGTTTCAAGATTATTAACAGTTTTGACAAAATTCATAGTAAAGCACTGTTTACAATCCATAATAATTATACAACAACTTGTGGAAATGGAATTAAATTATGAAGCAGGAGTGTGAATATCTAGGTCACAAATATATATTTACCTATAGTGTAGTAAACGAGTGGAGCATATTACCGAGGAAATTAGTAGTAATTGATCGACGCATTCAAAAGGAGGCTAGACATGCATTTTGAGAAGGTTAAAGAAATAGAGGTAAAACAAAAAAGCTTAGGTTAAGTTAAATTAACAGTAGTGAACATGAATAGCTTAAGTTTGTGAAATATTAATTATTTCTTTAATTCTTTATCAACTGTGAATTTCCCAGTAGACTTTTTCTAGTAAGTACTGGGTGTAATTTTTTCTTCCCAACTATATTTCATGCCGACCCTAGAACGGTGGAAATGGTGGGTGGGGGTTAGAAGCTAATGCTTCTTATAGCAAAAACTATATTATATTTAAGGCCAAACTACATACTATGGAGCGCAAGGTCTGTATACTAATGTCACTCTCTCTTCTTCAGGTAAGGTGGTGATGGTTAGGCCTCATCTCGTCTCCGCCTAACAGTTTACCCACAACAAAGTCTTTTCCAGAGTGAGTGTGGTTCCTCTTGTTTTATAGTTTCTTGCGTTCGTGTTTTCTATTTCGAGGCCGCTTCCTTTTATCTGTTCCTAGTTTAAATATATTTTCTGTTTTGGTTCTCTTTCACTGGTTTTCAAGTTTTTTTCATTGCACTATTCTAGAATATACAGTATACTGTATAATATACAGTATATATATATATATATATATATATATATATATATATATATATATACAGTACTGTATATTTATAAATATATGTATATATATGTATATATATACCGGTATATATATATATATATATATATATATATATATATATATATATATTTCTAATCTCTCAGTGGGGTTCGAACCGCCGACCGTCAGGACGATAGCCGACGCTTTAATAAACTACACCACGACAGTTGATTAAAGCGTCGGCTATCGTCCTGACGGTCGGCGGTTCGAACCCCACTGAGAGATTAGAAATATTTAGTGGCTCACGTGTATTTGTGATATATACTCAATATATATATGCTGTATATATATATATATATATATATATATATATATATATATATATATATATATATATATATATATATACTGTATATAGTATATATATATAATATATAATATATATATACAGTATATATACATATATATACGGTATATATATATATATATATATATATATATACAGTATAGAACACCGGAGTTGATAGGATGAGGAAATGAGCGATGTGCCGTCCACAACCGCAGCTATCGAACGGCAGGAGAGGAAATTAGAGATAAAGGCACAGATGGAGGGACAGAAACCGAGGGAGGGCAGTTTGGAAATTAAAGATTTGTGCCAGACTCTATCGAAGACTTTCGATATGTCTAGTGCAACAGAAAAAGTCTCACCGAAGTCCCGAAAGTTGGATGACCAAGAGTTAGTAAGATATGAAAGAAGATCACCAGTAGAGCGATCCTTAGGAAGCCATACTGGCGATCTGAGAGCAGATTATGAAAAGAGAAATGCTTAAGAAATTCGGAAGCAAGAATAGTTTCAAAAACTTTAGTGATACAAGAGATGAGAGCAATTGGACGATAGTTGGAGGGTTGAGAGCGGTCACCCTTCTTTGGGACAGGTTGAATGAGAGCAAACTTCCAGCAAGAAGGATGGAGTGCATTTGGTAAACAAAGCTCCATTATGAAAAGCAAACTACCCCTTTCATTATAAAGGAAAGTATAATACAACCAATGTGTCCTCCCTGTACTAATACAACCAATGTGTCCTCCCTGTACTAATACAACCAATGTGTCCTCCCTGTACTAATACAACCAATGTGTCCTCCCTGTACTAATACAACCAATGTGTCCTCCCTGTACTAATACAACCAATGTGTCCTCCCTGTACTAATACAACCAATGTGTCCTCCCTGTACTAATACAACCAATGTGTCCTCCCTGTACTAATTTATGGATCAGAAACTTGGAGTATAACAAAGTGTTTAGAATACAAACTTAGGAGTGCCCAAAGAGGAATGGAGAGAATAATGTTAGGCCTAACTTGGAGATATAAGAAGAGAGCCTCTAGGATACGAGAACAAACAAAAGTAGAAAATATTTTCAGTACCATAAAGAAGAGGAAATGGTCCTGGGCAGGTCATATATTTAGAAGAGATGATAACAGATGGACAACTAGAGCAACAAAATGGAAATCTAGGGATGGAGCTAGAGGAAGGGGTAGACAGAGAACTAGATGGAGGGAAGAGATCCGAAAGTTTGCTTGGGTGGGATGGCACAGACTAACATCTGACCGGTTGGGGTGGAAACGTTTGGGAAAGGCCTTTGTCCTGCAGTGGACTAACTCAGGTTGATGATGATGATGATATATATATATATATATATATATATATATATATATATATATATATATATATATATATATATATATACTGTAAACACACACATCCACACACATATACACTATCACACACACACACTATCACACATACACACACACTATCATACACACACACACACGCACGCGCACACACACACACACATTATCACACGCACACACACACACACACTACCACACGCACACATACACTATCACACACACGCGCACACACACACACTAACATACACACACACACACACACACACACACTAACATACACACACACACACACACACACACACACTATATCACACACACACGTTCCCACTCTTCTCTTGGTTTCGTATCCATCTTCACCACTAATTTGACAGCGCCATAAGCGACTCGGGTCAGGACATCTATAAAATCCAAAAAAATAGCTGGTCAATTTAATAGAGAATTGAAGGTTGAAAGTCGATGTCAAATGTATCAACGAAGGTCAGAGGTTCACATAATTAATAGATACTACTAAGCCAGATAAACCAATCAAGCTCAGAGGTCAATGAAGATTAGAGTTCAACTGTTTCAAAGGTCAGTATTTGTCAGAGAGATAAATAAATGTTTTTAGATCAATACAGATAAAATACGCAATAGACATAGGATATCAATTAACGTATAATACATCAATTAATGTCATATAAAGGACAAGAAAGTTTATCAAGGTATCAATGAACAATAAAGGTCAGTTGTTAATAAATATAAAGTTGATCATTTATGGTCTTTAGATCTTTCTTTTTCTGTGAATCATTAAGTCAAGTGTTTATGAGATCAAATAAGGTAAGCTACCGATGATAACTCTGGGGTAGGCACTTGTCACAGGCAGATCTGCCTTTTGTCTCCCTCATCCACATAGAACAAAAAGATTATTCGAAAGATCTGTAAATTAGTATATGAAATAAAATATTTTAAAATAGGCAATTTAATAAATATTGCAGAATATACTGCATATTAGATACTAGTTATTTAATCCTAGACAACAATGCATTAGTGTGTTTGGAATAAACCAATAAAGTGTTCGGGCATATATTTGAATGTAAGAGCAAGAAAACATAATTTTGAAACCTACTCGGCTTTATTAAGGCCTCAAAGGGTTTATGCTGTTGACATTTTGCATCTATACTAATGCATTGAGGGGTGGGGTGGGGTGGGGGGGGGGGGGGGCATTTTCCTGTTAGTAGCACAACGAAGAATGAATAAATGAGTCATGATTTTCTGACACGTTATATATAAATTAATAGGCTTTGTTACGACTCTCTGAGACTTAAATTCAGAAAGAAAAAAATATGAATTAAGTTTTCAAGTGTGTGACTAAATCGTTTAACAAATTGAAAATGAACAATACATCAACCCAATATATTGCAAGAAAACTCCAATTAGCGACTTCAAACTAAATAATATAACATTGTAAAACATATTATAGGCAAGCATTTATTTACTAACAGATGTAAATATGTGGAATATATTGCCGAGTGTCATTGAAAACTATATAGTATATCAAGATTAAGTGAGTTAGCCATATGGAATCTGCCACGTATTAAGTGAGTTAGCCATATGGAATCTGCCACGTATTAAGTGAGTTAGCCATATGGAATCTGCCACGTATTAAGTGAGTTAGCCATATGGAATCTGCCACGTATTAAGTGAGTTAGCCATATGGAATCTGCCACGTATTAAGTGAGTTAGCCATATGGAATCTGCCACGTATTAAGTGAGTTAGCCATATGGAATCTGCCACGTATTAAGTGAGTTAGCCATATGGAATCTGCCACGTATTAAGTGAGTTAGCCATATGGAATCTGCCACGTATTAAGTGAGTTAGCCATATGGAATCTGCCACGTATTAAGTGAGTTAGCCATATGGAATCTGCCACGTATTAAGTGAGTTAGCCATATGGAATCTGCCACGTATTAAGTGAGTTAGCCATATGGAATCTGCCACGTATTAAGTGAGTTAGCCATATGGAATCTGCCACGTATTAAGTGAGTTAGCCATATGGAATCTGCCACGTATTAAGTGAGTTAGCCATATGGAATCTGCCACGTATTAAGTGAGTTAGCCATATGGAATCTGCCACGTATTAAGTGAGTTAGCCATATGGAATCTGCCACGTATTGGCCAATTGATCTTGTGTAGATGCACACATTCATATGTGTCATGCTCTTCAGGTCAGGGTCCGTATTTATAACTGTCTTGATGGTGTAATGGTTAGAGCGTGTATGTTCTGTATGAGATATCCTAGGTTCGAATCCTGGGAGAATCACATGTTTTCATTAATTTAATTTGGGGGTTATTGATGTTAAGAACGATGTTAAAAATAATAGCTCGTGTGAGAGTTTACAGAATTGTCTCACATCTATGACAATTTTCATAACTATTAACAGATGTTGTAGTACCAGGGGGAAAGATGCAACGAACCAGCAGATTGCAACAAGTCCATCTGACTATCTGCCATATAAGTATCGATGAAAAGGATTATCGCATGCGTAATGGGGGGGGGGATGATTTTATTGGTAATTATTGGGTTACTCATAAGTGTCATTGTTCGGGTTTTAATTTGTTCAATTGTATCAGTGACACTTCGCCAAATCCACTCCATAGAGGCGAGCAATATACCATTTAAGGGGGGATGGCCCGGTTTTCTGGACCACTTCCTCCCTCATGTTTAGCCCCATTAGTTTTCAGATGCTAAGATGTTTGCCCCATTAGTTAGTCGATTTCAAGACCTTTCGCCCAATTTCTTCGTCAATATTTAGACCTTTCGTGCTATTTAGGTGTCGATATTTTCCCTGGCGAACGATAGTGAGCCTGTAATGTTGGAAGAACCGGCCTCCGGCCGGGACATTTTTCTACCGAAAAATGTAAAAATTAATCTAGAAGGGGGATCTAATGGATGGTTTTTTTTTTTTAATTTGATGGAGGTCTAGGGAGGAAACTAGAAAAATAACGAATGCATGCACAAATAACGAATGCATGCACAAATAACGAATGCATGCACAAATCGCCCAAAAAATGAACCATCTCCCCTTTAGAGCACACATGATATCTGTATACTATGGCTCGTCAGGAAAACAAAATCAAGAAATCGGTAAAACATTCGGAAGATTTTTAGAGGCCATGTTTACAAATTGATCTGACGCAAGATGTATACATTAACCCTTTCTGTACCAGTGATGTCAGTTATATTATATTATATCTATATCTAGACGGTTTTATGCAGCTTTGGACAGATCTGAGGTAGTGAAAAGGATTGATTAAGATAGTTTAAAGCTATATAATTGCTAGAGATCCCTCTTAAACTTAATATAATTGATTAGTAGTAGCCAGAATAGAATAAAAAGGATGTCAACGATACAGATTGGGTTAAAGGCCAAATTATATATTTCATTTCATGGATAAATATAAAACACGTCCGAAAAAATTGGATCTCAATGGATTTATTTGCATATATAAAATCCTAGCAAGTGTCCGAACGTCTGTGAGTGACTATACATTCTCCATCCAATAGTTGTTGGTAATAGTGTTGTAGTTGAGAGTGAGGCAGGGAGGGCAGTTGTGGCAGGGAGTCGGAGTTTGTCAAGGGGTGGGAACTGTTGGTCAGATATTGCTTAAACTTTTAAAGGGAGGCAGACCGTTTGTTTGGTCTATTAATTAATTTATTCATATTTTGTTTAGTTTCCTCCCTAGACCTCCATCAAGCTTAGAAAAACACCCCCTAGGATAAATGTGTACATTTTTCGGTAGAAAAATGTCCTGGCCGAAGGGCGGTTCCTCTTAAAATTGCAGGAACAAACATGGAATGATAATCGCCAAGCTGTACATAATCATCTTGCAAAATGCAATGGCACTGAAATAATTATTAACAATAAATAGTATAAAGGATTTTGTGGATCGTCTATACCGGGCCTGTGACGTCACAAGAGTGTAAGTCCACCATCCAGTCTAGGATAAGGATACTGGTGTGACGTCACTATGACGTCACAGGCCCGGTATAGACGATCCACAAAATCCTTCATACCATTGTTAATAATTATTTCAGTGCCATTGCATTTTGCAAGATAATTATGTACAGCTTGGCGATTATCATTCCATGTTTATCTCAACCCATGAGCCCCCACCTTTAACTCTACATGTGTACGTCACGGAACAGAAGGTACTGGTCACGGGTTATTAGGAAAATTACTGCCAAAACAATTCATGGCAACTTAAAATTAGTTGTTATCAAGACTTTCGCTTACTCTTGATTTTGACTGTACAGCTGGCCAAATTGGTGCTTCAACATCTTCAGGTATTCTACCTTTTAACCCCATCAACACGATAAGTTTTTTGTTCTATGTTAATTCAATAACGGTACCATAAAACAACTTGCTTTAGTTTATGAGAAACGTGTGGTGATAAGAGAAGATAGTTGTGAGATTATACATATCTTTAACCCCTAGAAGTCCTTACTAAGTTTATCAGAGTATATAAATAGCCAGAACAATATTTACATGCCGCCATCGTATCAAGGATAATATAATTATGCAGCATTAGGAAGACTAACATTAGTTTAATGGGAGGGAGCACTTCAAATACTGTACTACATTATACAAATATACTCAACAGTACCAACAGTAATGGGAGGGAGCACTTCAAATACTGTACTACATTATACAAATATACTCAACAGTACCAACAGTAATGGGAGGGAGCACTTCAAATACTGTACTACATTATACAAATATACTCAACAGTACCAACAGTAATGGGAGGGAGCACTTCAAATACTTTACTACATTATACAAATATACTCAACAGTACCAACAGTAATGGGAGGGAGCACTTCAAATACTTTACTACATTATACAAATATACTCAACAGTACCAACAGTAATGGGAGGGAGCACTTCAAATACTTTACTACATTATACAAATATACTCAACAGTACCAACAGTAATGGGAGGGAGCACTTCAAATACTTTACTACATTATACAAATATACTCAACAGTACCAACAATTACCAAAGTGCTTACCAAATACTTTACTACATATACAAATATACTCAACAGTACCAACAATTACCAAAGTGCTTACCAAATACTTTACTACATATACAAATATACTCAACAGTACCAACAATTACCAAAGTGCTTACCAAATCAAACATAAAGGACACCGTGACATAACATGAGAAATTTCAAAATTCGAATTGAAGGTTTGTTTTTCTTAAGTTTTATATAGGACTTTATTTACGATATAAGTACTCATTAGCATGTGGTTTCTAGCACATAAATACAAAATCAAGTCTACCAAGACACTCCAATCAAACCACAAAGTAAGGCAAAGCTGGTCAGAAAAGTTTATAAAAAAATAAATCATATAATGTTTTGGAATTATTTATATATTATTCTGACTAGCAATAAGCTATTTTACTGAACTTAATATTCACGTATTTCAATTCAAGTGGTAAAGGCTACCTCAGTAATGTCTTATTTTCCATTGTTCTTTCCTGATCTGAATAATATCGCTTAATACTAACCAGTTCAAAGTAAGTAAGGTGCCACCGTACAGAACGGGTTTGATTTGTGTACAACAATGACCCATGCTCCATTAAGGGGGCCCACCTCTCTTTGTTTTATCTTTCTCTCCCTCTGTCTTTGGCTTGTATCCATTCGACCCCCTTCAGCCTACTGTTTTAAGACTTTTATCCCCATCCAGGTGTCAATATTTTCCTGGCGAGCGGTAGCAAGCCAGCATATATGTAGCTTTGTTTTGACAGCAAGCTATATTTGTACATTTTTCGATAGAAAAATGTTTCTGGCGAAGCCGAATTTCTCCATACAATGCTGGCTCGCTATCGCTCACCAGGAAGAAATCGACACCTGGATGGGGATAAACGTCTTAAAACAGTTGGCTGAATGCGGCCGAATGGATAGAAGCCAGAGAAAGAGAGAAAATGAGAGAAAGATAAAAACAAAACATTGATTACTGGGAATACACTGTATTGCATTGTCCAGCCAAGTGTTTTCACAAATGTATACATCTATTTTTTCGGCTTTCGTAATTCCAATTTCGTTTTTAGTTCAAGTTTACGAAAGTTGAATAAAAAAATATGTTCGTGTATGATTACGAATTTCATTTTTCCTAGAAATGTAAACAAAGGTGAAAGTGTTATGATTTATGTTTTATTAATTTCGCCACAACACCAAACACCTCCACTGAAATTAATGAAAGCATAATATTTCTGTATGTGATCCACCAGGATTCGAACCCGGGTTATAACACACAGATTTTTAGACACCTTAATCATTACACCACCAAGACGGTAAGACATGACATTTGAGCTCGAGCATATTAACTCTAACCTATCATTATCGTCACTCACCATAACGCCACCCTCACATCAGGAACAGTATTTGCACCATCACCATCATTAAATTCACACCACCAACAAAATATCACCATCAATATCATCATCATATCGCTGTCATCATTCATTACCAGTATTGTCATATTTACCCTCACCAACCTCATAATTCTCACAATTTTACCAGTACCACCACTGTTCACCATCACTTCAATAACACCACCATCACCATCAATTTCATTGCTTCATTATGTTACCAATATTAGCAGAATGTCCATCACCACCACTCACCACCTTCTCCACCACTACCATGTTCTCACTACCACCACTATCACCTTCATCATCAATCACCATCACCAATCACCACCACTACGACCACGTTCTTCTCCAGCATCTGAGCACCACCAATACCTATAATCACACAATTTCACCACCATCACCACACCTCACCACCACCGCCACACCTCACCATCACCACACCTCACCAACACCACACCACCACCGGCACACCTCACCACCACCATCACTCCACCTCACCACACCATACACCACCACCACCATCACACCTCACCACCACCACCACACCTCACCACCACCATCACCACACACCACCACCATCATCACCAAACATCACCACACCTCACCACCATCACCTCACCACCACCACCATCACCACACACCACCACCACCACCACCACCACCACCATCACCATCGCCATCACACACCACCACCACCACCACACACTTCACCACCATCACCACACACCACCACCATCACCATCACCACACACCACCACCATCACCATCACCACCACCACCATCACCACACACCACCACTACCACACCTCACCATCACCACACACCACCACCACCACACATTTCACCACCATCACCATCACCACCACCATCACCACACACCACCACCACCACCACACACCTCACCACCATCACCACACACCACCACCATCACCATCACCACCACCACCATCACCACACCTCACAACTCACCACCTATAGGAGCGATAGATAGATAGATAAACAATTTTGTTGATGGCAACAAAATTTACATTATAATTCTTATATACAGGTTTTGGTCCATCATATAATACGGAACTCAATTATAACGTAAACTATAGCATTATAATTATTCATGGATGAAATGTTCTCGCTAAGAGCTATATTTTGAATTATAGTCATACGCAAACTGTTAACATATAAAGAGATAAAATATACTTCATACATAAAATACACACGCACACATTCATATACTGAACATACATATGCATACATGTATATACTGTACACACACACATTCATGTACACACACAAGGTTAACGTTCAAATATTTGCCACACAAAATTACACCACTTACATAAACCACTTTACACAGAAATATCACTGTCACTGTGAATGCAAGTTTAAAGTAGAATATATACAATTCCATACTTCCCCGTCTCACTGCCAAGATCACTGCCAATAATAATAATAATTTATCACCACATTATGCCATACTGTAGCTCCTCTCTTCTCCCCTTTCTATTACAGTCCCTCTAAGCCTGAACCCATATATCAATACAATCAATATATCCATATTTACAATTGACCACCACTATTACCAAGCCCATCACAATCAGAACCATCATCTCACCAACATCATACCTCACCACCTCCATCAGTACCACATTACCACCGCTAACACCACTTCACAAACACCACTTCACCACCACACCACCCCCACCAGCTAGTCCTACTGCCACATAACTCAGAGATCAACGCCAACAATTAATCAGCACCATCTTTACCATCCTGTAGGTCCTTCTCTCTTTGCCCCCTTCTACCACAATCCCCCTAAGCCCTAACTCGTAAATCACTGCTGAATATTTGCCTCACAATGGTCATACTGCATCGGGGTTCTTTGGTATATCTTGGGAGGGCCTTTCAAGAGGGGTTTAGGTGGGTGGAGAGGGAGGAGAGGGTGAGAGAAGGCTATAAGAGTTACAAGGGAGAGTTAGTGTCTCATAGACCTTGTGGTTCATTCCGGGGAGATACTCAAAGGGGAAAGAGATACATTTTGCATTGCACTACACTCATTGCAGAGTGTGCAAAATACTATCTACTCTCTTCATGCACTGCTGTACAGAAGAACTCTCTACAAATTTTTAAGAATTTTTGTTCCTGGTAGAACAGATCTTATAAGAAAGTGAACAAGTGTCCACAAATACTAGTGTTGAATACATTTGAATTCCAACTTTCAGCCATAGTTGGCTGTTGTATTCATATTGAGGTTAAATATTTATTCTATAATCCACATTGTCAAACATTCAATGAGTTGACCTCGTAGTCTGCACGTTTCCAATGAAAAGAGATCAAGAGCTCTCAACCAGTCCTCAAAGATCATTCCTCTAATCGATGGAATTAGCTTTGTCGCGCTAGCTTGGATTCTTTCTAGTCACTCTATTTCGTTCCTGAGTGCTGGAGACCAGAACTAGACAGCATATTCTATTAGAGGCCATATCAGAGTGTTAATTGTGCTGTGTTTGAACTTTCATTATTTCCGTAATCAAATTGCCTCTTAATATATCCCAATAATGTATGAGCTTTATAATCTATTTCAATGCACTGCTTAGAAACTTTAGGTCGCTGGTAATAAGAACCCCCACGTCTTTTCCAAGTCAGTCACGTCCAGTCTTTCCCAATAGTGAGTAATCTGACATGAGGTTTGCTTGGCCGATATGCATCACCTTACACATTCCTAAATTTAGCGGTATCTTCCATTCACCCAGTCTTTTAAGAGGATGTGTGTGAGTGTGAATCAGTGTGTGTAAGTTTGTTTGTGAGAGAGAGAAAAAAGAAGAGTGGGTAAAAGTAAGTGAGAGGAGGCGAGGACACACACACATACACACCTCCTATATTACAGGTTCCATGTCGCTCACCTGATAGAAACGACACTTGGGACGATACGACATTTGCTCGCCAAAAGAATGAAGCAAACCTTTTTAAATTCGCTAAATTAGAGGGCGAATGAGGGGGATCCAAAAGGCCCACCCTCGGTTTAGATACAGTTAAAGTGTATTGTATCTTGCCTATCGTACCTCACCTATCCACGAGGCAAACAGAGAACTTTGTCTATCATACACCATATTATAGCTACAGGAACTTTAATAGTCATGCGTCCCTCAACCCAACCCACCATACTAAATAATGAATAGCACACACACACACACACACACACACACACACACACCCACACACACACACACACACCCACACACACACACACACACACACACACACACCCACACACAAACACACAAACATTCACAAATATTAACTTGCAAATAATAAACCAGACTGAAAATTGAACTCCTAAAAGAAGTAGGCTACGACTTCACAACAACTGAGATGGTATACATCCACGGATATATGCAGTGTTCCACTTTCACAGCTTCATAATCATTTTCCTCTATGGGTTTAACACAGATTTACAGCAGAACCTCGCTGAACAAACCTTGATTATAAAGACTAATCATATAACTTCCCTTATAACTAAAGACATATCCAGAGATCAAATCATGTAGGCACTTGGTTGGACTTAGTAACCTTTATTTACCGCCCACATAATGAGGGAAGTCAACCACAACATTTCAGCGAGAGTAATATGGACAACACGACTTTTGGTCATAGCTGTAGGTGTTGTATTGAAACACAATCATTGTTGCATAAATTAAGGCTGTCAGTTTTATCATGGTGCAAGCTTGTTTGAGACTCGTGTGCTAATGCTCTTATAGTATTATTGGTGTTTAGCATTTTTTCAAACACTGACATTTTAGCATGTATCTGTACTTGTATACTACCAAATAATATAAGGATATAAAATGCATGCTTGTTGAAAATAGGAGAATATATAATTGTGAATTAAAATTATGATTTTACAGTAACCTTTTTAGTCATATATGGTATTAAATCTGTATTAAAAGATAAACATCAAAATATTAATAGTATCCAGCGATGAATTTCAAATGAAAACATTTACATATGTCTTCTTTCTCCAATATATACAGTATATATATATATATAACTGCCGGTCGGCGGCTCGAACCCCACTGAGAGATTAGAAACATTTAGTGGCTCACGTGTATTTGTGATATATACTTAATATGTATATATATATATATATATATATATATATATATATATATATATATATATATATATATATATATATATATATATATATATATTTGATTTTGCCCCGAGGGGCGAGTTTATTGAGCAGCGCCCCCCATCCTGTGAGGGGACAACCACTAGTAAGGCGATACATACTGCTCAAAGAGCCATTATTCCACTGAAACAACAGCATCGTCGTCTGGTTACATTCATATTTGTGTTTATAAATCAGGTTGGCATTATTCAGATGTGTTATTATAGTTTCCTCATTTAATTGTCACATGGTCTGTATATACGTATCTCTAAAAAAAAAAAAAAAAAAAAAAAAGCAAGCTTCTAGTGACTGAATTATTAATTGACAGGTTGTAAATAATAGCACTACAGAACTACTGCAATCGTATGAGGAGACTATTCATATTTTCATTACATCAATGGTTATTGAGATCATAGTTAGCTGAATACAATTATTGTCAAGAATTGATTAAACACCGAATGAAGCTTCAAATAATGCACTCGTTTCCAGGGACTACCACTCGGAGAGAACATTGAAGTAAAACGGTCGTTAACCAACACTTAATATGCTGAACATAAACTGTGTGTTTGTTTGTTTATTTTCTTTTTTCCCTCCCTGTTCTTTTTTCCTCTTTTTTTCCTTTAATAAATTGGCTGTGGTTCATCTTCTGTGTTTATTTTATTTAGACTGCTTTTAAACCAGTTGTTGAATCTTAAATATGGTTGTTTCTATATATATATATATATATATATATATATATATATATATATATATATATATATATATAATATACATACCGTATATATATATATATATATATATATATATATATATATATATATATATATATATATATATATATATATATATATATATATATATATATATATATATATATATATATATATATATATATATACAGGGTGTCCCAGGAGGAAAGGGCATAACTTTAGGAGATGATAGAACAAAATATTCTAAGCCTAAAATGTTCTATAAGAATTATTCCAAATCTCGACCGGTATAGAGATGTTGCATGTTGAAAATGGTATTTTCTTCAGTAATTCCCCATAAGGCTGGCCTAGGTCCTACTGCCTACCACACCTCCATCTTTCTGCAATTATTTTACCATGTTATTATAAAGATACTATAATTCTGTAAGTTGCAAAATGATTATAGACATATTAGCTCACTTTGGACCAGTTGGGAACTGTTTGACATGGAAGAGTCCATTACAGTGATGCGGGGGTGGACACTACATTAAACCTTTAATATATTTTTAATGGTTGAGAATTGGAACTTTTGTTATAGAACATTTTATGCTTAGAATACCTTGTTTTATAATTTCCCAAAGTTATGCCCTTTCCTCCTGGGACACCCTGTATATACACTATATATATATATATATATATATATATATATAATTGGGTGCTGGGGCAATGCCTTCTCTATACATAATTATGTATAGAGAAGGCATTGGCTGGGGTCTGGTGACTGGGTCACGACGGGTAGGGTCCCTCTAGGATGTTTAATTAAGGAGGGACATACACACACACACCTCCCCTCTCACACTGTCCTCCTCCCTGGAGTACCTTACCTCCTCCTCCCCCCCCCCCGCGCTACTCCTCCTCCTCTCCCACCCATTCCTCTGCCTCGTACAACCCCCCTCCCTCTCTCCCATAACCACACACCCTACTAAATATTATATTACTATCGGCATGTAAACTTCTCCACTGGTCATATTGCGCTAACTATCCCCTCAATAACCATTATTGTAATAAGAATTTGAACCATGTAACTCATGTTTGTAAAATATTTGTATTACTATAATTCCATTATAACTTCGGTAGTTGGTAATATTAGTCACATTATGTAAGTGACTCTTGTATTCAGCTAAGTATGACCTCAATAACCGTTGATGTAATGAAGAATGTGAAGTGTCCCTCATATGATTGTAATATATTTGTCGTACTATTATTGCATAATAATTTATGTAGTTCGAAATATTAGTCACATCATGTATGTAATAATTGTATTCAGCTAACTATGATCTCAATAACCATTGATGTAAGAAAACATGAATGGTCTCCTCATATGATTGCACTAGTTTTGTAGTGCTATTATTTACCTGTCTATTAATAATTCAGCCACATTTTTTTTTTTTTTTTTTTCTCATGAGCACGTATATACAGCATATACAGCACATGTATATGCTGGGGAGGTGTGGTGGAGTGGTCTTGCCACTGGCCTGGTAATCCAAAGGTCCCGGGTTCAAATCCCGATGTATCAATGGGAAGATATTATTGGGATGGAATTTGTGCTGTACCTAGTATCAGTGCATTACCACAAAGCCCACCGAAACGTCAATAAAATACCCTCATTGTTCCCTGATTAAATAGCACTGTATGAATATTCCCATATTCAAAATATGCTATAGGGGTGCAATGCCTGGTGAGCTATCTGCTCAACAGGTGGCGTTGTGTGTGTGTAAGTGTGAGAGTCCGAGTGTAGGGGGTGAGACAGTGAAGCACGGGAACGAGGTGGCTTCAGAGATGGGGTCGTTTCGGGCCATGAGTGAGCACCGTGCCTCATGTGAAGGCAAGATGGCAGGTGCTCGTTGTACTCTACGTGCTTCACATGTCTCACTCCCTAGACTGGAACAAGACCTCACGGGCTTCACTGTTCATTGTAAAGCGGTGAATGTCAAGGCTCTCAGCCTATGCCCGAGAGGAAGTAAGTTGGAATATAGAAAAAAAAACAAAAAAAAAAAAAAATGTGGCAATCAAATGAGGAAACTATAATAACACCAGACGACGATACTGTTGTTACAGTAGAATAATGGCTCTTTGAGCAGTATGTATTGCCTTACCAGTGGTTGTCCCCTTATTATTATTATTATTTTATTATTATTATTGAAATACCACAGGAACGAAAATTCCTGGGAGCGAAACTTCCACCCCCAACGAGATCCCTCTCTTTCTACCACCTCCCTCCACATGTTACACGTCTCGTTAATCACAGTCTTCTAATATACAAATCACATTTCCTTACCCCCTGACATTCTTGAAATACCCACTAAGTATATTCAATTAGATACCAACCATGCAGACTATAATACGTTCGTTGTGTATGGGTACGAGGCGATCTCAAGACACCTTAGCTCCCAGTGCACAACGAACCGGATCATGATTATGTCCGCCTGTATTAAATTATGTATTATGTTGATTTATACCATTGCCTATTTTTGTAATAATTGTATTCGGCTAACTATGATCTCAATAACCATTGATGTAATGAAAATATGAATAGTCTCCTCATACGATTGCACTAGTTCTGTAGTGCTATTATTTACAACCTGTCAATTAATAATTCAGTCACTACAAGCTTGCTTGCTTTTTTTTTTTTTTTTTTTTTTTTTTTTTTTTTTTTTTATACAGACCATGTGACAATTAAATGAGGAAACTATAATAACACATCTGAATAATGCCAACCTGACTTATAAACACAAATATGAATGTAACCAGACGACGATGCTGTTGTTTCAGTGGAATAACAGGATGGGGGGCGCTGCTCAATAAACTCGCCCCTCGGGGCAAAATCAATATATATATATATATATATATATACCGGTATATATATATATATATATATATATATATATATATATATATACCCGGTATATATATATTTATTTATTTATTTATTTATTTATATATTTTTGTATTGTTTCCCTATATGAGTGAAGGAAACAGAAGGCAACGCTGCCTATAACAAATGTCTCCCCTAAAGTTGAAAGAGTGACAGAGAGCTAAATTCAAGGTACGTTAGAGTCACAATGTCTGGACCCATGGAGTTTAAAACAATTTAAGGCATAGTATGCAGGAAAGACAGATTGTGGGAGAGAGTTCCAAAGCTTACTTGTTGAGTGGAAGAAAGACTAGGAAAATGGATTTACTCTTGGGTTAGAGAATTGAAAAAAATGGAGGTGGGAGTGTGTTGAAAGGCAGGCGCCCCCCACTTTCCATAAGTTAGGAGCTATACACTGAGAAAGCTTTGTAGAACACTGATTATTGTAATTGCGGTAGAAAAGTGTGAGAGAGGCAACTGTGCAGCATGTAGAGGGAGATTATTAGGAATTAGTAAGAGGAACTGAGTTGATCAGATGAACTGCTGTGGACTCTACCCTTTCGAGAAGTGTTGTATGGGCGGGGCCTCTCTACAAATGCGAACAATACTCGATACATGGTCGCTTTGTGCCCCTATACAGAGCAAAAAGCTGAGCAGGGATGAGGAACCCACATAGACAGTTGAGAACACCTAACTTCTGGGAAACTGTTTAAGCGAGAGTAGTAAAATTATCTTTCCAAGAAAGATCAGGAGAAAACGAAACACCAAGAATACTGAGAGCATATGAAGGGTTGATTTGTGTATTATTGAAGCATAAGGGAAAGTCGTGTGGAAGATTATGACAGATAGATAGAAGGAGAAATTGAGCTTTGGAAACATTGAAAGTAACAAGATTTACTCAACCGCAATTTGAAATAATTGATAGATCAGAAGATAGGCTTGGTATTGCCTCATCATGTGAGCTTTGAGTGGTTGCATGCTTATAGTCGTTGTGGACAACTATTTGAATAGCGTAAGGTAGAGTCATCAGCATATGAGAGGATAGAACTGGAGGTACAGTTGAGAAGATCATTACTGAATATTTAAAAGAGAACTGGGGACAAGACAGAAACCTGAGGAACACCAGAGTTGATATGTTGATGGCAGTGCACGTGCTGGCCGTCCACAACTGCAGATATGGAACGGCCAGAAAGGAAATCAGAGATATAGTCACAGATGGAGGGATAGAAAGCGAAGGAGGGTAGTTTAAAAATTAGAAATTTGTGCCAAACTCAACCGAAGGCTTTCGATATGTCAAGCGCAATAGAGAAGGTCTCCCTGAAGTCCCAAAAGGAGGATGACCAAGATTTAGTAAGATAAGAATGAAGATCACCTGTAGAGCCGCTCTTAACTCGAGAAGCAATATGCCTCACGGAATGGTCACCATAACGAACACGATAGGTCTCACGGAAGCAAGACCATAAAAAGACCCTTCCAAAAAATTCCAGGGGCTCTCAAAAAAAGGTATATGTCATTAGGTGAGATAATTCCCCTCTAATACTTCTTACCACTCATCCTCATGTGTCTCAAGTTAAGTCCGGAGGAGGTCATGAAGCGACGCTGGAGTTCCTGTAGTTCGTGAAGGTCCTTGATTTGCATGAAGATGTCATCCACGTATCTACAGTACCATCGAGGAAGAGCTCCTAGCTGCCCAATGACCCGCCGTCTACTGTAGATACGTGGATGACATCTTCGTGCAAATCAAGGACCTCCACGAACTACAGGGACTCCAGCGTCGCTTCATGACCTCCTCTGGACTTAACTTCACCTTTGAAAAATCAAACAATGGACAACTCCCCTTCCTCGACATCCTCGTAGCTCTGAACGACCATGGGTTCAAAACCACCGTCTACACTAAACCAACTAACACAGGACAATGCCTCAACGGCGATAGTGAATGCCCCCGCCGTTATTTTCTATCCTCCATCTCCGCTTATGTAAGGAGAGCCGTCACGCACTGCTCTACCTGGGCCGACACCCACCAGGAACTAGAAAGACTATCCCAAGTTTTAGTGAATAACGGATACTCCAACTCCGACGTCTCCAGCACCATCAACCACCATCTTGAAAAATGGTACACCCAAAGCCCTCCCAACATTGACCCGCCTAATGAAATCAAGATCTTCTACCGCAATTTTATGTCCTCTGAACACAAAAATGATGAGGCCGTCTTAAAAGAAATAATCTCCAAGCATATCCACCCAACCAACCCGGAAAACAAAATCAAATTAATAATTTATTACAAATCCCCCAAGACCTCCAACCTCGTTCTCCGCAACAAACCAGCTTCCACCAAGATAAAGAGCCCGATGACCGACGATCACGTCATTTACCAACATACCTGTAGTTATGAGGACTGTGGACCTCATTCCTATATTGGCATGACGCAGACTCGTCTTTCACGTCGGTTAACTCTTCACCTTCCGGCTGGAGCCATCAAAGACCACTATCTCACCCCTAACCACCCCCACCTCACACGCAACGAGTTAGAGAAACACACCACCATACTCGATAAAGAAAGTGACCCAAGGAGATTACCAATACTCGAAGCGTTATATATCCAAGCTTACATCCTAACATCAACAACCAAACTCTGGACCTTCAGATCCTTCCTTCTGCCAAAAGGCACTATCCTACAGGACCTAAAGCCCCCCTCGCCCCCCGGTGCCCTTGATGCAGCCCCCCGCGCTACCTCCTTCAGCTTCGTCTTCTGCCGGCGCCACACGTACTACGCAACTTAGGCCACGCCCCTCGACACGCAGCCAATCAGCTTTGACCCCGCCAACCGACCACCACCTTCCCGCATCCAGTGCGCCTGCGTGACGCGGATCTCTCTCTAACACTCCTAGAATACCCCTCCACCAATAGCAGACTTTTGCCCCCTGATTTTCACCTCCTCTGATCCTCCACCCTCTATATATACCCTTCCTGTTTACCTTTTATATCATTCTATCCTTACTTGATAATGCTGGTTGTCCAGTGAAACGCGTCGTATATCCTGTACCCTCATGTACATTAATGTAACCCTGTACCGCCATGAATTTTGCTAACCTCATTCATCTACTTCCTGCCACCCAGCGAAAACTCATCAGAGACCTGGAAACCTTGAATAATAAAATTTCCAACGCAGAAATTGCCATTTCTTTCAACCTCGTATGTATTAAAAAAAATATATATATATATATATATATATATAATTATATATATATATATATATATATATAATATTAGGGTGGTCCTTATTTTTTAACTTTTGATTTCTTTTAGTCTGACCCTCCTAAAAGTTGCCAATTGGGCTAAAAACAATGTATGGTAAGTTTTATAAAGACATATTAATATTAAGGGGTCGCTCAAGGCCACACAGTTTTACCCTATTGGCCTAAATTTTGGCCTACGGAGAAAAAACTGATCTACAGTACAGTACGTGAGATATCATTAGTAAATGGAGGTCCCATCTATTTTGCCTGGGTCGCCCTCACAAAAGTGAGTATTATATCTTTAAAACA
Organism: Paralithodes platypus; assembly: GCA_032716605.1. NCBI lineage: Eukaryota > Metazoa > Arthropoda > Malacostraca > Decapoda > Lithodidae > Paralithodes > Paralithodes platypus. The sequence goes on along the minus strand of CM064485.1, from coordinate 35,463,377 downwards.
GGGGTATAATGCTGACCAGGCACTCATTGTGGCCCAGTTAACTCCCAAAAAGCGGGCATGCTTGTTTACATGACCGTAGTGCTGAGCGGGTGTATTTACCGAAAACAAGCTGCATTCCATGCTCTTTTTCATGCATAAGCAAGAGCCAGAGCGTAATACAATTATATATCCATGAAAGGGTGATAATAGAGCTTTCCAATGACACCTGAATCATCCTTGTACGACCACAGGTTCTCTTGCAACGATCGTGTAACCGGAGGCGATAATACCCTAAAATGAGGTATTTTCCCGTTTTTGTCTTTCTTGTTGAACGAGGTAGGGAGGTGGGGATGAGACATAGTACATGTCAGTAACAGCCACAAGGTGGTGGTGAGCGGTCCGAGGCCAGCTATTGTCCCCCAAACGCGCGGTCTCTTTCTCCTAGCTCATAATATCCTCAAAATGGCACCCTTCATATGAAGGGCGCCGCAGGGGTGGCCAATATTCTCTCTCCCGTCATATGACAGTCACCGTCGGTTGAGTGTTAAGGTCCGCTTCAATGCATCTGGGAACCTCTTCTTGTGGTCGGCTACCACCTGGAGAACAAATTGCATCTGGTCCTCGTCTTTGGTCAAACGACCGGAATACTCCTGGACCAAGGCAACACTACGCTTGGCATGGTCGTTTGTGACAGCTAACTTTGCTGCAATGACCCTTGCATCTTTGTACGCCTCGTTGTCTGTCCAGTTTGATGCAGGAACCTCCAAGAAAGCAAAAATCCCCGAGATCATGCCCAAGACTGCGGGCAGCTTCTCCACACACCATCATGGTTGCTCTGTCGGTGATCTTGTTTCGGTATAACGAAGAAGCCAGCTCTGTTGTGATTATGTTTTTTTGTCCAATTTTTTCTTTGCTAAGCCTAAGCATTGCAGTTACAGAGCTAGGCCCGGCAACCGGCTCATATTCATCATCACCTATGTCTTCTTCACCTGTGTCTGCACTATCAAGCAAAACTTGTGTTGCTGACGCTTCTTTTGCCTGGTTCTCCGCAGTTCGTTGTCGTTTTCTTTTATGTTCTATTCTTTTTCTTTGCTTCCCTTCCTTCTTCCGCAACGCTTCATCCACCGACAACATCGATCCTCGACGTCCCTTTTCTCGCTGCGCTATAAGAAACTACCGGTCTTCTTCGATTTTTATCAAGATAAGTGCATCAGCATGGGCAACATCGAAGAGATCGTCAAAGGTGGCCGTAAAGTTGTCTTCAGATTTGTTTTGTGTTTGACTTTGTCTTGATGAGTTTTTCTTCAAAGCCAGCCATCTTACAAAATGGCCTTCAATTTTCTTGATGCACTCTTGCTTATGGCGGAGTGGTATCCTTGCCTGATGCCAGAAACTGGCACTTTTATCTATGGTTTGCGTGGCTGCCTCACAAATTATTTCTTTTTTCTCTCGATGAAGATATAGAAAGTAGGCGAGGACCTGTTTGTTCGAAGGTAACTTGGATCATTTTATGTCTTCATCATATTTGTCAATAAGGTCAATATTCACTCTAGTCTTTGGCTTTGACTGCTTACTCAAAGCCATTGTAAGATTGCAACTGACCGCCTGCCCGAGTACAATAAGAATCTATTACTTCACACACCTAGGACAATGTAAACACACTAGGTAATGGCTATGCTGGCGTATGCCTCAATCAGTGCCACCCAGGGCCACTCCGACTTGTTTTTGGCATTTATAGCATTAGTTTGTGGCAATTTTGGCACAAGAAATTAGCAAATATAGCAACACTTTTGGCATTTTCAAAGTAATGGGGAACATGTAAGAAACCCTTAAATATTAAACTGTTTAATAGCTAATGTAATGGATGGAATACACCACTGTTTGTGCTTATTTAACTATAGTCTACTATGCCACCATTAATGCTAAATTTAACAACAGTGAAACAAAATCAATAATAATTATATACACAGGCTAACAGGTATAACCCCATGTGATTATATATATACTCAATTATAACACAAACACAATTACTGGCGTTTCTATGATTAATGAATACAATTATGGCCCAAAGGCCAATTATGACCAATAAGTTAATATTTCAAAGTCGTTGAGCGACCTCTAAATACTAATATTTTTCAACTAAACTGTTTACTCATTATTTTTAGCCCAAGTGGCAACCTTTAGGTGGGTCAGCCATGTACTTTTCTAAAAAAAAAATATAGAGTGCAAATAAGGACCACCCTAATGTATATATATACCGGTATATACAGGTATATACAGCATAGCTTTCCTCCAGTTAATCTCAAGCAAATGGTCAAATCATGGATTATAATGAAAAGCATAAATAAGAATAAGGATACAGGGTGATAATAATACTAATAATACTATTATTTATAATGATACAATTAAAAAAATATATATAATAATATTATTATTATTATTATTATTATCATTATTATTATTATTATTATTATTATGATAAATATAATCCCGGGACGCATACTTGATAACCACTTTATTATGGCTTCAGAGTCAAGTAGGAGTCTAACGAGCAATGTTTCCGGCATTATTCTGCGATCTTAGTGTGACATCTTCATGTCATACAATAGTGTACAGTAGCTTCACTTTGTACTCGCATCACTGGTCGAGAATCGTCTTCTCTTAGATGATTTCCTGACACTTAGTTGCAGATTACGAAACTACGGCATCTCTACTTCATTTTAACAGTGTTTCACTCCTCTCCCCTTTAGCCTTTGAGGCCCATTGGAATTAGCCAGCTAGCAGGCGTAGCAGGCCGAGCTTGCAAGGGCTAGCCATGGTTGACTCTAATCGGTCTCGTAGGCCGACAGAGGCTACATAACAGAGCTTTAGTTGTATAGATTAAGTTATATATCAAACATATATGAACTGAACTGAAGAGAGTTCACTGTGACTTTGAAGTATGGATGAATGATGAAATTATGCAATTAAACTACATGATAATGAACTGCAGACTGGTCAAGGTAGGTGTGGGAGACACGACGATCAAACTACTGCCTCTGACGGTAGCTAAAGGTGAATTGTCTTAAGGGTGAACATTCGATTACTCTAAGACTCCGCAAGGAAGCAATACAGAAGTGAAAAATATTAAATGAGCTGCGAAATTAGATTGTGGATGAAAGCAAATAAGTTATATGAATACAAAAAGACAACACGTCAAAATGAGTGAAATATAAAGCAGTAGGCTACTGAATAAAATGGAGTTATGAATTATCTACTAAGGAAACAATGAATGAATACAGACCCAAACATTTTAGGCCATATATACAATGACGAACAATACATATAATAACACGTGACACCCCCACGTCGAGTAACCCCCATACCAACCAGTAAGTAGGGGACCGACCGCTTTTTAATAGGGGGTGACACTGAACTTCGTCTGATTTCAATGAGATCTCGCACACGTATAGAAGATGATGTAACAGGGATTTTTTTTATTATTAGTTTTTATTCTAGGTCAATTAATTCCTGAATTAGAGTGGAAATTAGCTCGAAAATTTAAAAAAAAATACGAAGTCGAATTGTTCGAAACCCAAGCACTATATAATATTGTTCGAAACCCAAGCACTATATAATATTGTTCGAAACCCAAGCACTATATAATATTGTTCGAAACCCAAGCACTATATAATATTGTTCGAAACCCAAGCACTATATAATATTGTTCGAAACCCAAGCACTATATAATATTGTTGGAAACCCAAGCACTATATAATATTTTCAGAGGGATCAGACAACTCAGGACAGGTAGTTTTACAACTCTCTTGATTTTTTGTTTTGTTTATCTAATTGCGGAATTAGGTGACTCTGAAATTAGGTAATGATTTTGTACTCGGTGGTTAGCTACCTATGCCAAGGGGCTGTCTCAAATGCAAAGAAAGGAGTCAAGAGCTTTATAGAGCATTTCACACGCTTTCCAATGGTATATAAAACATTCCTAGAGGCCCAATAATACATTCCTAGAGGCCCAATAATACATTCCTAGAGGCCCAATAATACATTCCTAGAGGCCCAATAATACATTCCTAGAGGCCCAATAATACATTCCTAGAGGCCCAATAATACATTCCTAGAGGCCCAATAATACATTCCTAGAGGCCCAATAATACATTCATTATAAGATCCCAAAGTGCAACAAAACAGGTGTTGAGAAAAACATGTGAAAGTCCTAGGTAATTGGGTGAACATTATTAACTTTTTTATTTGGTTTACAATATTTTACGCAGGAACATGGCAGAGTAGAAGATACAGCTTTTGGGTGGTTGTAGAGTATTGTACGCTCTTTCCATTTATATATGAACGATCCTCGTACGACCAGTAGTTACTGAGCCTGTCAATTTCAAAGTTCGCTATATAACGTTTTTAGAAATACAGGAAAAGTTTGGAAAAGATAAACAAAAAATAATTTCCAATGGGTTTTCACTAATAACATTTCACTGGCTTATGAAGGGATGTTGAGTAAACACATTTTAACACCTAATGGTATTATCAGGATTTCGAGCTTTTTAAGCCTAAAAACCGGCCGGTCCCCTTAACCCACTCCAGACTCCTTGGTCTAGGAAGAAAATTCCAGCGTGAGAAACAGACACCGACCGACCGACCGTCAGATTTACTATACATTATACTGTACTGTAGATATGTTATTTATCAGTAAACCACTTCCAGATAGTGTCATTTCTCGTCCGGTTAACCCGTACTCTACCGTAGGATACAGTAATAAAAGTCCCCTGCAGTCCCAAGCACTGTGGCCAAAATGGCAAGAGAGAACACCTTTCCACCTCAAGAGATAAAGCAACACTGGCTCTCTCACCCTTCAGTGGGTCTTATATAAGCTGAGAAGTGTTGCCATATCGAGAGCAGTGCTCAAACGGTCGTGGTACCAGATACAGGCTTGTACAGGCAGTTACAAGGAAAGTACATTACTGACGGTGATTCGCCGTCGCTGGTATTGGAGGGGTTAAGGGGGAGGTCGTTTTTTTTAATCTCTTTTTCCCTCATGTTTAGCCCCATTAGATTCGAGATTTTAAGACGTTCATCTCATTAGTTTGTCGATTTTAAGATTTTCGTACTATTTCTTTATCAATATCAAGACCTTTTGTGTCATTTAGATGTCAATTTTTGCCTGGCGAGCGATAGCGAGCCTGTAATTTTAGGAGGAACGGTCTTCAGCTGGGACATTTTGCAATCGTAAAATGTACACATTTACCTTGGAAGGGTGTCTAAAGTTTTTTTTTTTTTTTTTTTTTTAAGTTTGATGAAGGTCTAGCGAAGAAACTATAAAACAGATAACTAAATAAATGTATAGACCAAAAAAATCCCACTACCCCCTTAAAATAAGCAGAATATAGTTTCAGAGACGGTATTATAAATTCTCGACATGTTTACTACCGAATAAAAGTTGCCGATCTGTTCTTTTGTCTTTGCGTGTCGTCCCTGTTTTGATTGTTTTGTTGCAAGTTTTACATTATCATTGCAACAAAAAATATCTTGAAAAATATCACAAAGCCAAGTACTATTTAATGAACTGAATATGATGACGCCACTCTACGTCAAATTTGGACTATCATTCAATGATATTAAATCTATTATGAAGAACCCCTAGTAATTAAAGGGATAAAAGCTATATCAATTATCATTTAGATTACCGCAGGTCCTTAGTAAACTGAATAAGATCGTCTAATGATAACCATAATTCAATGAAAGTGTTTAGAAGAACACGACATCCAACACCATCCAAACTAGGATATAGCCACCAGGTAGTGTTATACAGGTACAGTATATGTGTCACGGTACTTACACAAGCTTTCCATCACAAGGCAGACAATTTAATACTACGCCGGTAGTGTTTTATGCCTTACGGTATTTACACAACTTATCCAATAGGTTTTGTGTTTTTTTGTGTGTGATTGAAGGAGACAAAAGGCAAAGCTGCCTGTAACAAGTGTCTCCCCCAAAGTTGAGAGAGTGACACAGCCAAATTCAAGGTACGTTCGAGTCAAAATGTCTGGACAGCCAAGTACTACACTGGTAGTGTTTTATAATGTGTGTCACGGTATTTACACAAGTTACCTAACATGTAGCACACAAATACTACACTGTCAAATTTGTGTGTCTTATAATGTGTAACACAACTGGTCCATCAATGTGTAGTTACTGTTTGGCGTAACAATGCCAACACATTTTCAGGCACACGCGCATGAGGTATATCAAAAAGACAAAAATACTGTCTTTCTAAAATATAATCCAATTGATATTCTTATAATGTGAATCAGGTTTACTGTGTACACCCACGACAAAAACAATGCTCCACCTTCATAACTTCAAATTATTATTTTTGTATTGACTTAATACTAAGATACTGCTCAACCACAGTGAACAAAGGCTTTGCTTATACTGTTATGGATAGTTTTACATCTATAACTAGAGAAATATCCAGAGTTTAGTTAATGAGGTAGAGCACGACTTTTGATAGGTACTGTCCAATGCCGGGCTGCGGGAAATAAGATGACAACAGCCGACCTGTGTTTTATGTGGCCAACTGTGTATAGCTTATTATAAAGGGCAAAGGAACGGATATTGGCCGGGATATGAAGGCCCGCGGTTCGAATCTCCGGCGGTGAACGATTCTGTGGAAGGTCTATACACTATTAGTTTACAACAAAAGCACATAATCTACCTGTTTATATAAGGCTTAGTGGTTGATTGTGTGTGTGTAGTTGTGTGAGTGTGAGTGTGGTTCTGATTGTGTGCATGTGATTGTGTGCGTGTGGTTCTGATTGTGTGCATGTGATTGTGTGCGTGTGGTTGTGATTGTGTGCGTGTGATTGTGTGCGTGTGGTTGTGATTGTGTGCGTGCGGTTGTGATTGTGTGCGTGTGGTTGTGATTGTGTGCGTGTGGTTGTGATTGTGTGATTGTGTGGTTGTGATTGTGTGCGTGCGGTTGTGATTGTGTGCGTGTGGTTGTGATTGTGTGCGTGCGGTTGTGATTGTGTGCGTGCGGTTGTGATTGTGTGCGTGTGATGGTGGGCGTGTGGTTGTGATTGTGTGCGTGTGGTTGTGATTGTGTGCGTGTGGGTGTGTGTTTAACCCTTTCAGAATACAAGTATGCCATTCTCCTTCTAATTTGCTATCATTAGACGATTTGGTTTAGCTAAAAATAATATTGTTGGAAATAAAGGGTTAATCGAGATAATTTTTACCAATTAACCATTCCTCAACTAAATAAAACTGTCTCATAATAACCAAAATATAAGGAAGAATGTCGTCCTGGTCTGGTGAAAAGGATAATTATCACTACACCTCCCTTGTCTCTCCTTATATGTCATCTGTCCCCTTCAACCGCCCCTTCATACTGCACATTACCAGACTGACAACTTTCACGGTATCACACAAAGGCATATTACAGCAATGTTTTTTCTGCAATTCTGGTCTGGTAGCGTCAGAATTAAAAAGTCTTAAAATACTTCAGTCACTAATTTCAATCTGCCTCCAGTCTAGTGTTCTATACAGATTTAGATACACACCGTAACGCTGCTAAAAACATTACATTTTGGACAATATCGGTGGTGTAAGATTCCGCCACGGTGTTATGAGCCTTAAAGGGACACTGGCTGTTTGTTTCGTCTATTAATTCATTTATTCATATATTTGTTTTAGTTTCCACCCTAGACCTCCATCAAGCTTAGGAAACACCCAATAGACCCCCTTCAAGATAGATTTGTACAATTTTCGGTAGAAAAATGTCGCGGCCCAAGGCCGAATCCTCCTAAAATTACAGGCTCGCTATCGCTCGCTAAGAAAAAATAGACACCTAATTGGCACGAAGGGTCCTAATATTGAAAAAGAAATGAGGTGAAAGGTCATAAAATCCCCAAACTAATGGAACCAACGTCTTAAAATCTCAAAACTAGTGGGGCTAAACATTAGGGATAAGGGGGTCCAGAAAAACGGTTTGTCTCCCCTTAATGAGTATACCGGACGTTGTATGGAGCAGCTCCCCTACCAACTTAATGAGTATACCGGACGTTGTATGGAGCAGCTCCCCTACCAACTTAATGAGTATACCGGACGTTGTATGGAGCAGCTCCCCTACCAACTTAATGAGTATACCGGACGTTGTATGGAGCAGCTCCCCTACCAACTTAATGAGTATACCGGACGTTGTATGGAGCAGCTCCCCTACCAACTTAATGAGTATAC
>CM064485.1:34815047-34855057 GCA_032716605.1 Paralithodes platypus | reverse complement strand
ACGTCCGCGGGGTTTGGGGGTGTCCCTTTGGGTTGGGGGGGCATGGCCACTGCCGAAATATGTAGATATGTGGATTTCTCTCTGCTAATGGGGTTTTCTTATGATTGTGGTGGTGTCAAGATTGGTACTCCTAGGGAGGGTTGATCATGGGCGCTAGTTTTTACTTTCTAGGATTACTCCTGTGGCTCATCATAGTGGTTTCCGTTAAAATGCAAGTCAGGGCGGAACCGTCGCCTTGCAATTAGGGGTGAGAGGTTGGCTGTTGGTTAGCCCTCCGCGCCGTCCGCCCTCCTGGTTCCGGTTGTGAGTTGGGCTAGTAATATTAGATGGGTAGTAAATGGTGTTACAAGAATGCTGCTTTATCTGCTATTTATGGGGGAAGGGGGGTTGGTGGAGGAAATTAACGGTGATCGGCATTTTAGAACGTGCGTCCATGGGCGTCTTTTACAGGTGTGTGTTGGATATTGGAACGGGTGTGGTTTTAGGCTAGGCTCCGCGCCGCTCGTGACGTTAGGTTAGTGACCCTTCCTGCGCTGGACCTAGGTGGTGGGCATTTTTCCCTATGATCTAACCAGGTAGGGTGGTGTGCAGTGGGGCGTGAAAGGATCAAAAGACAGGAATGACCAACAAAACAGGTTAATACTGAGCATGGGGGGTCACGAAGCAAAAGCAGAGTAATGTGGATTGGGGGTTAGGAAGTGGTGATTTGGAGAGACGTTAAACAATTGTGGAAAAGTAAATGGAAGAGAGCAATAACATGGCTGATAGAAGATAATTACCCTAGAGGAGTTGCATACCATGCATAAGCGACTGCATTAATAGATCGTCATCCCCCAATAATATGATGAAACCGGGTTTGGTATGCGACTTGGTCACAATACGACAGCCAAAAAAGGGAAAAAAAACAGTTGCCGCTATGGTACGCATCAATTACAGGTGGCATACTCCGGTTAAGATTTTATATACACTTAGTGAAATCCTTAAGGTTTTTTCCCAGTTAAATAGGAATGGGAATTCTTCGGCCCAGGCTTAAACTTTAGGATTCAGGCCTTTCCTGGTACCTGGCGCGTCGGGTACCAACCGTCTGAAGGGAATTTTAACACCCTCCTAAAAACCCCACATATAAGAGTTTTGAGATGCCTTGGGTTGGGTTCTGGAAACCCTGGTTTAGTGACGCACCACCATCACCACCAGTCCCGCGCGCTAACCCACTGTACTACCACGGACGTACTAACAGTATAGCAACCTTAGTCCGATTTTTAAGAACCAGGTGATAGTCTCGTGGTGTTTATCACGTAATGAGTTTATTGGACTTACCATCTACTACTATTTTACGCATATACCTGACGTCAACTCGGGTTAGTATTAATTGTGGGTGGCGGGACATTTTCCGGGGGGGGGGGATGGGCAATTACACCAGCATTTTTCCCTTTTTAGGTTTAGGCTAGGGTCCCTATCCTCGTAAGGTCGTAAGGTATCGCTAGCCTTTTTTCGCATAGCTATCTCCACATATGGTTGTTTAGGGTGTCGGCGTGACGGGTGCTTCCCACGTATCTACCTGGTAAAAAAAAAACCGACGTTCCTTAGCTGGGCCACCAATGAAATGCTAGGTTTTTCCAGGTTAAATAGGAATGGGGGGAATTCTCCCCAGGCGTGCCTTTTAGGATCAACCTTTCCTGGTACCTGGCACCGGGGTACGAACCTCTGCCAATTGAACTTTAAAACCTTCTCCTAAAAACCCACAGTGTTTTGAGATGCGCTTGGGTGGGGTTCGAACCCTGGTTAGTGACGCACCACCATCACCACCAGGCCCTGCGCGCTAAACCCACTGTACTTACCCTACGGACGTACTAAAAGTATAGCAAACCTTAGTCGCGATTTTGTAAGAACCAGGTGATATTCTCGTGGTGTTTACTCATGTGATGATTTTATTGGACTTACCATCTGACGGACTATTATTACGCTATTACCTGACGTCAACGTCTGGGTTAGTAACTATTGTGGGTTGGCGGGACATTTTCGAGGGAATTACAACACCACATTCCTTTTTAGTTAGGCTATTCCCTAGCCGTCGTAAGGTCGTAAGGTATCGTAGCCTTTTTAAAACTTTAGCTTATCTCAATATGGTTTTTTAGGGTTCGCGGTGACGGGTGCTCCCACGTAGCTACCGAGGTGGTCACGTTCCTTAGCTGCCACCAATGAAATGCTAGGTTTTTTCCAGGTTAAAATCGGAAATGGGACTTCTCCCCAGTGCTACCTTTAGGATCAACCTTTCCTGGTACCTGGCGCGGGTTACGAACTCCCTCTGAAGGGAATTTAACCCTCCTAAAAAAAAACCCACAGGTTTTTGAGATGGCCTTTGGGTGGGGGTTCTGAACCCTGGTTATTGACGCACACACCATCACCACCAGGCCCGCGGCGCTAACCGCACCTGTACTACCACCAACCGGACGTACTAAAAGTATGAGCAACCTTTAGTCCGATTTTTAAGAACCAGGTGATAGTCTCGTGGTGTTATCAACGTGATGAGTTTATTGGACTTACCATCTACGAGCTATTTTCCACAAAAACGCTATTACCTTGACGTCAAACTCTGGTTAGTATATTGGTGGGTGCGGGACATTTTCGAGGGGGGATGCATTACACTTAGTTTACTAGAAAGAACAAGGCGTAGGGGGCAACTGAATGCACGGGGTGCACAGTATCTATATATAGTAGTTACTACAGAAGAAAGGAACAGCTGATCCAGGGGGGGTATGTGGGGTGTTACATAATTAATTTATTGGGTGACATAATCATGATCGGCCTCGTTGTTGACCTGGAATTATCGTGGATAGTCTTAAACTCTATATGAGGTACTAGTAAGTTTATTTAGGCGATTTTGGTGAAGGTTCGATAGGTGGACTCAACTTGTACTGGCGCACTACGCTGAATAGGCTGTTGGAGGTATTTATTCATCAATTCACCTAAATATCCTTCTCTGGTCTAGCTGACATGCTATTCTTAATCAAAGATGGGATAAGGAATATTTTGGTTTTGGTTAAGGGTGGGATAGGATGGTATTTGGATAGGTATTTAGTGGGTTAGTTCATCACCTGTTGGAAATTCACCTGGTGTCTGGCAAGAAGTTGTTGGCTACGTGTGGGTCATGGTGAATGTCCGCGTGGGGTTGGGGGTGTCCCTTTGGGGTGGGGGGGCATTCCACTCCTTAAATATGTATATATGGTATTCCTTCCGCTAATGGATTTTTCTTATGATGTGGTGGTGTCAAGAGTGATACTCCTAGGGAGGGTTGATCCTGGGTTCTAGTTTTTACTTACTAGGATTACTCATGGGGCTCATAATAGTAGTTTTCGAGAAAATGCAAGTCAGGCGGAACCGTCGACGTCTTAAGGGTGAGAATGCCTGCTGTAAGCCTCGCGCCGTCCGCCCTTTGGTTCAGGTTGTGAGTTGGGCTAATAAGTTAGAGGGTAGTAAATGGGGTTACAAGAATGAGTCTTTAGCTGCTATTTATGGGGGTGAGGAAATGAATGGGTTCGGCATGGGAGAACCTTGCGCTGGGCGTTTTAACAGGGGGGGTTGAATACTGGAAAGGGGGTGGTTTGAGGCTAGGCGCCGCGCCGCTCGTGACCTAGGGTCGTGACCCTTAATGCGCTGGACATAGGGGTGGCATTCCCCTACGATCGAACAGTAGGGTGGCGTGTGCAGCGGGGCGTGAAGGAGCAAAAGACAGGGTGACCCACAAAACAGGTGACCACTGAGCATGGGTCACGAAGCAAAACAGAGTAGTGTGGATTGTGATACGGAGGAGGTGATTGGAAGACGTATAACAATTGTGGAAAAGTAAATGGAAGAGAGGAACACAATGGCGGATAAAAGATAATTAACCTAAGGATTGAATACATGCATAAACGACGGCATATTAAGACGTCGTCCTAATAAGATGATGAAAACCAGTCTGGTATGCACGTGGCACAATACGACACAAGGATAGTGCCGCTATGTCGATCAATACTGGTGGCATACTCCGGTTAATATTATATATACACTTAGTTACTAGACGAACAAGGCAAGGGGGGCGACTGAGCACGGGGGTACATATATCTATACTCGTCATGGAGAGAGAGATACGAGGTAGCTTTCCTGCATCTCTCCTGATAATCGTCTGCAGATTGGTCATAGTGAGTGTATTCGAATAAACAGGCCCAAATCAATACAATAACTGGCATAGGGTTATCGGGTGTATAGAGTCGTGGTTAAAGGTTGTTACATAACTCGTAATTAACTTATCTAAATCAACAGGCATAAATCAATACAATAACTGGCAAGGGACACAAATTGACAGACGAACAATGCAACGTGAGGTTATGTATAGCTAACTGCTAAAAATGGGGGAACGAAGATAGGTGTCTTCTCTTTTTACAAGTTCCCTAAATAATGTTAACATTAGGTAGTTGGTACATCAATCAAATAGCAATGTGGATCTCAGTGAGTTATGGGGCTGTCTAGTGGTAAGTTCATAATTAATCTCGGAATTACTCCTAGGTATTTTTGTCTAGTGAAATGGAGTGGTATTAGGAAGGTTTGGAAATATATAGTTAGTGGATAAAACAACGGAGGTTAGAGACAGAATTGCTAGAATTGGGGGGGGGACTATGATTGTTATATAACTAAATACAGGGCTGACGTAATCACGATCTGATTTGGTGTGAATGGAAGCAAGGTGTCTTAGATCACCTCGAACCTACACAATGAAAGTATTATAGCCTGTATGGTGGTTACATAATTAAATACATACTTAGGTGGTACATCAAGAATATCAGTGAGTAAAGTATTGTGGTTTGTATATTAGAAGACTGTGATTGAGAGACGTATAATATGTGGAATGACTTGGGAGAGAGAGAGAGACCAAATCGGGGATGGAAAAGGGCCTGGATCTCGTTGGGATGGGGGTTTCGCTCTCAGGATTTTCGTACCTGTGCTCGTTAGGGGTGGGGGTTTCGCTCTCAGGTTTTTTCGTTCCTGTTGGTATTTTAAAGATGTTGAAACCGGGTTGGTATGCACATGGCACAATACGACACAAGGACAGTGTCGCTATGTCGCATCTATACAGGTGGCATACTCCGGTTAATATTTTATATACACTTCGTTACTAGAAGACCAAGGCAAGGGTGCAACTGAGCAGGGGGCACATATCTATATACTTAGTTACTACAACAGAAAAAGGACAGCTGAGCATGGGGTTGGTATGTGAGTGTTTTGAATGTTAAAAAGTTTGGGGATCCACCATTTTGTGGCCGACGTCCTTTGGGGCCTTTTTCTTTCCGGCCGTGATGGGGTCGGTCCCCTGGTCCAGTCGTGCGCGTCCTCTGTTGACTGACAGGGTTGGCGGCTTCCTTTGGTCTTGCGGGAGTGTCCCACATTCCCTTCTTGCTGTTGGGTCCTTTCGTCCCGGTTGGGTTTCGCTCTGGTTCTTGCGGAATTACCACTGGGTTGTTGGTCGGGAGGTTGGTGGGGGAATTCCCTTTTTGGGGTATTTTACCGCCCACAACATTCGGGTGGGAAGGACCTAGCTAAGCGGGCGGGATCTTCTATTCGGAATGGTCTGAGGGCGGAATAGTCAGTAAGCCGTGTAGGAGCAGGGTTGAGTTGGCTTGATATTGGACACCCTTTTATGGCATTTGCGTGTGAAATACGACACCATTTCCAGTCTATAGTAAATAGTGATGGTAAAGGAAAATCCGGTAATACAGTGTTCTCATCTTCCAGCATATTACTGCTTCATATTCATCAGCCAACTTAAAATAGCCCTATATAATATTTAATTATCACTAGAACAATACACTATACCATGTAGGAAGTCTTCTGGAGAAATAGGGCAAATTTAAAAAAAAAATGCAAGATAAACTAAAGCACAAATGTATGCTAGAATAGCATTGACAAATCGCTAGATAGTCACCATACACTAACAACTTGTATGTCACTAGAAAACATATGTTGAAGTATCGAGAATATTCTTTAACAATCGAAACATCTCTCCAATTCCTTAAATAGGGAAACTAACTTGAATATCGCTAGAATTCACATCTGATTTCGCTAGATGGAAGTGATGGAAGTGATTCGCTGGATTTAACGGTATCAGCTACATTGGCAACATCGTACCAAGAACCTTCATTCCGTTATAATGAACAAGGTCAGATTTCGAAACTATTACAATTATTTCAAAGTTCAGAGATCATCAGATTGGTTTGGAAGTCGAAGTACACAATTTCAGTTCCATTAGTTTAACAAACATTTACATAATAAATTATAATATGCTACTTAGAGGGTTTAACACCTAAAGAGCGGCCTAGGCGGTATATAATATGTAGCCACCAGCGGGGTGTTTTTACCCAAAATAGGGCTGTTTACGTGATCATTTTCATGCCTAAATAAGACCCAGAGCGTAAAACAAGTATCTATCCCTGAAAGGGCATAAACAGAGCTTTTCAATGACACCACAACGATCCTTGTATGACCGCTAGTTTTCTTGCAACAACCGCGCAACACGAGTGCAAAAACCATGTAATTCGGTACTTTCCCCATACATTTCACTATGTAGCGAGTGTGAGAGGGTGGAGGAGGGTGGGATTCATGTCAGTAGGCCCGCCGCGGTGGTCTGGAGCAGTCATGCGCTCGCTACTCTCCTGCCACCACTTGTCTCTCTCTCTCAGCAACATTACGTGCTGAAATTGCCACACGACTTATGGTGTGAGCCGCCACATAGTCCAAACTTATTTAACTCGACTTATGTTGCGGGCCGCCAGTATAGGGTTAATAAAGAAGCATTACTTTCCCGATATCGTATAAGCGTACGCAAGCTGTTGCTTTTTTTTTTTTTTTTTTAAGAACGTCAACAAACGCTTCGTATATTTGGGTTTGGTGAATCTTTTGGGGTTCTTAGTTATACAATAGAACATATTTATATTTTGCACACTCTTATAAGTATAAACACTTACTTGTTAAAGAGGAAATACACAAAATCCCAATTTCGAATGATCGTGAATAACTTTACTTTGGCGTATGTTTGTGTTAATTCACTTCCTCAAGCCTGTGTAGGAGCAGGGTTGAGTTGGCTTGATATAGGACAACCTTTTTTTTTTTTTTTTTTTTTATTTCTATATTCCAACTACTCCCTCGCGGCATAGGCTGAGAGCCTGTACATTCCACCGCTCAACACGGTGAAGCCCGTGAGGTCTTGTTCCAGTCAGGGGAGTGAGACATGTGAAGCATCCATCATGGCTCGAAGCAGCTCCATCTCTGAAGCGGCTGGTTGCTTCGCTCAAGGGTTTCACCGTCTCACCCTCCAGACTCAGACCCTCACTCTCAGAACGTCACCTATTGAGCAGTGAACTCACTAGGCATTGTCCCCCTGTAACATATTTTGAATATGGGAATATTCATACAGTGTTATTTAATCAGGGAACAATGAGGGTATTTTTTTGGCATTTCGGTGGGCTTTGTGGTAATGCACTGATACTAGGTACAGCACAAATTCAATCCTAATAATATCTTCTCATTGACATATCGGGATTTGAACCCGGTCCATTGGATTACCAATCCAGTGGCATGACCACTCCACCACACCTCCCCTAAATGGTCATTTGGGTGTGAAATACGACACCATTTCCAGTCTAATCGGAGATAATGATGGTAAAGGAAAATGCGGCTTTAATAATAATAATATAATAGTACCATAATAGGGTAAATTTTAACTGGATACCAGCGGGAATCGAAACCCCAATTCAATTGTGTTATTTCCGGCTATATGGACAATTATAGGTTATTTCCACTGTGCTCTACTTTAATTTGGTAATATATGAATCATTATGTGATATATAGGTGAGACATCCCTTCGTTTTCCATGGGGCTATCATTGGGAAACTCATCAGTTTGTTCACCATGTTTCGCTTCGTCTCTTATATTTTCGTACGGTAAGATAACTTTTAAATAAACTCCTGACCTCTCAGTTTTACCTAATTTATCGTGTGTGTACTTAAAATATATAGTAAGGATATTCAGATATGCAAAAATGGTTGTATGCACAGTTCATTTATTTATTAAATTAAAAATACACTCGGCTATTATCGATCGTTCAGTGACAGGCCCTTCCCTCCCAGTTCAGTTGTTTAGTGGGAATGAGCCGATTCCCAAATACAATTGTATTTTTCCCGGCTATATGGGTTTTTTAGGTTATTTCCAATTTTCTCTACTTTCATTTACTAATATTTGAATCTTTATGTGATAGGTAAGATATCCCTTCGTTTTCCATGGGGCTATTATTGGAAACAATAATTTATAGAAACTGGCAACTCCACAACTAGACTAGGAAATTAGTTTGACTGAGGGTGGGATTTGTGAAAATATTACTCACGGTACTTACGCTGACGTCACTATAACGCCTGTGACGTCACGAAATTCATCCCCCCAAAACACAAAATTGCATATATCTATATATATTATATAGAACCCAGCCACCTAATATTTTTTAGGGGTATGGTGTACATTGACAATGACGATTTTGGTGATACCCGAGTCAAAATATTGGACGAGCTATGCTCTTTAACCCTTGTCTAGTGGGGTGTTTTGGGCTCATTTGGGCATATTCAGGCCCTCCTGCATGATAAATCAAGCATCTGCATGAAACAAAAAATATTTAGCAAAAAACTAGGCACTAAAGGCTTCAAAATGAGACCAGAACGAGCTACGTAGCACTCGTGGTTCCCTTGCAGTGATGCCACGAACATGGGAGTTTAGCATATATCGGTATATTTTTCCCAGCTATACTCACTACTGGCTACACTGCCGGCCTCTCGAGAACACAGGGAACATGAGTTAATGGGCGGCGGTAAGCCCTGGGAGTCGGCTGTCTGGCCCGCTGTGCTCCCGGCCATTTGCACTCGATTTTAACCCTTTAAAAGCTTTAATAATGCTCCTAACTTGCTGAAAGTTGGTGCACGACTTAAGTCGAGCGCCGCTAAAGGGTTAAACCCACATTTTCCTTTACCATCATTATCTCCGATAGACTGGAAATGAGCCGCATTTTCCTTTACCATCATTATCTCCGATAGACTGGAAATGGTGTCGTATTTCACACCCAAATGCCATAAAAGGGTGTCCAATATCAAGCCAACTCAACCCTGCTCCTCCACAGGCTTGAAGAAGTAAACAACTGGGTTCATTGCTGCGTTTTCTGTTACCCCAAAGTCTGATAACCCACTCTCATTATAGTGGGGTGGCACAAAATGTACAAATTTTACGAGCCTGCCTTCAAAATGTATAGGCCTATGTAATAGGCTATATACAACATTTGTGTTATGCCCTGTTTTTCTACAGGATTAACTTGGGTAATGTGAGTTCTAACTGACTGGGTATAGAAGGCTGCATGCACAAAACAAGGTATGAGGAATAGAGAACACAAAATAAACACACGGCAACACGACACACGATCACTTTTATTTTGGGACACACTTCTATATGTTGTTTGATGATGATTAATCTGACGCATAAGAAGGTATGAATATTCGTACAAAACAATTGATAGAAGTTAAACAAACTAGCATTAAGTGGATCTGGATGGAGCCTAGTCTCCCTCTTCCAACATTCAGGTATTAATCTTCTGATCACTGGCTTTATTCACAAGTTTATATATTGGAGACCATAAATATTACTTATAGATTCATATTCAATGTTAGATTTATCACTAGTAGCTCTGGTGCACAAGGAGTAATTCATAGACAAGATTAGACACGCGTATTTTAGATTACGGGAATTCTAGTAACCTGAGGGGGTACTGATCTAAGTTTTATATTCTTGTATCAGAAACACATAGAACGCAAATCAGTGGGCGAACATCAGATATCACTAGGGTTTCACGGTTATGTATTAGTATCTGGATATATGAGTAATTACGAGAGTTAATATCGCCTGTTAATTAATAAACACTGATACGCTTAGCACTTCCTAATGGAATGGTCATATATGAATTACACTGGGACAAAGATATAGCCACTTCGTAGAAATATTAATAAGTGAATCTCTACCTAGCACTGTAACACTGTAGTACTGATAGAGTGAATCTTGGGTCATATTTGATTGGTCTGGTCCTGGTTATCTTGCGTCCGTGAGGTTGGGGGCTAGCGACTGGTTCCGCGGCCGTCCAGATGGTCCATATGTAGAAGTTCTCAAGACGGATCTCTTGGCGATCGTTGCTGGCTACACTCTTATATCCCCACTGGTTTATGTGAAGGTTATAAGGTGCATGTAGATGTTTTTTACGTGGACAGATGTTTCTATCTCAATCTGCCACGGAGTCTGCCGGCTCTGGAACTCAATTCTTAGGAACAACACAAGGGCAGAGCTAGAGGTCAACTTAAGGGGCCAGCCACTGGTTGGTGTCTATCTTTCAACTGATTTTACTGGGGGTCTGGAGATTGATTTATAGGGGCAGTTTTGGACCCTGTAGGCCATAGGGATCTCGAGTTTTGATGGACTTATTGAGCTCTCAATGGATACGGGAACTAGGTAAGGGGGTGATTACTGTTGTGGCACATGGCGGTATGGAGCCTTCATAATGTGATATAACTGAGCCTTAGTAAGAGGTACTATTTTGGCTATATTGGAAGTATTCAGGGGAGAGAGACTGGATCTACTTTGCGAGGAGGTTTGGGACAGCTGTGATAGGGCGTCTCTCTTAGATTTCTCAGTCTTCATTCTATGGTATAGCTGAGGTGCTAATTTGGTTATTGGAGTGTGCAAGAAAGGTTAATGGGTTATTGTGGGTTAATAGAGGTTAGTCAGGGTGTTAGTTATACATGGTTAGTTCAGTGATAGGAAGAATTCCTGGGCTACCTGGCAATGACCCGGAAGTCAAAACAGGGGTCAGGTATACCTCCGCAGGGGTCGGGGTCTCCCTCCTCGGTGGGTGAAAGGGGTAGGAGCGTGCCCCCTCTCTGTGATGGTTGTCGGGGCGGCTGTGGCTGGGGGCTTGCCATATTACAAGGGTTTGTAATAACCCTCTGTTTATGAGACAGATGTGGGTGTTCGTAATACCAAAACCGTAGGTGCCTTGATCAGCTGGTTTTCTTGGTTGGGTTGTTAATTGCATGGGTGTTGGATGTGGTGGAGACTGTGCTATCTCTGCCACATTGATCTGGAAGTATGGCAATAGAAGTTAGTCACTGGTGAGGCGGCTAGCCTCGCTCGGACGATCATTCGGTACAGGGTTGTGAATGGTTGTGAGGGAATAGATGGCATGCAAAGGGTTAGTAAAGTTCTAATGGTGTTCCTTTCTACTGGGGGAAGGTAGGCTGGATAGGAGTATATATACAAAAGGTTTGAGAATGTTAGTAACGGAAAAGTTAAGGATATTCAGGGGGTATGCTGGAGAGGCTAGGTCGGAAGGGAGTTGAGGAGCGTGGGGGGTTAACGAGAGGGAGAGGGTGAAGGGGGATACGTGGAGTTTGACCCTAAGGTCTCTGGGCGTAGGGGTGGCATTAGGCTACAGTGGGTATCGTAGCCTGGGGGGTAATGACAGGGAAGGTACGTTAGCCAAACGCTACCGGGGGGATGAGCAATAAGTGGTGGTATATGAGTTTGGAAATGATAGAATCATGTGGACTGTGGGCTGTGGGGAAGAGGAGGTTAACTGTAGGTGTGTGCTTGACTGTGGATAAAAGTAGAGAAAACATGGTGTATTATTACTCGTCAATACGATGGTTATGGACACTGTTACTCTGACACTATTTCTTGCTGATTCTAGTTGTTCCCGGGAACTGCGTTTTCTATGACATATATATCAAAGAAAGCGGCAGTTCGTAGGGGTAGCTTCGGTATTGTTTCGTGGTGGAAAGGCGTCGAGACAATGGTAACAGAGGGTGGTGTATACAATCTCTGGTTGGGGTAAGAATTAGAGGTACTGCATGGTGGCTAACATCTGCAGTCATTTCTGTCTAGGTCTTACAGGAAATATGGTTATACATACACTGGTGTATCCGTGGGTATCATAGTTTCTTATCAATTATGACATGGGGTTTTAACAGATTACTTCTCGGATGGAAGAACATACATAGATTTATGGGGGCGGTTGGTCTTCAGAAACTTAGTCTGGCAAGACAGGGGGTTAACATATTACTTCTTGGATGGAAAAACATACATAGATTTAGGCCTGTCTGAACTGGTTGGCATTGGCTCAACCTAGGGACAGGGCATGGGTGTATTAAATTAAGGTGTATCCATGTTCATCATCATGTAGGTAGAGGTGTAGGACACGAGGGGTAGTGTATACGCGAGGTAGGGGAAGGGTCAGTGATTAGAAGGGATAGGCAGGTGTGGTTTGGAGCTGCTTAGCCCTGCGGGCTTCGGCCTGTCTTAACTGGTTGGCTTGGTCACCTGGTCCTTTCGTTCTGTGGGCCTTTCCTTCGGGTGTTTCTGTTCCCGTTTCCTGGTGGTGTTCGCTCGTGGCTTCCGTGGTGGGCTTCTCGTTCTGGGGTATTTTACTTCCCTCTCATTCGTTGTAGGCTCGTCCTCGAGCCTCAAGGGTGAAGTGAAAAGAAGCATAGTCATGGTGGGTCATTTTGAGGGTATTTAGAAGGTCCCACCAAGCAAGAGAGCGAGGGTCAGGTTTCTTTTGCCGGTTTATGTAGACCTGTAGGAATGTGTCCTCGGTGTTGTGGAGGGCGGTTGCCCGGGCTTGATGGGGGCGCTGTAGACGGGCTAAGCGTCCTGTGGACGTTTTTACTTTAACCTTTCTTATGAACGGTGTGTATTCTTCCTCCGTGGGGTAGGGACGGGGGTGACAATTGGTGTGGATTTGTTCATGGTGGAGGTCATGTATCGAGTGAGGTGTGTGGGATTGACAGGAGGCCTCTTCAGTGTGGTGAAGGGGTTAATAACTGAAGGGGAGGGACGAACACGTGAAAACGGAGCTGGGGGTGAAGGGGGGATATGAGTCTGGAGTTTTTGGGGTTTTCTTGAGTGGTGTTGCAGGCTGGGAAAATATATGGAGGCAATGTGCAATATTGGTTTAGGTAAGGTGCGTGATGGAGGTGTGTGAGAAAGGAGGTGTGTGTGTTGTGTGGCTTGGGTCTTTAGTGTAAGAACGGGGTGTTGTTTTTACATAACTGTCTTCAAATCTGATGGGTCTGTTGATGATTCTACCTTTGGAGGTTCTGGTGGGAAGGTAGATGTTTGTAGTGGGACTTGAGTCGCTTGACGATGTTTTATATTGAGGGGAAGAACGCTTTACAGGTGGAGGGCATTTAGTGAGGGGGAGGTAGGGTGTTATTTGAGAGGTAGATGCGTGTGGAGGTTTTTGTCGAGTGGGGGTGGTAGGCGGAATGGGAGAGGATTGGGTGAGGGTATGTATGGGGGTTCTCTCAGGGGCGACTTGGTGGGGGGATTCAAGTGGGGGTGTGGAGGTCGGGTACGTCAGTTTGGAGGGGCTTTGGTTAGGAGTTAGTTGTGTGTTAGACGTGGTGTGTGAGGAGGGTTGGTCGTTGGCATAGGGTACTTTTTAGGGGTTGGTTGGTTGGGGGTTTGATGAGATGATGAGGTTGGTTGATGCGTGGGTGGGGTCGCAGGGATAGTGGAGGGGAAAGGGGTGGATGCGGGGGGGCGGCTAGACGGGTGGGTAGGGAGTGGAGGTTTAATTGGGAGGATTGGGGGTAGGAAAATGTGTTGGGTGTGTTCTTTGGTGGGGTTGGTGATTTGATGGTGGTGGAAATAGGCGGTTTTGTGGGAGTTTGGGTGAGGGGTAGATCTAGCAGGTCATTCGGGGTGATGAGGTGGGGGTTGAGAGGGGATGAGGTTGAAGGGGAAGGTATGTTCTTTCGTGGGAGGGTGGGGGTGGTTATTTTTGGAATATAGTTAGAGGGGTTATGGTGTTTACTTGTGATTATTCGTCTTCCTTCCCTTTGTGGAGGAGAATTCGACGAAGAAGAAGAGGAGGAGGAGGATAGTGGTCTGGCAGCCCTACGGGACTTGGTTAGCAGGGTGTGTTTTCTGGAGGTTTTAAAAGATCTTAGTCGTGGGCGTAAGTTGTAGTGTGAGGTTACTGAGGTAGATTGTGTGGTGCGGTTGGGTGTGTACTTGGTTTTAGGTGGGGGTGGTGGTTTTCTTACTGTGGTGCCTGGTGGAGGTACGTCAGGGCTAGACGGGAGGGTTTCCGTTGTGGTCGGGGTTGTGGGTGGAGGTTTTCGTACTTGGATAAGTTGGGGAGGTACTTGACTATCAGAAGTGAAGGAATGGGTCATGGTGGAGGAAGGTGTGATAGTGGGGGCTTGGGGTTTGTGGAGGTTAGTTTGGGGGGTATGTTGAGGAATGATCGGCCGGTTCGGTGCTGGAGGGTTTAGGCCCTTAGGGGTTTGTAGGGAAACATTCATAGCCTGATTGGGAGGGGTAGTAGGGGTGTTCAATTCAGGGTTGGACGTGTGGGGTGGGGTAATGTCTTGTGGTTTTAGAGGTTTAAAAGCTCGGACGAATCTAGTTCGGAACGTGCGAGTCACGCCGTGATAATCAATGGTGACTTGATAGGCATTTGGGACTTGTATGATGGTGTAGGGGCCGACATAGCGAGGGCCTAATTTGTTGGTGACAGGGAGGTTGGCTACCATTACGGTGTCATGGATGGCGAAAGGGTTTTTATCATCGGGGTTATCAGTTTTGGTGTCGTGACAAGTTTGGGCGGTATGGAGGGTGTTTTGCAGATGTTGCAATGGGTCAATTGTGGAGGTGTTGGAGGGGAGGTGAGCGTGATGGTGGAACGGCAGTAACAGGGGGGGTACGCCGTAAACACGTTCATGAGGGGAAATACCGTCTTCTCGGGGACAGGTGTTCATGCCCCATTGTATCATCTTTGTCTGTGATGGCCAGTCTGAGGTGTTAAGAGCAATCATTTTGGTACGTAACTGGTTGTTGATGGTGCAATGGCTGCATTCGCATATAGCATTTCATTGAGGCCAGTACGGGGATGAGTGTTTGATCTTAATACCGCATTGTTGGGTGAACTGGTGCCAAACGTGTCCACTAAATTCGGGGGCATTGTCGGATAGAAGAGCAAGGGGAAGGCCGAATATAGGGAACACTTCTGTGGCAAGCAGTGTGGCGACGGTGGTGGCTGTGTGGTCTTTAACTGGGCAGGCTATTAAAATTTTTGAATATACGTCAACAAATGTGACGATATAGCGGTTGCCAGCGTAAGAAGGAAACGGGCCCATGATGTCGAGGGATAGGACTTGGAACAGTTTGTTGGCAGAAATGGTACCAGCTGGGCCTGGGGTGCGTGATCTATCCTTCCCCAATAAACAAGGTTTGCAGGATTCGGTCACGCGTTGTGCAATCTTGGAGGGGTACTGATCCAGTCTGTCCAGTACTGATCCGCGAAGATTTTTAACATCTTCTTTTGTCCAAGGTGTATGCCGTTTCCCTCGTGGATGGCAATCATGTAGTCGTGGGCAATGGTGGGGTCTAGGACTATGTGACCGGAGTCTGTGGCAAGTTGATCTCCCCAGCGAGTCAGTTTCCTGAAAACATTTAACGGTATCCAGGGTGGTCTGATTCTTGTTTCCCAAGATTGAATTAGTGAGGGTGCTGGGGGGGAATTATGTTGGTGGATGGGGGTAGATAAGAGCTCAGTGTTTTGTAAGGCGGCTAGGTTGGTGGGGGGGTCTTTCGGTACTGGCAAACGTGACAGGGCGTCTGCATTGGTGTGAAGTTTACCTGGACGATACTGTATTGTAAAATCGTAGTCCTCTAGTGTCTCCCTCCAGCGTACCAAGATGGCCGAGTTGGTTTCGCACTTACGCAACCATTGCAAAGATTGATGGTCGGTTATTATATCGAGTTTTGCGCCCAACACAAATGACCTGAAGTGGTTGAGTGCCCAAATGATCCCTAAGCACTCTCTCTTGGTGGCTACATAATTCTGTTGGGCTTGGTTGAGTGTGGAGCTGGCATACGCTATCACATGTTCCTTTCCGTCTCTTACTTGAGCTAAAACTGCACCAATGGCGTGCAGAGATACGTCGGTATAAAGACGGAAAGGTTTATGGTAATCAGGGAAAGCGACAATCGGGGCTTGGATTAGCTTTTGTTTCAAAGTGTTAAAAGCAAGGTCTCTTTCAGGTGTCCAGGTGAATGTGGTGTCCTTGTGGGTGAGTTGGTGGAGGGGTCTGGCTATTGCGGCAAAGTGTGGGACGAAACGTCTGTAGTATGTGGCTAAACCTAGAAAAGAACGTACTCCTTTAACGGTGGTGGGTGGGGGTTGGTTTTATATGGCTTGAAGCTTCTTCGGGTCTGGTGCAATACCATGTTCAGATATTACGTGGCCGAGGAAATCTACCTTATTTCGTGCAATCTCGCACTTTGAGGGTTTTAATTTCAACCCGGCGGCTCGGATTCTTTGAAGAACTTGTCTCAACCTGAGGAGGTGTTCTTCCCAGGTTTGTGAGTACACAATAATATCGTCTAGATACGCTAGGCAGGTTTCCCAGGTCAGGCCATGTAATACCGCTTCCATCAAACGGGAGAAAGTGGCGGGTCCGTTACAAAGGCCAAAAGGTAGGACGTTAAATTCGTAGTGGTGGCCACCATTAGTGGAAAATGCTGTTTTTCTTGGTCCCCTGCCTTGATAGGCACTTGCCAATACCCTGCTTGCAAGTCGAGGGTAGTGAACCATCTGGATCCGTACAGGGAGTCGAGGGAATCGTCTATCCTGGGTAATGGCGTAGCGTCCTTAATGGTTACGTCATTCAATCTCCTGTAATCGACGCAAAAACGGGTTGACCCATCTTTCTATTTTACTAGGACAACAGGGGAAGACCAAGGGCTAATGGACGGGGTAGCAATTCCGGCCTCTAACATCTCTTGGACTTGGCGTTCCTCTTCCTGGCGTTGTATGGGATTTTTTTCTACGGGATGGTTGTCTTATGGGGGGGCCTGTGGTGTTAATGATGTGTTGTTCCACATTGGTCTGTCCGATTTCAGTGGATTGTTGGGCAAACACGTCACTGAACTCTAGCAATAGTTCGTACATGCTGTGTTTTTGGTGGTCGGATAATGTGTCAGGGAGAGGGGGCAATTTGAGGCTGGTAGGGGTGTCATTGGAATCTATGGGGAGGTCATCAAAAGTTTCGAGGTCTATGATGAGGCCTTTTGGTAATGTCAGGGATTCTTCAGAGATATTTGCCACGAGAATGTGGTTGATGCGAGCGGAAATGATGGCGGGTTGTAAGAGGCAACGATTGGGGTTGGTGGACGTGGTAGTGGGGGAAAATATCATGTGAGTTTGGGGTATGGGTCGAAGGTTAACCCATTTTTGATGGCGGGGGGGAATTTGACATTTATTTTAAACTACAGCTGGGCTAATGATGGTGGGGGATCGACTGGTGAGCAGGTGCTCGGTACGCATAAGGGGGAGGGGGGGATCACTTTGGTGGGGGTCATGCGTGAGGGGGGGATTAACGGCGCGTGTGGGAGGATCAGCTTGGTGAGGTGTGAGTGATTTAGAAAACGGAATTTGTTGGTGGGACTGTGGAGGGTTGGTGAGGGAAGAGTGAGGTATAGAACATGGGTTATTGGTGGAGGACTGATGTACTGATTTGTGGTTGTTAAAAGGACGAATTTGGGGAGTTTTGTCGGTGGCAGTGACGGTTTGTTTAGAGTTTATATGGGATTGGTGGGTTTGTCTGTCATGAGAGGGCGAGTCAAGTGTGGGGCTTCGAAGTCTTCTAGGGGTGTGAATTGTGTGGGGGTGGAAGGGAGCTACTGACGGAAAGCTGTCACAAGGGGAATTTTGTTGGTTGTGGAATAGCTGAACATTTCTGTGGGCATGGGGGAAACATTGTTGGGTACATAGGTCGTCACGCGTGAGGGGGGGATTAACGGCGCGTGTGGGAGGATCAGAATGGTGAGGGGTGAGCGATTTAGAAAACGGAATTTGTTGGTGGAACTGCGGAGGGTTGGTGGGGGAAGAGTTAGGTATAGAACATGGGTTATTGGTGGAGGACTGATGTACTGATTTGTGGTTGTTAACAGGACGAATTTGGGGAGTTTTGTCGGTGGCAGTCACGGTTTGTTTAGAGGTTATATGGGATTGGTGGGTTTGTCTGTCATGAGAGGGCGAGTCAAGTGTGGGGTTTTGAAGTTTTCTAGGGGTGTGAATTGTGTGGGGGTGGAAGGGAGCTACTGACGGAAAACTGTCACAAGGGGAATTTTGTTGGTTGTGGAATAGCTGAGCATTTCTGGGGGCATGGGGAAAACATTGTTGGGTACATAGGTCGGCATTTTCCCTGGAAACACGTGTACATAAATATTTGGTAGAATAGTTTTTACATACATCAGAGTCTGCCCTGGAAACATGGGAGGATTGATCCTGGACAGAGTTAGGAGAAATGGGGGGATTACCGAGAGGGAGTTGCTTGGACTTGTCTTCTTTCGTTTGTTGAGGCATTTTTTCAACGAAATGAGTGAGATTTTGAGAGAACTCGGGGCAAGGGGAGGGGTTAGGAGTCACCTTAGTGCTAGCTGCAACTTGGTAATCCTGACTCAGAGTTTGTTGAGGGGGGAGGTGTTTTTTCTTTTTGTGAATAGGTTTCTGCGTGATTGGTTTGTCAGAGGCTTTGGGTTGGATTTTTTTTTTAATGAGATCAGCCTCTGGCCGCAGTCAACCTGGGCCTGGAGTTTTTGAAGGAGGTCAAGTCCAAGGAAACCATCGTAATGTTTACAGTGGGAGGAAAATACGGTGAACGGGTGATAACAACGAGCATGGGGGCAGGAGTAGTTACTGACAGGGGCAAAGTGTCTCCTAGGAGATTTAAGTAGGTATCAGCAGCTGAGATTAGTTCTGATTTGGTAGGTAACAAGGGGCCAAATAGTCGGTGGTGTTGATCATAATAAGACTTGAACAAGCATGACTTGGCAGCTCCCGTGTCGATTAACAAGCGGACAGGAATGTCCTTGATTTTGGCCATGTAGTAAATGGGGGCAGTGCGGTCAGTTATGGCGTCCCCCGCCGAGGCCATCGTGGGCGGGGGGTACTTTAAAAATCCTGGAAGTCGGTATCTACCTCCTCCAGGGTTTCCTCGGTATCGTCTGAGGTCATGATAGGGGCTATTTCTCCGGTGTGCATTTCCTCCATTTCTTCCTCTTGTCCCAACTCCTCTTCATTTACAGAAATGCGAGGAGTAAAGGGGCGAGATTTGGCAGAGTCACGAATTTGATGGAGGGCACACTGAGCACTACAGGCAGGGAAATCATAGGGGTTGATAATTACTAATGTAGGGTTTTTACTTTGGTAGGTGTTGTAGGTTTTGTTCCGGTTGAAGATTCTGCGTGGCTGAGTAGGTTGGAACCGGGGCCTACTGGGTTGGGGCTTGCCGGAAGGGTAGGTCGGTCTGTTGTGGAAGGATGAGGATGGGTAGGCATTCTTGGAGTTGAAGGTTTGGGCCTTGGGGTTTTGGTGGTCGAGGTGCTGCGGGTGCGTGGGAAATCTCTTTATTACAGCGATTTGGGTGGGTGTTTCTGTGCGCACGGCCAAAATACGTCGGATCGTGATGAGATCTTTTTTATATCCGACGAAATCGTGCACACGGAAATGATCTTTTACTGCTGAGGGCAATATTGATACAAGGTTGACCAGAATCTGCTGCTCTTGCTGGATTCTGGTCAATGTGGGGAAAGACACTTTTATATGTTGGGCGATCTTATTCACTGTGGCATCTAGATCGCCTTCGAATTTAGTGTCTTGGATACGGGTGTGGGCCACGAAAACGCCCAACGAAGGCTTAATGGCTTCTATCACTATTGGGCGAAATTCGTTCCATGTGAGAGCAGGGTGCACTTGGTAGGCAACCAGGGAAACGGCTTTTCCCAGGTGCGTTAATGTCACGGCTATCTTTTTTGCGTCCGTGGTATAAACTAGGTCACTATGTCCATGAACGTTTCGATCTCGTAAGTTTCCCCATCATAATGTGGGATGGGGATGTGAGAACGGTGCACCATGATGTTATCGTGTTCTGGCTGTTCCAAACTTGCAATGTAATGCAACCTTTTATCCGAATCAAGAACAACCGCTGCCGCCAATGTTATGCCCTGTTTTTCTACAGGATTAACTTGGGTAATGTGAGTTCTAACTGACTGGGTATAGAAGGCTGGATGCACAAAACAAGGTATGAGGAATAGAGAACACAAAATAAACACACGGTAACACGACACACGATTACTTTTATTTTGGGACACACTTCTATATGTTGTTTGATGATGATTAATCTGACGCATAAGAAGGTATGAATATTCGTACAAGACAATTGATAGAAGTTAAACAAACTAGCATTAAGTGGATCTGGATGGAGCCTAGTCTCCCTCTTCCAACGTTCAGATATTAATCTTCTGATCACTGGCTTTATTCACAAGTTTATATATTGGAGACCATAAATATTACTTATAGATTCATATTCAATGTTAGATTTATCACTAGTAGCTCTGGTGCACAAGGAGTAATTCATAGACTAGATTAGACACGCATATTTTAGAGCACGGGAATTCTAGTAACCTGAGGGGGTACTGATCTAAGTTTTATATTCTTGTATCAGAAACACATAGAACGCAAATCAGTGGGCGAACATCAGATATCACTAGGGTTTCACGGTTATGTATTAATATCTGGATATATGAGTAATTACGAGAGTTAATATCGCCTGTTAATTAATAAACACTGATACGCTTAGCACTTCCTAATGGGATGGTCATATATGAATTACACTGGGACAAAGATATAGCCACTTCGTAGAAATATTAATAAGTGAATCTCTACCTAGCACTGTAACACTGTAGTACTGATAGAGTGAATCTTGGGTCGTATTTGATTGGTCTGGTCCTGGTTATCTTGCGTCCGTGAGGTTGGGGGCTAGCGACTGGTTCCGCAGCCGTCCAGATGGTCAATATGTAGAAGTTCTCAAGACGGATCTCTTGGCGATCGTTGCTGGCTACACTCTTATATCCCCACTGGTTTATGTGAAGGTTATAAGGTGCACGTAGATGTTTTTTACGTGGACAGATGCTTCTATCTCAATCTGCCACGGAGTCTGCCGGCTCTGGAACTCAATTCTCAGGAACAACACAAGGGCAGAGCTAGAGGTCAACTTAAGGGGCCAGCCACTGGTTGGTTTCTATCTTTCAACTGATTTTACTGGGGGGCTGGAGCTTGATTTATAGGGGCGGTTTTGGACCCTGTAGGCCATAGGGATCTCGAGTTTTGATGGACTTATTGAGCTCTCAATGGATATGGGAACTAGGTAAGGGGGTGATTACTGTTGTGGCACATGGCGGTATGGAGCCTTCATAATGTGATATAACTGAACCTTAGTAAGAGGTACTATTTTGGCTATATTGGAAGTATTCAGGGGAGAGAGACTGGATCTACTTTGCGAGGAGGTGTGGGATAGCTGTGATAGGGGCGTCTCTCTTAGATTGCTCAGTCTTCATTCTATGGTATAGCTGAGGTGCTAATTTGGTTATTGGAGTGTGCAAGAAAGGTTAATGGGTTATTGTGGGTTAATAGAGGTTAGTCAGGGTGTTAGTTATACATGGTTAGTTCAGTGATAGGAAGAATTCCTGGGCTACCTGGCAATGACCCGGAAGTCAAAACAGGGGTCAAGTATACCTCCGCAGGGGTCGGGGTTTCCCTCCTCGGGTGGGTGAAAGGGGTAGGAGCGTGCCCCCTCTCTGTGATGGTTGTCGGGGCGGCTGTGGCTGGGGGCTTGCCATATTACAAGGGTTTGTAATAACCCTCTGTTTATGAGACAGATGTGGGTGTTAGTAATACCAAAACCGAAGGTGCCTTGATCAGCTGGTTTTCTTGGTTGGGTTGTTAATTGCATGGGTGGTTGGATATGGTGGAGACTGGTGCTAACTCTGCCACATTGATCTGGAAGTATGGCAATAGAAGTTAGTCACTGGTGAGGCGGCTAGCCTCGCACGGACGATCATTTGGTACAGGGTTGTGAATGGGTTGTGAGGGAATAGATGGCATGCAAAGGGTTAGTAAAGTTCTAATGGTGTTCCTTTCTACTGGGGGAAGGTAGGCTGGATAGGAGTATATATACAAAAGGTTTGAGAATGTTAGTAACGGAAAAGTTAAGGATATTCAGGGGGTATGCTGGAGAGGCTAGGTCGGAAGGGAGTTGAGGAGCGTGGGGGGGTTAACGAGAGGGAGAGGGTTAAGGGGGTTACGTGGGAGTTTGACCCTAAGGACTCTGGGCGTAGGGGTGGCATTAGGCTACAGTGGGTATCGTAGCCTTGGGGGGTAATGACAGGGAAGGTACGTTAGCCAAACGCTACCGGGGATGAGCAGTAAGTGGTGGTATATGAGTTTGGAAATGAACAATCATGTGGACTGTGGGGAAGAGGAGGTTAACTGTAGGTGTGTGCTTGACTGTGGATAAAAGTAGAGAAAAACATGGTGTAATTATTACTCGTCAATACGATGGTTATGGACACTGTTACTCTGACACTATTTCTTGCTGATTCTAGTTGTTCCTGGGAACTGCGTTTTCTATGACATATATATCAAAGAAAGCGGCAGTTCGTAGGGGTAGCTTCGGTATTGTTTCGTGGTGGAAAGGCGTCGAGACAATGGTAACAGAGGGTGGTGTATACAATCTCTGGTTGGGGTAAGAATTAGAGGTACTGCATGGTGGCTAACATCTGCAGTCATTTCTGTCTAGGTCTTACAGGAAATATGGTTATACATACACTGGTGTATCCGTGGGTATCATAGTTTCTTATCAATTATGACATGGGGTTTTAACAGATTACTTCTCGGATGGAAGAACATACATAGATTTATGGAGGCGGTTGGTCTTCAGAAACTTAGTCTGGCAAGACAGGGGGTTAACATATTACTTCTTGGATGGAAAAACATACATAGATTTAGGCCTGTCTGAACTGGTTGGCATTGGCTCAACCTAGGGACAGGGCATGGGTGTATTAAATTAAGGTGTATTCATGTTCATCATCATGTAGGTAGAGGTGTAGGACACGAGGGGTAGTGTATACGCGAGGTGGGGGAAGGGTCAGTGGTTAAAAGGGATAGGCAGGTGTGGTTTGGAGCTGCTTAGCCCTGCGGCCTTCGGCCTGTCTTAACTGGTTGGCTTGGTCACCTGGTCCTTTCGTTCTGTGGGCCTTTCCTTCGGGTGTTTCTGTTCCCGTTTCCTGGTGGTGTTCGCTCGTGGCTTCCGTGGTGGGCTTCTCGTTCTGGGGCATTTTAATTTGCTTATTATTGTTGAACATGAATGTAAATATATATTACAAAATTACCACTACAAAGTAAAACAAAGAATATAATACAAATGAAACATCGTAATATAATAAATATTATGAGGTATTTCAATAACTGCAATGATCGACAACTAGACATATCGGCAATAACTTAGAATATATACAATTGAAGATGGTTTGTGACATCATAATTATATGAGGTGGAATTATACAAAACATTTCTCTTTGTAACATTAGAGTAATAAATAGTTGCTTAGGTTAACATTTCAATAATTCTGAGTATGAGTGGCGGAATATTGTAGGTGACGAACACTACCATGCAGCCGGTACATATATACGAAACGTTTGTTGACGTTCTTTAAAAAAACAAAAACAAAAAACAGCTTGTGTTCGCTTATACGATGCCAGGAGAGGAATGCTTCTGTATTAAACTCTCTAAGTAGCATATTATGTGAATGTTTTTTTAAACTAATGGAACTGAAATTGTGTACATCGACTTCCAAACTGATCTGATGATCTCTGAACTTTGAAATAATTGTAATAGTTTCGAAATCTGATCTTGTTCATTATAACGGAATGAAGGTTCTTGGTACGATGTTGCCAATGTAGCTGCTACCGCTAGATCCAGCGAATCACTTCCATCACTTCCATCTAGCGACATCAAGATGTGATGAATTCTAGCGATATTCAAGTTAGTTTCCTTATTTTAAGGAATTGTAGAGAGGTTGCGATTGCTAAAGAATATTCTAGATACTTCAACATATGTTTTCTAGTGACATACAAGTTTTTAGTGTCTGGTGACTATCTAGCGACTTGTCAATGCTATTCTAGCATACATTTGTGTTTTAGTTTATCTTGCATTGTTTTCTAAATTTGCCCTATTTCTCCAGAAGACTTCCTACATGGCATAGTGTATTGTTCTAGTGATAATTAGATATTATATAGGGCTATTTTAAGTTGGCTGATGAATATGAAGCAGTAATATGCTGGGCGATGAGAATACTGTCTCGGATATCACTGATAATTTTTGGCATTTTCTGCCAAAAGCCCAATGGCTTATCAGTGGTGGTAACACAAAATGCAGCTTAATTTACCTTCAGCTGAAATACAACAGACTATAGTTATACAATTTACGGTCTCAGTGTTGTATTCTGATGGTAGACCACAGCTAAACATATTACTTAATATTTAATAGGCCTACTGTTTTCGGTACCGGTAGCGGTATTTTACGGTCTTTTAGTGTATATTTTATGGTGATTTGTTTACAGTGTAGGTGTACTGGTGATTTATATATTGTTAATGTCAACAATAATTAAGTGTCATCATAGCACTTCATCTAACTATATTTCTAAGTACCGACGTATCTATGTAGAAGAGAGGCAGTGAATCAAAAGTTAATGAAGCCGAGTTCGAATTTAATTGAAACTTAAGAAAACGTAAATGATAGAAATTGAATGAATATATACTTATACAGTACAGTAGTATATGTGTAAGTGAACTGGGAAATTTAATACAGTAGACAAAGAAAATTACGAACATAGGAACATTAGAGGTTTCGTTTAAAACTGTTATTGTGTGAATTGCTCTGCGATTAAGCCATTATTGCCAATTATTGCCAAGAATGGTGAACACGTACTTCCCAGTGGTGTAAATATTCAGAATAAAACCTGATCTGTAGTTTACTTGTTCAGAGATGGGTAGGCTAATAGAAGTTGATCAACTTAACCTTTTCATTATTATTATTATTAGGGGTTCGACCCCTACGGGGAACCCCTATTGTAATAATTAAACCCACTTATTCATCCAAATTATTCTTACACGCCGGTTTTTACGCAATAACTCTAGAACTGCTTTTTGCATCGGGATCAAACTTTCACAAGAGGTGCGTTTTTGTATTGGGCAACTTTTGATATGCTAAACATCCGGCATGGCGACCAAACAGGTCCATGGCAGCCGATTTCCCGAAAAATTTGACGCCTAAATACCGTCTCTCCCACTCATAGGAAATTATTGGGCTTTGGCATACCGTATGGACTCCACTACTAGTGCTCCGCAAATGTTATAGAGAAGGTTTTGCTTTTGCACGTGGGTTTTTTTCCGGCAATCTTGAAAAAACTCGAATTCCACTTAAAATTCCACGTCTTGAAAACTGCGCCGATGATCAATACCATGTTTGCGTAGTTGGGTGAGGCTCGCAATTCCGAACGTTTTGATACCAAAAGAATATAAATGGGTGGAATAGTTTGGCCACAGCATTGAAAACTGTCTATTCTTAAATTACTTTAAACCCGTATTCGCTACCCACACAAAGTTTACCGTCTCCAGCCTACAGGCTTCCACACATCCCCCAGTTTTGCTTAATAACATAGTCGATTTATTATTCAGATCTATTATTTTTTTGTATTTAACTCTCTCAAAACAGTTCGAGTCCCTACGAATTCCACCAATTATTTAGCCAACCTACCTATACATACCTACCCTACCAAATAACAATGATAATTCAAATTTATTTTTGGTGAATAGCAGAGTATTGGCTAAGGTTTTTAACAATTCCTCCCTTTGCCAAATGCTTTGTTTAATAACAAAGTTCTAGACCTTCAAAGTTTTGACAATTTTTGGTGTGGTGTGACTTACCTTTCCTCCTCCCTCAAACAGTAAGCAACGTTATCAGGAGTTCAAGAAGTATTGCACGCTTCCATTAAAATATATATAGTCCGGTTTTTACGCAATAACTCCGGAACTGCTTGTCGGATCGGGACCAAACTTTGACACAAGGTGCATTTTTGTATTGGGCAGCTTTTGGCATGATATCCAAAATGGTGGCCAGACACACCCGAGGCAGCCTTGCACACCCAACCCATCTCGTCCTATCTAATTTTATGTTGAACTCTATTGTTCTTGATCCCACTATAGGACTCGGTAGCCTATTCCACATATCTACAACTCTGTTACTAAACGAATAGAAGCAGATCCCTTACACACCCAGTCTCTCTCTGTCACTCGTTTACTTGCACACCAGTACAAATGAGGCAGATCCCTTACACATGCAACTAAGATGAACATGGGAATCTGCAGAGAGACAAGTGTCCCACAAAAGGCAGATCCCTTTCACATCCAACCCATTTCGTCCATATGACTATCTGATTTTATCTTGAAATTCTCTATTGTTCTTGATCCCACTATAGCACTAGGTAGCCTATTTCACATATCTACGACTCTGTTACAAGAGGCAGATCCCTTACACAGCCAATCTCTCTCTCTCTCTCTCTCTTATTTGCACACTTGTACAAATAAGGCAGATCCCTTACATATGCTACCAAGATGAAATGGGAGTCTGCAGAGAGCCGATTGGCCCACACACGGCAGATCCCTTTCACACCCAACTCATCTCGTTCTATCAAATTTTATTTATTATTATTATTATTATTAATCATACATTTAGTTTGTATTATAGTTAAATCAGCAAAACATGTTTAGATTAATCTATATAAGATTTCAAGCAAATTAATTAACTGTCATATTTGTATTTATTTTCTATGAAACGAGTCACTCAGACTGAGTGAAATCCAATGCGCTGCAGTATTTAGGCCAAGTGGTTAGGTTCTAATTGTTTCTATCTTAGCTGCCAATTATATCTTAGTCCATAATTATATATGTCCTATATCAAACAATGGTGCGAAGTGGGTGTCTGGGAACTTAAGGGATTTACACCGGAACACTAATTAGTAGGTGGTGAGGACCAATAATATTTACCTTATATACAGTATATATATATATATATATATATATATATATATATATATTAATTTATTTATTTAAATACCCCAAGTCGGGATCGAACCTCCGACATTCAGAACGAATGTCCAAGCTTGATAAAGTAGGCCTAATCTTAACCTTTTCCTGTACGGTTTATATAAAGAGAAGGGAAATCCTACTTGGAGAATGTATTTCAATTCATACACAAGTCGTACGATCCATATTCCAGGATACCATACAGGTAGGCTATATTCTCCAAGTAGGATTTCCCTTCGTAATTTACATAGGAAAATGTTAAGATTACTTTATCACGCCGTGGTATGGTGGGTTAACAGCTTGGACACTATTTCTGAAAGTCGGAGGTTCGATCCCGGCTGGGGGCATTCAAACATTTATTACCGTAGTTCACGTGTCTTTGTGATATGTATATATATATATATATATATACATGTATATATATATGCACATAAGAAAACGGGAGTCTGCAGAGAGCCGATTGGCCCACACACGGTAGATCCCTTTGCCACCCAACCCATCTCGTTCATATGCCCATCTAATTTTATCTTAAAACTCTCTATCGTTCTTGATCCCACTATATCACTCTGTAGCCTATTCCACCTATCTACAACTCTGTTACCAAACCATTATTTGTCTATATATTTTCTGAAACGAAATTTATCTCTCGGTGACCTGGTCAGGTAGGCTACTTACTGTATGGTACTTTTGTACACAGATACACACACACACCACATAGTTACCTAAATGCATTTTACATTATTTCAATGAACCCATGTACTGCCTATCCGTTTTTGTTCCCATGTGTTTATAATGTATTATTCATAAATACTTGTACCGGTAACTACCGTATAGCCTATGCATTCCATATTCCGCTGTATGGCAACACCCTGTGTTCTCTGTAAGAACATAAGAACATAAGAAAAAGGGAGTCTGCAGAAAGCCGATCGGCCCACACAGGCAGATCCCTGTCACACCCAACCCCAATTACAAGGCCTAATTATAGGCCCAAATCACCAATACCCTGGGGACCGACCCCACAAAAACGTAACAAGGTTACGGGGATCTACAGAGCGCCGATTGGTCAACAACCGGCAGATCCCCCCTCATACCCAACCCATCTCGTCCATATGGCTAGGGCCTAGGCCTATCTAGTTTTATCTTAAAGCTCCCTATCGTTCTCGATCCTACCATGCCACTCGGTAGCCTATTCCACCTATCTACAACTCTGTAGATAGGTGGAATATATATATATATATATATATATATATATATATATATACAGGGTGTCCCAGGAGGAAAGGGCATAACTTTGGAAAATGATAAAACAAGGTATACTGTATATATATATATATATATATATTTATATATATATATATATATATATATATATATATGTTATCCGGTAGATTATCCCTTTCACGCATTTATGACGCAGAGGTTGCCAGATTAGCAATAAGAAATAGAGTTCTCTCACTCTTATAATTACCTCTCCAAAATTAGTTTTCTGCCCACAGCTAACTCAAAGACAACTGCAGAGGTTGAAGTAACTAAACTAAAGGTTTCTAAATACTCCTAGTTGGTAACAAAGGATTTAAAGTGTTATGCCCTGTTTTTCTACAGGATTAACTTGGGTAATGTGAGTTCTAACTGACTGGGTATAGAAGGCTGCATGCACAAAACAAGGTATGAGGAATAGAGAACACAAAATAAACACACGGTAACAAGACACACGATCACGTTTATTGATATACACACTTTTGAATACTCGTGCAAGACAAATGATAGAATTGAACAACACTAGCATAAGTGGATCTGGATGGAGCCTAGTCTCCCACTTCCAACGTTCAGGTATTAATCTTCTGATCACTGGCTTTATTCACAAGTTTATATACTGGAGACCATCAATGTTACTTATAGATTTATATTCACTGTTAGATTTATTACTGGTAGCTCTGGTGCACAACTAGTAGTTCACAGACTAGATTAGACACGCGTATTTTAGAGCACGGGAATTCTAGTAACCTCAGGGGGTACTGATCTAAGTTTTATATTCTTATAGCAGAAACATATAGAACGCAAATCAGTGGGCGAACATTAGATATCACTAGGGTTTCACTTCTAGGTAATAATATCTGGATATATGGGTGATTACGAGAGTTAATATCGCCTGTTAATTAATAAACACTGATACGCTTAGCACTTCCTAATGGAATGGTTATATATGAATTATACTGGGGCAAAGATCTAGCCACTTCATAGAAATATTAATAAGTGGGTCTCTAAATAGCACTGTAACACTGTAGTACTGATAGAGTGAATCTTGGGTAGTATTTGATTGGTCTGGTCCTGGTTATCTTGCGTCCGTGATGTTGGGGGCTAACGACTGGTTCCGCGGCCGTCCATATGATCCATATGTAGGAACTTCTCAAGTACGTGGACAGGTCCTTCTATCCAAATCTGCCACAGAGTCTGCCGGCTCTGGAACTCAATTCTCAGCAACCAACAATGATAGAGCTCGAGGTCAACTCTGATGACCAACCACTGGTTGGTGTCTATCTTTCAACTGATTTTACTGGGGGCTGGAGCTTGGTTTATAGGCTCGGTTTTGGACTCTGTAGGCCATAGGGATCTCGAGTTTTTATGGACTTATTTGAGCTCTCAATTGATACGGGAACTAGGTAAGGTGGTGATTACTGTTGTGGCACATGGCTATATGGAACCTTCATAATGTGATATAACTGAGCCTTAGTAAGAGGTACTATTTTGGCTATACTGGAAGTATTTAGGGGAGAGAGACTGGATCTACTTTGCGAGGAGGATTGGGACAGCTGTGATAGGAGCGTCTCTCTTAGATTGTTCAATCTTCATTCTATGGTATAGCTGAGGTGCTAATTTGGTTATTGGAGTGTGCAAGAAAGGTTACTGGGTTATTGTGGGTTAATAGAGGTTAGTCAGGGTGTTAGTTATACATGGTTAGTTCAGTGATAGGAAGAATTCCTGGGCTACCTGGCAATGACCCGGAAGTCAAAACAGGGGTCAGGTATACCTCCGCAGGGGTCGGGGTCTCCCTCCTCGGGTGGGTAAAAAGGGGGAGGTGTGCGTCCTCTCTCTGTGATGGTCGTCCGGGCGGCTGTGGCTGGGGGCTTGCCATATTACAAGTGTTTGTAATAACCCTCTGTTTATGAGACAGATGTGGGTGTTCGTAATACTAAAACCGAAGGTGCCTTGACCAGCTGGTTTAATTGGTTGGGTTGTTAATTGCATGGTTTGTTGGATGTGGTGGAGACTGGGTTGCTAACTCTGCCACATTTATCTGGAAGTATGGCAATAGAAGTTAGTCACTGGCGAGGCGGCTAGCCTCGCACTGACGATCATTTGGTACAGGGTTGTGAATGGGTTGTGAGGGAATAGATGGCATGCAAAGGGTTAGTAAAATTCTAATGGTGTTCCTTCCTACTGGGGGAAGGTAGGCTGGATAGGAGTATATAATTATACAAAAGGTTTGAGAATGTTTGTAACGGAAAAGTTAAGGATATTCAGGGGGTGTGGTGGAGAGGCTAGGTTAGGAGGGAGTGGAGGAGCGTGGGAGGGTTAACGAGAGGGAGAGGGTTAAGGAGGGCTACGTGGAAGTTTGACCCTAAGGTCTCTGGGCGTAGGGGTGGCATTAGGCTACAGTTGGTATCGTAGCCTGGGGTTTAATGACAGGGAAGGTATGTTAGCCAAACGCTACCGGGGGATGAGCAATATGGGGTATTGTATGAGTCTGGAAAGGATAGAATCATGTGGACTGTGGGGCTGTGGGGAAGAGGAGATTAACTGTAGGTGTGTGCTTGACTGTGAATAAAAGTAGAGAAAAACATGGTGTATTATTACTCGTCAATACGACTGTTAATCGGACACTATTTCTTGCTGACCTAGTTGTTCCTGGGAACTGCGTTTTCTATGACATATACACCAAAGAAAGCGGCAGTTCGTAGGGGTAGTTTCGGTATTGTTTCGTGGTGAAAATGCGTCGAGACAATGGTAAAAGAGGGTTGTGTATACAATCTCCGGTTGGGGTAAGAATTAGAGTTACTGCATGGTGGCTAACATCTTCAGTCATTTCTGTCTAGGTCTTACAGGAATAATGGTTATATATACACTGGTGTACCCGTGGGTATCATAGTTTCTTATTGTTATGCCCTGTTTTTCTACAGGTTTAACTTGGGTAATGTGAGTTCTAAATGACTGGGTATATAAGGCTGCATGCACAATACAAGATATGAGGAATAGAGAACACAAAGAAACACATGGTAGCAAGTTACATGATCACGTTTATTTATATACCACTGCATAATACTCGTGCAAGCCAATATAATAGAATCGAACAACACTAGCATAAGTGGATCTGGATGGAGCCTAGTCTCCCACTTCCAACGTTCAGGTATTAATCTTCTGATCACTGGCTTAATTAGCAAGTTTTATCTTCTGAAAGACCTCAATATATTCATGTAATTCAATTTCACTGATTTGATCTCTTACTGGCTGGTCGCGTGCCCAAGTAGCAGCTCACAGTTAGGATTAGACACGCGTATATTGTAGAACACGGAAATCTCTAGTAACCTCATGGGGCTACTGATCTAAGTTTTATATTCTTATGGCAGAAATACGTAGAATACAAATCAGTGGGCGAACGTTAGATATCACTAGAGTTTTAATATCTGAATAAGGTAATTACGGGAGTCAATGTCGCCTGTTAATTAATGACAACTGATCGCTTAGTACGTCCCAAATGGAATGGTTAAATATGAGTTACACTGGGCAAGGTTTTAGCCACTTTATAGAAAGTTAATAAGTGAGTGTCAAACTAGTACTATAACACTTAGTACTAGCAACATGAATCTTGAATAGTATTTGTAGATCTGGTCCTAGTTATCTTGCTTCCGGTGATGTTGGGGGCTAACGACTGGTTCCGCGGCCGTCCAGGGGGCCCATATGTGTGAAGTTCTCAAATACGTGGGCAGGTCCTTCTATCCAAATCTGCCACGGAGTCTGCCGGCTCTGGAATCTTTCAACTCCGGAACAACACAAGGTGACAAGGGCAGAGCTAGAGGTTAACTGCAGGGTAGTGACCACTGGTTGGTGTCTAGCTTTCAACTGATTTGACTGGGGGCGGGAGCTAGATTTATAGGCTCGGTTCTGGACCCTGTAGACAGTAGGGATCTCGAGTCTTATGGACTTATTTGAGCTCTCAATAGATATGGGGACTAGGTAAGATGGTATTTACTCTTGTGGCACATGGCTATAGGAAGCCTTTATATTTTCATATAACTGAGCCTTAGTAAGAGGTACTATTTTGGCTATACTGGAAGTATTTAGGGGAGAGAGACTGGATCTACTTTGCGAGGAGGATGGGGACAGCTGTGATAGGAGCGTCTCTCTTAGATTGTTCAATCTTCATTCTATGGTATACCTGAGGTGCTAATTTAGTGATCAGAGTATGCAAGAAAGGTAAATGGTTTATTGTGAGTTAATAGAGGTTAGTAAAGGTGTTAGTCATGCATGGTTAGTTCATTGATAGGAAGAATTCCTGTGCTACCTGGCAATGACTCAGAAGTCAAAACAGGGGCCAGGTGTACCTCCGCGGGGGTGGGGGTCTCCCTCCTCGGGTGGGCAAAAAGGGGGAGCTGGGCGCCCTCTCTCTGTGATAGTCGTCCGGCGGCTGTGGCTAGGGGCTTGCCATATCACCAGTGTTTGTAATAACCCTCTGTGTATGAGACAGATGTGGGTGTCCTTAATACCAAAACCGAAGGTGCCTTGGCTAGCTGGTTTTACTCGGCTGGTTGTTAATTGTAGGGTTTGCTGGATGTGGTGGAGACTGGGTTGCTAACTCTGCCACATTTATCTGGAAGTATGGCAATAGAAGTTAGTTACTGGCGAGGCGGCTAGCCTCGCACCGACGACCATTGGGTGCAGGGTTGTGAATGGGTTGTAAGAGAATAGATGGCATGCAAGGGGCTAGTAAAGTTCTAATGTTGTTCTGGCCTACTAAGTGAAGGTAGGCTGGATAGGAGTATATATAAAAGGTTGGAGAGCGTTAGCAACGGGCAATTCAAGGATCTTCAAGAGGTATGAGAGAGAGGCTAGGTAGGACAAGAGTAGAGAAGCACGGGGTCTTATAATGAGAGGGGAGGAGTGCAGGGGGGCTATAGGGGAATTTGACCCTAAGGTCTCTGGGCATAAGGTGGCATTAGGCTGCAGTTGATATGGAAGTTTGAAAAGGCAGTAGAATACGTTAGCCAAATGCTACCGGAGAATGCAACTATGGGGTGGTATATGAGTCTGGAAAAGATAGAGTTATGTGATCAGTCCGAGGGGTTATGGATACTATTAGTTGGCCCTGGGAACTGCGTTTTCTATGAAATATATATATACCAACAACAGCGGCAGTTCGTAGGGGTACTTAGTTATTGTTTCGGGGTACTTATGACAGATACTGGTAACAAGGTTATCTTATACAATCTCTGGTTGGGGTAAGAGGTGTATGACACGAAGTAAATTGGCGTAGTGTGGACTGTTGATACGAAGGAGGAAAGGGGAAGACGTATGACAATTGTGGAAAAGTAAATGGAAAAAGGTGAACACAATGGCGGATAAAAATACGTAACCTAAGGATTGAATACATAGATTTATGGGGCGATGGGTCTTCAGAAGCTTAGTCTGGCAAGACAAGATGTTAGGGAATGTTAATATTAATACTTAAACTAAGGATTGCATACATCGATGAACGACGACATTATAGTCGTCGTCCTAATAAGGTGATGAAACCTGGTTGATCTGTACTTGGCACAATATGACACAAGGACAGTGCCGCTATGTCGTATCCATACTGGTGGCAGTTAATATTATAGAGACACTTAGTTACTAGAGGAACAATGCAAGGGGGCGACTGAGCACGGGTTACATATATCTATACTCGTCATGGGAAATGATATACAAGGTCTAGGGACAGGCGTGGGTGTTTTAACTTCTAAGATATATAACATCTACTTCTCGGATGTAAGAACATACATAGATATAATTATGGCTGTCTGATGTGTTGGCATTGGCTCAACGTCGGGACAGGGCATGGGTGTTTTTAATATGAATGTATATTCCTGTTCATCATCTTTGTATTTAGGAGTGTAGGACACGAGGGGGTAGTGTACATGAGGTGTGGAAAAATGGACAGTTTAGAAGGGGTATCCAGGTGCGGCCTGGAGCTGCTTAGCCCTGCGGGCTTGGGCCTGTCTGAATTGGCTGGCTCGGTCAGCTGGTCCTTTCGTTCTGTGGACCTTTCCTTTGGGTGTTTCTGTGTGGTGTTCGTTCGTGTCTTCTGTGGTGGGCTTCTCGTTCTGTGGCATTTTACTTATCAATTAGGACATGGGGTTTTAACATATTACTTCTCGGATGGAAGAACATACATAGATTTATGGGGGCGGTTGGTCTTCAGAAACTAGTCTGGCAAGACAAGGTATTTTTAGGGGTTAACATATTACTTCTCGGATGGAAGAACATACATAGATTTATGCCTGTCTGAA
Organism: Paralithodes platypus; assembly: GCA_032716605.1. Classification (NCBI taxonomy): domain Eukaryota; kingdom Metazoa; phylum Arthropoda; class Malacostraca; order Decapoda; family Lithodidae; genus Paralithodes; species Paralithodes platypus. Next base: position 34,820,411 of record CM064485.1, on the reverse strand, counting down.
TTGGTTGGCATTGGCTCAACCTAGGGACAGGGCATGGGTGTATTAAATTAAGGTGTATTCATGTTCATCATCATGTAGGTAGAGTCTGGCGGGTAACAGGTGTAGGACACGAGGGGTAGTGGATACGCGAGGTGGGGGGAGGGTTGTGAATTGTAAAGGGGGTGGTTTGAGGCTAGGCGCCGCGCTGCTCGTGACCTAGGATAGTGACCCTTAATGAGCTGGACATAGGGGTGGCATTTCCCTACGATCGAACAGGTAGGGTGGTGTGTGCAGCGGGGCGTGAAGGATAAGTGGACAGGATGACCCAAAACAGGGTACCACTGAGCATAGGGTCACGAAGCAAAATAGAGTAGTGTGGATTGTGGATATGAAGGAGGTGATTGGAAGACGTATAACAATAGTGGAAAAGTAAATGGAAGAGATGAACACAATGGCGGATAAAAGATAATTAACCTAAGGATTGAATACATGCATGAATGACGACATTATAGCCGTCATCCTAATAAGATGATGAAACCTGGTTGGTATGCACGTGGCACAATACGACACAAGGATAGTGCCGCTATGTCGTATCATTACTGGTGGCATCTCCGGTTAATATTATATATACACTTAGTTATTAGAACAAGGCAAGGGGGGGGGGGGGGGGACTGAGCACGGGGTACATATATCTATACTCGTCATGGAGAGAGAGATACGAGGTATCTTTCCTGCATCTCTCCTGATAATCGTCTGCAGATTGGTCATAGTGAGTTTATCCGAATTAACAGGCCTAAATCAATACAATAACTGGCATAGGGTTATCGGGTGTATAGAGTTGTGGTTAAAGGTTGGGAATATATAGTTAGTGGATAAAACAACGGGAGGTTAGAGACATAGAATTGTTAGAATTGGGGGCGCTATGGTTGTTATATAACTAAATACAGGGCTGACGTAATCACGATCTGATTTGGTGTGAAATGGAAGCTAAGGTGTCTTAGATCGCCTCGAACCTACACAATGAAAGTATTATAGCCTGTATGGTGGTTACATAATTAAATACATACTTAGGTGGTACATCAAGAATATCAGTGAGTAAAGTATTGTGGTTTGTATATTAGAAGACTGTGATTGAGATACGTATAATATGTGAAATGAATTGAGAGAGAGAGAGACCAAATCGGGAAAGGAAAAGGGGCCTGGGATCTCGTTGGGGATGGGAGTTTCGCTCTCAGGATTTTCGTTCCTGTGGCTCGTTAGGGTTGGAGGTTTCGCTCTCAGGTTTTTCGTTCCTGTGGTATTTTACTTCCGTCGCCTTTATATTAGGTACGACCTCGTACCTCAAGGTTGGAGTACGTAGGTTTGTTTAGGGGGGCCAGGTCAGGTCGGTGAGGGGGTTAGGTTGGAGGGAAATGGCAGCCTGTCGCTGAGGACGAAGATTACTGTCATCCCGACTAGCAACAGACTGTTCAGAAAAGAGAGACAAAAACTTAAAACATTTTATCCTGGAATGTGAATAATATAATGAAATTAGGAAAAAAATAACAAGATTACTCAGGCCATATCTCTAAGAAACTGAAAACTAATAGGAGAGTTACTATTCAAGAAAGAAGGGAACGAGGGAAGAAAATACATAGATGTTGGAAAAGGAGAGAAAAGATGATAAAAGAACTTGACGAAAGAACAGATAATTAAGAACACAGGAAAATTAAGAAGAGCTAAAGTGTTTAACAATGTATAAAACACATTTAAAAGATAGTCAGAAAAGTGTAGGTTAACAAGAAAGGTAGTATGAATAAGGAAAAAATATATAATATATACAGTACAGTATATGGAAAACATGTAAATTTATAGAATCATGCCCAATCGCCTAGGAATTGAGAACAATACAAAACAAAATCCCATGGAAAATCCAGTACAATAACATCCTCATCATCATCAGGGGGGGGGGGGGGGGTTATTTAGGGTCGCCGTTAGTCTTGGTGAAGGTCTGGTTTATTGGTAGGGGTGGTGGTGGTGGTTGTGGCTTTGACCTTGGGGGTTCGCTTTCACTTTGGAAGGGAGGGGTGGATATACCGTTAGGTCTGCCGTTAGGAATGTGGGTCTGGGTGAGAGCTGGCCCGGGGCCAGTTTTGGAGGGAGGTTTAAAAGGTTGCGGTCGGGGGTAGTGATAGGGGGGGTTTAAAGGTGAAACGGGCAGGACGAGTCGGGGTTGTTGTTGCGGAAGAGGTTGATGCTGGGGAGGGGTTGAATTGTGTAGAGAGTTATGGTCGTGAGTGGGGTTGGGGGAAGGGTGAGTAAGGCTGGAGGTTGAGAGTTTACGATGATCGGGTGGTTTGGAGGTTTGGAGTGTGGTGATTTGATAGGGAGATGGTGGGGGGGGGGGGGGTCTGGGCAGGCAGGGTTGTGGTTTGAGAGGGGTTGAATTTGGACTGATTTTATTTTCGGGAGAGACGTGGATGGGATTTCGAGGAGTGGTTGAGGTTGATAGGTTGATTATGTTGTTTGGGGCGAGAGAGAGGGTAGTATTTTGGGGGTTAGCCAAGGTGGAAAAAGTTTTGTGGTTGGATTTTGATGGGCGTGGTATTTTGTCGAGCGGGATCTTTGGGGGTGGAATTTGGGGCGGATGGGGTAACGGTGAAGAGGGGGGAAGAGGAGGTAGGGGTTATGTACGGGGGTGATTTTTCGTTCTGAATGTGGTCGTGAGAGGTTAGGCTGGCAGGGTGGGAATTGGTGGAGGTTGAGAGTTTAGCTGGGCTAATGATGGTGGGGGACCAACTGGTGAGCAGGTGTTCGGTACGCATGAGGGGGGAGAAATCACTTTGGTGGGGTCACGCGTGAGGGGGGGATTAACGGCGCGTGTGGGAGGATCAGAGTGGTGAGGTGTGAGTGATTTAGGAAACGGAATTTGTTGGTGGGACTGTGGAGGATTGGTGGGGGAAGAGTTAGGCATAGAACATGGGTTATTGGGGGAGGACTGATGTACTGATTTGTGGTTGTTAAAAGGACGAATTTGGGGAGTTTTGTCGGTGGCAGTGACGGTTTGTTTAGAGGTTATATGGGATTGGTGGGTTTATCTGTCATGAGGGGGCGAGTCAAGTGTGGGGTTTTGAAGTTTTTTAGGGGTGTGAATTGTAGAGGGGTGGAAGGGAGCTACTGACGGAAAACTGTCACAAGGGAAATTTTGTTGGTGGGGGAATAGCTGAGCATTTCTGAGGGCATGGGGAAAACATTGTTGGGTACATAGGTTGGCATTTTTCCTGGACACATGGGTACATAAATATTTGGTAGAATGGTTTTTACATACATAAGAGTCTGTCCTGGAAACATGGGAAGATTGATCCTGGACAGATGGGGGTCTGGGTGATTGACAGGTAAATTGTGGGGATGGGGTGAGTAGGTCAGTTTGGAGAGATTGTTACGGAAGAGATTTGTCTCGGAAAACAATGGAATTTGGTAGGATGGATGAAGGAGACATTGATGGAGATTTTGGTTCTGGTGCTAGATTATGGGGCAGAGGTAGGTTGGCGAGCGGGGGTGTTACTGGAGGTGGATTCAGAGCGGTTCGGGTAATGTTGGAGAGGGTGACAAGGGAGGGGGGGAATAGGAGGTAGGTGGAGCTGTAGCATTCTTGGTTGATGCGGGTGTTTGAAGGGGTTCACCGAGGTTGGGCATGTGGGGAGATGATGGTGGGGTGGGTGAGGTTGACAGGTTTTGAGGGGGGGACAGGTGATGAATATGAGGAAGTGAGAGGCGTGACAGGTTGTTGAGGGATTGACGGGGGTGAAGGTTGGTCTTGGGTGACAGGGGCATGTGACATAGTGGTGCGTTGGCTCATTTTCTGACCAGCATTTTTCAGGGGTGACATTGAAAGAGAATTGGTTACGGTGGGGGTGACCATTTCTGCGTGCTGTGGTTTGTTGGCAGGCATAGAAAAAGGATGGGGTTTATGGGGTAACACAATTGATGGAAGATTATCGTTGGTGGATGGCTGGGCAGGGGAAAATTTAGGGATGGTCAGAGAGGATAGAGGCAAGGAGAGTGCACTGGGGTTGGACTTTCACCGGGAGTCGTTTTGGAAGGGTGCACAGAGTTTTCTTTAGGGGGATGGAGGGACTTATTGATGATAGTGTTCAGTGGAGGAATACATTTACTTTCTTGGATAGGGGCTGAAGGGGTGGATAGGGGATTCACCGAACTGAGTTGTCATCTTTCTCTGATGGAGAGCATATGTTCTTCGAATGAGCCGTACGGGTCGAGACGGGGCAGTGAGGTGGGGTGGGAGGATGTCTAACAATGCGGTGAATAAGAGTTTCATTTTGTTGCTCGTCATCTTGAGAGCTATACGTGGTCCCTCACGTATCTGTAGAGTTGTACGAGGGTCACATTGATATCCCTTCATACTTGATCTCGTCGACTTTTATTATTTTGGGGGCGACGAGGGAACCCAAAAGTGGCCCTAAGGTCCGGATCACGAGGGATTCGAAACTGGTTCCAGGTAAGCTTTGGCGTTACCTGTTCAATAATTTGGAAAAACAACTGGTTCCAGGTACGGGCTTTGGCACAATTTGGGAAACGGCTTCTCCCAACTGCGTAACGTGCAATAATGCAACGGAGATTTTTTCGCGGTCATTTTGAAATGCCACATCTAACACTGGCTTTACGATGTCTAAGTAAGTGGCGATATCATACGTGTTTACATCATCCTTGGGAATGTGTGTGAGTTGAATGGCAGCTCGCTGCCATTTTGCGATGTTGCAATGCTTCTACTGTTCCAAACTTGCAATGTAATGCAACCTTTTATCTGAATCAAGAACCACCGCTGCCGCCAATGTTATGCCCTGTTTTTCTACAGGATTAACTTGGGTAATGGGAGTTTTAAACTGACTGGGTATAGAAGGCTGCATGCACAAAACAAGGTATGAGGAATAGAGAACACAAAATAAACACACGGTAACAAGACACACGATCACGTTTATTGATATACACACTTCTGAATACTCGTGCAAGACAAATGATAGAATTGAACAACACTAGCATAAGTGGATCTGGATGGAGCCTAGTCTCCCACTCCAATGTTCAGGTATTAATCTTTTGATCACTGGCTTTATTCACAAGTTTATATACTGGAGACCATCAATGTTACTTATAGATTCATAGTTCATTGTTAGATTTATTAACTGTAGCTCTGGTGCACAAGTAGTAGTTCAACAGACTAGATTAGACAACGCATATATTTAGAGCACGGGAATTTCTAGTAACCTCAGGGGGTACTGATCTAAGGTGTTGTATATTCTTATAGCAGAAAGCACATAGAACGCAAATCAGTGGGACGAACAGTAGATCATCACTAGGGTTTCAACTTCTAGGTAATAATATCTGGAT
>CM064485.1:34724060-34814947 GCA_032716605.1 Paralithodes platypus | reverse complement strand
CCTAATATAAAGGAACGGAAGTAAAATACCACAGGAACCAGAAAAACCTGAGAGCGAAACCTCCAACCCTAACGAGCCACATGAACGAAAATCCTGAGAGCGAAACTCCCATCCCCAACGAGATCCCAGGCCCCTTGTCCTTTCCCGATTGGGTCTATCTCTCTCTCTCAATTCATTTCACATATTATAACGTATCTCAATCACAGTCTTCTAATATACAATACCACAATACGTTACGCACTGATCTTCTTGATGTACCACCTAAGTATGTATTTAATTATGTACACACCATACAGGCTATAATACTTTCAGTGTGTAGGTTCGAGGCGATCTAAGAACACAGTAGCTTCCATTTCCACACCAAATCAAGATCGTGAAGTACGGTCAGCCCTGTATTTAGTTATATAAACAACCATAGCGCCCCCAATTCTAACAAATTCTATGTCTATAACCTCCCGTTGTTTTATCCACAACCTATATATTCCCAACCTTTAACAACAACTCGATACACCCGATAACCCTATGCCAGTTATTGTATTGATTTAGGCCTGTTAATTCGGATAGACTCAACATGGGACCAATCTGCAGACGTATTATCAGGAGAGATGCAGGAAAGCTACCTCGTATCTCTCTCTCCATGACGAGTATAGATATCTGTACCCCCGTGCTTCAGTCCCCCCCCCCCCCCTTGCCTTGTTCTAATAACTAAGTGTATATATTATATTAACCGGAGATGCCACCAGTAATGATACGAACATAGCGGCACTAGCCTTGTGTCGTATTGTGCCACGTGCATACCCAACCAGGGTTTCATCATATTATTAGGATGACGGCTATAATGTCGTCATTCATGCATGTATTCCCAATCCTTAGGTTAATTATCTTTTATCCGCCATGGTGTTCATCTCTTCCATTTACTTTTCCACTATTGTTATACGTTCTTTCCATCACCTCCTTCTGAAACACAATCCACACTACTCTATTTTGCTTCGTGGACCCTATGCTCAGTGGTACCCTGTTTTGGGTCATCCTGTCCAATTATCCTTCACGCCCCCGCTGCACACACCACCCTACCTGTTCGATCGTAGGGAAATGCCACCCCTATGTCCAGCTCAATAAGGGTCACTATCCTAGGGCACGAGCAGCGCGGGCCTAGCCTCAAAACCACCCCCTTTACAATTCACAAAACCCCCTACCCCCCACCTCGCGTATGCACTACCCCTCGTGTCCTACACCTCTTACCCGCCAGACTCTACCTACATGATGATGAACATGAATAAACCTTAATTTAATACACCCAGGACCTAGTCCCTAGGTTGAGCCCAATGCCAAACCAATTCAGGGACAGGAATAAATCTACTGTATGGTTCTTCCATCCGAGAAGTAATATGTTAACCCCTAAAAATACCTTGTCTTGCCAGACTAAGTTTCTGAAGACCAAACCGCCCCCATAAATCTATGTATGTTCTTCCATCCGAGAAGTAATTATGTTAAAACCCCATGTCCTAAGTGATAAAGTAAAATGCCACAGGAACGAGAAGCCCACCACAGAAGGACCACGAACGAACACCAACCAGAAACACCCAAAAGGGAAAGGTCCACAGACAACGAGAAGGACCAGCTGACCGAGCCAGCCAATTCAGACCAGGCCCAAGCCCGCAGGGCTAAGGCAGCTCCAGGCCGCACCTGGGATACCCCTTCTAAACTGGCCATTTTTCCAAAACACATCATGTTACACTACCCCCCTAGTGTCCTACACACTCCTAAATACAAAGATGATGAACAGGAATATACATTCATATTAAAAACACCCATGCCCTGGCACGACGGTTGAAGCCCAATGCCCAACCACATCACGACAGCCATAATTATATCTATGTATGTTTCTTACATCATCGAGAAGTAGATGTTATATATCTTCAAGTTTTTTTAAAAACACCCACGCCTGGTCCCTAGACCTTGTATATCATTCCCCTGACGAGTAATTAGATATAGGTAACCCGTGCTCAGTCGCCCCCCTTGCATTGTTTCCTCTAGTAACTAAGTGTCTCTATAATAGTAACTGCCACCAGGTATGGATACGACATAGCGGCACTGTCCTTGTGTCATATTGTGCCAAGGTACAGAATCAACCAGGTTTCATCACACGTATTAGGAACGACGACTATAATGTCGTCGTTCATCGATGTATGCAATCCTTAGTTTAAGTACTTAATATTAACATTCCCTAACATATTGTCTTGCCAGACTAAGCTTCCTGAAGAAACATCGCCCCATAAATCTATGTATTCAATCCTTAGGTTAAGTATTTTTAAATCCGCCATTGTGTTCAAACCCTTTTTCCATTTACTTTTCCATCAATTGTCATACGTCTTCCCCTTTCCTCACTTCGTTAGAAAACCCCCCAACAGGTTCCACACTACGCCAATTTACTTCGTGTCATAACACCTCTTTACCCCAACCAGAGATTGTATAAGATAACCTTGTTACCAGTGATCCTGTCATAAGTACCCCGAAACAATAACTAAGTACCCCTACGAAACTGCCGCTGTTGTTCGGTTATATTATATATTTCATAGAAAACGCAGTTCCCAGGGCCAAACTAATAGTATCCCATAACCCCTCGGACTGGATCAAATAACCTCTATCTTTTCCAGGACCTCATATACCCACCCCCTTAGTTGCATTCTTCTCCGGTAGCATTTGGCTAACGTATTCTACTGCCTTTTCAAACTTTCCATATCACATGCAGCCTAATGCCACGTAATGCCCAGAGACCTTAGGGTCAAATTCCCCTATAGCCCCCCTGCACTCCTCCCCTCTCATTATAAGACCCCTGCTGCTCTCTACTCTTGTCTACCTTAGCCTCTCTCTCATACCTCTTGAAGATCCTTGAATTGCCCGTTGCTAACGCTCTCCCAACCTTTTATATATTATCTCCTATTCCAGCCTACCTTCACTTAGTAGGCCAGAACAACATTAGAAACTTTACTAGCCCCTTGCATGCCATCTATTCTCTACAACCCATTCACAACCCTGCACCCAATGGTCGTCGGCTGCGAGGCTAGCCGCCTCGCCAGTAACTAACTTCTATTGCCATACTTCCAGAATTAAATGTGGCAGAGTTAGCAACCCAGTCTCCACCACATCCAGCCAAACCCTACAATTAACAACCAGCCGAGTAGAAACCCAGCTAGCCAAAGGCACCTTTCGGTTTTGGTATTAAGGACACCCCACATCTGTCCTCATACACAGAGGGGTTATTAACAAACACTGAGTGATATGGCAAGCCCCGTAGCCACAGCCGCGCGGACGGACTATCTGTCCACAGAGAGAGGGCGCCCAGCTCCCCCTTTTTGCCCCACCACGAGGAGGGAGAAACCCCCACCCCCCGCGGAGGTACACCTGGCCCCTGTTTTGACTTCTGAGTCATTGCCAGGTAGCACAGGAATTCTTCCTATCAATGAACTCAACCATTGCATGACTAAACACCTTTACTAACCTCTATTAACTCACAATAAACCATGTACCTTTCTTGCATACTCTGATCACTAAATTAGCACCTCGGGTATACCATAGAATGAAGATTGAACAATCTAAGAGAGACGCTCCTATCACAGCTGTCCCCGATCCTCCTCGCAAAGTAGATCCAGTGCTCTCTCCCCTAAATACTTCCAGATTATAGCCAAAATAGTACCTCTTTACTAAGGCTCAGTTATATGAAAATATAGAAGGCTTCCTATAAGCCATGGTGCCACAAGAGTAGAATACCATCTTACCTAGTCTCCCCATATCTATTGAGAGCTCAAATAAGTCCTAATAAGACTCGAGATCCCTTACTGTCTACAGGGTCCAGAACCGAAGCCTATAAATCTAGCTTCCCGCCCCCAGTCAAATCAGTTTGAAAGCTAGACACCCAACCAGATTGGTCACTACCCGCAGTTAACCTCTAGCTCTGCCCTTGTCAACCTTGTGTTGTTCCGGAGTTGACAAGAGTTCCAGAGGCCGGGCAGACTCCGTGGCAGATTTGGATAGAAGGACCTGCCCACGTATTTGAGAACTTCACACATATGGGCCCCCTGGGACGGCCGCGGAACCAGTCGTTAGCCCCCCAAGACATCACCGGAAGCAAGATAACTAGGACCAGATCTACAAATACTATTCAAGATTCATGTTGCTAGTACTTAAGTGTTATAGTACTAGTTTGACACTCACTTATTAACCTTTCTATAAAGTGGCTAAAACCTTGCCCAGTGTAACTCATATTTAACCATTCCATTTGGGAATCGTTTACTAAAGCGATCAGTGTTCATTAATTAACAGGCCGACCAGTGACCTCCCGTAATTACCATTTATTCAGATATTAAAACTCTAGTGATATCTAACGTTCGCCCACTGATTTTGTATTCTACGTATTTCTGCCATAAGAATATAAAAACTTAGATCAGTACCCCCATGAGTTTAAGAGAGATTTCCGTGTTCTCCAATATACGCGTGTCTAATCCTAAACTAGTGAGCTGCTACTTGGGCACGTTCGACCAGCCAGTAAAGAGATTCAAATCAGTGAAATTTGGGAATTAACATGAATATATTGAGGTCTTTCAGAAGAATAAAACTTGCTAATTAAGCCAGTGATCAGAAGATTAATTACCTGAAACGTTGGAAGTGGGAGACTAGGCTCCATCCAGACCCACTTCTGCTTAGTGTGTTCGATTCTATTATATTGGCTTGCACGGAGTATTATGCAGTGGTATATAAATAAACGTGATCATGTAACTTGCTCCATGTGTTTCTTTGTGTTCTCTATTCCTCATATCTTTTTTTGTATTTGTGCATGCCAGCCTTATATACCCAGTCATTTAGAACTCACATTACCCAAGTTAACCTGTAGAAAAAACCAGGGGCATAACAATAAGAAACTATGATACCCACCGGGTTACAAACACCAGTGTATAATATAACCATTATTCCGGGTAAGGACCTAGACAGAAAATGACTGAAGATGTTAGCCCCCAGCAGTAACTCTAATTCTCCCCACCCTTCTCCTACCCCAACCGGAGGATTGTATACACAACCCTCTTTTACCATTGTCTCTCGCATTTTTCACCACGAAACATAATACCGAAACTAACCCCTACGAAACTTCCGCGCTTGTCTTTTGGGTGTATGATGTCATAGAACAACGCAGTTCCCAGGAAACAACTAGGTCCAGGCAAGAAATAGTGTTTCCGAATTAACAGTCCGTATTGAAGAGTAATAATACACCATGTTTTTCTCATACTTTATTCACAGTCAAGCACACCCACCTACAGTTAATCTCCTCTTCCCCACAGCCCACAGTCCACATGATTCTATCCTTTCCAGGACCTTCATACAATACCCCATATTGCTCATCCCCCGGTAGCGTTTGGCTAACATACCTTCCCTGTCATTAAACCCCAGGCTACGGATACCAACTGTAGCCTAATGCCACCCCTACGCCCAGAGACCTTAGGGTCAAACTTCCACGTAGCCCTCCTTAACCCTCTCCCCGGTCGTTTAACCCTCCCACGCTCCTCCACTCCCGTCCTAACCTAGCCTCTCCACCACCCCCCCTGAATATCCTTAACTTTTCCGTTACCAACATTCTCACAACCTTTTGTATAATTAATAGACTCCTATCCAGCCTACCTTCCCCCAGTAGGAAGGAACACCATTAGAATTTTACTAACCCCTTGCATGCCATCTATTCCCTCACAACCCATGCACAAACCCTGTACCAAATGATCTGTCAGTGCGAGGCTAGCCGCCTCGCCAGTGACCTAACTTCTATTGCCATACTTCCAGAATAAATGTGGCAGAGTTAGCAACCCAGTCTCCACCACTCCAACAAACAAACATGGCAATTAACAACCCAACCAATTAAACCAGCTGGTCAAGGCACCTTCGGTTTTAGTATTACGAACACCCACATCTGTCCTCATAAAACAGAGGGTTGATTTACCAAACACTTGTAATATGGCAAGCCCCAGCCACAGCCTCGGCCGGAACGACCAATCACAGAGCAAGAGGACGCACACCTCCCCCTTTTTACCCACCCGACGGAGGGAGGAACCCCGACCCCTGCGGAGGTATACCTGACCCCTGTTTTGACTTCCCGGTCATTGCCAGGTAGCCCAGGAATTCTTCCTATCACTGAACTAACGCATTATCACTAAACACCCAGACTAACCCTCTATTAACCCACAATAAACCCAGTAACCTTTCTTGCACACTCGAATAACCAACATTAGCAACCTCAGCTATACCATAGAATGAAGATTGAACAAATCTAAGAGAGGGACGCTCCTATCACAGCTGTCCCAATCCGCCTCGCAAAGTAGAAATCCAGTCTCTCTCCCCTAAAATACTGGTCCAGTTATAGCCAAAATAGTAACCATCGTTTACTAAGGCTCAGTTATATCACATTATGAAGGTTTCCATATAGCCATGTGCCACAACAGTAATCACCACCCTTTACCTAGTTCCCGTATCAATTGAGAGCTTCAAATAAGTCCATTAAAAAACTCTGAGATCCCCTATGGTCCTACAGAAGTTCCAAAAACCGAGCCTATAAACCAAGCTCCAGCCCCCAGTAAAATCAGTTGAAAAGATAGACACAACCAGTGGTTGGTTCATCAGAGTTTGACCTCGAGCTCTATCATTGTTGGTTGCTGAGAATTGAGTTCCAGAAAGAAAAACGGGCCCCGGCAGACTCTGTGGCAGATTTGCGATAGAAGGACCTGTCCCCTTGGACTTTGAGAAGTTCCCTACCATATGGAATCATATGGATCGGGCCGCGGAACCAGTCGTTCTAGCCCCCAACATCACGGGAACCGCCAGATAAACCCAGTACCAGACCAATCAAATACTACCCAAGATTCACTCTACAATCAGTACTACACTTGTTACAGTGCTATTTAGAGACCCACTTATTATAATATTTCTATGAAGTGGCTAGATCTTTGCCCCCTATCATTCATATATAACCATTCCATTAGGAAGTGCTAAGCGTATCAGTGTTTATTTAATTAAACCAGGCGATATTAACTCGCGTAATCACCCTATTATCCAAGATATTATTGACCGAGAAGTGAAACCCTAGTGAGATCTAGATGTTCGCCCACGTGATTTGCGTTCTATATGTTTCTGCTATAAGAATATAAAACTTAGATCAGTACCCCCCCGCCCTGAGGTTACTAGAATTCCCGTGCTCTAAAATTACGCGTGTCTAATCTAGTCTGTGAACTACTAGTTGTGCACCAGAGCTACCATTTAATAATCTAACAGTGAATCTAAATCTAAGACGTAACATTGAATGGTCCCTCCAGTATATAACTTGTGAATAAAGCCAGTGATTTAAGAGGGATTAATACCTGAACGTTGGAAGTGGGAGGACTAGGCTCCATCCAGATCCACTTATGCTAGTGTTGTTTCAATTCTATCATTTTGTCTTGCACGAGTATTCAAAAGTCTGTGGATATCAATAAACGTGATCGTGTCGTTCTTGTTACCGTGTGTAACCTTTATTTTGTGGTTCTCTATTCCTCATACCTTGTTTTGTGCATGCAGCCTTCTATGATCCCAGTCAGTTAGAACTCACATTACCCAAGTTTAATCCTGTAGAAAAAAACAGGGCATAACACTTTAAATCCTTTGTACCAACTGGGGGAGGGTATTTAGAAACCTTTAGTTTAGTTACTTCACCCTCTGCAGTGGTCTTTGAGTTAGCTGTGGGCAGAAAAACTAATTTTGGAGAGGGTACATTATTATAAAGAGTGAGAGGAACTCTATTTCTTATTGCTAATCTGGCAAAACCTCTGCGTCATAAATGCAGGTGAAAGGGATAATCTACCGGATAACATATATATAATATATATAATAATAATTCTAATAGATATAGATATATATATATATATATATATATATATATATATATATATATTATATTATATCTAGTATATTATATATATATATATATATATATATAGTATATCTATACAGTATACCCCTTGGTTTTAATCATTTTCCAAAGTTATGCCCTTTGCCTTCCTCCTGGGACACCCTGTAATATAGTATATCATTATATATATATATATATATATTATTTCCACCTATCTACAGAGTTGTAGATAGGTGGAATAGGCTACCGAGTGGCATGGGTCATGTAGGATCGAGAAACGATAGGGAGCTTTAAGATAAAACTAAGATAAGGCCTATGGCCCTAGCCATATGGACGAGATGGGTTGGGTATGAGGGGGATCTGCCGGTTGTTGACCAATCGGCGCTCTGTAGATCCCCGTAACCATTGTTACGTTTTTTTGTGGGGTCGGTCCCAGGGTATTGGTGATTTGGGCCTATATAGGCCTTTGTAATTGGGGTGTGGGTGTGACATGGATCTGCCTGTGTGGGCCGATCGGCTTTTTCTGCAGACTTCCCTTTTTCCTCTTTATGTTCTTATGTTCTTACAGAGAACACAGGGTGTTGTCCATACAGCGGAATTATGGAATGCATGGCTATACGGTAGTTACCGGTACAAGTTATTTATGGAATAATACATTATAAACACCTGGGAACAAAAACGGGATAGGCAGTACATGGGTTCATTGAAAGTAATGTAACAAATGCATTTATTTAACTATGTGGTGGGGTGGTGTGTATCTGTTGTTACAAAAGTACCATACAGTAAGTAGCCTACCTGAACCAGGTCACCGAGAGATAAATTTCGTTTCAGAAAATAGATATTAGACCAAATAATGGTTTGGTCAACAGAGTTGTAGATAGGTGGAAATAGGCTAACAGAGTGATATGGTGGGATCAAGAACGATAGGAGAGTTTTAAGATAAAATTAGATGGGCAAATGAACGAGATGGGTTGGGTGGCAAAGGGATCTAGCCCGTGTGTGGGCCAACTCGGGCTCTCTGCAGACTCCCGTTTTCTTATGTGCATATATATATACATGTATATATAGTATATATATTATTACATATCACAAAGACAACGTGAACTACGGTCAGAAATGTTGTTTGAATGCCCACCAGCGGGATCGAAACCTTCCGACTTGGTCAGAAATAGTGTCCAAGCTGTTGAAACCCACCATCCCCACGGCTGTGATAAATTTAATCTTCAACAATTTTTCCTATGTAAATTATGGACGAGGGGAAATCCTACTTGGAGAATATAGCCTACCTGTAATGGTATCCCTGGAATATGGATCGTACGACTTTGTTGTATGACATTGACTAGACATTTCTCCAAGTAGGATTTCCCTCTCTTTATATTAGAACCGTAACCAGGAAAAGGTAAGATTCAGGCCTACTTTTTATCAAGCTTTGGACATTCGTTTCTGAAATGTCCAGGACGGTTCGATCCCGACTTGGGGTATTTAAATAAATAAATTAATATATATATCATATATTATATATATATAATATATATATATTTATACTGTATATAAGGTAAATATTATTGGTCCTCCACCACCTACTAATTAGTGTTGTCGGTTGTAAATCCCTTTTAAGTTCCCAGACACCCACTTCGCACCATTGTTTTGATTATAGGGACATATAAATTATGGACTAAGATATAATTGGCAGCCTAAGATAGAAACAATTAGAACCTAACCAACTTGGCCTAAATAACTGCAGCGCATTGGATTTCACTCCAGTCTGAGTGACTCGTTTTCATAGAAAAGAAATACAAATATGAACAGTTAATTAATTTGCTTGAAAATCTTATTATAGCTTAATCTAAACATGTTTTTGCTGATTTACACTATAATACAAACTAAATGTATGATTAATAATATATAAGAATAATAAATACAAATTTGATTATAGGAACGAGATGAGTTGGGTGTGAAAGGGATCAAATTGCCGTGTTGTGGGGCCAATGCGGGCTTCTTCTCTGCAGACTCCCATTCATCTTGTTAGCATATGTAAGGGATCTGCCTTAGTTTTGTAACAAGTGTGCAAATAAAGAGAGAGGAGAGAGAGAGATTGGCTGTGTTAAGGGATCTGCTCTTTGTAACAGAGTCCGTAGATATGTGAAACTAGGCTTACCTAGTGCTATAGTGGGATCACGAACAATAGAGAAATTTCAAAGATAAAATCCGATAGTCATATGGACGAAATGGTTTGGATGTGAAAGGGATCTGCCTTTTTGGGGTGGGACACTTGGTCTCTCATGCAGATTCCCATGTTCATCTTTAGTTCATGTGTAAGGGATCTGCCTCATTTGTACTGCGTGTGTCAAGTAAACGATGTGACGAGAGAGAGACTGGGTGGTGTAAGGGATCTGCTTCTATTCGTTTAGTAACAGAGTTGTATCTATTGTGGAATAGGCTACCGGAGTCCTATAGTTGGATCAAGAACAACATAGAGTTCAACATAAAATTAGATAGGACGAGAGATGGGTTGGGTTTGTTGCAAGGCTGCCTTCTTGGGTGTGGCTTGGCCACAATTTTGGATATCATGCCAAAAGCTGCCCAATACAAAATGCACCTTGTGTCAAAGTTGTGGTACCCCGATCCGGACAAGCAGTGCCGGAGTCTATTGCGTACAAACCGGACTATAATATCTTTTAATGGAAGCGTGCACTTTACTTCTTGAACTCCTGATCACGTTGCTTACTGTTTGAGGAGGAGGGAAAGGTAAGTCACACCACACCAAAAATTGTCAAAACTTTGAAGGTCTAGAACTTTTGTTCATTAAACAAAGCATTTGGCACAAGGGAGGAATTGTTAAAAACCTTAGCCAATCCTCTGCTATTTCACCAACACAATAAATTTGAAATTATCATTGTTATTTGGTATAGGGTAGGTATTGTAAAATTAGGTAGGTTGGCTAAATAATTGTGGCAATTCGTAGGGAACTCGAACTGTTTCGAGAGAGTTAACTTACAAAAATAATAATAGATCTGATCATCAAATCGACTATGTTTATTAAGCAAAACTGGGGGGATTGTGTTGGAAGCCTGTTAGGCTGGAGACGGTAAAACTTTGTGGTGTGGTAGCGAATACGGGTTTAAAGTAATTTAAGAATAGACAAGTTTTCAATGCTGTGGCCAAACTATTCCAACCCATTTCATATTTCTTTTGGTATCAAAACGTTTCGGAATTGCGAGCCCATCACCCAACTACGCAAACATGGTGATTGGATCATCGGCGCAGTTTTCAAGACTTGTGGAATTTAAAGTGGAATTCGCGTTTTTGCAAGATTGCGGGGAAAACAAAAAAAAAACCACCACGTGCAAACAAGCAAAACCTTCTCTAAGAACCTAAACATTGCTGGAGGCACTAGTAGTGGAGTTCCATACGGTATGCCAAAGCCCACTTAATTTCACTATGAGTGGGGAGAGACGGGTATTTAGGGCGTCAAATTTTTTCGGGAAATCGGCTGCGCATGGCCCTGTTTGGGTCGCCCATGGACCAAACGGATGTTTAGCATATCAAAAAGTTGGCCCAATACCAAGAAACGCACCTTCTTGTGAAAGTTTGATCCCGATGCAAAAAGCAGTTCTAGAGTATATGTGCGTAAAAACCGGCGTGTAAGAATAACTTTTGGATGAATGAAGTGGGTGTAATTATTCACAATAGGGGTTCCCCGTAGGGGTCGAACCCCTAAAACTAATAATAATGAAAAGGTTAAGTTGATCAAATAACTTCTATTAGCCTACCCATCTCTGAAATAAGTAAAATACAGATCAGGTTTTATTTCTGAATATTTAACACCACTGGGAAGTACGTGTTCCACGCATTCTTGGCAATAATTGGCAATAATGGCTTTAATCGCAGAGGCAATTCACACAATAACAGTTTTGAAAAAAAACGAAACCTCTAATGTTTTCCTAGGTTGCTCGTAATTTTCTTTGTCTACTGTAATTAAAGTTCCCAGTTCACTTACACATATACTACTGTACTGTATAAGTTATATTCATTCAATTTCTATTTTTACGTTTTTCTGTAAGGTTTTCAATTAAATTTCGAACACTCGGGGCCCCCTTTTTTTTTTTTTCAGTAACTTTTGATTCACTGCCTCTCTTCTACATAGATACGTCGGGTACTTAGAAAATATAGTTAGATGAAGTGCTATGGTGACACTTGAATTAATTGTTGACATTAACAATATATAAAATCACCAGTACACCTCCACTTGTAAACAAATCACCATAAATTATACACTAAACAGACCGGTAAAATACCGCTTACCGGTACCGAAAACAGTAGGCCTATTAATATTATAAGTAATATGTTTAGCTTGGTCTACCATCAGAATACCAACACTCAGAGGGACCGTAAATTGTATAACTATAGTCGGTGTGGTATTTCAGCTGTAAGGTAAATTTAAGCTGTCATTTGGGTGTTTACCACCACTGGGGGGGGGGATATAAGCCATTGGTCTTTTGGCATGAAAACTGCCAAAAAATTATCATGATATCCGGAGACCAGTATTCTCATCGCCCAGCATATTACTGCCTTCATAATCATCAGCCAACTTAAAATAGCCCTATTAGATAATCATCTAATAGCACTAGAACAATACCACGATGCCATGTATGGAAAGTCTTCTGGAGAAATAGGGCCCATTTAGAAAAACAATGCAAGATAAACTAAAACACCAAATGTATGCTAGAATAGCATTGGACAAAGTCGCCTTAGCTAAGTCACCATAAACTAACACAAAAAAAAACTTGTATGTCACTAGAAAACTATATGTTGAAGTAATCTAATATTCTTTAAGCAATCGCCACCTCTCTACAATCCTCAATAAAAACTAACTTGAAATATCGCTAGAATTCATCACATCTTGATGTCGCTAGATGGAAGTGGATGGAAGTGATTCGCTGGATCTAGCTGGGCGGTAGCAGCTACATTGGCAACATCGTACCAAAGAACTTGCATTCCGTTAGCATGAACAAGATACAGATTTCGAAACTATACCAATTATTTCAAGTTCAGAGAGTCATCAGATCAGTTTGGAAAGTCGATGTACACAATTTCAGTTCCATTTAGTTTAAACAAAACATTTTCACATAATATGCTTACGTTTAGAGAGTTTTAATACAGAAGCATTCCTCTCCTGGCATCGTATAAGCGAACACAAGCTGTTTTTTTTTTTTGTGTTTGTTTTTTTAATACGAAACGTCCAACAAAAGTTGCGTATTATGTACCGGCTGCATGTTAGTGGTTCGCGTCACCTACATATATCCGCCACTCATACATCAGAATTATTGAAATGGTTAACCTAAGCCACTATTTATACTCTAATGTTACAAAGAGAAATGTTTTTGTATAATTCCACCTCATATAATTATGATGTCACAAACCATCTTCAATTGTATATATTCTAAGTTATTGCCGATATGTCTAGTTGTCGATCATTGCAGTTATTGAAATACCTCATAATATTTATTATATTACGATGCTTTCATATTGTATTTATAATTCTTTTGTTTTACTTTGTCAGAGTGGTAATTTTTGTAATATATAATTTTACATTCATGTCAAAACATAATAAGCAAATAAATGCCCAGAACGAGAAGCCCACCACGGAAGCCACGAGCGAACACCACCAGGAAACGGGAACAGAAACACCCGAAGGAAAGGCCCACAGAACGAAAGGACCAGGTGACCAAGCCAACCAGTTAAGACAGGCCGAAGGCCGCAGGGCTAAGCAGCTCCAAACCACACCTGCCTATCCCTTTTAACCACTGACCCTTCCCCCACCTCGCGTATACACTACCCCTCGTGTCCATACACCTCTACCTACATGATGATGAACATGAATACACATTAATTTAATACACCCATGCCCTGTCCCTAGCTTGAGCCAATGCCAACCAGTTCAGACAGGCCTAAATCTATGTATGTTTTTCCATCCAAGAAGTAATATGTTAACCCCCTGTCTTGCCAGACTAAGTTTCTGAAGACCAACCGCCCCCATAAATCTATGTATGTTCTTCCATCCGAGAAGTAATCTGTTAAAACCCCAT
This sequence comes from Paralithodes platypus, assembly GCA_032716605.1. Lineage (NCBI taxonomy): Eukaryota > Metazoa > Arthropoda > Malacostraca > Decapoda > Lithodidae > Paralithodes > Paralithodes platypus. The sequence goes on along the minus strand of CM064485.1, from coordinate 34,800,937 downwards.
GTCATAATTGATAAGAAACTATGATACCCACGGATACACCAGTGTATGTATAACCATATTTCCTGTAAGACCTAGACAGAAATGACTGCAGATGTTAGCCACCATGCAGTACCTCTAATTCTTACCCCAACCAGAGCATTGTATACACCACCCTCTGTTACCATTGTCTCGACGCCTTTCCACCACGAAACAATACCGAAGCTACCCCTACGAACTGCCGCTTTCTTTGATATATATGTCATAGAAAACGCAGTTCCCAGGAACAACTAGAATCAGCAAGAAATAGTGTCAGAGTAACAGTGTCCATAACCATCGTATTGACGAGTAATAATACACCATGTTTTTCTCTACTTTTATCCACAGTCAAGCACACACCTACAGTTAACCTCCTCTTCCCCACAGTCCACATGATTGTATCATTTCCAAACTCATATACCACCACTTATTGCTCATCCCCCGGTAGCGTTTGGCTAACGTACCTTCCCTGTCATTACCCCCCAAGGCTACGATACCCACTGTAGCCTAATGCCACCCCTACGCCCAGAGTCCTTAGGGTCAAACTCCCACGTAACCCCCTTAACCCTCTCCCTCTCGTTAACCCCCCCACGCTCCTCAACTCCCTTCCGACCTAGCCTCTCCAGCATACCCCCTGAATATCCTTAACTTTTCCGTTACTAACATTCTCAAACCTTTTGTATATATACTCCTATCAGCCTACCTTCCCCCAGTAGAAAGGAACACCATTAGAACTTTACTAACCCTTTGCATGCCATCTATTCCCTCACAACCCATTCACAACCCTGTACCAAATGATCGTCCGTGCGAGGCTAGCCGCCTCACCAGTGACTAACTTCTATTGCCATACTTCCAGATCAATGTGGCCAGAGTTAGCACCAGTCTCCACCATATCCAACCACCCATGCAATTAACAACCCAACCAAGAAAACCAGCTGATCAAGGCACCTTCGGTTTTGGTATTACGAACACCCACATCTGTCTCATAAACAGAGGGTTATTACAAACCCTTGTAATATGGCAAGCCCCCAGCCACAGCCGCCCCGACAACCATCACAGAGAGGGGGCACGCTCCTACCCCTTTCACCCACCCGAGGAGGGAAACCCCGACCCCTGCGGAGGTATACCTGACCCCTGTTTTGACTTCCGGGTCATTGCCAGGTAGCCCAGGAATTCTTCCTATCACTGAACTAACCATGTATAACTAACACCCTGACTAACCTCTATTAACCCACAATAACCCATTAACCTTTCTTGCACACTCCAATAACCAAATTAGCACCTCAGCTATACCATAGAATGAAGACTGAGCAATCTAAGAGAGACGCCCCTATCACAGCTATCCCACACCTCCTCGCAAAGTAGATCCAGTCTCTCTCCCCTGAATACTTCCAATATAGCCAAAATAGTACCTCTTACTAAGGCTCAGTTATATCACATTATGAAGGCTCCATACCGCCATGTGCCACAACAGTAATCACCCCCTTACCTAGTTCCCATATCCATTGAGAGCTCAATAAGTCCATCAAAACTCGAGATCCCTATGGCCTACAGGGTCCAAAACCGCCCCTATAAATCAAGCTCCAGCCCCCAGTAAAATCAGTTGAAAGATAGAAACCAACCAGTGGCTGGCCCCTTAAGTTGACCTCTAGCTCTGCCCTTGTGTTGTTCCTGAGAATTGAGTTCCAGAGCCGGCAGACTCCGTGGCAGATTGAGATAGAAGCATCTGTCCACGTAAAAAACATCTACGTGCACCTTATAACCTTCACATAAACCAGTGGGGATATAAGAGTGTAGCCAGCAACGATCGCCAAGAGATCCGTCTTGAGAACTTCTACATATGGACCATCTGGACGGCCGCGGAACCAGTCGCTAGCCCCCAACCTCACGGACGCAAGATAACCAGGACCAGACCAATCAAATACGACCCAAGATTCACTCTATCAGTACTACAGTGTTACAGTGCTAGGTAGAGATTCACTTATTAATATTTCTACGAAGTGGCTATATCTTTGTCCCAGTGTAATTCATATATGACCATTCCATTAGGAAGTGCTAAGCGTATCAGTGTTTATTAATTAACAGGCGATATTAACTCTCGTAATTACTCATATATCCAGATATTAATACATAACCGTGAAACCCTAGTGATATCTGATGTTCGCCCACTGATTTGCGTTCTATGTGTTTCTGATACAAGAATATAAAACTTAGATCAGTACCCCCTCAGGTTACTAGAATTCCCGTGCTCTAAAATACGCGTGTCTAATCTAGTCTATGAATTACTCCTTGTGCACCAGAGCTACTAATGATAAATCTAACATTGAATATGAATCTATAAGTAATATTTATGGTCTCCAATATATAAACTTGTGAATAAAGCCAGTGATCAGAAGATTAATACCTGAACGTTGGAAGAGGGAGACTAGGCTCCATCCAGATCCACTTAATGCTAGTTTGTTTAACTTCTATCAATTGTCTTGTACGAATATTCATACCTTCTTATGCGTCAGATTAATCATCATCAAACAACATATAGAAGTGTGTCCCAAAATAAAAGTAATCGTGTGTCGTGTTACCGTGTGTTTATTTTGTGTTCTCTATTCCTCATACCTTGTTTTGTGCATGCAGCCTTCTATACCCAGTCAGTTAGAACTCACATTACCCAAGTTAATCCTGTAGAAAAACAGGGCATAACATTGGCGGCAGCGGTGGTTCTTGATTCGGATAAAAGGTTGCATTACATTGCAAGTTTGGAACAGCCAGAACACGATAACATCATGGCGCACCGTTCTCACATCCCCATCCCACATTATGATGGGGAAACTTACGAGATCGAAACGTTCATGGACATAGTGAAACCTAGTTTATACCACGGACGCAGAAAAGATAGCCGTGACATTAACGCACCTGGGAAAAGCCGTTTCCCTGGTTGCCTACCAAGTGCACCCTGCTCTCACATGGGACGAATTTCGCCCAATAGTGATAGAAGCCATTAAGCCTTCGTTGGGCGTTTTCGTGGCCCACACCCGTATCCAAGACACTAAATTCGAAGGCGATCTAGATGCCACAGTGAATAAGATCGCCCAACATATAAAAGTGTCTTTCCCCACATTGACCAGAATCCAGCAAGAGCAGCAGATTCTGGTCAACCTTGTATCAATATTGCCCTCAGCAGTAAAAGATCATTTCCGTGTGCACGATTTCGTCGGATATCAAAAAGATCTCATCACGATCCGACGTATTTTGGCCGTGCGCACAGAAACACCCACCCAAATCGCTGTAATAAAGAGGTTTCCCACGCACCCGCAGCACCTCGACCACCAAAACCCCAAGGCCCAAACCTTCAACTCCAAGAATGCCTACCCATCCTCATCCTTCCACAACAACCGACCTACCCTTCCGGCAAGCCCCAACCCAGTAGGCCCCGGTTCCAACCTACCCAGCCACGCAGAATCTTCAACCGGAACAAAACCTACAACACCTACCAAAGTAAAAACCCTACATTAGTAATTATCAACCCCTATGATTTCCCTGCCTGTAGTGCTCAGTGTGCCCTCCATCAAATTCGTGACTCTGCCAAATCTCGCCCCTTTACTCCTCGCATTTCTGTAAATGAAGAGGAGTTGGGACAAGAGGAAGAAATGGAGGAAATGCACACCGGAGAAATAGCCCCTATCATGACCTCAGACGATACCGAGGAAACCCTGGAGGAGGTAGATACCGACCCCCAGGATTTTTAAAGTCCCCCCCGCCCACGATGGCCTCGGCGGGGGACGCCATAACTGACCGCACTGCCCCCATTTACTACATGGCCAAAATCAAGGACATTCCTGTCCGCTTGTTAATCGACACGGGAGCTGCCAAGTCATGCTTGTTCAAGTCTTATTATGATCAACACCACCGACTATTTGGCCCCTTGTTACCTACCAAATCAGAACTAATCTCAGCTGCTGATACCTACTTAAATCTCCTAGGAGACACTTTGCCCCTGTCAGTAACTACTCCTGCCCCCCATGCTCGTTGTTATCACCCGTTCACCGTATTTTCCTCCCACTGTAAACATTACGATGGTTTCCTTGGACTTGACCTCCTTCAAAAACTCCAGGCCCAGGTTGACTGCGGCCAGAGGCTGATCTCATTAAAAAAAAAATCCAACCCAAAGCCTCTGACAAACCAATCACGCAGAAACCTATTCACAAAAAGAAAAAACACCTCCCCCCTCAACAAACTCTGAGTCAGGATTACCAAGTTGCAGCTAGCACTAAGGTGACTCCTAACCCCTCCCCTTGCCCCGAGTTCTCTCAAAATCTCACTCATTTCGTTGAAAAAATGCCTCAACAAACGAAAGAAGACAAGTCCAAGCAACTCCCTCTCGGTAATCCCCCCATTTCTCCTAACTCTGTCCAGGATCAATCCTCCCATGTTTCCAGGGCAGACTCTGATGTATGTAAAACCATTCTACCAAATATTTATGTACACGTGTTTCCAGGGAAAATGCCGACCTATGTACCCAACAATGTTTTCCCCATGCCCCCAGAAATGCTCAGCTATTCCACAACCAACAAAATTCCCCTTGTGACAGTTTTTCCGTCAGTAGCTCCCTTCCACCCCCACACAATTCACACCCCTAGAAAACTTCAAAACCCCACACTTGACTCGCCCTCTCATGACAGACAAACCCACCAATCCCATATAACCTCTAAACAAACCGTGACTGCCACCGACAAAACTCCCCAAATTCGTCCTGTTAACAACCACAAATCAGTACATCAGTCCTCCACCAATAACCCATGTTCTATACCTAACTCTTCCCCCACCAACCCTCCGCAGTCCCACCAACAAATTCCGTTTTCTAAATCGCTCACCCCTCACCATTCTGATCCTCCCACACGCGCCGTTAATCCCCCCTCACGCGTGACGACCTATGTACCCAACAATGTTTCCCCCATGCCCACAGAAATGTTCAGCTATTCCACAACCAACAAAATTCCCCTTGTGACAGCTTTCCGTCAGTAGCTCCCTTCCACCCCCACACAATTCACACCCCTAGAAGACTTCGAAGCCCCACACTTGACTCGCCCTCTCATGACAGACAAACCCACCAATCCCATATAAACTCTAAACAAACCGTCACTGCCACCGACAAAACTCCCCAAATTCGTCCTTTTAACAACCACAAATCAGTACATCAGTCCTCCACCAATAACCCATGTTCTATACCTCACTCTTCCCTCACCAACCCTCCACAGTCCCACCAACAAATTCCGTTTTCTAAATCACTCACACCTCACAAGCTGATCCTCCCACACGCGCCGATAATCCCCCCCTCACGCATGACCCCGACCAAATTGATCCCCCCCCCCCCCTTATGCGTACCGAGCACCTGCTCACCAGTCGATCCCCCACCATCATTAGCCCAGCTGTAGTTTAAAATAAATGTCAAATTCCCCCCCGCCATCAAAAATGGGTTAACCTTCGACCCATACCCCAAACTCACATGATATTTTCCCCCACTACCACGTCCACCAACCCCAATCGTTGCCTCTTACAACCCGCCATCATTTCCGCTCGCATCAACCACATTCTCGTGGCAAATATCTCTGAAGAATCCCTGACATTACCAAAAGGCCTCATCATAGACCTCGAAACTTTTGATGACCTCCCCATAGATTCCAATGACACCCCTACCAGCCTCAAATTGCCCCCCTCTCCCGGACACATTATCCGACCACCAAAAACACAGCATGTACGAACTATTGCTAGAGTTCAGTGACGTGTTTGCCCAACAACCCACTGAAATCGGACAGACCGATGTGGAACAACACATCATTAACACCACAGGCCCCCCCGTAAGACAACCATCCCGTAGAAAAAATCCCATACAACGCCAGGAAGAGGAACGCCAAGTCCAAGAGATGTTAGAGGCCGGAATTGCTACCCCGTCCATTAGCCCCTGGTCTTCCCCTGTTGTCCTAGTAAAAAAAAGAAATATGGGTCAACCCGTTTTTGGTCGATTACAGGATATTGAATGACGTAACCATTAAGGACGCTACGCCATTACCCAGGATAGACGATTCCCTTGACTCCCTATACGGATCCAGATGGTTCACTACCCTCGACTTGCAAGCAGGGTATTGGCAAGTGCCTATCAAGGCAGGGGACCAAGAGAAACAGCATTTTCCACTAGTGGTGGCCACCACTACGAATTTAACGTCCTACCTTTTGGCCTCTGTAACGGACCCGCCACTTTCTCCCGTTTGATGGAAGCGGTATTACATGGCCTGACCTGGGAAACCTGCCTAGCGTATCTAGACGATATTATTGTGTACTCACAAACCTGGGAAGAACACCTCCTCAGGTTGAGACAAGTTCTTCAAAGAATCCGAGCCGCCGGGTTGAAATTAAAACCCTCAAAGTGCGAGATTGCACGAAATAAGGTAGATTTCCTCGGCCACGTAATATCTGAACATGGTATTGCACCAGACCCAAAACTTCAAGCCATATAAAACCAACCCCCACCCACCACCGTTAAAGGAGTACGTTCTTTTCTAGGTTTAGCCACATACTACAGACGTTTCGTCCCACACTTTGCCGCAATAGCCAGACCCCTCCACCAACTCACCCACAAGGACACCACATTCACCTGGACACCTGAAAGAGACCTTGCTTTTAACACTTTGAAACAAAAGCTAATCCAAGCCCCGATTGTCGCTTTCCCTGATTACCATAAACCTTTCCGTCTTTATACCGACGTATCTCTGTACGCCATTGGTGCAGTTTTAGCTCAAGTAAGAGACGGAGAGGAACATGTGATAGCGTATGCCAGCTCCACACTCAACCAAGCCCAACAGAATTATGTAGCCACCAAGAGAGAGTGCTTAGGGATCATTTGGGCACTCAACCACTTCAGGTCATTTGTGTTGGGCGCAAAACTCGATATAATAACCGACCATCAATCTTTGCAATGGTTGCGTAAGTGCGAAACCAACTCGGCCATCTTGGTACGCTGGAGGGAGACACTAGAGGACTACGATTTTACAATACAGTATCGTCCAGGTAAACTTCACACCAATGCAGACGCCCTGTCACGTTTGCCAGTACCGAAAGACCCCCCCACCAACCTAGCCGCCTTACAAAACACTGAGCTCTTATCTACCCCCATCCACCAACATAATTCCCCCCCAGCACCCTCACTAATTCAATCTTGGGAAACAAGAATCAGACCACCCTGGATACCGTTAAATGTCTTCAGGAAACTGACTCGCTGGGGAGATCAACTTGCCACAGACTCCGGTCACATAGTCCTAGACCCCACCATTGCCCACGACTACATGATTGCCATCCACGAGGGAAACGGCATACACCTTGGACAAAAGAAGATGTTAAAAATCTTCGCGGATCAGTACTGGACCCCCAGTACCCCTCCAAGATTGCACAACGCGTGACAGAATCCTGCAAACCTTGTTTATTGGGGAAGGATAGATCACGCACCCCAGGCCCAGCTGGTACCATTTCTGCCAACAAACCGTTCCAAGTCCTATCCCTCGACATCATGGGCCCGTTTCCTTCTTACGCTGGCAACCGCTATATCGTCACATTTGTTGACGTATATTCAAAAATTTTAATAGCCTGCCCAGTTAAAGACCACACACAGCCACCACCGTCGCCACACTGCTTGCCACAGAAGTGTTCCCTATATTCGGCCTTCCCCTTGCTCTTCTATCCGACAATGCCCCCGAATTTAGTGGACACGTTTGGCACCAGTTCACCCAACAATGCGGTATTAAGATCAAACACTCATCCCCGTACTGGCCTCAAGGAAATGCTATATGCGAACGCAGCCATCGCACCATCAACAACCAGTTACGTACCAAAATGATTGCTCTTAACACCTCAGACTGGCCATCACAGACAAAGATGATACAATGGGGCATGAACACCTGTCCCCGAGAAGACGGTATTTCCCCTCATGAACGTGTTTACGGCGTACCCCCCCTGTTACTGCCGTTCCACCATCACGCTCACCTCCCCTCCAACACCTCCACAATTGACCCATTGCAACATCTGCAAAACACCCTCCATACCGCCCAAACTTGTCACGACACCAAAACTGATAACCCCGATGATAAAAACCCTTTCGCCATCCATGACACCGTAATGGTAGCCAACCTCCCTGTCACCAACAAATTAGGCCCTCGCTATGTCGGCCCCTACACCATCATACAAGTCCCAAATGCCTATCAAGTCACCATTGATTATCACGGCGTGACTCGCACGTTCCGAACTAGATTCGTCCGAGCTTTTAAACCTCTAAAACCACAAGACATTACCCCACCCCACACGTCCGACCCTGAATTGAACACCCCTACTACCCCTCCCACTCAGGCTATGAATGTTTCCCTACAAACCCCTAAGGGCCTAAACCCTCCAGCACCGAACCGGCCGATCATTCCTCAACATACCCCCCAAACTAACCTCCACAAACCCCAAGCCCCCACTATCACACCTTCCTCCACCATGACCCATTCCTTCACTTCTGATAGTCAAGTACCTCCCCAACTTATCCAAGTACGAAAACCTCCACCCACAACCCCGACCACAACGGAAACCCTCCCGTCTAGCCCTGACGTACCTCCACCAGGCACCACAGTAAGAAAACCACCACCCCCACCTAAAACCAAGTACACACCCAACCGCACCACACAATCTACCTCAGTAACCTCACACTACAACTTACGCCCACGACTAAGATCTTTTAAAACCTCCAGAAAACACACCCTGCTAACCAAGTTCCGTAGGGCTGCCAGACCACTATCCTCCTCCTCCTCTTCTTCTTCGTCGAATTCTCCTCCACAAAGGGAAAGAAGACGAATAATCACAAGTAAACACCATAACCCCTCTAACTATATTCCAAAAATAACCACCCCCACCCTCCCACGAAAGAACATACCTTCCCCTTCAACCTCATCCCCTCTCAACCCCCACCTCATCACCCCGAATGACCTGCTAGATCTACCCCCCACCAAACTCCCACAAAACCGCCTATTTCCACCACCATCAAATCACCAACCCCACCAAAGAACACACCCAACACATTTTCCTACCCCAATCCTCCCAATTAAACCTCCACTCCCTACCCACCCGTCTAGCCCCCCCCGCATCCACCCCTTTCCCCTCCACTATCCCTGCGACCCCACCCACGCATCAACCAACCTCATCATCTCATCAAACCCCCAACCAACCAACCCCTAAAAAGTACCCTATGCCAACGACCAACCCCTCCTCACACACCACGTCTAACACACAACTAACTCCTAACCAAAGCCCCTCCAAACTGACGTACCCGACCTCCACACCCCCACTTGAATCCCCCCACCAAGTCGCCCCTGAGAGAACCCCCATACATACCCTCACCCAATCCTCTCCCATTCCGCCTACCACCCCCACTCGACAAAAACCTCCACACGCATCTACCTCTCAAATAACACCCTACCTCCCCCCTCACTAAATGCCCTCCACCTGTAAAGCGTTCTTCCCCTCAATATAAAACATCGTCAAGCGACTCAAGTCCCACTACAAACATCTACCTTCCCACCAGAACCTCCAAAGGTAGAATCATCAACAGACCCATCAGATTTGAAGACAGTTATGTAAAAACAACACCCCGTTCTTACACTAAAGACCCAAGCCACACAACACACACACCCCCTTTTTCTCACACACCTCCATCACGCACCTTACCTAAACCAATATTGCACATTGCCTCCATATATTTTCCCAGCCTGCAACACCACTCAAGAAAACCCCAAAAACTCCAGACTCATATCCCCCCTTCACCCCCAGCTCCGTTTTCACGTGTTCGTCCCTCCCCTTCAGTTATTAACCCCTTCACCACACTGAAGAGGCCTCCTGTCAATCCCACACACCTCACTCGATACATGACCTCCACCATGAACAAATCCACACCAATTGTCACCCCCGTCCCTACCCCCACGGAGGAAGAATACACACCGTTCATAAGAAAGGTTAAAGTAAAAACGTCCACAGGACGCTTAGCCCGTCTACAGCGCCCACATCAAGCCCGGGCAACCGCCCTCCACAACACCGAGGACACATTCCTACAGGTCTACATAAACCGGCAAAAGAAACCTGACCCTCGCTCTCTTGCTTGGTGGGACCTTCTAAATACCCTCAAAATGACCCACCATGACTATGCTTCTTTTTACTTCACCCTTGAGGCTCGAGGACGAGCCTACAACGAATGAGAGGGAAGTAAAATACCCCAGAACGAGAAGCCCACCACGGAAGCCACGAGCGAACACCACCAGGAAACGGGAACAGAAACACCCGAAGGAAAGGCCCACAGAACGAAAGGACCAGGTGACCAAGCCAACCAGTTAAGACAGGCCGAAGCCCGCAGGGCTAAGCAGCTCCAAACCACACCTGCCTATCCCTTCTAATCACTGACCCTTCCCCTACCTCGCGTATACACTACCCCTCGTGTCCTACACCTCTACCTACATGATGATGAACATGGATACACCTTAATTTAATACACCCATGCCCTGTCCCTAGGTTGAGCCAATGCCAACCAGTTCAGACAGGCCTAAATCTATGTATGTTTTTCCATCCAAGAAGTAATATGTTAACCCCCTGTCTTGCCAGACTAAGTTTCTGAAGACCAACCGCCCCCATAAATCTATGTATGTTCTTCCATCCGAGAAGTAATCTGTTAAAACCCCATGTCATAATTGATAAGAAACTATGATACCCACGGATACACCAGTGTATGTATAACCATATTTCCTGTAAGACCTAGACAGAAATGACTGCAGATGTTAGCCACCATGCAGTACCTCTAATTCTTACCCCAACCAGAGATTGTATACACCACCCTCTGTTACCATTGTCTCGACGCCTTTCCACCACGAAACAATACCGAAGCTACCCCTACGAACTGCCGCTTTCTTTTGATATATATGTCATAGAAAACGCAGTTCCCGGGAACAACTAGAATCAGCAAGAAATAGTGTCAGAGTAACAGTGTCCATAACCATCGTATTGACGAGTAATAATACACCATGTTTTTCTCTACTTTTATCCACAGTCAAGCACACACCTACAGTTAACCTCCTCTTCCCCACAGCCCACAGTCCACATGATTCTATCATTTCCAAACTCATATACCACCACTTATTGCTCATCCCCCGGTAGCGTTTGGCTAACGTACCTTCCCTGTCATTACCCCCCCAGGCTACGATACCCACTGTAGCCTAATGCCACCCCTACGCCCAGAGACCTTAGGGTCAAACTCCCACGTAACCCCCCTTAACCCTCTCCCTCTCGTTAACCCCCCCACGCTCCTCAACTCCCTTCCGACCTAGCCTCTCCAGCATACCCCCTGAATATCCTTAACTTTTCCGTTACTAACATTCTCAAACCTTTTGTATATATACTCCTATCCAGCCTACCTTCCCCCAGTAGAAAGGAACACCATTAGAACTTTACTAACCCTTTGCATGCCATCTATTCCCTCACAACCAATTCACAACCCTGTACCGAATGATCGTCCGAGCGAGGCTAGCCGCCTCACCAGTGACTAACTTCTATTGCCATACTTCCAGATCAATGTGGCAGAGATAGCACCAGTCTCCACCACATCCAACCACCCATGCAATTAACAACCCAACCAAGAAAACCAGCTGATCAAGGCACCTACGGTTTTGGTATTACGAACACCCACATCTGTCTCATAAACAGAGGGTTATTACAAACCCTTGTAATATGGCAAGCCCCCAGCCACAGCCGCCCCGACAACCATCACAGAGAGGGGGCACGCTCCTACCCCTTTCACCCACCCGAGGAGGGAGACCCCGACCCCTGCGGAGGTATACCTGACCCCTGTTTTGACTTCCGGGTCATTGCCAGGTAGCCCAGGAATTCTTCCTATCACTGAACTAACCATGTATAACTAACACCCTGACTAACCTCTATTAACCCACAATAACCCATTAACCTTTCTTGCACACTCCAATAACCAAATTAGCACCTCAGCTATACCATAGAATGAAGACTGAGAAATCTAAGAGAGACGCCCCTATCACAGCTGTCCCAAACCTCCTCGCAAAGTAGATCCAGTCTCTCTCCCCTGAATACTTCCAATATAGCCAAAATAGTACCTCTTACTAAGGCTCAGTTATATCACATTATGAAGGCTCCATACCGCCATGTGCCACAACAGTAATCACCCCCTTACCTAGTTCCCGTATCCATTGAGAGCTCAATAAGTCCATCAAAACTCGAGATCCCTATGGCCTACAGGGTCCAAAACTGCCCCTATAAATCAATCTCCAGACCCCCAGTAAAATCAGTTGAAAGATAGACACCAACCAGTGGCTGGCCCCTTAAGTTGACCTCTAGCTCTGCCCTTGTGTTGTTCCTAAGAATTGAGTTCCAGAGCCGGCAGACTCCGTGGCAGATTGAGATAGAAACATCTGTCCACGTAAAAAACATCTACATGCACCTTATAACCTTCACATAAACCAGTGGGGATATAAGAGTGTAGCCAGCAACGATCGCCAAGAGATCCGTCTTGAGAACTTCTACATATGGACCATCTGGACGGCCGCGGAACCAGTCGCTAGCCCCCAACCTCACGGACGCAAGATAACCAGGACCAGACCAATCAAATATGACCCAAGATTCACTCTATCAGTACTACAGTGTTACAGTGCTAGGTAGAGATTCACTTATTAATATTTCTACGAAGTGGCTATATCTTTGTCCCAGTGTAATTCATATATGACCATTCCATTAGGAAGTGCTAAGCGTATCAGTGTTTATTAATTAACAGGCGATATTAACTCTCGTAATTACTCATATATCCAGATACTAATACATAACCGTGAAACCCTAGTGATATCTGATGTTCGCCCACTGATTTGCGTTCTATGTGTTTCTGATACAAGAATATAAAACTTAGATCAGTACCCCCTCAGGTTACTAGAATTCCCGTAATCTAAAATACGCGTGTCTAATCTTGTCTATGAATTACTTGTGCACCAGAGCTACTAGTGATAAATCTAACATTGAATATGAATCTATAAGTAATATTTATGGTCTCCAATATATAAACTTGTGAATAAAGCCAGTGATCAGAAGATTAATACCTGAATGTTGGAAGAGGGAGACTAGGCTCCATCCAGATCCACTTAATGCTAGTTTGTTTAACTTCTATCAATTGTTTTGTACGAATATTCATACCTTCTTATGCGTCAGATTAATCATCATCAAACAACATAAGAAGTGTGTCCCAAAATAAAAGTGATCGTGTGTCGTGTTGCCGTGTGTTTATTTTGTGTTCTCTATTCCTCATACCTTGTTTTGTGCATGCAGCCTTCTATACCCAGTCAGTTAGAACTCACATTACCCAAGTTAATCCTGTAGAAAAACAGGGCATAACAAATGTTGTATATAGCCTATTACATAGGCCTATACATTTTGAAGGCAGGCTCGTAAAATTTGTACATTTTGTGCCACCCCACTATAATGAGAGTGGGTTATCAGACTTTGGGGTAACAGAAAACGCAGCAATGAACCCAGTTGTTTACTTCTTCAAGCCTGTGGAGGAGCAGGGTTGAGTTGGCTTGATATTGGACACCCTTTTATGGCATTTGGGTGTGAAATACGACACCATTTCCAGTCTATCGGAGATAATGATGGTAAAGGAAAATGCGGCTCATTTCCAGTCTATCGGAGATAATGATGGTAAAGGAAAATGTGGGTTTAACCCCTTATTAGCGGCGCTCGACTTAAGTCGTGCACCAACTTTCAGCAAGTTAGGAGCATTATTAAAGCTTTTAAAGGGTTAAAATCGAGTGCAAATGGCCGGGAGCACAGCGGGCCAGACAGCCGACTCCCAGGGCTTACCGCCGCCCATTAACTCATGTTCCCTGTGTTCTCGAGAGGCCGGCAGTGTAGCCAGTAGTGAGTATAGCTGGGAAAAATATACCGATATATGCTAAACTCCCATGTTCGTGGCATCACTGCAAGGGAACCACGAGTGCTACGTAGCTCGTTCTGGTCTCATTTTGAAGCCTTTAGTGCCTAGTTTTTTGCTAAATATTTTTTGTTTCATGCAGATGCTTGATTTATCATGCAGGAGGGCCTGAATATGCCCAAATGAGCCCAAAACACCCCACTAGACAAGGGTTAAAGAGCATAGCTCGTCCAATATTTTGACTCGGGTATCACCAAAATCGTCATTGTCAATGTACACCATACCCCTATGTAAAATATTAGGTGGCTGGGTTCTATATAATATATATAGATATATGCAATTTTGTGTTTTGGGGGGATGAATTTCGTGACGTCACAGGCGTTATAGTGACGTCAGCGTAGTACCGTGAGTACCTATATTTTCACAATCCCACCCTCAGTCAAACTAATTTTCCTAGTCTAGTTGTGGAGTTGCCAGTTTCTATAATAAATTATGTTTCCCAATAATAGCCCCATGGAAAACGAAGGGATATCTTACCTATCACATAAAGATTCAAATATTAGTAAATGAAAGTAGAGAAAATTGGAAATAACCTAAAAAACCCATATAGCCGGGAAAAATACAATTGTATTTGGGAATCGGCTCATTCCCACTAAACAACTGAACTGGGAGGGAAGGGCCTGTCACTGAACGATCGATAATAGCCGAGTGTATTTTTAATTTAATAAATAAATGAACTGTGCATACAACCATTTTTGCATATCTGAATATCCTTACTATATATTTTAAGTACACACACGATAAATTAGGTAAAACTGAGAGGTCAGGAGTTTATTTAAAAGTTATCTTACCGTACGAAAATATAAGAGACGAAGCGAAACATGGTGAACAAACTGATGAGTTTCCCAATGATAGCCCCATGGAAAACGAAGGGATGTCTCACCTATATATCACATAATGATTCATATATTACCAAATTAAAGTAGAGCACAGTGGAAATAACCTAAATTGTCCATATAGCCGGAAATAACACAATTGAATTGGGGTTTCGATTCCCGCTGGTATCCAGTTAAAATTACCCTATGTATGGTACTATTATTATTATTATTATTAAAGCCGCATTTTCCTTTACCATCATTATCTCCGATAGACTGGAAATGGTGTCGTATTTCACACCCAAATGCCATTTAGGGGAGGTGTGGTGGAGTGGTCATGCCACTGGATTGGTAATCCAATGGACCCGGGTTCAAATCCCGATATGTCAATGGGAAGATATTATTGGGATTGAAATTGTGCTGTACCTAGTATCAGTGCATTACCACAAAGCCCACCGAAATGCCAAAAAAATACCCTCATTGTTCCCTGATTAAATAACACTGTATGAATATTCCCATATTCAAAATATGTTACAGGGGGACAATGCCTAGTGAGTTCACTGCTCAATAGGTGGCGTTCTGAGAGTGAGGGTCTGAGTCTGGAGGGTGAGACGGTGAAGCACTTGAGCGAAGCAACCAGCCGCTTCAGAGATGGAGCTGCTTCGAGCCATGATGGATGCTTCACATGTCTCACTCCCCTGACTGGAACAAGACCTCACGGGCTTCACCGTGTTGAGCGGTGGAATGTACAGGCTCTCAGCCTATGCCCGAGAGGGAGTAGTTGGAATATAGAAAAAAAAAAAAAAAAAAAAAAAGGGTGTCCTATATCAAGCCAACTCAACCCTGCTCCTACACAGGCTTGAGGAAGTGAATTAACACAAACATACGCCAAAGTAAAGTTATTCACGATCATTCGAAATTGGGATTTTGTGTATTTCCTCTTTAACAAGTAAGTGTTTATACTTATAAGAGTGTGCAAAATATAAATATGTTCTATTGTATAACTAAGAACCCCAAAAGATTCACCAAACCCAAATATACGAAGCGTTTGTTGACGTTCTTAAAAAAAAAAAAAAAAAAGCAACAGCTTGCGTACGCTTATACGATATCGGGAAAGTAATGCTTCTTTATTAACCCTATACTGGCGGCCCGCAACATAAGTCGAGTTAAATAAGTTTGGACTATGTGGCGGCTCACACCATAAGTCGTGTGGCAATTTCAGCACGTAATGTTGCTGAGAGAGAGAGACAAGTGGTGGCAGGAGAGTAGCGAGCGCATGACTGCTCCAGACCACCGCGGCGGGCCTACTGACATGAATCCCACCCTCCTCCACCCTCTCACACTCGCTACATAGTGAAATGTATGGGGAAAGTACCGAATTACATGGTTTTTGCACTCGTGTTGCGCGGTTGTTGCAAGAAAACTAGCGGTCATACAAGGATCGTTGTGGTGTCATTGAAAAGCTCTGTTTATGCCCTTTCAGGGATAGATACTTGTTTTACGCTCTGGGTCTTATTTAGGCATGAAAATGATCACGTAAACAGCCCTATTTTGGGTAAAAACACCCCGCTGGTGGCTACATATTATATACCGCCTAGGCCGCTCTTTAGGTGTTAAACCCTCTAAGTAGCATATTATAATTTATTATGTAAATGTTTGTTAAACTAATGGAACTGAAATTGTGTACTTCGACTTCCAAACCAATCTGATGATCTCTGAACTTTGAAATAATTGTAATAGTTTCGAAATCTGACCTTGTTCATTATAACGGAATGAAGGTTCTTGGTACGATGTTGCCAATGTAGCTGCTACCGTTAAATCCAGCGAATCACTTCCATCACTTCCATCTAGCGAAATCAAGATGTGATGAATTCTAGCGATATTCAAGTTAGTTTCCCTATTTTAAGGAATTGGAGAGATGTTTCGATTGTTAAAGAATATTCTCGATACTTCAACATATGTTTTCTAGTGACATACAAGTTGTTAGTGTCTGGTGACTATCTAGCGATTTGTCAATGCTATTCTAGCATACATTTGTGCTTTAGTTTATCTTGCATTTTTTTTTTAAATTTGCCCTATTTCTCCAGAAGACTTCCTACATGGTATAGTGTATTGTTCTAGTGATAATTAAATATTATATAGGGCTATTTTAAGTTGGCTGATGAATATGAAGCAGTAATATGCTGGAAGATGAGAACACTGTATTACCGGATTTTCCTTTACCATCACTATTTCCTATAGACTGGAAATGGTGTCGTATTTCACACGCAAATGCCATAAAAGGGTGTCCAATATCAAGCCAACTCAACCCTGCTCCTACACGGCTTACTGACTATTCCGCCCTCAGACCATTCCGACTAGAAGATCCCGCCCGCTTAGCTAGGTCCTTCCCACCCGAATGTTGTGGGCGGTAAAATACCCCAAAAAGGGAATTCCCCCACCAACCTCCCGACCAACAACCCAGTGGTAATTCCGCAAGAACCAGAGCGAAACCCAACCGGGACGAAAGGACCCAACAGCAAGAAGGGAATGTGGGACACTCCCGCAAGACCAAAGGAAGCCGCCAACCCTGTCAGTCAACAGAGGAGCGCACGACTGGACCAGGGGACCGACCCCATCACGGCCGGAAAGAAAAAGGCCCCAAAGGCACGTCGGCCAAAAATGGTGGATCCCCAAACTTTTTAACATTCAAAACACTCACATACCAACCCCATGCTCAGCTGTCCTTTTTCTGTTGTAGTAACTAAGTATATAGATATGTGCCCCCGTGCTCAGTTGCCCCCTTGCCTTGGTCTTCTAGTA
Source organism: Paralithodes platypus (assembly GCA_032716605.1). Taxonomy (NCBI): domain Eukaryota; kingdom Metazoa; phylum Arthropoda; class Malacostraca; order Decapoda; family Lithodidae; genus Paralithodes; species Paralithodes platypus. Next base: position 34,783,243 of record CM064485.1, on the reverse strand, counting down.
ACTAAGTGTATATAAAATATTAACCGGAGTATGCCACCTGTATAGATGCGACATAGCGACACTGTCCTTGTGTCGTATTGTGCCATGTGCATACCAACCCGGTTTCAACATCTTTAAAATACCACAGGAACGAAAAACCTGAGAGCGAAACCCCCACCCCTAACGAGCACAGGTACGAAAATCCTGAGAGCGAAACCCCCATCCCAACGAGATCCCAGGCCCCTTTTCCATCCCCGATTTGGTCTCTCTCTCTCTCCCAAGTCATTCCACATATTATACGTCTCTCAATCACAGTCTTCTAATATACAAACCACAATACTTTACTCACTGATATTCTTGATGTACCACCTAAGTATGTATTTAATTATGTAACCACCATACAGGCTATAATACTTTCATTGTGTAGGTTCGAGGTGATCTAAGACACCTTAGCTTCCATTTCACACCAAATCAGATCGTGATTACGTCAGCCCTGTATTTAGTTATATAACAATCATAGTCCCCCCCCAATTCTAGCAATTCTGTCTCTAACCTCCCGTTGTTTTATCCACTAACTATATATTTCCAACCTTCCTAATACCACCTCCATTTCACTAGACAAAATACCTAGGAGTAATTCCGAGATTAATTATGAAATTACACTAGACAGCCCCATAACTCACTGAGATCCACATTGCTATTTTATTGATGTACCAACTCCCTAATGTTAACATTATTTAGGGAACTTGTAAAAAGAGAAGACACCTATCTTCGTTCCCCCATTTTTAGCAGTTAGCTATACATAACCTCACGTTGCATTGTTCGTCTGTCAATTTGTGTCCCTTGCCAGTTCTTGTATTGATTTATGCCTGTTGATTTAGATAAGTTAATTACGAGTTATGTAACAACCTTTAACCACGACTCTATACACCCGATAACCCTATGCCAGTTATTGTATTGATTTGGGCCTGTTAATTCGGATAAACTCACTATGACCAATCTGCAGACGATTATCAGGAGAGATGCAGGAAAGCTACCTCGTATCTCTCTCTCCATGACGAGTATAGATATATGTACCCCCGTGCTCAGTCGCCCCCCTTGCCTTGTTCTTCTAGTAACTAAGTGTATATATAATATTAACCGGAGTATGCCACCAGTATTGATACGACATAGCGGCACTATCCTTGTGTCGTATTGTGCCACGTGCATACCAGACTGGTTTTCATCATCTTATTAGGACGACGTCTTAATATGCCGTCGTTTATGCATGTATTCAATCCTTAGGTTAATTATCTTTTATCCGCCATTGTGTTCCTCTCTTCCATTTACTTTTCCACAATTGTTATACGTCTTCCAATCACCTCCTCCGTATCCACAATCCACACTACTCTGTTTTGCTTCGTGACCCCATGCTCAGTGGTCACCTGTTTTGTGGGTCACCCTGTCTTTTGCTCCTTCACGCCCCGCTGCACACGCCACCCTACCTGTTCGATCGTAGGGGAATGCCACCCCTATGTCCAGCGCATTAAGGGTCACGACCCTAGGTCACGAGCGGCGCGGCGCCTAGCCTCAAACCACCCCCTTTCCAATATCCAACCCCCCCTGTAAAGACGCCCAGACGAACGTTCTAACATGCCGATCCCATTCATTTCCTCACCCCAATAAATAGCAGATAAAGACTCATTCTTGTAACCCCATTTACTACCCTCTAACTTATTAGCCCAACTCACAACCTGAACCAGAAGGGCGGACGGCGCGAGGCTACAGCAGCCAACTTCTCACCCTTAAGAAGTCGACGGTTCCGCCTGACTTGCATTTTCTCGAAAACTACTATTATGAGCCCCATGAGTAATCCTAGTAAGTAAAAACTAGAACCCAGGATCAACCCTCCCTAGGAGTATCACTCTTGACACCACCACATCATAAGAAAACCCCATTAGCGTAGAGAATCCCATATATACATATTTAAGGAGTGGCATGCCCCCCCACCCCAAAGGGACACCCCCAACCCCCGCGGACATTCACCATGACCCACACGTAGCCAACAACTTCTTGCCAGACACCAGGTGAATTTCCAACAGGTGATGAACTAACCCACTAAATACCTATCCAAATACCATCCTATCCCATCCTTAACCAAAACCAAAATCTTCCTTATCCCATCTTTGATTAAGAATAGCATGTCAGCTAGACCAGAGAAGGATATTTAGGTGAATTGATGAATAAATACCTCCCAGCCTATTCACGTAGTGCGCCAGTAAAGTAGTCCCTATGAACCTTCACCAAATCCGCCTAAATAACTCTACTAGTACCTCATACTAGAGTTAAGATATCCACGATCATTCCAGTCCACAACGAGCCCGATCATGATTATGTCACCCCTATAATTAATTATGTAACCCACATACCCCCCCTGGCTCAGCTGTTCCTTTCTTCTGTAGTAACTAGAGATATATAGATATGTGCCCCCGTGCTCAGTTGCCCCCTCGCCTTGTTCTTCTAGTAACTAAGTGTAATGCCCTCGAAAATGTCCCGCACCCACAATAATACTAACCCGAGTTGACGTCAGGTAATAGCGTAAAATAGTCGTAGATGGTAAGTCCAATAAACTCATCACGTGATAACACCACGAGACTATCACCTGGTTCTTAAAAATCGGACTAAGGTTGCTATACTTTTAGTACGTCCGTGGTAGTACAGTGGGTTAGCGCGCGGGCCTGGTGGTGATGGTGGTGCGTCACTAACCAGGGTTCGAACCCCACCCAAGGCATCTCAAAACCTGTGGGTTTTTAGGAGGGTTAAATTCCCTTCAGAGGTTCGTACCCCGCGCCAGGTACCAGGAAAGGTTGATCCTAAAGGTAGCCTGGGGAGAATTCCCATTCCTATTTAACCTGGAAAAACCTAGCATTTCATTGGTGGCAGCTAAGGAACGTGACCAGGTAGCTACGTGGAGCACCCGTCACGCGAACCCTAAAAACCATATTGAGATAGCTAAGGTAAAAAGGCTACGATACCTTACGACCTTACGAGGCTAGGGACTAGCCTAACTAAAAAGGAATGTGGTGTAATGCCCTCGAAAATGTCCCGCACCCACAATAGTACTAACCCGAGTTGACGTCAGGTAATAGCGTAAAATAGTCGTAGATGGTAAGTCCAATAAACTCATCACATGATAACACCACGAGACTATCACCTGGTTCTTAAAAATCGGACTAAGGTTGCTATACTTTTAGTACGTCCGTGGTAGTACAGTGGGTTAGCGCGCGGGCCTGGTGGTGATGGTGGTGCGTCACTAACCAGGGTTCGAACCCCACCCAAGGCATCTCAAAACCTGTGGGTTTTTAGGAGGGTTAAATTCCCTTCAGAGGTTCGTACCCCGTGCCAGGTACCAGGAAAGGTTGATCCTAAAGGTAGCCTGGGGAGAATTCCCATTCCTATTTAACCTGGAAAAACCTAGCATTTCATTGGTGGCAGCTAAGGAACGTGACCAGGTAGCTACGTGGAGCACCCGTCACGCGAACCCTAAAAACCATATTGAGATAGCTAAGGAAAAAAGGCTACGATACCTTACGACCTTACGAGGCTAGGGACTAGCCTAACTAAAAAGCGATGTGGTGTAATGCCCTCGAAAATGTCCCGCACCCACAATAATACTAACCCGAGTTGACGTCAGGTATAGCGTAAAATAGTCGTAGATGGTAAGTCCAATAAACTCATCACGTGATAACACCACGAGACTATCACCTGGTTCTTAAAAATCGGACTAAGGTTGCTATACTTTTAGTACGTCCGTGGTAGTACAGTGGGTTAGCGCGCGGGCCTGGTGGTGATGGTGGTGCGTCACTAACCAGGGTTCGAACCCCACCCAAGGCATCTCAAAACCTGTGGGTTTTTAGGAGGGTTAAATTCCCTTCAGAGGTTCGTACCCCGCGCCAGGTAAGAAAGGTTGATCCTAAAGGTAGCCTGGGGAGAATTCCCATTCCTATTTAACCTGGAAAAACCTAGCATTTCACTAAGTGTATATAAAATATTAACCGGAGTATGCCACCTGTATTGATGCGACATAGCGGCACTGTCCTTGTGTCGTATTGTGCCACGTGCATACCAACCCGGTTTCATCATCTTATTGGGATGACGTCTATAATGCCGTCGTTTATGCATGTATGCACTCCTTAGGGTAATTATCTTCTATCCGCCATGTTATTCCTCTCTTCCATTTACTTTTCCACAATTGTTACACGTCTCCCAATCACCACTTCCTAACCCCCAATCCACATTACTCTGTTTTGCTTCGTGACCCCCATGCTCAGTAGTAACCTGTTTTGTTGGTCATCCTGTCTTTTGCTCCTTCACGCCCCACTGCACACCACCCTACCTGTTCGATCATAGGGAAATGCCACCCCTATGTCCAGCGCATTAAGGGTCACTACCCTAAGTCACGAGCGGCGCGGCGCCTAGCCTCAAACCACCCCCTTTCCAAAATCCAACCCCCACCTGTAAAGACGCCCAGACGAACGTTCTAACATGCCGATCCCGTTCATTTCCTCACCCCAATAAATAGCAGATAAAGACTCATTCTTGTAACCCCATTTACTACCCTCTAACTTACTAGCCCAACTCACAACCTGAACCAGAGGGCGGACGGCGCGAGGCTACAACAGCCAACCTCTCACCCCTAAGAAGTCGACGGTTCCGCCTGACTTGCATTTTCACGAAAACCACTATTATGAGCCCCAGGAGTAATCCTAGTAAGTAAAAACTAGAGCCCATGATCAACCCTCCCTAGGAGTATCACTCTTGACACCACCAAATCATAAGAAAACCCCATTAGCATAGAGAATCCCATATATACATATTTAAGGAGTGGCATGCCCCCCCACCCCAAAGGGACACCCCCAACCCCGCGGACGTTCACCATGACCCCCACGTAGCCAACAAATTCTTGCCAGACACCAGGTGAATTTCCAACAGGTGATGAACTAACCCTCTAAATACCTATCCAAATACCATCCTATCCCATCCTTAACCAAAACCAAAATCCTCCTTATCCCATGCTAGATTACGAATAGCATGTCAGCTAGACCAGAGAAGGATATTTAGGTGAATTGATGAATAATACCTCCCAGCCTATTCACGTAGGGTGCCAGCAAAGTAGTCCCTAAAAACCTTCACCAAATCCGCCTAAATAACTCTACTAGTACCTCATACTAGAGTTAAGATATCCACGATAATAAATAAAATGCCCCAGAACGAGAAGCCCACCACAGAAGCCACGAACGAACACCACACAGAAACACCCAAAGGAAAGGTCCACAGAACGAAAGGACCAGCTGACCGAGCCAGCCAATTCAGACAGGCCCAAGCCCGCAGGGCTAAGCAGCTCCAGGCCGCACCTATCTACCTTTTCTAAACTGACCATTTTCCACACCTCACGTACACTACCCCTCGTGTCCTACACTCCTAACTACAAAGATGATGAACAGGAATATACATTCATATTAAAAACACCCATGCCCTGTCCCGACGTTGAGCCAATGTCAACACATCAGACAGCCATAATTATATCTATGTATGTTCTTACATCCGAGAAGTAGATGTTATATATCTTAGAAGTTAAAACACCCACGCCTGTCCCTAGACCTTGTATATCATTTCCCATGACGAATATAGATATATGTAACCCGTGCTCAGTCGCCCCCTTGTATTGTTCCTCTAGTAACTAAGTGTCTCTAATATTAACTGCCACCAGTATTGATACGACATAGCGGCACTGTCCTTGTGTCATATTGTGCCAAGTACAGATCAACCAGGTTTCATCACCTTATTAGGACGACGACTATAATGTCATCGTTCATCGATGTATGCAATCCTTAGTTTAATTATTAATATTAACATTCCCTAACATCTTGTCTTGCCAGACTAAGCTTCTGAAGACCCATCGCCCCATAAATCTATGTATTCAATCCTTAGGTTAAGTATTTTTATCCGCCATTGTGTTCACCTTTTTCCATTTACTTTTCCACAATTGTCATACGTCTTCCCCTTGCCTCCTTCGTATCCACAGTCCACACTACGCCAATTTACTTCGTGTCATACACCTCTTACCCCAACCAGAGATTGTATAAGATAACCTGGTTACCAGTATCTGTCATAAGTACCCCGAAACAATAACTAAGTACCCCTACGAACTGCCGCTGTTGTTGGTATATTTATATTTAATAGAAAACGCAGTTCCCAGGGCCAACTAATAGTATCCATAACCCCTCGGACTGATCACATAACGCAATCTTTTCCAGACTCATATACCACCCCATAGTTGCATTCCCCGGTAGCATTTGGCTAACGTATTCTACTGCCTTTTCAAACTTCCATATCAACTGCAGCCTAATGCCACCCCCACGCCCAGAGACCTTAGGGTCAAATTCCCCTATAGCCCCCCTGCACTCCTCCCCTCTCATTATAAGACCCCGCACTTCTCTACTCTTGTCCGACCTAGCCTCTCTCTCATACCTCTTGAAGATCCTTGAATTGTCCGTTGCTAACGCTCTCCAACCTTTTATATATATACTCCTATCCAGCCTACCTTCACTTAGTAGGCCAGAACAACATTAGAACTTTACTAGCCCCTTGCATGCCATCTATTCTCTTACAACCCATTCACAACCCTGCACCCAATGGTCGTCGGTGCGAGGCTAGCCGCCTCGCCAGTAACTAACTTCTATTGCCATACTTCCAGATAAATGTGGCAGAGTTAGCAACCCAGTCTCCACCACATCCAGCAAACCCTACAATTAACAACCAGCCGAGTAAAACCAGCTAGCTAAGGCACCTTCGGTTTTGGTATTAAGGATGCCCACATCTAGGGCGCCCAGCTCCCCCTTTTTGCCCACCCGAGGAGGGAGACCCCCACCCCCGCGGAGGTATACCTGGCCCCTGTTTTGACTTCTGAGTCATTGCCAGGTAGCACAGGAATTCTTCCTATCGATGAACTAACCATGCATGATTAACACCTTTACTAACCTCTATTAACTCACAATAAACCATTTACCTTTCTTGCATATTCTGATCACTAAATTAGCACCTCAGCTATACCATAGAATGAAGATTGAACAATCTAAGAGAGACGCTCGTATCACAGCTGTCCCCATCCTCCTCGCAAAGTAGATCCAGTCTCTCTCCCCTAAATACTTCCAGTATAGCCAAAATAGTACCTCTTACTAAGGCTCATATATGATAATATAAAGGCTTCCTATAGCCATGTGCCACAACAGTAAATAACATCTTACCTAGTCCCCATATCTATTGAGAGCTCAAATAAGTCCATAAGACTCGAGATCCCTACTGTCTACAGGGTCCAGAACCGAGCCTATAAATCTAGCTCCCGCCCCCAGTCAAATCAGTTGAAAGCTAGACACCAACCAGGGGTCACTACCCTGCAGTTAACTTCTAGCTCTGCCCTTGTGTTGTTCCGGAGTGAGATCCCAGAGCCGGCAGACTCCGTGGCAGATTTGGATAGAAGGACCTGCCCACGTATTTGAGAACTTCACACATATGGGCCCCCTGGACGGCCGCAGAACCAGTCGTTAGCCCCCAACATCATGGACGCAAGATAACCAGGACCAGACCCATCAGATACTACCCAAGATTCCCTTTATCAGTACTACATATTACTGTGCTGTTTAGAGATTCACTAATTAATATTGCTACGAAGTGGCTATCTCTTTGCCGCAGTATAATTCATATAACCATTCAATTAGGAAGTGCTAAGCGTATCAGTGTTCAATAATTAACAGGCGATACTAACTCTCGTAATCAACCATATATCCAGATATTATTACCTAGAAGGAAACCCTAGTGATATCTAAATGTTCGCCCACTGATTTGCGTTCTATGTATTTCTGAGACAAGAATATAAAACTTAGATCAGTACCCCCTGAGGTTACTAGAATTCCCGTGCTCTAAAATACGCGTGTCTAATAAATCTAACAGTGAATATGATTCTATAAGTAACATTGATGGTCTTCGGTATATAAACCTGTTGAATTAAAGCCAGTGATCAGAAGATTAATACCTGAACGTTGGAAGTGGGAGACTAGGCTCCATCCAGATCCACTTATGCTAGTGTTGTTCGATTCTATTATATTGTCTTGCATGAGTATTATGCAGTGGTATATAAATAAACGTGATCATGTAACTTGCTACCATGTGTTTCTTTGTGTTCTCTATTCCTCATATCTTGTATTGTGCATGCAGCCTTATATACCCAGTCATTTAGAACTCACATTACCCAAGTTAAACCTGTAGAAAAACAGGGCATAACAATAAATCAGATAACAAGTTACTTACCGCCACATTAAAGACCCCCTCCCTAACCCCCTAAGTTCACCAGAATAAATTAACTACCTCATAGCATTGACATCCAATACTTCTAGAACATTCCTGAAGCTTCCTTGACCTGCCTATAAATAAGACACAGAGACCCCAGTCGGGCAGTTGAATATGAGAGCTCAAAGCAATGGTTGACCGCATTGTGTTGTCATCTAGTGTTCCCCCCCCCCCCCTCTCAAGATTCTCGATAACTTCGGCGTTCCGTGATCTGTGCAACTCTGTGAGGAAGTGAATTTAAAACTCTTTATGAATATATTATTGCGTTCGGGACTGCCGGCAGTAATATTTTATTGGTAAACAACCAATTCACCCATTTTTTATTGTTTCCTGAACACCAGGTTGTGCCTCCTCTACTACTCAAGTTCATAAATAATCATAACTCATAACTGATCTAAGGCAGAAAGATCTTGTTATGTTAGAAGGGATTATGTGAGCAACCTAATAGAGGATTCTGCAAGCATAACTCCTTGGCAACAATTGACTGTAGGCCTCATCAGCATTGTTGACAAAAAGGCGAAAAGCCGCCCGCGTTCCTTGAACCTCTTCGACATATTGGGACGTCATCACTGGCTACGCAAAAAGCCCATCTGTAAACCTTCTCTACACTCCCGGACAACTTGGACGGCCCCGGAGCTGCTGTTAACCCCCGACACCACCGAGACAAGATAACTAGGAAAACTCGATCACAGTGTTAACTCGCAAAGTACCAAATTACGGTACCATTAACTCAACCATCCAGTGTATGCGTTTATGTATCAATCTTCTCTGATGTTAGGCAGCAAGTGATTTATTATACTAGTATGTATTAACATATATCAGTGAAATTTTGTTTAGGCGAACTGACTCCCGTAATTATTCTTGCCATCAGGTTTTACCTCGCCAAAGAAATAAGTCCAAATTATTAGGACTACGGCTCGAGCAAAAGCAATTTTGAAAGAAGTGATTGTGACTCCACCAGAAACCTGATTCGCCCTCACTGATATTTTTCGGTCTAAAGTGTTACCTAAACAGCCAAGTATACTAGACCAGTGCAACTAGCTACAGTTATCCCTTTACGTTAATTCTTGGGCTATAACCATATTACCTATACCTTCATCCTAGATTGAGAGTCATATTAACAGAGAGTTAATACAGCGAGATACCTAACCCGCGTGATTCGTGTACTCTAATATCTTACAAATAAGGTGATCAGAAGCATAATACCTGAACGTTGGAAGTGGGAAGTGAACCTCCATCCAAATCCGCAAGAAGTGCTAGAGATTGTAAAAAAAAAAAAAAATCCAAAACTACGTATCTGACTTATTCAATTTACCATTGTTTCAAGTGCACATATAACCATTATTCTACCTAGTGTTTTTGGAGAATAAAGCTGCATTATAAACCATTACTGTGATGTTCTTTATACCCTCGGTTGGTTCCATTGTGTACTGTGCGTGAAGTCCTATATACCCAATCTTGCAGAACTCACCTATACCAAGTTAATCCTGTATAAAATCAGGGCATAACAGGCGGGAAGAGCCAAACATCAATCCTTCCTTGGCTGATTCCGCCTTCTAAGATTAGACCGTCCCGCCCGTTTGTAAGGTTCGCGTATACCTTAAACTGTGCTTGCCTAAATGTGCAATGAAAAAACCTGTAGCCTTGAAATTTGTGATTGTATCTAACCTTGTGTATATATATATGACGATCAGACTAAAACACTCCCATTAGGCTAATAGGAAAAATCACAACCAATTAATTTGCCAATTGTCCATTTTCAGCCGATGGTGATTAGCATATTTCCCATGTTTATAGAAATCAGTTACTTTGCAAATAGAGTAGCGAATAATGGAGTGATCATGAAAACGTGACATTACCCCTTGAAGTTTATGTCACCTTTTTATTAATTCCGGCTGTCATTAGACGATCTCATACAGTTTAGGAAGGATTTGTGATAGTTGAAATGCTTAAGACTGTCTCGAATAACCTTCCTAATCTGAATAAAATTGCCTCATAATAGACAAAATATATAATGCAATCACGAATTTCAAGGTTACAGGCTTTTGCATTGCACATTTAGGCAAGATCAGCTGATGTTGTATGAACCATACAAATGGGCGGGACGGTCTAATCTTGGAGGGCGGAATCGGCCAAGGAAAGATTGATTGCTTGGCTTTTCCCGCCCACAACATTCGGGCAGGAAGGATCTAGCTAAGCGGGCGGGATCTTCTAGTCGGAATGGTCTGAGGGCGGGAAAGACCTGCTCCCCTCCTACACAGGGTCGAAACTCAACCCGATTCAGACTTTCGGAGCTTGATAATAGTTTTAAGACTTTGTGTATGTATCTATCTATCTATTGCCTGACGCCGTGATCCCCGAAGGGGTGGCCACGAACGAACCGCCCCCATGCACCTCTGTCCCCAGTCAGTCGACGCCCCTCCCCCCAACCAGCACCGCCTTCGTTCATGTAGTTCCTCACTCCATCCTTCCACCTCATATTCGGTCTACCTCTCCCCCTCTGTCCCTCCACCTCGCTCTCGTACACCCTCTTAGTCATTCTCTCGCTTTCCATACGTTCCATATGGCCGAACCATCTCAAGTTGTTCCTTTTCACACTTTCCAGCACATCTACCTCCACACCACACCTCCTTCTTACTTCCTCATTAGTCTGTCTATCCCTCCATGTAACTCCGCACGCACTCCTTAAGTAATTCATTTCCACTGCTCTCACTCTTGGTCTGAGTCTCTCAACCAACGTCCATGCTTCGCTTCCGTAAGTCAGTGTCGGGATTACCACACTGTCATGCAAGGACTTCTTCACTTCCATACTGACCACCCTATTTCTTGTTACTGCTTTTAGCGTTCCTACAACCCTCTTCCCCTGTTGTACCCTCTCCCGCACCTCTTCATCCAGAGTCCCATCTTTACTCAACACACTGCCCAGATACTTAAAAGAGTTGACGATCTCCATAGCCTGACCGTTCAGCTTCACCTCACACTCTGTGACTTCACCCCTTTCGAAGACCATAACCTTGCTCTTCCCCGTATTTACCTTCAAATTCCGTTTTTCGCACACTGTTCCAAACTCATTTACCAGACCCTGCAACTCCCATTCATTATCACTCATCAGAACTGTATCATCCGCAAACAGCAGTATAGGTAGCTTCCACTCAATTCCCTCCCTTTTCAGCGATACACCAACATCCACTGCTCTTGATAGTATTTCTTTCATAACTCCATCCATATATACAGTAAACAACCACGGGACATCACACACCCCTGTTTCAAACCAACATTCAGGTCAAAGAACTCGCTCTGCTCACTCTCCACACGTACTGCCGCCTTTGCACCCTCATACATGCTCTTCACTGCTTTCAGCAACTTGCCCTCTACTCCGTATATTCTAAGTACTTTCCACAAACCTTCTCTATCCACTCTGTCATAGGCCTTCTCCAAGTCCATAAAGGCAACATACACCTTTTGTTTCTTCTCCAGATACTTCTCCACAACACAATTCAGGGTAAAAATCTGATCTACACATCCTCTTCCCTTCCTAAAACCTCCCTGCTCGTCGCCTATCCATTTCTCCGTTCTCACTCTCACTCTCTCAATCACTACCCTACTGTATACCTTCCCTACTACGCTTAGAAGACATATTCCTCGGTGGTTACCACACACTCCTCTTTCCCCTTTGCCCTTATATAGGGGGACTATTATGCCAGTCTTCCAGTCATCGGGTGCACTCCCCTTCTCCCATGCTAGTTTGCACATTTTCCATACCCATTCTATCACTATCTCACCACCATACCTCAACATTTCCCCACACACTCCATCTGTTCCTGGTGCTTTCCCCAACTTCACTCTTTTCATGGCTTCCCACACTTCTGACCTCCTGATCCCCACCTCCTCCTCCACTACTTCTCTTCTTCTCCCTCCCATACCATATCCAGCTATGTTTGCTGGCTCTTCATTCCTTTCATTTAGCAACTCACTGAAGTACTCCCTCCATCTTTCGACCCTCTCTTGCTTCTCGGCTAGCATTCTCCCATTCTTATCTTTCACACCCTTACTGTGTATGTATCCATATACAAATCATCGATTTGGATGTGATAATTATAAATGTACCTAGCTATATCCTCAGAATATCCGAAAGAAGCGTCATAATCGTATGAAAGGGTGATAACCTATATTAGACTTTGTATACATATACTCAAAATTAAGCAATTATATTATATGCATACCCATCACAATGTTGTACAAATTCAAGTAGATCAAAATAATCCCGAAGTAAGTACCGGTACTCAAATAATAATCTTTAAGGTGCGTGTGCATGCTATTATTTTCCTCCACAATCATTACCGGCAGTGTGCACTATAGCTTTTGGTGCAATATTTTCTGCTACAATGGCTTAATTATTTATATAATGGCTAAAAATAGGATATGGGTGACACTTTTCTTGATTTGGAGTTTAAGCGCTCTGATGACGTATGCCCAGCAACACAACAAGCTCTTCTGACAGGTGGAAATGGAGGATAGTGACAGTAGTTCCGATTCGTTTGCCAATACTGAGGGTGATAACCGTGATTATGGCGAAGAACCTCAAGTGATGAATATTGGTGGTGTTCAGGCTTATATGTATGAACCTGTAGGACAAGATCCAGCAGCAGGAGAGGAGGGAGAATCAGCTGTGATTACCGCCCGCCTTGTTTACACTACTCGGAGCCGCGGCGGACGCTAGTGATCATGTCCCCGTCTATTTTGACTGCATTTGGATACAATAATGAAAGCCCGCCCCTCACGCCTCCATGACTTATTGTCATCATCATATACATTGCCAACAGGGTGCAAATAACAGAAAAAATCGCCGTAAAAATGGACGGGAACTTAACCGCGGCGATCGACTTATGTAAACATGATGGCCGTATCCATACGCCTGGTCACTACATATCCTTCCCAACAATGTTTGCGCCACTCACTGTTTTTTTTTTTTTTTTGTTAGCCTAGTTGCTAGTAGTTGAATTTCAGCCAATAAATTTCTTTAGCCTAGGTTAGGCCTATATCCATCGACGCTGACTGTATAATTTGGGCTAGGCTTAAGTTAGCCCATATTATCCACTCTCCTGACTCCTGAAATTGGCAAGCACGTATAGGTGGGAGGGTGGTTTGGGGGATGGTGGGGGGAACTGGAAGGTAGAAGGGTAATTGACTCATGTTACAAAATAATATGGAGCCGATTGGTGAGGTAGTTTCGCCACCACGGATTTTCATTTTTTTGTGTGATGATCTACGGATAGGCTGGAAGTGGGTGGTGGAAGGAAGTTGGGGTTGTGGTGGGGGGGGGAGACAGAAGGGTAGGGGACTTGTCACACAAATATGGAACCAATTGGTGCAGTCGTTTCGCCGGCACATATTTTCCTTTTTTTCCTTTGTGATGGCCTGATGCGGCGACCCATGGTCGGCGAGTGGATTGGGGAGGGGGTTGGGGTGGTGGTAGCAAGAAGCCAGAAGGGTAAGGTACATATGGTAGAAATATGAAAGCTATAGGTGCAGTCGTTTCGCTGCTACAATATTTTTTCGGCGAGTCCGTATATATACGGGCCTGGCACTGGGCGTGACAAGACCCCAGTCCGTATAGGCAATCAGCGGGTGCATCTAGCCATACCATAGACCCCTTTACAGACCATAGACCCCTCCGAGAGTGCTCGTTTCCAGTCCTTATGTAGAGGAGTCTATGAGCATAGACCCCTTTACATAAGGACTGGAAACGAGCACTCTCGGAGTTTGAAACTTGGGTCCATTGCTTAAAAGCAGTATCATGAAAGCAGTGGTCTCTCCGACTTTCTTAAACACAAAAATATGTACACAAACACAACTTTACATATAAATGCATGTAATTTCACACGCAATCGTCCATATCCCCGCCATATTGGCGACATAATGTCTCGCTAGAAAACGAACAGCCCAGGACGATGCCAGACGCCAGTCACCCACGAGACACGTTAGAGGCAACACATTTTTGTTCTGTTGTTCGTTATCTCTCAGCTTATTGTAAGTAATTTTCTTATAAATACTTACCAGTCACAAAAGGATCTGTGTTAACAACTTATTTAGCTGATAAATATTAGAATTGAGCTGATGTCAACGGGTTGCTTTGATATGTACTGATAACCATTTTACAACTATTCTTGTTTTTTTGCTTTACAGGAACAATGCCGAAAAGATGTGCGGCATTCAATTGTCGTGGAAACTACAGGGGAGAGCCATACAGTCCTATGGTGTGTTTCCCGAATGAAGAACAAGAACGACATGCATGGATTAGTGCTATGCCAAATAGCCCAGAAAGTTTGAGAGACAGGTCGAAACTATGGATTTGTGCATCACATTTCGACTGCGATTGGGTCACAGTTCGGGGAGGAAAACGACCAGCTGGGCCTCCTACAGTTTTTAAAGGTGTACCCAAGTCTTGCCTCAAACAACTTACGTCAGCTCCTAGGTTAACTAAAATAGTGACAAGTGAAGCAAGACTTAAAAAACAAACTGAATTTGAAAATGAACAAGACAAAATGCATAGTTATGACAAATTTGCAGGAGAGATTGGAAAACACTTCCCTGAGTTTTATATAATGCAAAATGGTAGAGAACTGACAATGTTTAAGACAGATGGTAATGGTAGAGCAGTTGATAAGTTTCTTCATTTTAAAGAGGTACAGTCTCCTTTTGGTTTTCTGCAGCTGGTAGTAGCAGAGAAAAGTGGCTTGGAGATACCAAAAAGTAAACTGAATCTTCAAAAAAATATCTTGGTAAGTAAGTGGTCTCAAATTGAAGAAATAGTGAAAATTATGAACACTCATGAAGCGACTAACACTGACCACTTAAAAAGAATAATTTCCGAACTTGACTCTATCACAGAATTTCATGAAATTGAAGGTTTTCAGTTCATTCAAGCACAGTTACAACTCCTTCTTATTCCTCCTAAAAATCGCCGATATACAAAGCATATGTTAATTCTTGCAGCAGAACTGTTTTGTATATCACCCGCAGCATATAGAATGCTTAGAAACTCCAAAGCTATTAGTCTTCCTTGTGAGAAACAGATTCGCCAATTGTTATCTCGCACTTATGCTGACAAGTGTCTCCCAATCCTTTTTGATCAGTTGAAGCCACAACAGCGGTTAGTTAACATTTTGTTTGATGAAGTCAAGCTTAAGCAGGCCCTTAGATTTACAGGAGAGCATATAGTAGGCTATGCAACAAACGGACCAGAAAATCTAGCAACATCTGCTCTTGCTATTGAAGTTGTTTGTCACTATGGAGGACCACGGTACATCATACGAATTCATCCTGTATCAACACTGAATGCTATTCAACTGAAGGAAATATTACTTGAGGCTGTATATGTTGTTAAAGCTAGTGGTGGCCATCCAGTATCGTTCGTCTGTGACAACTGTCCACTGAATCAAGCTGTTTACAGAATGCTTGGGGGTCCTGGAAAAGTAACACTAGCACCAGATGGCATAAATGTTTTCCTTGTCTATGATTATGTTCACATCCTCAAGAATATGAGAAACAACTGGATCACAGAGAAATGTCAAGAATTACATTTTAGCAAGGACGGTACAGAATATTTGGCGTGTTGGAGTGATGTTAAAGCTCTTTACAATGAAGATCAGAAGACACCACTTCGTCTGACAAAACTCACACGCTCATCAGTATTTCCTAAACCATTGCAACGTCAGAGTGTGCCCTTAGTTTGCCAAGTGTTCAATGAGAAAACGATTGCTGCATTTGAAGGTCTTAAATGAACTGTTAAATTTCAGGATGGAACAGTGATATACATAACACTGGTAACCAATTGGTTTAAAATGATGAATGTTAAAAGCAAGTACAGCGCAGTTCATTTACGAGACCAATATCGTGAACCTTGGACATTAAACTGTACAAACTTCAAAGCTCTGCAGGAAATGTGTACAGTTGTATCCAGCTGTCGGTGGACTGGTGGGCATGGCAGAGAGAAGAAACTAACACAGTCAACAGCAGATGCCTTTGTCATCACAACAAGGTATAACATAGAAGCAGCACAATCTCTTTTTGAAACCCATGATTTTGCTTACATCCTACCTGCTGTTTTTTCACAAGATCCCCTAGATTTTTTTTTTGGTCAAGCAAGACAACGTAGTGGAGGAAATTTTTACATTGACATTGGGGATGTTCAAGCAGCATCCAAAGTACAGCAGTTGCATCAGCTGTTGAAACGTGACATCGTTCCTGACCGAGCCAAAGAAGTAAGCTGTGAATTTTGTACAGCAGCAATAGATGATGGTGATTTACAACTTCTGGAAGAGCTGACATTACAAGACACTCAACTACTTCTAGATTCAGATGATACTTTAAAACATAAAATTGTCTACATTGGGGGATTTTTAGCTCATAAACATGGACAACAGGAAGTAGATTCTGGGGAATGCTTGTCATCAGAGTTTTTGACTGCGCTCAATCGATGTGGGCTGAGTATGCCTACACTGGCTACTGTCTTCTTTGTACATAGTGGCATCACCCTTCAAATGTCTCTTCAAGACTCGAAAAAGTGTTGTCGCAATTACTTGAAACAATGCTTGTCTTATGTAGATGCTCCTTTAGCTAGCCATTCAGGAGCATGCCAGACATTGTGTAATGTGTTGTTTAAGGTCTTTGTATTTAATACAAGCGATCGGGAGTGTACACTAGGCTGCTTAAGGCGACAAGAGAAACTTTCTAATGTTTAACTTAATTATTGTGTTATGTGACTTTTGATATATGTAAAATTATGTGTAAAGTAATATTTTCAAATGTTTTACTTTAATTTCTTCTAATATTTAATTAATGTAAGTCATGGTATGATGCTTTGCTTGTATAATACATGTTCTTATAAACTATCTCATTATAACTGTATATTTTCCTATTATGTTCAATCACGAAAGAGACTTATGAGTCAATCAACCAAAAACAAATGTTTTATTTTCCTTTACTTGGTTGCTCTAGTTAATAAGATGTTGTAAAGTAAAAACACAAAGTCCCATATCCAGTAAAACTAAAATAAGACCTCAGTTTGTGGGCCTGACAATGGACCCAAGTTCCGGGACCCGAGTATGGCCGACGCCAGTCCTTATGTAGAGGAGTCTATGAGCCATACCCATACTCCACCGCACTTTATTGTCAAAGCATTCATCACGAAAATGTCCATTGCATATGAAGCTTGTTTTGGGCTTTGCCTCCCACACTCTGGTTCTTTGTATAAACTTCACCCATTTGTTACAATGGTAGGCCTATGGATCACTTGGAAACTTGTGTAGTGCTATGTTTGGTCCAGGGATGTTGCTACACCCGAAAACAGCACACCTATTCACCATTTTTGCTATACTTGCTGATGTTTACTTCCCAAATGTTTGCCTGGGCCTACGTCACATCCTCACGTGAGTACTAGTTGCAAGGGGTCGCAATTCAATATCTATTTTTGATTTGTTCTCTAATATTGAAGATTAGTTTTGACAAAGGAGTAGTCAGGTTGATTACTGGAGAGCTAAACATCTCTTTAAATACATTATAAATTAATTTTAATTTTGCATGCCCCACCACCTTTAACATGTAAATTTTTATTTTTTAGAAATGTCGGAACATATCCGCAGCCGTGGTGCCGCTACATTCGTGTTTACAATCAGTAATCATGATTATATTTTGATGTATTGTACTTGATTTTATTGGATTAGGTTAGTTATTGTTGGTCAGTTTAGTCAATACAATAAAGCCAAGTTAAATACATTGACATAAAATCGTGATTAGGCAAGACTGTAGATCGGCATAGCGGCTGCTTTACCATAGGGGTAAATATATGCCAAGCACGCCGGTATTCGTCTGCTATAGCTGGGAGGTGGACTGAGTTACGGGATAGCCCTTGTACCGGCTGCATGGTAGTGTTCGTCACCTACAATATTCCGCCACTCATACTCAGAATTATTGAAATGTTAACCTAAGCAATTATTTATTACTCTAATGTTACAAAGAGAAATGTTTTGTATAATTCCACCTCATATATGATGTCACAAACAATCTTCAATTGTATATATTCTAAGTTATTGCCGATATGTCTAGTCGTCGATTCCTGAAATACCTCATAATATTTATTATATTACGATGTTTTGTCTTTATTATATTCTTTGTTTTACTTTGTAGTGGTCATTTTGTAATATATATTTACATTCATGTTCAACAATAGTAAGCAAATGTTGTATATATTATGTAGGCATATACATTTTGAAGGCAGACTCGTAAAAAATTTACATTTTGTGCCACCCCACTGATAAGTGGGTGGGTTATCAGACTTTGGGGTGACACAAAATGCAGCTTAAGTAAACATGTCTCGGATATCACTGACAATTTTTGGCATTTTCTGCCAAAAGCCCAATGGCTTATCAGTGGCGGTAACACAAAATGCAGCTTATTATTATTCACAGATCGAGTTGCCAACGGCCACCAGACTTTTGCCTTGCTCGAATTCTACGTAAATTCTCGGACATTTTGTGACATATCCCATTAAGATTTCGTTCACAGATGCATTCTGATGTTGTGTAAGCGCCAATTACTATTATGTGTGATATAGCGTTAATTAGGGAGAATAATTCGTATTGGCAGTGGCGGCTCGTCCATGAGAGCTGTTGAGCTGCAGACCTCCCTGGCTCACAGCACTGTCAGGCAGATGATTATGATAGACACAGGAGGTTAATATTTGACAACATACATTTGAAAATACTAAGCATTTGTATACTATTCAGCAGCTTGCTCTTAAGACTCTTAAGAGTCTTCCCGTAGTTCCCGGGTTAAGCAGATTTCATAAGTATTGTTATGCCCTGTTTTTCTACAGGATTAACTTGGGTAATGTGAGTTCTAACTGACTGGGTATAGAAGGCTGCATGCACAAAACAAGGTATGAGGAATAGAGAACACAAAATAAGCACACGGTAACAAGACACACGATCACTTTTATTGATGTACACACTTCTGTAGTTTTCTTGATGATGATTAATATGAAGCATAAGAAGATATGAATACTCGTACAAGACAAATGATAGAATTGAACTACACTAGCATTAAGTGGATCTGGATGGAGCCTAGTCTCCCACTTCCAACGTTCAGGTATTAACCCTTAATTAGCGGCTCACCACATAAGTCGAGTTAAATAAAGCTGGACTATGTGGCGGCGCTCGACATAACTCGAGTGGCAATTTCAGCACGTAATGTTGCTGAGAGAGAGAGACAAGTGGTGGCAGGAGAGTAGCGAGCGTATGACTGCTCCAGACCACCGCGGCGAACATACTGACACGAATCCCAGCTCCCTCCTCCCTCTCTCACTCGCTATATAAGGAATTGTATCGGGAAAGTGGCTAATTACATGCTTTTTGCACTCGCGTTGCACGGTTATTGCAAGAAAACTAGCCATCATAAAAGGATCGTTATGGTGTCATTCGAAAGCTCTGTTTATGCCCTTTCAGGGATAGGTACTTGTTTTACGTTCTGGGTCTTATTTAGGCATGAAAATGATCACGTAAACAGCCCTATTTTGGCTAAAAACACCCCGCTGGGCGGTACATATAAATAAACCGCATAGGCCGCTCGTAAGGTGTTAATCTTCTGATCACTGGCTTTATTCACAAGTTTATATACTGGAGACCATCAATGTTACTTATAGATTCATATTCACTATTAGATTTATCACTGTAGCTCTGGTGCACAAGTAGTAGTTCACAGACTAGATTAGACACGCGTCTTTTAGAGCACGGGAATTCTAGTAACCTCAGGGGGGTACTGATCTAAGTTTTATATTCTTGTATCAGAAACATATACAACGCAAATCAGTGGGCGAACATCAGATATCACTAGGGTTTCGCTGCTATGTAATAATATCTGGATATATGAGTAATTACGAGAGTTAATATCGCCTGTTAATTAATAAACACTGATACACTTAGCACTTCCTAATGGAATGGTTATATATGAATTATACTGGGGCAAAGATATAGCCACTTCATAGAAATATTAATAAGTGAGTCTCTAAATAGCACTGTAACACTGTAGCACTGATAGAGTGAATCTTGGGTAGTATTTGATTGGTCTGGTCCTGGTTATCTGGCGTCCGTGATGTTGGGGGCTAACGACTGGTTCCGCGGCCGTCCAAATGGTCCATATGTAGAAAGTTCTCAAGACGGATCTATTGGCGATCGTTGCTGGTTACACTCTTATATACCCTCTGGTTTCTAGACCTGAATCACAGATATTAGGATCTTCCTGTCAATCTGGATCGGAATTAACGCCAAGCGCATCTCACGTCGATCGCTCAGCTTCCCGGTCTGTATGAAGGTTATAAGGTGCACGTAGATTTCTTTTACGTGGACAGATCCTTCTATCTAAATCTGCCACGGAGTCTGCCGGCTCTGGAACTCAATTCTCAGGAACAAACAATGATAGAGCTAGAGGTCAACTCAAGTGACCAACCACTGGTTGGTGTCTATCTTTCAACTGATTTTACTGGGGGCTGGAGCTTGGTTTATAGGTTCGGTTTTGGACCCTGTAGGCAATAGGGATCTCGAGTTTTGATGGACTTATTTGAGCTCTCAATTGATACGGGAACTAGGTAAGGGGGTGATTACTGTTGTGGCACATGGCTGTATGGAGCCTTCATAATGTGATATAACTGAGCCTTAGTAAGAGGTACTAATTTGGCTATACTGGAAGTATTTAGGGGAGAGAGACTGGATCTACTTTGCGAGGAGGTTTGGGACATCTTTGATAGGAGCGTCTCTCTTAGATTGCTCAGTCTTCATTCTATGGTATAGCTGAGGTGCTAATTTGGTTATCGGAGTATGCAAGAAAGGTTAATGGGTTATTGTGGGTTAATAGAGGTTAGTAAGGGTGTTAGTCATACATGGTTAGTTCATTGATAGGAAGAATTCCTGTGCTACCTGGCAATGACCCGGAAGTCAAAACAGGGGTCAGGTATACCTCCGCAGGGGTAGGGGTCTCCCTCCTCGGGTGGGTGAAAGGGGTAGGTGCGCGTCCTCTCTCTGTGATGGTCGTCTGGGCCGCTGTGGCTGGGGGCTTGCCATATTACAAGTGTTTGTAATAACCCTCTGTTTATGAGACAGATGTGGGTGTTCACAATACCAAAACCGAAGGTGCCTTGATCAGCTGGTTTAATTGGTTGGGTTGTTAATTGCATGGTTTGTTGGATGTGGTGGAGACTGGGTTGCTAACTCTGCCACATTTATCTGGAAGTATGGCAATAGAAGTTAGTCACTGGCGAGGCGGCTAGCCTCGCACTGACGATCATTTGGTACAGGGTTGTGAATGGGTTGTGAGGGAATAGATGGCATGCAAAGGGTTAGTAAAGTTCTAATGGTGTTCCTTCCTACTGGGGGAAGGTAGGCTGGATAGGAGTATATATACAAAAGGTTTGAGAATGTTAGTAACGGAAAAGTTAAGGATATTCAGAGGGTATGGTGGAGAGGCTAGGTTAGGAGGGAGTTGAGGAGCGTGGGGGGTTAACGAGAGGGAGAGGGTTAAGGGGGGGCTACGTGAAAGTTTGACCCTAAGGTCTCTGGGCGTATATAATCGTGAGGTTCAGAGTTGTAAAGATTCCAGGACGAGCTCCATAGAAACTGAACTGAACTGAACTGTAGGGGTGGCATTAGGCTACAGTTGGTATCTTTGACTGGGGGTTGCCGACAGGGAAGGTAGGGTAATCAAACGCTACCGGGGGATGAGCAATAGGTGGTGGTATATGAGTCTGGAAATTATAGAATCATGTGGACTGTGGGGAAGATGAGGTTAGCTGTAGGTGTGTGCTTGACTGTGGATAAAAGTAGAGAAAAACATAGTGTACTATTACTCGTCAGTACGAGGGGTTATGGACACTATTAGTTGACACGATTTATTGCTGATCTAGTTGTCCCTGGGAACTGCGTTTTCTATGAAATATATACCAAAGAAAGCGACAGTTCGTAGGGGTAGCTTCGTTATTGTTTCGTGGTAGATATGCGTCGAGACAATGGTAAAAGAGGGTTATCTATACAATCTCTGGTTGGGGTAAGAATTAGAGTTACTGCATGGTTGCTAACATCTTCAGTCATTATCTCTGTCTAGGTCTTACAGGAATAATGGTTATATATACAATGGTGTACCCGTGGGTATCATAGTTTCTTATCAATTATGACATGGGGGTTAACATATTACTTCTCGGATGGAAGAACATACATAGATTTATGGGGGCGGTTGGTCTTCAGAAACTTAGTCTGGCAAGACAAGGTATTTTAGGGGGTTAACATATTACTTCTCGGATGGAAGAACATACATAGATTTATGGGGGCGGTTGGTCTTCAGAAACTTAGTCTGGCAAGACAGGGGTTAACATATTACTTCTCGGATGGAAACACACATTGATTTATGGGCCGGTTGGTCTTCAGAAACTTAGTCTGGCAAGACAAGGTATTTTAGTGTATGTTGATATTGATATCTTAACTTAGGGACAGGGCATGCGTGTATTAAATTAAGGTGTATTCATGTTCATCATCATGTAGGTAGAGTCTGGCGGGTAAGAGGTGTAGGACACGAGGGGTAGTGGATACGCGAGGTGGGGGAAGGGTCAGTGGTTAGAAGCGATAGGCAGGTGTGGTTTGGAGCTGCTTAGCCCTGCAGGCTTCAGCCTGTCTGAACTGGTTGGCTTGGTCACCTGGTCCTTTTGTTCTGTGGGCCTTTCTTTCGGGTGTTTCTGTTCCCGTTTCTTTGTTGTTCTCGCTCGTGGCTTCCGTGGTGGGCTTCTCGTTCTGGGGCATTTTAAGTATAACATCTAGTACCGTACAAGAGTTTTCCCAGCCGCAGTGGCGGCACCAAAAAACTCTATGAGCTGCACCAGCGTCAGCCCTCAGTGTTGTGTTGACATATGCAGTGTTTGTGCGTGTGCATGATTAGCATTCTGTTAGCTACGATCGTAGCTTTGTTTCAGTATTCTTAGTATTTGACTATTATACATTTTGGTTAGTATACTGTACATGAGCATGAAGGACGCTTATGATTTATTTAGACTAGGCCTACCATTAGTCTAGGGACGCGATTTCATTCAGTTTATTAAACACCTTGCAGGCATTCCCTTAGCCTATATAAGACAATTTTTTTTCCCTTTTTTCATAATCAGTGATGCTTTTCTATGGTTCTAGCTCGGCCTACCTTGTAGGCGATTTTCTTCTTATAAAGGAACTTCTGAAGTTTATGAACAAATAATTTAGCAAAAATACTGAAAATGTCAGAATTATAAGTTATTTTGTCTTTATATTTTGTTGTCCCTGTTTTAGTTAGTTTGTTTTGCAAGCTTTACATTATTATTACAAAGCTTCGATCGTGGCTTTTGGTTATTTCTAACTAGGCTATGCTGTATTATTATTATAATCATAGGTTGATTGAGCATAATGGCAAATAGTTAGATGTTTGCAAAACATTAGTTTTTCTCATTTGACACTTAGCAAAAATATTGATAGGAAATTAAAACAAAATTAAGACCTACATCATTGTTATCTTTTGAACAGTACGCAAAGAGAATAAAGTAAGTACAGTAGTAATGTTTTAAGTTTATAACATAATTTTACTGATATAGGAAAGCAGTCCCTCCATATTATTTTATACGAGCCACCACTGCGTATTGGTATGCTACTTAATTTCAATATTTCCACAAGTCTCTCATAAATTCTATATATAAGTCTCTCATAAATGCTATTAAAGAAAACGACGCTGTTTGCGTTATTATAGAACACGTTAAAACAGCCCAAATGCCTATAATTTGAACCAAAATCAGTTAAATCATGACTCGTTAATTTGGTATGTCACAATATGTAATAGCGGTGGCGGTAAGGGGTTTCCATAGTAAGGGGCTTCCATATATTGGGGGTTGACTGTATAACCTTGTGTGAAAAGCAGAAACAACAAAGTATTATGTTATAACCCGGGATCGAATCCCTGCCACGGCGGACATTTAGTGGGTGCGGTAGTACGTCCTAGCATGTTTCACATGCTTGTACCCAGTCAGGGGACATCCTGACGACGTATACAGACAAAACACACATAACAAAGCCACTCCAACACCTTCCTCTCTCTCCAACACCCCTTCTCCCCTCTCAACACTCTTCTCTGAGCTATTGCCGATAAAAATGGCATGTTCAGTCCTGTAAAGAATCGTAAGATTCAGAGTCGTAAAGATTCCAGGACGAGCTCATCAGCGGCGGATCCCCAGATCGACCGTGGTGATTGTCACCTAAACATCTACAAAACAAAAACAAAACAAAACAAACAAAAACAAACAAACAAAACAAAATAACATACTAGTATAGCGGAGTCAAGATGGCGTCTAGATGCTAACACCTGGCGGTAACCCTACAATATAAACTTACCCATAGCGGTCATTTCAAAGGGCTAATCTCTTGAATAAACAGTAGTGCCAATGTAGCATATGTATAGCTAGATCTGGAGGAATTTACTTCGATCTAATTGCATTTTCTTGCATCCAGTGACATAAATTCTAGTTATATTTTAGGAATAATACCGATATTGAACAATATTAGAGATCATGGTATTATTCTATATATTGTTACCAGTTTTTCACTATCTAGCGACATTCTAGCAACTTTTGAGAATGGATCTAGCACTATTTTGTTTTTAGTTTTGGTAACCTGGGACCGAACTAGTTATTTATTTATCACTTGGATATTTATTATCAACTGTCCAAGGCTGTAGGTGGGTACAATTGACAAAGGTGAAGGTAAATCTGGAGTCATACATAGAATATAAGCTAATTAGCAAGAATTGGAGCTGGAATGAGTGTAGCATTGGTTAGTCTGTAAAACAAATCCAGGCTAACTTGTGAACCACTGTGAACTGGCCTTAACCCTTGTCTAGCGGGGGTTTTGGGCTTATTTGGGCATATTCAGGCCCTCCTGCATGATAAATCAAGTATCTGCATGAACAAAAAATTATTTAGCAAAAAACTAGGCGCTAAAAGCTTCAAAATGAGACCAGAACGAGCTACGTAGCACTCGTGGTTCTCATACAGTGATACCAGTAACATGGGGGTTTAGCATATAGCAGCATATTTTTCCCAGCTATGCTCACTACTGGCTACACTGCCGGCCTCTCGAGAACACAGGGAACATGAGTTAATGGGCGGCGGTAAGCCCTGGGAGTCGGCTGTCTGGCCCGCTGCGCTCCCGGCCATTTGCACTCGATTTTAACCCTTTAAAAGCCTTAATAATGCTCCTAACTTGCTGCAAATTGGAACCGGACTTAAGTCCGACCCCGATCTTTAAGGGTTAATTTCGGCTGTGTTCTCAAAGGTGGCCCTTCACCCCACCTCAAAATAGAAATATCTAATGTGAATTTGTTTTCTATTTTAGGGTAAAAATTATACAAAATCAAAGCACATGTGCATTATATGTCAAATTAACATGCTTTGAAGAGTGACAAAAACAGGACGAGATTTTTGGCGAGCTATGCCCTTTAACCCGTAAACGCTGCAAAGCTCATAAGAGGTTTTACTGGGCGACGGCGGCAAAGCTCTTAAGAGAGAGGCCTAAAAAAAACATTTAAACAGCCCCAGTAGCACTAAAAAAAAAAAAAAATTCCCTATACCTCATATCACTCCTCCACATCCCCTCCTTCCTCCCTTTCCCCTCCCCCTTCAATTATCACCTATTTTCCCTGTTATTCCCTAATTCGTTGGTATATTTTTGTGCTAACATTAGCAAACTGTGTGGAGGATGTGCTTACATGCCTAGCGGGTGTGTTACATAACCGAGTGTGTGTATTAGTAGGCTTAGTGTGGCTTGAGGCCTCGTGGAGGGAGGGGTTGCCTCAATTGTCTCCATAATTCATGAATGGCCTGGTCCATCTATATTCACGATTTTGACCAGAAAAATTATATTTTCACTTGTTTTATTGTTGTTACAGGTTACTATCTTCATAGTGAAGGTAAAATAGGCTCATATGAATAAGTAATAACGATATTTATCGTAAAATGACGATTATAGGCCTGAATGGAGCCAATATGCTCGCCCATGGGGAGGTAGTTCAATACCCACCCCTCGCCGTTTTCGGGTTAAGAGTCTGATAAAAATAGGCTAGACATAAATGATTTACTCTGGGTTATTTAAATTAGACTAGACATAAATGATTTACTCTAAGTTATTTTGCTAATTAACTGACATGCCTGAATTAGAAAACTCAGACTGTTAGAAAGATCGGTGACTGGACGACTCGGCCCATGGGACAATTCGGCTCAGACAGCTCGGCCCACTTTTGGACAACTCGGCCACGACGGCGAGACAACTCAGCCACGACGGCGAGACAACTCGGCCCATTATTTGAGACAGCTCGGCCCCATGTTTTGCTATGGGGCAATTTGACGAGACCAGTCAGGATATAGGATGGGGAGAGCTAAGTGGAGGGTTTATGGCGTGTGTGTAATGTGGGCGAAATGTTCGTTTATTGTATAATTATGTCATAGGCTAGTTCTCTTGATTCATAATGTGTAGCTTAGGTTAGGTTAGGTTAGGTTAATTACGAGTTGTCTCGTAATTAACACGGGGCCGAGCTGTCTCGTTTTTACTGGGCCGAGCTGTCTCGCCGTGGGCCGAGTAGTCTAGCATTCGAAAGATCTAGGTGTGTTTGTTAGCAATGATTTGAAACCTAGAAAGCGGTGTATAAGCATTCGTAACAAGGCAAACAGGATTTTCGGGTTTATCTCTAGGAGTGAGTAGCAGAACTGCAGATGTTATCTTAAAACTTTACTTGATTAGTGATACCCCATATGGATTATGCTGTTCAATTTTGGTGTCCTTATTACAGAATGGACATAGATTCCTTATAGAGAGTACAACGTAGAATTAAACAAAATATCCATACTATTAGAAATCTCTCTTATGAAGGAAGGTTGAAGAAATTAAGCCGCATTTTCCTTTATCATCATTATCTCCGATAGACTGGAAATTTCACACCCAAATGCCCTGAGGGGTGTCCAATATCAAGCCAACTCAACCCTGCTCTTCCACAGGGTCGAAACTCAACCCGATTCAGACTTTCGGAGCTTGATAACAGTTTTAAGACTTTTTGTATATATCCCTATATAAATAATCGATTTGGATGTCATAATTATAAATGTACCTAGCTATATCCTCAGAATGTCCAAAAGAAGCGTCATAATCCTATAGAAGGCCGATAACCTACCGGAGTTATTATATATAATACCCCAAAGTAAGCGAATTATATTATATGAATAGTCATCACAATTTTTTACAAATTCAACTAGATCAAAATAATATCTAAATGATGGATCAAATATTGATCTTGATATGTAAAGCCTGTTGTTTATAAACATTGGAGCACATGGCCGCAGCCGCGGTGCCACTCCATTCGCGCCTAATCACGATTATGTTTCGGTGTATTCTTACTTAAATTTATATCATTTGGGTTGATTAGGTTACACAATACAATATTACTAAGTAACAGTACACGCATATATATAAATATCATAACATTTGTGAAATATATGTTTGACCGCGCAAAGCACCACGGCTGCGTGAGGGCTAGTAGGAACGTAGAGATATCGAGGGGGGGTGGGGGGTGGGGCAGGGGGGGGCATCTAGCCTCGTGACCTTGACCTGTCGTCTTCCCAAGAGTCAAGTTCAGAAAATCAGTGTTCGTCACGGTAATTAATCTGTCACTCCTCAGAATTATTGAAATTTCTATGTATGCGATTATTTCTTGCTCTACTATTAAACAAATAAATATGTTGTATAATATCACCTAATATGTAATGTCACAACACATCTTAAATTGTATATATTCAAATTTATTGCCGATATGTTCTGTTGTCGATTATTCCAGTCCCTGACATACCTCATGATATTTGGTATATTACGCTATTTCGCTTTTATTTTGTCTTTATTTGCTTTGTAGTAATTATTCTGCAATGCATATTTACTTTCATTCTTAAAAATAGTCAGGAAAGGTTGTCCATATAATGTATAATTATTTAAAAGTCTGGATCGCCCCTTGTTCATTTTGTGCCACCACAATGAGAGTGGGTTATCAGACTTTGGGGTAACAGAAAACACAGCTTTAGGTTAGTGTTAGTGAGTTAGTACAGCATTAGGGAGTTAGCACATTAACACAAAAATAATATGGGCCCCAGTGAGTTACGGGATCGCCTAGGGTAATTGCATAATTAGATATCAGAATTACTCCTCGGGATTTGGTAGGCTAATATTAGGGGGTTAGTATCTTAACCCGTACAGCCCCGGCCGGTTTTATTATTTTTGCGCACCAGAACCCGGGCAATTTTTCAATTTTTTGTTTCTTATAAATATATCAGAATGTGTTAGAAAATAATGATAGACCTGAAGAAATGTGAAAAAAGTACTTACCTAGTCCATTTGGGGGTCCTGGGAGGTAGTGGGGGTCCCCAGCCTCAGTGGAGCCTTAGCACCATTTCAAATATCCCGCGCCAGCAGCCAGTTGCCAGCCGCCAGGCAGCATGACTTATTTTGCACCTCTCGGACATAAAGTGCGCTTCAGAGTTCATAGAATGTCTTTGTATATCACATAATGTCAATATAACTGAAGTTGTAGTGTGATAAGTGCCTTCATTCAAGTATTACAAGTGCGCACGAGTGTTAGCGTCCCCGTTGCCATGGTGATGGCGGCCATCTTGGGCGGCCATATTTGCTCAGGACAATAACAAAACGCACGTACGAACACACGGCCAGACAGCGGACCGAGTGACCCACATTCCACAGCACCCTTCCCTCTTTCTTTCTCTGTCTGGCTGTCACTTTCACTCAAGGTCACTCTGTCTCTCCTTTTCATTGAATTATTTGTAATTGTTCATTGTTTTACCTATGATTATGAGGTGTATATACATTGTTTTACGCACTTATTGTCTCGTATTCTTATAATTATTTGCACACAGTTTTATAAGTTTAGAATTTACTTAGTGTTTTATATTGTTCGGTACTTTGCACTTGTAAATTATCTATATATACACACTCTTTTATATTCACTTTTTGCGTCTTTTATATACACTGTTAGTATTACATTATAGCGTCTTTTATCGCAGTCTTTGAACACTTTGAACACTTAGAAGTGCTCGAGGGTGTGATAATCCCTGAAGCAGGTGGGAAAACACAGTCCCACATCACATTCTTCACACATCGTCCGGGTGTCTGTCCGTTTGGGTGTGCGTCTGCCTGTGTTGCGACACACATGACACCGTCTGCGTGGGTTGGGTTTTACTTGGTTGGGCGGGACCAAATCGCAAAAGTGGCGTTGTGTCAGTCTGGCGGGGCCTTCTGGTGCTTGAAAACGAGCTGCGGGACGTTGCTGGCGGCGTGGACCATCCCTGAAGAAGAACAGAAGCTCCCGTGCAAGTTCGATGCAGTACGACTCCATCGTCTCAACTTCACCTGTTATTTCATGATATTGGATGTGGCAATTGTAGAGGGTGAGGTCGAGTAGGTGGAAAAATAGTTTTTTATACCACCTCATCGTCTTCCTGGCACACTCGACCGACGATATGACAGAGTCTGACTTGTCAACCAGCCGCATGTTGATGTTGTAGTCAATGATTGCAACTGGTTTTTTGACCGCCTCACCTGTGGCTCTATCACGGCGTTTGGTGTCCTCTAAGCGGGGCAGGTGGATACTGGTGAGGATATTGACGTCACGATTGTCCATCCACGAGAGCATCAAGATATTATTTGCCTGGAGGTGGATGATGGAGCCCTTCTCCCGCCTTTCGGGTAGCTCTGGCATGTAGACACGATTCCTCCTGACGGTGCCACAGACGTCAGTGTTTCTGCTGTACAGGAATTTGGCAAGGGAAGGGCTGGTGTACCAGTTGTCGAGGTACAAGATGTGGCCCCTGTCCAAATATCCCTCCAACATGGTGATGACAACGGCCCCAGATATCCCATATGTCCTCTCCTCCACCAGTTCAGTGACCTTGCCCATGTAGAGGATGATGTCCTGGATGTAGCCGGTTTTGCAGTCGCACATCACGAACAGTTTCAGGCCATAACGGTGACGCTTGCTGGGGATGTACTGTCGGATGCTAATATTCCCCCTCCACAGCACCAGACTCTCATCAATGATGAGTTTTTGGTGAGGTTTGAAGGAGGCTGCAAACTTAGTTTTCAGGTATTCAAATATAGGTCTTATCCTCTCCATCGGGTCTTTGGTATTCCTGGGGCGTTCCTGGTTCCTGGTGTGGCTTGCCAGGCTATAAATAAAGTGCAGGTTTCCCATGATTGCCGTGAATCTATTCCTGCTCATGACTTTCCCAAAGAAGGGGGTTGCGATGAGGGGATCAGATGACCAGTACTTCCTGAGAGACGTCTTCTTGGTGACCCCCATCAGGATGACCAGTGCCAGGAATGAGTAGAACTTATCGGAAGACAAATCCACCCATGAGAGACGTGCCGAGTTCCTCTTCTGCTCCTTCCCTGCCATAAAATAATAGTTGTACCAGTTCGTCTGGTCAACAATCAAGCCGACAAGGTTGGCTGTGAAAAACTGCAGAAAAACACCCAGTCTTGTGGTGTCAGGTCCACAATTGGGCATGGTAGGGCCGGCCTCAGCTGCCCCCACAAAGTGGTATTGTCCTGGTAGATAGTTCTCCCCATCCACCCAATCCCACCTATCAGCGCCTTCGTCATCGCTAGATGGGGCATTGGGGTCATCAGGGTCATCGTCAGGGGCACCGGGGCGGGTCGGGCGGGTGCGGGTGGAGCATGGGCGGCGTGGGCGAGAGGTGGACCTGGGTCTGGAGCTAGACCTCGAACTTGATCGAGAGCTAGATCTAGAGCTCGAGTCGTTGCTGGGGCGTCTTATTTGCTTCACCTTCTGCATTCGGCCGCGGGTGGCACGCCCGCGAGATATGACACGCCCACGTCGTTTGCTTGCAGGGCGTTGGGGCAGGTCGGGGCGTTGTGGAGAGGCTGGTGATAATGCAGTGGCGCGGGAGGGGCCTGGTTCAGGTGAGGGAGACATTCGTGGGGGGGTGTACGGGATGGAGCCTGAAGGTGATAGTGGGGGGGAAGAATGGCGAGGCGGAGAGTCTGGTAGTAGTGGTGGTGGTGGTGGTGACTCATCCCTCCCCGTGTGCTCTGGGTCGGGAGGGAAGAGGGAGCGTTGTGGGTCACGTGACTGCCCTTGTCTCGCACCACGTTGTGCCCTTTCTCCATCACCAGGATGTTCTATTTGACCATCACCACGTTGTTGTTCGTCACTATGTTTATGACGACCATAGAACCTCCCCGGGGTATTTTTCTTGAGTGGGGAGATTATGCGAAGTGGGGGAGAAGGCAGGCGGGGTTGTGGGGGTACCTCCTCTTCACTCCCAGACTCGCCCCTTCTTCTCTTCAATCCCCTTCGTTCTTCCCCAGGTACATGCACGTAATTTTGAGGGTCAGCAGGTTCATCTGCAACAACAACCTCTTCCCCACTTTCTGAGGATTCAGTGGGGTCTTGGGGAAGTGGGCAGCGGGGAGGTGCACTTGCCCCTTGCTGTCTTTGTGACGGCCTTCGCCGCCTGACAGGAATCTGAGCAAGCTCTTCCTCTAGCTCTCTTATTTCGGCTTGCGAGGGGGCATACTCGTCCCCAGACTCGTCCATTGCCGAGTCAGTGTCACTATCAGGGCTGTCAGTGTCGTACAGTATATCCATGACCTCCTCTGTACTGCAGGGGCGGGTAAGGCGGGCACTATAACGTCGAGAGATGGTGTTTCACTCGAGAGGGTGCGCGGTAAACTGACCATGAGGTGTGGGAAGGCGGGTGCCCTCTCCCGTCCCCGCGCACGCACGCGTATGGACAACGTTTTGGGATTAGTCCGCCGGCTCCCAAAGTAGTTCCCATATAAATCTAGGGCCATTCTGAGAGTTACGACTGGAGCTATAAGGGTGACGCGTTAGGCGCGTCTCTGGGGCTGTGCGTTACATACATAGCCGACGCGTCAGACGCATCGCTGGGGCTCCACGGGTTAACGAAAACAAATAATAATAGGGATCCCGGATATAATGATTAGAAGGGGGAACGAAAATAGGTGTTTTTCCTTTCTCCAGTTCTCTCTTACTTAGGTTAGTGTAAGTGAGTTAGTACAGCATTAGGGAGTTAGTACATTAACAAAAAAATAATAATCTGGGCCCCAGTGAGTTATGGGGTCGCTTAGGGTAATTGCATAATTAGATATCGGAATTACTCCTCAGGATTTGGTAGGCTAATATTAGGGGGTTAGTATTAGAAAGGTTGCGAATATACAATTCTTGGGGGGGTTGGAGGTTGACGTCTGTGGTCGGCCATCTTGGGGTGGGTTGTCCCCGCGGTTTGTTGAGGGGGTAATCTTCCCGGACTGGACGCTGTGACCTTGGTTCGGGGATTATCGCGGAGGGGCGGGGCCGTACGCTCTCCTGCCGTCTTGGGTGAGTGTCTGTCTGTCTTTCCCGACCAGGTTTCTCTGCGTTTCTTCTTTGTTGTTGTGTGGGTGTCCGTGACGTCTGCCTGTTTCTCCTCGTCCTTCTTCTCTCTATTTCGTTTGCTTGTTTCTATGGGGGAGGTTGTCGTCTGTGGTCGGCCATTTTGGGGTCGGTTGTCTCTGCAGGTTAATGAGGTGGTAATCTTCTTGGGCTGGAGGCTGTGGCCTTGGTTTGGGGATTATCGCGGAGGGGCGGGGCCGTTCGCTCCTTTGCCGTCTTGGGAGAGTGTCTGTTTGTCTCTTCCGGCCATGCTTCTCTGTATTTCTTTCGTGTTGGTTTGTGGATGTTCTTGGCGTCTTTCTGTTTCTCCTGTATTTCAATTCCCTCTCCTTCGTGATAGGCACGTCCTCGGGCTTCAAGGGTGAATGTAAAAGAGTTGTTGCGGTGGCTGGTGATTGGCAGGGTATGTAGGAAGTCCCGCCATTCGGTGGATCGTTTGTCTGGAGTTTTGACTGGGTCGATGGTGACCAGGAGAACTGTTTCTGTCGTGTTGATGAGGGTTGCAGTTACTGCTTCGTGGGTGTGTCGGATTCAGGCCAGGCGTCCTGCATCCGTGGAGACTTTAATTCTTTTGATGAAAGGGGTGGATGACATGGCGGTTGGAGCAGTAGACGGTTGTGGTGGTGGGGGAAGTAGCCAGGCAAGTGTCGGTTTGACCTGGTGGTGATGGTAGGTCATCTGTTGGTGCGGACGTAGGTGTAGCGTGGATTAAAGGTGAGGGGTGGAGTATGAGCAGGTGTTTGGCCGGGGGGTCGGTGGGGCAGGTGATTCTGGCTATTCTACATGGATGAGTGTTGGTTGGGTGTGTTGTTTGTTTTGTGTGTTTTTTTTTATCAGTTATTATGTTCTTGGTGTCTGTATGTTTTGGTGATGATTTTTGGTTATATCTTATGTTGGTGGTGTGGGTTGTGTCGAGGATAGGCGAGAATCGTTCGGGTCGGGTAATTAGGCGGCCCGATTGTGTTCTTACGTTTTGTTTAATGGGGGGGCCTGGGCTCGACTCGGGGGAGGATGGTTTATAGGGGGGGGTCTGGGGTTAGGGGTTCTAGGTGGGGTTGAGGTTGGGGTTATTGGGGGGGTTGGGGAGCGTCTGCATGGTGGTATTAGGGGGGTTGTGGGAGGTAAAGTGGAGGGAAATTGGGGTGAAGTAGGGGGGGCAAGACGGGTTAGTAGAACAAGAGGGGTGATGTTAGTTGTCATTTTGGAGGTACTAGGTATTGGGGTAGTGTGGGTGGGTAGTGTAGTGTTAGTTGGAGGGGATGGGGACGGTGAGGTGTCTGAGGTAGGCTGGGGGCTGGGGGGGGGGGGGGGGGGGGAGTTTGGAGGTGAAGGCGAAGTTGGAGAGGAAAAGTTAGGGGAGGTGGATATTGGCCGGGGAAGGGGTTTTTGACGAATGAGGGGAGAGTTAGCGGAGGAAGGTGATTTTGTTTTGTGGGAACTGGTTTTTGTCTTTATGAGTCTTTTAATTCGGCGACATGTTGGGAGTCTTGGTTGGGGTGAAGTTTTGGATCGTAGTTCGTAACAAGATGACGTGGTTGGTTTTGTTTGTGAGCTGGAGAAGGTGGTATTGGAAGTGGTGTCTGAGGGGGGGGCCGTGGGTAGGGGTGGAGGTGGGGTGATTCCGGGGGAGGTAATAGGTGGGTGGGGTGTCCGAGGGGTGTGTTGGCGGAATGTTAGGGGGGGCTCTTGGGTCGTGGGGCAGTGGGAGGCTTGGGTGGGAAGTAAGGTTCTAATGGGGTAGGAACTGTTAGTAGGTTGGGGTTGGTGATGGGTGTGGCAAGGTTGTGGTTGGGGCCGGGTTCGAGGGGTGAGGACGGTGTTTCAAGAGATTTGTATATGCGGTATGTCCGGGTTTCTCCGTGATAGTTGATAGAGGTCTGGTAGGCTAATATTAGGGGGTTAGTATTAGAAAGGTTGGGAATGGGTGGGTTGGAGGTTATCGTCTGTGGTCAGCCATCTTGGGGTGGGTTGTCCCCGCGGTTTGTTGAGGGGGTAATCTTCCCGGACTGGACGCTGTGATCTTGATTTGGGGATTATCGCGGAGGGGCGGGGCCGTACGCTCTCCTGCCGTCTTGGGTGAGTGTCTGTCTGTCTTTCCCGACCAGGTTTCTCTGCGTTTCTTCTTTGTTGTTGTGTGGGTGTCCCTGACGTCTGCCTGTTTCTCCTCGTCCTTCTTCTCTCTCTTTCTTTTGCTTGTTTCTATGGGGGCGGTTGGAGGTTGTCGTCTGTGGTCGGCCATTTTGGGGGGGGTTGTCTCTGCAGGTTGATGAGGTGGTAATCTTCTTGGGCTGGAGGCTGTGGCCTTGGTTTGGGGATTATCGCGGACGGGCAGGGCCGTTCACTCCTTTGCCGTCTTGAGTGAGTGTCTGCTTGTCTCTTCCGGCCATGCTTCTCTGTATTTCTTTCGTGTTGGTTTGTGGATGTTCTTGGCGTCTTTCTGTTTCTCCTGTATTTCACTAAGTATTTAAAAATAAAGCCACTGAGGCATCAGATTGCGCTGTTTCTACTATCCAGGTTGTGAAAGTTTTCCAATGTGATTGGTACTGTCTCCTGGTTGACAGAGTATATTGATTCAGAAATTTACTAGTTACATTTTGCCCATACTGAGTTAGCCATTTTGCATTGTAAATGTCCATAAGGCAAAAGTTGGCGAGGTCTGAAGGTTGCCAATTGTCTCCAAGTGGAATGCAGAGACCGGGAGTGACACCGGGTTCCTGCACCATGTTTGCAATTGGTGATACCACACTTGAGCCGGCCACATTGGCGCGATCATTGAGACTATGCCCCGGTAACCCCGTAGTTTGTGAACTACTTGACACATGAGTGAAGCATCTGGAGGCGGAAAAAGATAGATTGAATTCCACAGTCCTCCAGTAAAGCATCTGGACCCCCCGCCGGAGTTCTCGCCCAGCGGGTCAGATAGAGAGGAAGTCTGTGATTCCCCTCCGCCGCAAAGAGATCCACTTGTGGACGGTATGGCTCTGCAATCATCTTGTCGAAGACGGTTTGCTTGAGGGCCCATTCTAATAGGGTTCTCTGTTTCCGAGACAAGGCATCCGCCCAGATGTTCGCTATCCCCGGGAGGTAAAATGCGTGGAGATGAATGCTCAGCGATTCAGCCAGAGCAAAAATCTGTTCTGATACTTCCATCAACTCTCGAGACCTCGTTGATCCTTGCTTTTGAATGTAGTGAACTGCAGTCAAGTTGTCCATTCTGAATGCAATTGACTTCCCATGTAGGGAAGCACCGTGAGCTTGAAGGAAAAATAATGGGACTAGAAGCTCTTGTTTGTTGATGTGAAAAGTTACGTCTTGGGACCAGAGACCTTGAGCTTGGTGCCCTAGATTGGACTGATAACCCCAACCTAATACCCCTGAAGCGTCTGTGTCTACCCATACTGTACCCAAATTGTGAACGTCGACACATCTTTTGTGCTAATAAAGAATAATAAAGGTACAAAAATAATACTTGCGTTAATATACAGACCTCCAGCTCAATCAGTGCAAACTGACCGAGAAATTTACGAACAAATTGCAGATGTAAGTAACTCACAAGATACCGTAATTTTTGGCGACTTTAATTTGCCTGTGACCAAGTGGGGCGATACTCTTACTTCACACTCCGGACATGACTTGTATACGAACTTGCAAGAGAGTTCGCTTTATCAATTTGTTCGAACGCCGACCCGTGGTAATAACGTTCTTGACATTGTACTTGCAACAAAAGAAGAATTGATAGAGAATTTGAATGTTGGTGATGAATTCAGTAACAGCGACCATCGTACGATAACTTTCACTTTAAAGTTTACTAGTAACGAACCAAATAGTAGCATCGAAAAAGTCCCTAATTTCAAGAAAGCAAACTTCCATAAACTTAGAGCTATGTTTAAAGAAACTGACTGGAGCTTTTTAATTAACAATAACGACATAATACATCTTGGAAGTTATTCGAAACCACTTACCTAAAAGCATTGCAAGACTGCATACCATCGAAAATACGGCGTCCAGGCCATAATAATAAGCCCAAATGGTGGAATAAAGATATTTCAAACTGCCTGCTTGCTAAACAATTTGCTAATGATAGATTAAAATCCTCACAAAATGACGAAGAACGGGTGAAATTTGTAGAGCTACGACGCAAAGCCAAAAAGTTAATTAAGCAGAGTAAAAAGACCTTAGAGTTACATATTGCGAATCAAAGTAAAACAAACCCGAAAGAATTCTATAGTTATATCAGAAAGAAAAAAGTAGTTACTTCAACTGTTGGACCGTTAGTCGATGAAAATGGAGAATACACCAAAGACGAAGTACAAATGAGTAATGCCCTCAATACCTTCTTTGCATCAGTTTTTACAACAGAAGACCTCAGTGATATCCCTACACCATCGCCGATTCAGATTGATAATTCAGATGTTCTAAGCAATATCACCGTTACAGAGAGAGAAGTATTGAATTGTTTAGATAAACTCAAGGTAAATAAAACGCCAGGACCTGATACAATCTCGCCTAGAGTTCTAAAGGAAGCTAAGGATGAGCTCTCCAAACCACTGACATTACTATTCAATAAATCCTTGCAGTCTGGAACTATGCCTGATCAGTGGAAGCTAGCCAACGTAACACCGATATTCAAAAAAGGCAGCAAATCCCTACCCAGTAACTATCGTCCAATTAGCTTAACCTCAGTTGTTTGTAAAATGCTAGAAACGGTCATACGAGACAGACTCGTAAATCACTTAGAGGAAAATAACATACTTAAAGATACTCAACACGGCTTTCGTAAAAAACGTTCCTGTTTAACAAACCTCTTAGACTTCTTCCACGATATCCTCAACCTCTACGATGAGAGAGAGCTGTAGATATTATATACCTTGATTTTCAAAAGGCCTTTGACAAAGTTCCCCACAAACGTTTACTGCTAAAACTAAAAGCGCATGGAATACAAGACGGTGTGTTGAAATGGATAGAAAATTGGCTCAGCAACAGAAAGCAAAGGGTAGTCATAAACGGTAAGGCATCTAAATGGACCATTGTAAGTAGCGGGGTACCCCAGGGATCGGTACTAGGACCAATTATCTTTCTAATTTACATCAACGACATAGATGAGGGTCTCACCTGTACAATCTCAAAATTTGCTGACGATACAAAAATTGCAAATAGCGTACTCTCAAAAGAACAAGTTGACGATATGCAACACAATCTAGATAAATTGTCATGTTGGGCCCAAATTTGGCAAATGAGTTTCAATGCGGATAAATGTAAAGTACTACATGTCGGATACCTAAATGAGAAAGCAAACTATTCGATGAATGGCACTCAGCTTAAGAATGTAAACAGAGAAACCGATCTGGGAGTAACAATATCGAGTAACCTAAAACCGAGTCAACAATGTTCAGAAGTTGTTAAGAAGGCAAACAAAATAATTGGGTTTATAGGCAGGTCATTTGAGCATAAATCCAAAGAAGTTATCCTAACCCTTTACAATTCCTTAGTCCGCCCTCTTCTGGAATACTGCGTTTAATCCTGGTGCCCTTATTACCAAAAAGATATAAACAAGCTAGAACGAGTTCAACGTAGAGTTACCAAAATGATACCTAGCCTAAAGAACAAACCATACGAAGAGCGTCTTAGAGAATTAAATCTATTTCCTTTAACCCAGCGCAGATTAAGAGGTGACTTAATTCAAGTGTTCAAAATCATCAAAGGCATCGACAATATGCACTGTAGTAAGTACTTCACTATCGACCAATCTAATTACACGCGGGGAAACGGTTGCAAAATTATTGGTAAATCTTTTAACTCGCACGAATCTAAGAATTTCTTCTTCAATCGAGTTGTCAACTTGTGGAATGGGCTTCCCCGAAACGTTATAGACTGCATCACCGTTGATTCATTTAAACTCCGCCTAGACAAATATTTCTCATTAAACCCGCGACTGACTGCGTTTGTAAATGAATAACTTTATTTTATCCCCCCCTCAGTTACTAACCCATCTGTCCTCTACTAACTTCCTAATCCTGCCACGGACATTAGTTCCAGGGCAGTAATTCCCTTTCCAATGTTCCCTTACCCACTCTAAACCACTGTTTGGACACTTGATCCTCAGTGTTTTGGAGGACAAGCAACCTAGAAGGGTCACTAGACCTGTTGTTGCTTTATTTCCTTTGTACTCCTTTGTACTGTAGGTGGAGGAGAAACCCATGTTATTATCGAGTACAATGTTTCGGTCTTTGCCCAGACCGATAGTAAGTTGTGAATTAATCGAGGAATCGGCCATAGTTTTCCCGCCGGCAATAGTGGGAAAAATTTGTTGCCTTCCATGATTAATCTCTTGACTTTCAACCGGCCCAACTTCACAGTTAATTGGATCCAGTTGAGTGAACCGACTAGGGACTCCCACGATTTCCTCGTCGTATTCAGACTGTGGAAAAAAAGAAACAGTTTCCTGCAAAATCTGTTGCGATTGTCCACACTCTGAGTAAGAGTCAGATCGGCAGTGTGCCAAACCAGTCCTATCCACTGAATTTCTCTTGTGAGAACAAGGAGCGACTTTGCCAAGTTGACCTTGAAACCTAGAGTTTGTACATGATATAATACTTGCTTGACATGAAATTGACATAACTCCTCTGACTCTGCCACTACTAGCCAGTCGTCTAGATACCACCACACCTTGATACCTTGGGCTAGCAAGGGCACGAGGCCCTGCCGGACTAATTTTGTAAAGATTCTTGGTGCCAGGTTCAAACCGAAAGGCATTCTCTGAAAGACGTAAGTCTCTTGCCTGATCATCAAGGCGAGAAATTTTTGGAGCCTTTTTTATATGGGGACATGCCAATAGGCGTCTTTCAGGTCTAAGGAGCACATCCAGCCTTGCGGCAGGAGTGTGAGCCTGATTTGATTCACTGTAAGCATCCTGAAGGGTGAATTGTGAATATGTGTGTTGAGACGCGAGAGATCGACTACTGGTCGCTTCTGCACACTGTCCCTCTTTGGCACTAGAAATAGTCTGGAGGTGAAAACAGGGCAAGTTGGATCTACTCGGACAATGATTTGTTTGTTGATCATTTCCTGAACAAGTGACTCCACCTCTAAAGAAACATTGTTGACATCTAGAGTTTGACGTAAACGAGGTCGCCGGAGCCACTTCCAAGATATGCCTTTGCTTATCACTGTCCTGGCCCATGACCGCCGGGGCCAAGCCCTGCGACATGCTCGGAACGACCCAGTTTCTGTACTGGGTCTGTCCTGTAGGACAACTCTCGAGTCCAACTTGCCTGTGGTAGGCCCTGGGAGAGAGAGAGTGTAGTTGACTAGTTTTTTGGTGGTGGCGGCGGAATGGGGTTAGACGGGTGGCTAGGTTTGGCATGCGGATGACATTGAGTAGGCTTCTGGTATGACTTACCCCTATAGCCTGACTGTTTCCCTGGCTTAGGTCTGTGCTGAGTACCTCCCTGTTGTTGAGGAGGCTTTGGTTCTCGAAATAACTGTTTAGTTTGAGTAGGATGGGGCTTCCCACCGCTCTTAGGTTTCGAGTAAGGTTTCTTAAAGGCCTCTTTCTTTGACTGGGAGGTACCCTGCTTCCACAAATCTACCAAATTGAAAACAATACTCCATGTTTCTGGGGGAAGAAGTAGTGCAGTTAATACCGGGGAAAGAGTTACTCAGCGGGCTATGTCCTTCGGCAACTTCTTTACCAAGTACACCCTTAGATCCTGTCTTGCTCTAACCGCCTCCATGATAGCTATTCTAATATCACCTAAGAATTGAATAGAATTTTGTAGAAGGAGCCTGCGTGACAAGTCCGTGGCTTTCCTTACATGTTGGTCTGATATGGCTGTTATAGTTCTCGTGAGTGACTGGGCAACCTGGCGACTAACGAGGTATTGAGAGAACAGTCTATACGCTTTATTGCGTAGCTTATAGTCTCTGTCTAAGTGAGCCGGAGGGGGTGATACATGACAGCCCCCCACTTCCAGCAACCCCCCGCCCATCGACGCCCAGCAGCAGAAGGGATTGCCAGGCTGACACAACGCCACTTCCCTGAATATGTGCCGCCCACAGAAAACAATGACAAACCCCGAAGACGGTGTCATGTGTGCCGCAACACGACACAGAGGCAGCCTGAGAGAACAGTGTTACGGCTGGATCGGCAATACATATTCGGGATTCTTGATCGTAGGACAGAAATGGCTTAAGTGACAACGACACGCTCGATTCCAGTCCCAAATACTATATGCTCCAGACAACAAAAGCACCAACGCCCTACAGAGTTATCGTCTACGGTAACGAGGTACCTTAACTCGGCGAAAGTGTACAACAGGGGTAGGCTATGAGGCTAAACTCCCTCAGACATTTATAGGTTACGTTATTACTAAAGAAATGCAATACTCAAGAAACTACGTTAATATTAAGCCTCTAATAATGTAGAATAGAAGCAGGCTAAAGGTATGACAGTGAAATGCTAAATGACAAATGTACACGCCTACTTGAAAGCGCGTGCACTACACTAACTGTCCCCTACTAACATGCACTAGCATGTAGCATACAAGATGTTCATGATCCAGTAGATACCTAATAATACACATGGGAGGAACATAAATAGTAGTCACTTATTATAATAATGAATCTATACTTGGAATAACTAAAAGGTTGCAGGCAACAGTACTGCGCCGGTAGCCTACTACCGCATAGGCTACTTCGCTTCTCTCACTCTGTCTCCCCTCCGAGTCCGTATGCGCCCTACGCAACAGAACTCCGGACACAGCAGCAAAACGACAGTGCAGTTAATTGATACATGAAAGTATTAATAGTGTTGTCTTGTGTGTGAGTAATGTGTATTGTAAAGTGTTATAGATATATACTTAAAGAGAGCTGCAATGCATAGTAAAATAAAGATATATCCCACTCATCATCCCCATGTGTTCTAGCTAGCAGGCCAAGTCACAGGAACAACGAGTCCCAGCACCGAAAGCTAGAACCCAGGAGAAGACTGTAGAGAACACAAGGACAGATAAATTACGTTACTCTACTATACCAGCACTACGAGCGAGCTGTAGTCTCGGGTGCTACACTCGCTCCTGGCTCGGTATGCAAATCAAGGCTAAGTCCTCGTCCCTCTACAGACAACTCCTGGGCATGGTCGGGCTCTTACACATGGCACCAGTCTAGTCACAAATGGGATGATGAGCGGGGCATATAACTCGTGAACATGTAGAACGTTCACCAACTATCCTCATCAAGAAGATCGCTGTTCACATTAACCCCTTAAATCTAATACATGTAAATATATGCGTGTCCTAAGAGTAATACGAGAGGTGAGTGCTGAAACTCCTTTAGGACCTCAAGGGAAGGTTATGCATTTAAATAGAGAGAAGAATGAAATGAGAGTAATGTCGTCAGAGAGAAAGAGTGCAACCGTGAGAAGTGGGAGAGAGAGCAAGGGATGTTAGAATCTCAAAGGTTCTAGGCAACCTGATCATAGAACACGCAGCCAACCTCCAGGCAGTGTGCTGTACGACAACATGGGCCCAGCCCAGGCAGGCAACAATGGACTACCAACCCTATCGCGCCTAGCTATAAGGGCAAGGCTGCCAACCAGTCCATACGTCTGGCAACCACCCGGCCGGCAGCGCGGCGCGTTGCTACCCTCTTGCTCTGAAGCCTAACTCACTCTCTCTCTCTGAACTCCCATT
Organism: Paralithodes platypus; assembly: GCA_032716605.1. Lineage (NCBI taxonomy): Eukaryota > Metazoa > Arthropoda > Malacostraca > Decapoda > Lithodidae > Paralithodes > Paralithodes platypus. The sequence goes on along the minus strand of CM064485.1, from coordinate 34,740,614 downwards.
GTCCTATCTATCAACTTCTCTATTGATACTACATATTAAATGGAAGGTCTCGACATGGCTTAAAACAAAACCCACCACTGGTTAGCACATGACGAGACCTTTGCAGAGATACAAAGAACATAGTTATAAGTTGTCACACTCAATATACATAGCGGCTGACGGTAGCCAGATCACGGGCGGTACAGTGGAGTACCAAGGAGTACAATCAGGTTGCGTTGCCAAGCACTGGGTGCGTCACAACAGATACCAGGTGGATGTGCAGAGAAGGTGATGTTCCACTGTGTCTCCCGGACTGCTTCAGGGAGTATCACACCCTTGACAATTTCTAAACGAGTGTACTGAAAGACTGCAATAAAAGACGCTATGAAGTGTGTGTGTATATAAACCTAGAGTAAATATAAATATATACAAAGTGCCGAACACAATATGAAAGTGAGATTGACACTCAAATATACGTAAAACAGTGAAGGACACCAGTAAAGGTAAATATATACTATTTCTAAGTCAAACGTGCGTAAAACAATGTGTGAAACTCATATTCTATAACTATAAAACATATGATAAAGTAATAAACTGAATAAAGAGAGGAAGTGACATGAAAACTGAATAAAACAGGGGAGTAAGAGAGAAACTCAAGAAAAGGGAAAGTGTTGGTGGCGCGTGTCAGTCAGCTGGGTGTGTGTCAGTTCGTGCATTCTGTTATTGCCCGAGACCATGATGGCCGCCAGTCTCCATGGCAACGGGGACGCGCCACGCTCTTGCCAATCGTGTGCACTTACAAGACTTATATCTAAGCACTTTTCACACTGTAACTTCACTTACAATGACATTATGTGTTACATGTTGCTATATATGAACTATGAAGGCACACATGATGCTCGGGTGGTGTAAATAACCGTCACTCGAAAACTGGCCGCATCGTACATCTGCCATGCTGCCGCGCTCAACTCCGGTCCCTGGATGTACATTTATTCTAAACTAGCTGGGGTTCAGTGGGTTAAATGAAAAGGAAAACAATACAATTGGACACACATATCATCAAGGTCAAGATGAAGGTCAAAGGTCAAGGTCAACTATTCTATTAATATATATGGAACTAACTGCTGGGTTTTAATGAAATTAGGTATGCTTATTTGATTTTCCAGGGCAATGTCAATGAAAAAAAAAGTACGCTTACATAAAGGTCACGGGTCAAGGTCAAAGGTCAACTTTTACTATTTATTTTACTTTTTACTCAAATGTCTTCATTTTCACTATACAAGTTATTGGTAACCTTGATATCGTATTTCCCAAATCTTAGATAATATTTTAAAGGGTAAGGTCAAAGGTCAAAGGTCAAAATAGTTGTTTTACTAGTATTTAATATACTGTTACATTCTCACTAGGCTTACCATGTATATTCGGAATACCTAGGCCAAGGTCATACAAGAAACTATTCAATTCCATATGAAAGGTCAAGGTCACAGGTCAAGGTCAAATAAAAGGTCAATATGCTATTTTCTTTACTTTTCATGCAAACTTCACAAAATTTGGTGAGATAGTTGCACTTTAAGTGAAAAGGAAAATAATAAATGTTGAGACATATAAAGGTCAAGATAAAGGTCAACTATTCTATTAATATACTGTATATGAAACTAACTGATGGGTTTTAATGAAATTAGGCATGCTTATTTGATTTTCAGAGACAATGTCAATGCAAACAAAAATTTACTTTTACGTAAAGGTCAAGGTCACAGGTCAAGGTCAAAGACAACTTTTATTATTTATTAAAAAAGATTGCTCAACTATTGGAAAACTGGCAGTGTTATGACTTACCCGGTATTATTAAATATCATATATATCAAATTTCACATAAATATTGTAAAAGTTAAGGTCAGAGGTCAGGGTCAAAACAAGAGTATTTGTAATTTTCCATAAACTCCTCCTAGATACTTTAATGTATTGTCACCAAATTATACAGGCAAATTCAGTTGGTCAATGCGACGACCATCCAAATATATGTATTTTATTTTAAATCAAAGGTCAAAGGTCAAGGTCACAGTATATGATCACTATTTGTAATCAATATGTTTTTATACAAATTACTCCATATTCATAATGCTAGTTAATACGAACATTGCTGTTAAGCTAACTAAATCCTAGATAAGAAATTCTAAGGTCGAAGGTCAAGGTTAAAGGTCGAAATATGATTTTTATTAGTATTTTCTATTTAATGTAAGATTCTCATTAGGCATATCATGCATATTCGGAATGCCTAGACCAAGGCCATACAAGAATAAACATAATTCCATTTGAAAGGTCAAGGTCACAGGTCAACATCAAATATAAGGACAATATGCTAATTTAAATGAAAAAAAAGTACTCTTACATAAAGGTCACAGGTCAAAGGTCAACTTTTACTATTTATTTTACTTTTTACTCAAATGTCTTCATTTTCACTATACAAGTTACTGGTAACCTTGATATCGTATTTCCCAAATCTTAGATGAATATTTTAAAGGGCAAAGTCGAAGGTCAAGGTCAAAGGTCAAAATAGTGTTTTTACTAGTATTTAATATACTGTTACATTCTCACTAGGCTTACCATGTATATTCGGAATACCTAGGCCAAGGTCATACAAGAAACTATTCAATTCCATATGAAAGGTCAAGGTCACAGGTCAAGGTCAAATAAAAGGTCAATATGCTATTTTCTTTACTTTTCATGCCAACTTCACAAAATTTGGTGAGATAGTTACACTTTATGTGAAAAGGAAAATAATAAATGTTGAGACATAAAGGTCAAGATAAAGGTCAAGGTCAACTATTCTATTAATATACTGTATATGAAACTAACTGATGGGTTTTAATGAAATTAGGTATGCTTATTTGATTTTCATAGGCAATGTAAATGCAAACAAAAATATACTTTTACATCAAGGTCACAGGTCAAGGTCAAAGACAACTTTTATTATTTATTTAAAGAGATTGCTCAACTTTTGGAAAACTGGCTGTGTTATGACTTATTAAATATCATATATATCAAATTTCACATAAATATTGTAAAAGTTAAGGTCAGAGGTCAGGGTCAAAACAAGAGTATTTGTAATTTTCCCTAAACTCCTCCTAGATAGTTTAATGTATTGTCACCAAATTATACAGGCAAATTCAGTTGGTCAATGCGACGACCATCCAAATATATGTATTTTATTTTAAGTCAAAGGTCAAAGGTCAAGGTCACAGTATATGATCACTATTTGTAATCAATATGTTTTTATACAAATTACTCCATATTCATAATGCTAGTTAATATGAACATTGCTGTTAGGCTAACTAAATCCTCAATAAGAAATTCTAAGGTCGAAGGTCAAGGTCAAAGGTCAAGGTTAAAGTTTGAAATATGATTTTTTCTAGTATTTCCTATTTAATGTAAGAGTCTCATTAGGCATATCATGCATATTCGGAATGCCTAGACCAAGGTCATACAAGTATGAACATAATTCCATTTGATAGGTCAAGGTCACAGGTCAACATCAAATATAAGGTCAATAAGCTAATTTCTTTACTATTAATGTAAACTTCATAACATTTGTTGAGACAGTTGTGCTTTAAGGGAAAATTAAAATTTTAATTTTTCAGACATCATGAAGGTCAAGACGAAGGTCAAAGGTCAAGGTCAACTATTCCTTTAATACCTCTGAAACTAACTGATCTTTGTTAATGAAATTTGACACACTTATTTGATTTTCTAGGGTTATATTAAAGCAAGCAAAATATAATCCTACATAAAGGTCAAGGTCAAAAGCCAAGGTCATAAGTTAACCTTCATCATAAAAAATACTCAATTTTCGATAAGCTGACGACTGTTAGTTGCATTTTACATAAATATCATATATTTCAATCACATATGTATATATATTATATATATGTATATATATATATATATATATATATATATATATATATATTATAATACTTAAGGTTAAAAGTTAAGGTCAAAGAACAAAACAAGTGTTAATAATTTTCTTTAAACTCTTCCTAGACTGTTTAACCCTTTGTGTACCGGTAACGTCTTTTTTATTGTAGTCTAGGTATAATTATACGATTTTATGGAGCGTATGAAGGAACTGTGGTAGAAAAAAGGGTTAATTAAGATAGTTGAAAGCCTGCTAATTTTATTGAGGCCCTTCATAAACTAATGTGACACTCACCACTTCCCCCAGAACCGCATGGCTTACTCGCCAGGGCAGAGAATATAGCTAAAGTCTACCTATCATTGTGTACTTTCCTTCTCGAGAAAGCTTGTGTTGCAGACAGTTCAGAACTGTTCTTTATTTTCGTCTGTCACAATCCTTTCTATTTTATTTAGTCAATTGAAAGTATTGTGTTAAGTAGTTGAATGATGGGAAGGCGAGTGGGAGAGGGAGAGAGAGAGAGACAAGGTGGTGTGACTTGGTAGTGAGTGTGGCGCGTGGCTGACCCCCTTACATAGGCCTCGCGGGATTCGTTGCCTCCTGCCTAACACTGCCTACTACGCGGCTGCTTACTGGGCGACTGTCGCGCGCCCTCGTGCCATTCTTGTGAACTGGGACTCCAGCCAGGAGGTCCATGGGAATATCCTTGTCAGATCCTTCCCAGACAGCATACTCTAAGCATCTCCCTTGAACTGTCCCACACTCTTGTCTTAGAATCTTTCTCTCCTACTGCCTCTATCATTTCCACTACTTCCTCACCTTTTATTAACACCTTACGAGCGGCCTATGCGGTTTATTTATATGTACCGCACAGCGGGGTGTTTTTAGCCAAAATAGGGCTGTTTACGTGATCATTTTCATGCCTAAATAAGACCCAGAACGTAAAACAAGTACCTATCCCTGAAAGGGCATAAACAGAGCTTTCGAATGACACCATAACGATCCTTGTATGATGGATAGTTTTCTTGCAATAACCGTGCAACGCGAGTGCAAAAAGCAGGTAATTCGGTACTTTCGGTACATAATTGAGTATGTAGCGAGTGAGAGAGGGAGGAGGGAGCTGAGATTTGTGTCAGTAGGTTCGCCGCGGTGGTCTGGAGCAGTCATACGCTCGCTAGTCTCCTGCCACCACTTGTCTCTCTCTCTCAGCCACATTACGTGCTGAAATTGCCACTCGACCTATGTCGAGCGCCGCCACATAGTCCAGCTTTATTTAACTCGACTTATGTTGCTCGCCGCTAATTAAGGGTTAATATCAATTCCCCTCTGGTTCTCTGCATCCACACCTTGAATTGGTGGCCAGACTGTATTAAATGCTGGATCACTCATTTCTTATGTACTAGATTAAGGTTGAAGATAGTCATTGTCTTTTTGGGAGATTGTATTGCTCAGACTGTCTCCATCAATCACTAATGTTTCTACAGGGTTAAATAATGCTAGACTAGGGATCAGGTACCTTGCTGTTGGTGTTTTCAATGTGTGTAGGCTACTTTTGAGCTACACGACACTACGGATTCTGTGGGTTACCTGGGTGGATCTTTTGTCTGTGTACCTTGGAGTTTAGACTGTGTAGTGCGTGAGGGCTGCTTGCCTAATCCACCCAACACTGTTCTAACTCTATTTGCTTTTACTTTTGAGGGTCGCCAGGAGGATACTCGATACTTGTGATCGAGAATCCTCAAGAGAGCACCCCTTCATATGAACGTAATCAGGCCGCACAGACCCAAGGTCCACACTAGGCTAGGAGCTGCCTTGCTCCACCAGAATTCTGTACCTTTGCACATCCCAGCTAGACTTTATTAACCCGGGTAGACATTAGCTGGATTAGATCATATACTCTTTTATGCATACCCATTATTTTTACACAAGCATTTTGAGGTCTAGGTTGCTGTAGAGAGACACAACCAGCATAGACCGGTTTTGTTAATAGGAGTACTACTTTTTCGTGGCGAGCATTATTACAGTTGCACCGCTTATAATATTCTTGTGTCCAATAACATTATATGTCCAGCCTTTTTGTGTATTTAGCCTACACGTGCATTGTCCTGCCTCCTGCTATTTTGTGGTTCCATTTCCGATACGTTCTTCTTAGTAGCATCCGACATTATTCAGAAGATTCCTTGTTCGGTGCTTGAGGACTTTACAACACTTTCTTTCATAAAGGAGTGACAGATATTATTGATTAAAGTAACGTTAAGTAAACCTTCTTCTTGTTTGCATTAGATCACTCTTGTGATTTAATTAAGTTAACTATCTTTTCCTTGTGTACCATAACTAAGCAACCATATGTTATAGGTAATAGGCTGTTTCAGAGAACATCAGCCTATAGTAGAAGCACATAGATATTGAGAGTTAAGATACCCCGCTATCTCAGATATAACTCTGGAGGGTATATGTGTTCTTTGTTCGACGGGATTATATATCAGGGGTTTGATCTAGCGTCTCCGTTGTTGCATTTATGCCAGTCTAGTCCAATGTATAAATGCCACTGATTTATACGAGACCCGATTGTAACAAATGGCGACCTAGCTCAGGATTTGGTGAACTGACATATAATTGCAGGTTATTGTGCAGATTTTTCTCACAGTTTAGGCAGTGAACATTTGTTGATTTTGTGGAATATTTTTTTGAGGACATGCAAGAATTATTTTTTTAGCAAAGTAATATAGCACTTAAGCTGTCTCCGAGAATTTTTTAGTGTGAATATTCTCGGAGACAGCTTAAGTGCTATATTACTTTGCTAAAAAAATAATTAAAATAATTAAAATAGTAGGGTATAAGAGTTTGGGGTACTTCTTTTTTGTGTATCAAAGTGAAAAATCTTCAGTGAGCATCATGTCTTATAGCGGATCAGTGCAGGATGAAGACACAGTACGTGATGTAGAAGCTGAGGAGCAGCAGCATGGGCAGGTTGTTAACTTGGTGAACAGTGAGGAGGATGCAAGGAATTGTTTACAATGGCCTGTTACTTCCGACCGGTTGGTGGGCATGAATCGGTACGGTCTCCAGTGCTTATCCGCAGCTATCGGTCATGTATGTACTAGTGGCATGACCAAGGATGACCTGATGACGTGTGTGCTGGGTGGGGTGACTGGCGTACGAGGTAGGGTGAGTGCTCCGAGCCCTTTGGCCGAGCTTCCCCTTCACTCGACTCCCAATCCTCCTATTGGAGTACCGACCCTGAGCACGCTTCCGCAGGTGGGTAGTGACTGGCAGGGTGGTTTGCCCCTGGGGGGATCACCGGGTATTTCTAACATCATTGCATCTCCTCCTCCTCCTAAAGGTTTGACCCCGGAGGTGCTCTTTCAGCTCGAGATGGCAAAGATGCAACATCAGAGTCAACAGCAGATAGAGCTAGCTAAGATAGAAGAGAGAAAAGAGCTGGCTAGGATGCAGCAACAGACGAGGGAAGCTGAGCTTAGGACTGAACTAGAATCTACAAGATACTGTGCCGACATGGATTTAGAGAAGTCTCGTGTTGAGACGACGGGACAGCGACTCGGTACTGGAAACCTTGCACATGATCAGTCTCTGTCGCACCTTCTCAAACTGGTCCCTGTATTTGACGAGTCTGGTGTCACGGAGTTTTTCAATAGATTTGAGAAGAAGTGCCGGGAGCATCAGTGGCCTGAAGTTAAGTGGGCGGCCCTTGTGTCCTCTAGACTCGTAGGTAAGGGGCTCAAGGCTTACAATGCACTGCCTTTGGAGTCCTGCGTTGTTTATGAGGAGGTCAAGGAGGCTGTCCTGCGGGCATACGAGCTACAACCCGAGACATATAGGTTAAAGTTCCGGGGTGTGACTAAGGGGCGAGACAGTACCTTCTTGGAGCACGCCTGGGACCTGTCCGACGCTATGGGAAACTGGCTCAGATCAGAGAAGACAACTACGTTTGATGAGATGAAACAGTTGATGCTTCTAAAGCAGTTTTATAAGTGTACGGGCGGCGACTTGACTTTAAACCTTAAAGAGAAGAACCCAAGAACTCTCGTAGAAGCAGCAGAGATGGCTGATCTTCGGTTGTTACTAATTCGGGGGTGCGGCTCTGTACAGAGAAACGATGTAGGCGTTAAGGAGCGTTACCCTCCCCCTCCCCGGAATATGGACACACATAAATTTAAAAGCAATGACACCAAGACTGATCACAAACCTAGCACCGCCCCGTTTAAGAAGGGTCAGGGGACTTTTACACCTCAGTATAAGTCCAAGGGGAAATTTGAGTGTTATCACTGTCACAAAGAGGGGCACATGGCAAAAGCTTGTCCGAGCAGACCTCCCACGGCGGCTGTGTCATTGGCTCGCAGCATTGGGGTGTTCCAGAAGTCTTCCGTGTTTGCTGGAGGCATAAGATCAGAGGATGGAGCACTGCCAGTGAAGAAGGATCCGGAAGGCTCGAACCCTGTCCGCGATGCCCTTTGCGACCATAGAGGGCATGGCTGCGTGAAGTTGGGGGGCAAGAAGCACGGGGTACAGCTTTTGCGTGACACAGGTGCCTCTCAGACACTCTTGAAGAATTTCACTGGTAGACCCATAAACGCGGCGCGGGTAGTTGTGGTGCAGGGAGTTAATGCAACTAGGTCATACCCGCTTGTTAGAATGGAGCTTGAAGTTGACGGTGTGACTCGCGAACTGGATGTGGGAATCGTGGAGAAATTGCCTGTTGGGGGCGTCGACCTCCTTCTCGGCAATGACTTTGCAGTGCCTGCTTCTAAGGTTTCACCCTTAGTCGTTGCCGAGGAGCTTTTGGACCTTTTGCCAGGTCCACCTTGGTCAAGAAGTTGGCTCTGCCAATCTTGTCTACACAGTCATCGACCCGGGGAAGAGGATATGGGTTGGTGGGAGTCAAGCCGTTTAGCCTGCGGTAATCAACACAGAAGCGCACCTTGCCATCCGGCTTAGGTTGCAGCGTTACGGGAGATGTCCACTTTACCTCCCCCTTCTCGATCAGTCCCTGTTGCAACATATACTCCAACTCCGCCCGGAGGGCCGGAAGTTTAATAGGGGGCACCCTATAGGGCACTGATTTGAAGGGTGGGTGGTCTCCGACGTCAACGTCGTGCACCTCATGAGTAGTGAGGCCTGGGTGTTCCGCAAATACAGTAGGGTATAAACAGAATAGGCGCTCGACAGCCACACGCTGTTGCTCAGGTAGGTGTTGCAAAGCCTCATTAGCCGCCTGTCTCGTGTTTCCCGCCCACTGATCTGCAGAAACATGATAATCCCAGTTGTCATCCACCTGTGCATGACTGTTCCGTTCTCCTTCTCCACCTTGACTGCTGAAAGTCATCACGGGGACTGTGAGAGGCTCAGGTGGGCGCCTCACATACTCTTTCATCAGGTTGACATGACATAACTGATTCCTCTTACGCCTGTCTGGAGTGGCCACCAGGTAATCTAAGTTCGAGAGCTTCTCTGCTACCCTATAAGGACCAGCGTACTTTGCGGATAAGGGGTGACCTACAAGAGGGAGTAGTATCAACACCTCCTGACCCACGTGAAACTCCCTGAGTTTCACCTTGTGGTCGTACCTGTCCTTCATGAGGGCCTGAGAGCCTACCAGATTGCGGCCAGCCAACTCCAGACTACGCAACATTCGTTCTCTACTCTCAAGGACATACTTAAGCATAGAACATGGTTTAGCGGTGCCTTCCCATATCTCCTTTACCATGTGGAGAGGCCCTCTGACGCGGTGTCCAAACACAAGCTCATTAGGGCTAAACCCCAAACTCTCCCAAGGTACCTCTCGTGCAGCGAATAACACATACGGCCGGCCAAGATCCCAGTCCTTGCCGTTCTCAAGACAATAGCAGCGAAGCATGCTTTTTAGAGTGGAATGCCACCTCTCTAACACCCCTGACTCTCTGGGTGATAAGCAGATGACACTACAGTGACTATCCCGTGCTGCTTCATTGTCTGTACGAACAAGTTGGAGGTGAAATTCGATCCTTGGTCTGACTTTATCTCCTGCGGGTATCCGTACCGGGAGAAGTATAATAGCAAGTTACGGACCACCGTCTTCGCCAAACCATTTCTCATCAGGTATGCGTCTGGGTACCGAGTTGCTACGTCCATGACTGTCAAGAGATATTTATTTCCGGCACTTGTGGGGGGGAGGGGGCCAACCATGTCGACTACTACTTTACTAAAGGGAGGCCCGCTGACGGGAATTGGGTGTAACGGAGCCTTTGGGATGCACTGGTTAGGTTTCCCGACCTTTTGGCACACACTGCACATTGCCACCCATGACACCACTTGTGCTCTCAAACCAGGCCACCAAAACAGTTTCCCCAAAACCGCCACCGTCTTACGGACACCCAAGTGTCCCGCCAGCGGTACATCATGCGCCAACCTTAGTAGGCTATCCCTGCATACCCTCGGTACGACTAGCTGGTCTACCACTCCTGACCCACCCTCCCAACTTCTCTGCGGGTCTTGGAATCGCCAATACAAGATGCCATCAATGAAAAAAAAATCTCCAGACTTTGCATCCCTGTCCTCTTCGAGTTCGACAGCACCATTACTACACTTTAGAACCTCCTGGTCTTCTAGCTGCAATTTGCGAATATCTGAGGGAGCTAGCCTGTCTAAGTGTTTGCGAAACAACTCATGCCCTTCCCCAACATCGAACTTTGCATCCCGTTGCTGCCTCTGAGTCTCTTTAAGCCCTGCCTCTACACTCTCAGTGACAGGTGGTGGTGCTACTCCAGACTCTAATAACGGTGCTAATACTGAGTCCCCGAGAAGCGCTGCTGGTACTAGACTCTCCACCGTATCAGCTTTCAGCGCCTTCTCGTGACCGTTCCTCCGCTTATTTGAAGACTGTTGGTTAGGCTGTGACTCCCTGGATGCGAGAGATCTGGTTACAACACACGCCATTGGTTGCACCTGACACTTCTCAACCCACTCCTGTTCCTCCCTACTCACGTCGGCCGGCTCCTCGGCAACGACTAAGGGTGAAACCTTAGAAGCAGGCACTGCAAAGTCATTGCCGAGAAGGAGGTCGACGCCCCCAACAGGCAATTTCTCCACGATTCCCACATCCAGTTCGCGAGTCACACCGTCAACTCCAAGCTCCATTCTAACAAGCGGGTATGACCTAGTTGCATTAACTCCCTGCACCACAACTACCCGCGCCGCGTTTATGGGTCTACCAGTGAAATTCTTCAAGAGTGTCTGAGAGGCACCTGTGTCACGCAAAAGCTGTACCCCGTGCTTCTTGCCCCCCCACTTCACGCAGCCATGCCCTCTATGGTCGCAAAGGGCATCGCGGACAGGGTTCGAGCCTTCCGGATCCTTCTTCACTGGCAGTGCTCCATCCTCTGATCTTATGCCTCCAGCAAACACAGAAGACTTCTGGAACACCCCAATGCTGCGAGCCAATGACACAGCCGCCGTGGGAGGTCTGCTCGGACAAGCTTTTGCCATGTGCCCCTCTTTGTGACAGTGATAACACTCAAATTTCCCCTTGGACTTATACTGAGGTGTAAAAGTCCCCTGACCCTTCTTAAACGGGGCGGTGCTAGGTTTGTGATCAGTCTTGGTGTCATTGCTTTTAAATTTATGTGTGTCCATATTCCGGGGAGGGGGAGGGTAACGCTCCTTAACGCCTACATCGTTTCTCTGTACAGAGCCGCACCCCCGAATTAGTAACAACCAAAGATCAGCCATCTCTGCTGCTTCTACGAGAGTTCTTGGGTTCTTCTCTTTAAGGTTTAAAGTCAAGTCGCCGCCCGTACACTTATAAAACTGCTTTAGAAGCATCAACTGTTTCATCTCATCAAACGTAGTTGTCTTCTCTGATCTGAGCCAGTTTCCCATAGCGTCGGACAGGTCCCAGGCGTGCTCCAAGAAGGTACTGTCTCGCCCCTTAGTCACACCCCGGAACTTTAACCTATATGTCTCGGGTTGTAGCTCGTATGCCCGCAGGACAGCCTCCTTGAGCTCCTCATAAACAACGCAGGACTCCAAAGGCAGTGCATCGTAAGCCTTGAGCCCCTTACCTACGAGTCTAGAGGACACAAGGGCCGCCCACTTAACTTCAGGCCACTGATGCTCCCGGCACTTCTTCTCAAATCTATTGAAAAACTCTGTGACACCAGACTCGTCAAATACAGGGACCAGTTTGAGAAGGTGCGACAGAGACTGATCATGTGCACGGTTTCCAGTACCGAGTCGCTGTCCCGTCGTCTCAACACGAGACTTCTCTAAATCCATGTCGGCACAGTATCTTGTAGATTCTAGTTCAGTCCTAAGCTCAGCTTCCCTCGTCTGTTGCTGCATCCTAGCCAGCTCTTTTCTCTCTTCTATCTTAGCTAGCTCTATCTGCTGTTGACTCTGATGTTGCATCTTTGCCATCTCGAGCTGAAAGAGCACCTCCGGGGTCAAACCTTTAGGAGGAGGAGGAGATGCAATGATGTTAGAAATACCCGGTGATCCCCCCAGGGGCAAACCACCCTGCCAGTCACTACCCACCTGCGGAAGCGTGCTCAGGGTCGGTACTCCAATAGGAGGATTGGGAGTCGAGTGAAGGGGAAGCTCGGCCAAAGGGCTCGGAGCACTCACCCTACCTCGTACGCCAGTCACCCCACCCAGCACACACGTCATCAGGTCATCCTTGGTCATGCCACTAGTACATACATGACCGATAGTTGCGGATAAGCAATGGAGACCGTACCGATTCATGCCCACCAACCGGTCGGAAGTAACAGGCCATTGTAAACAATTCCTTGCATCCTCCTCACTGTTCACCAAGTTAACAACCTGCCCATGCTGCTGCTCCTCAGCTTCTACATCACGTACTGTGTCTTCATCCTGCACTGATCCGCTATAAGACATGATGCTCACTGAAGATTTTTCACTTTGATACACAAAAAAGAAGTACTCCAAACTCTTATACCACAATATTCACACTAAAAAATTCTCGGAGACAGCTTAAGTGCTATATTACTTTGCTAAAAAAATAATTCTTGCATGTCCTCAAAAAATATTCCACAAAATCAACAAATGTTCACTGCCTAAACTGTGAGAAAAATCTGCACAATAACCTGCAATTATATGTCAGTTCACCAAATCCTGAGCTAGGTCGCCATTTGTTACAATCGGGTCTCGTATAAATCAGTGGCATTTATACATTGGACTAGACTGGCATAAATGCAACAACGGAGACGCTAGATCAAACCCCTGATATATAATCCCGTCGAACAAAGAACACATATACCCTCCAGAGTTATATCTGCGATAGCGGGGTATCTTAACTCTCAATATCTATGTGCTTCTACTATAGGCTGATGTTCTCTGAAACAGCCTATTACCTATAACATATGGTTGCTTAGTTATGGTACACAAGGAAAAGATAGTTAACTTAATTAAATCACAAGAGTGATCTAATGCAAACAAGAAGAAGGTTTACTTAACGTTACTTTAATCAATAATATCTGTCACTCCTTTATGAAAGAAAGTGTTGTAAAGTCCTCAAGCACCGAACAAGGAATCTTCTGAATAATGTCGGATGCTACTAAGAAGAACGTATCGGAAATGGAACCACAAAATAGCAGGAGGCAGGACAATGCACGTGTAGGCTAAATACACAAAAAGGCTGGACATATAATGTTATTGGACACAAGAATATTATAAGCGGTGCAACTGTAATAATGCTCGCCACGAAAAAGTAGTACTCCTATTAACAAAACCGGTCTATGCTGGTTGTGTCTCTCTACAGCAACCTAGACCTCAAATGCTTGTGTAAAAATAATGGGTATGCATAAAAGAGTATATGATCTAATCCAGCTAATGTCTACCCGGGTTAATAAAGTCTAGCTGGGATGTGCAAAGGTACAGAATTCTGGTGGAGCAAGGCAGCTCCTAGCCTAGTGTGGACCTTGGGTCTGTGCGGCCTGATTACGTTCATATGAAGGGGTGCTCTCTTGAGGATTCTCGATCACAAGTATCGAGTATCCTCCTGGCGACCCTCAAAAGTAAAAGCAAATAGAGTTAGAACAGTGTTGGGTGGATTAGGCAAGCAGCCCTCACGCACTACACAGTCTAAACTCCAAGGTACACATACAAAAGATCCACCCAGGTAACCCACAGAATCCGTAGTGTCGTGTAGCTCAAAAGTAGCCTACACACATTGAAAACACCAACAGCAAGGTACCTGATCCCTAGTCTAGCATTATTTAACCCTGTAGAAACATTAGTGATTGATGGAGACAGTCTGAGCAATACAATCTCCCAAAAAGACAATGACTATCTTCAACCTTAATCTAGTACATAAGAAATGAGTGATCCAGCATTTAACCCGGGAGCTGCGGGGAGACTCTTAAGAGTTCCCCCGGCGCACTGCGGGAAGACTCTTAAGAGTCAGAGAAAATAAAAATCAACTTTTGACATCGAAAAAAAAAAAAAATTTTATATTTTTTTTTTTTTTTTTTTTTTTTTTTTTTTGGCCCCTGGGCCATGCAAAAATCTCAGTCCTCTACCTCCCCTCCTTCCCACTTTCCTCCTCTCCTTCAGTTATCACCTATTTTCCCTGTTATTCCCTTTTTCTGAGGTATATTTTCGTGCTAACATTAGAAATCCGATTGGAGGGTGTGGTCATCACTGATAGCAAGCGAGTGCAAGAGAGAGAGAGAGAGTATCGATCGACTGTGTCTCAGTGGCCTTGGGGGAAATTGGCGGGAAAGCAGATTGCCTCACCCATACATTATACAACTCGCGGGCTATATCTCCGATTTTGACCATCCAAACGCTGTTTTCACTCGTTTTATTGTTGTTTCAGGTTAACTCTCCCAGACATATATGACGCGATCGAGTCATATGGCAGAGTGAACCAAAAACTCATATGACGCGATCGCGTCATATGGACTTATTATATTGCTAGAAAATAAGTTATGACGCAATTGAGCCGTTTTTTTTTGGCTGGTTAAGTCCGATAAGTTAGATGTACATGTGGAAAAATCTAGCAAACCCCCTAGCGTCCCTGTGAGGGCCCTTTTTCTCGGTGTGAGAGTAGAGAGAGTCAGTTTCTTTCCCATCAGCCAGCCTAGTAGGTGGGTGTGTGCAGCCCTTTAAACCAAGGGGCCATCCATTTTGCCCAGCCTGGCTGGTATTACCGCCCTAATATAACCCAAACGAAGTGCTATATCGTTGGGTTATCGATGGATTATTGGGTTATTCTTATTTAGGTATAAAAAACCATGTTAGTGAAGTGTTTTGCTAGTCTGGTGTACGGTTGACCAAGGTGGGCTCCATGAGGGGCCATGGTTTCGCTTGTTTGTGGATCACTTCATACCATATTTGAGTCATTATATTGCTATTTATCACTTGAAGTAGTGTATTTTACTTGTATAAGTGTTTATAGTGAAAACACTTTTATTACTGATCGAGCCTGTCTCTGGTGTCGGCTACGTGACCAAGGTGGTGGAGGGAGGGGCCCATGCTTTTTGCCCAAACGTTTTGCTTGTTTGTGGAACACTTTCATATAAATATCAGTCAATTATATGCTATTTATCCGTTCAAGTAGTGTATCTTACCTTGTATTAGTGTTTTCTTAGTGAAAAAAACTTTCATTACTGGTCGAGCATATGTCCCTCCATGCTCCCTCAGACCCTGTGCATTTTTGTTCGATAAGTTTAGTTGGTGGAAAGTGCTTGCATTTTTGCTCGATAATTTATTGGTGGAAAGTGCTTGGAGGTAAGTTTTTTTTATGGGCAAAAGCACTCTACATATACGGCTTGGTTGGCCACGAGGGAATCTCAGCAGTGTGAGTAGTACAGTCAACATTTTTGGTGTGTGGTGGTGGTGGTGGTGGTGGAGATGGTGGTGGAGATGGTGGTGGTGGTGGTGGTGATGGTGGTGGTGATGATGGTGGTGGTGGTGATGGTCGGGGTGGTGGTGGTGGTGGAGATGGTGGTGGTGGTGGTGGAGATGGTGGTGGTGTTGGTGGAGATGGTGGTGGTGTTGGTGGAGATGGTGGTGGTGTTGACACCAATAGGGTAGGGTCCCTTTTTCTGACCGTGGCTAGGGTCAGAAAATGAACCCAACCCAATTTGTGTCAACACCACCACCATCTCCACCACACCACCACCATCTCCACCACCACCACCACCATTTTTATTATTTTTATTATTTTTTGTGTTTAAGCCTATTTTTATTATTTGTATTATTAGTATTTATTATTATACCTGTTATTCCTGTGTATGGGATCACCCATAAAAAAAGTATTGTATAGTTGTATTTAATTTATATTTTTGCTTTATTATTTTATAATTATTATGATTATTATTATTTTTATTATTATTAGTATTATTATTTATTATTTATTATTATTTTATTAACCCAACAAAAATGTCCCCCCACCACAAACTCTTATTATATATAATTATATATATATATCTATATATATATCTAAATATATATATATATATATATATAATATATATATATATATCTATATTTATAGTATATATTATATATATATATATACTATATTATTATATATATAATTATATATAAATCTATAATCTATATATATAATATAATTCGTGTTTTATGTATTTATCTATGGGATGCCCCCTCCCCACGCCCTCCCCCGCAACCCCATTATA
>CM064485.1:34516560-34721560 GCA_032716605.1 Paralithodes platypus | reverse complement strand
GACGGTGAAGCGTAAATATTCGCATTTTTGGCTCTTCATTTCAAATATTCATAGCGCAAAAAGTATTGTTTCCTAGGAACTTCTAGTTTATTTTATACTCATTAGCATTATTTGCCGTATTCATTCAGCCTAAATTTAAAAAACCATACACTTCGTAGCAAACGAAATAAAATCGAAAATGTTATAAACCATATCAATCAAAAATCAGATTTTTGTTTTTTCGGTTCACTGCATGGAAACAATTGTGCATAGCTCGCGAACCAATTATGCTATAATTATTTTTGTTTTCACCATTGGAAAGAGCACAATTTTCCGATTCCGGTGATATATCCAGTTATATACGTATCCGAGCAAATAACGCAAACCACGAGGTGGGGAACAGCTCGGAACCAACCGGCTAGCATCGCCGGAACAGAGATGGGTGAAGCGTAAATATTCGCATTTTGGCTCTTCATTTCAAATATTCATAGCGCAAAAAGTATTTGTCCTAGGAACTTCTAGTTTGTTTATACTCATCCAGCATTATTGCTGCCGTATTAATCATACAGCCTAAATTTAAAAACCATACACTTCGTAGCAACGCAATAAATTGAAAATGTTATAAACCATATAATCAAAATCATATATAATTTTTTTTTTTCGGTCACTGCTTGAGAACTATTGAAGATAAACAATTTCTGTTTTCAGATTTGGAAAGAGGAGAAAAAATACTATTATTTGAGCAAAAAAACAATATATGGCTAGGACGGTGTGAAGACAATTGCATGGGAAATAATTGTATTCCGGACTCATTTACACTTTCATATTTCGATTTATTTACATTTTTTTTAATTTTATCATGTACTATAAATATTCCTCTTTCCATTGATATATGATACATCACAATAAACAGCATTCTGGTGGATGGAAATCGCGAAAAATGTAAGGCTTCGACAACACTCATGAGCCAAATTCAAGACCCAAAATACTTGTCAAGCGCCTACTTGGACTTATTGGAACATAATATGTCGGAGGGAGTTAATACCTTTATAATCAACCCATAATAGGCGCATATGGATAAATATTAATGCTATTAATGGCACAATGAATATTTTAGTGACGGAAACACCTCAAATACGTCAGCACAGGGGGACGTTTCCAATTACCCCCATGCGCACTTCAGAGGTTAATACAGTCTGGCTACCAATTCAAGGTGTGGATGCAGAGAACCAGAGGGGAATTGATATTAATAAAAGGTGAGGAAGTAGTGGAAATGATAGAGGCAGTAGGAGAGAAAGATTCTAAGACAAGAGTGTGGGACAGTTCAAGGGAGATGCTTAGAGTATGCTGTCTGGGAAGGATCTGACAAGGATATTCCCATGGACCTCCTGGCTGGAGTCCCAGTTCACAAGAATGGCACGAGGGCGCGCGACAGTCGCCCAGTAAGCAGCCGCGTAGTAGGCAGTGTTAGGCAGGAGGCAACGAATCCCGCGAGGCCTATGTAAGGGGGTCAGCCACGCGCCACACTCACTACCAAGTCACACCACCTTGTCTCTCTCTCTCTCTCCTCTCCCACTCGCCTTCCCATCATTCAACTACTTAACACAATACTTTCAATTGACTAAATAAAATAGAAAGGATTGTGACAGACGAAAATAAAGAACAGTTCTGAACTGTCTGCAACACAAGCTTTCTCGAGAAGGAAAGTACACAATGATAGGTAGACTTTAGCTATATTCTCTGCCCTGGCGAGTAAGCCATGCGGTTCTGGGGGAAGTGGTGAGTGTCACATTAGTTTATGAAGGGCCTCAATAAAATTAGCAGGCTTTCAACTATCTTAATTAACCCTTTTTTCTACCACAGTTCCTTCATACGCTCCATAAAATCGTATAATTATACCTAGACTACAATAAAAAAGACGTTACCGGTACACAAAGGGTTAAACAGTCTAGGAAGAGTTTAAAGAAAATTATTAACACTTGTTTTGTTCTTTGACCTTGACTTTTAACCTTAAGTATTATAATATATATATATATATATATATATATATATATATATATATACCGGTATATATATATATATATATTTTTTTTTTTTTTTCTATGTGATTGAGGGAGGCAAAAGGCATAACTGCCTATAGCGAGTGCCTCCCCCATAGTTGAAAGAGTGACAGGGCCAAAATCAAGGGACGTTCGAGCCAAAATGCCTGGACACACAGAGTTTGAAGCAATTTAAGTCATAGGAAGAGGGAAAGACTGATTCTGGGAGAGAGTTCCAGAGCTCAGCTGTTGAGTAGAAGAAAGTTTGAGAGTAACGTTTCACTCTTGGGTTGGAGAGTTGCACAGAGTAGGGGTGGGATTGAGTTGCAAGACGGGTACCACGTGCCCTACGTAAAGGAGGTGGTATGCACTGGGATAGCTCTGAGGAACACTGATTATTATAGTAGCGATAGAATAGCGAGAGAGATGCAACATTGCGGCGGAGAGAGAGAGATTGCAGAGAGTTGGTGAGTGGACGGGAGTTAATGATACGAAAGGCCTTCCTTTCAACTTTGTCTAGGAGAGCAGTGTGAGAGGAACCTCCCCACACATGTGAACAATACTCAATACAAGGGCGCACTATGCCCCTGTACAGAGCAAGAAGCTGTGCAGGGGAAAAGAACCCCCTAAGGCGGTTGAGCACACCCAGCTTCTGGGAGGCTGCCTTAGCAAGACTGGTAATATGGTCCTTCCAAATGAGAGCAGAAGAAAAAGAGACACCAAGAATATTGAGAGAAGATGAAGGGTTGATTTTTGTATTGTTGAAGAATAAGGGATAGTCCGCTGGGAGATCCTGACGGGTAGATAGGTGGAGAAATTGGGTTTTGGAAGCATTAAAGTTAACAAGGTTTTCTCTGCCCCAATTGGAAATAGTATTTAGATCAGAATTTAAGAGTTCTATGGCTTCATTACGTTTGTCGTTGAGGGATTGCTGGCTGGGGCGTTCTGAAAAACTAATGGAGTAGTGCAAGGTTGAGTCGTCTGCGTATGAATGGATGGGAATTAAGGTACAGTTAAGGAGATCATTTATAAAAATTAGAAAGAGAATAGGAGATAGGACAGAGCCCTGAGGAACACCGGAGTTTATAGAGTGAGGAAGTGAACAATGGCCGTCCACAACCGCGGCTATGGAACGGCCGGAAAGGAAATTAGAGACAAAGGCACAGATGGAGGGATAGAAACCGAAGGAGGGTAGTTTAGAAATTAAAGATTTATGCCAGACTCTATCGAAGGCTTTCGATATGTCTAGTGCAATAGAAAAAGTCTCACCGAAGTCCCGAAAGGAGGATGACCAAGAGTTAGTAAGATATGAAAGAAGATCACCAGTAGAGCGACCCTTAAGGAAGCCATACTGGCGATCTGAGAGCAGATTATGAGAAGAGAAATGCTTAAGAAATTTGGAAGCAAGAATAGTTTCAAAAACTTTAGAAAGACAAGAGATAAGAGCAATTGGACGATAGTTGGAGGGTTGAGAGCGGTCACCCTTCTTTGGGACAGGTTGAATGTGAGCAAACTTCCAGCATGAAGGGAAGACGTTAGAGGATAGACAGAGATGAAAGAGTTTGCCTAGGCAGGGAGTCAGCACGGAAGCACAGTTTTTGAGAACAACAGGAGGAACACCGTCCGGACCGTACGCCTTATTAGTGTTAAGCCCAGAGAGGGTAGAAAGTACATCTTTAGAAGAGATTAGGATATTAGGCATAAGTAAGAGAGAGGAGGAGGGCGGAGAAGGAGGAATAGCACCGGAATCATCCAAGGTGGAGTTTCTAGCAAAAGTTTGAGCGAAGAGTTTAGCTTTGTCAGAGGAAGAAGTGATGGTTGTGCCATCAGAGTGGGAAAGGGGAGGGAAAGACGAGGAAGAGAAATTGTTGGAGAGGTTTTTGGCTAGATGCCAGAAAGCTTGGGAAGAGCTAGAGTTGGATAGTTCAGTGCATTTATTATTGATGAAAGAGTGTTTGGCAAGTCGAAGAACAGATTTGGCTTGATTCCGGGCAGAAACATATGAAGAATGAGAGTCTTGAGTTTTAAGGCGTCGGTACCGTTTGAATGCTTCCTCCTTATTGCGGACAGCAGTAGAACAGGCGTGAGTAAACCAAGATTTTTTAGCATTAGTCTGAGAGAAAGAGAATGGAATGTATGCTTCCATGCCCGATAGGATTACCTCGGTAATGCGTTCAGCACTCTCCTCGGGTCCTCGGCCATGGAAGCAGAAATCATTCCATGGGAAATCAAAGAAGTACTGCCGAAGAGCCTCCCAGTCGGCAGCGCCAAAGTGCCACAAGCGCCGCCGGCTAGGAGGATCGGGTGGCTGTACTGGAGAGATAGGACAGGTGACAGAGATAAGTTTATGGTCGGAGGAGCCCAAAGGAGAGAAAAGATCGACAGTATAAGAAGAAGGGTTAGAAGTTAGAAACAGGTCAAGAATGTTGGGCCGATCTCCGATGCGATCCGGGATACGGGTGGGTTGCTGAACTAACTGCTCTAGGTCATTTAGGATAGAAAAGACGTAGGCTTGTTCACCAGGTGGATCAGTAGTGTGAGAGGAGAGCCAATGGCGGTGGTGAACGTTGAAATCTCCTAAGATGGAGATTTCTGAGAAAGGAGAAATGGATAGAATGTGTTCCACTGTAGAGTTTAGATAGTCAAAGAATTTGGGAAAGTTAGTAGAGTTAGGGGAAAGATAGACAGCACAGAAATATTTAGTAAGAGAATGACAGGAAAGTTTGAGCCATAAAGTTGAGAATTCAGAGGAGTCGAAATCGGGAACACGAGAGCAAGTGAGTTTGTTGTGCACATATGCACAACATCCGCCTTTGGCTTTGAAACTAGGATAGAGAAAGTAGGAGGATACAGAGAA
Organism: Paralithodes platypus; assembly: GCA_032716605.1. Taxonomy (NCBI): domain Eukaryota; kingdom Metazoa; phylum Arthropoda; class Malacostraca; order Decapoda; family Lithodidae; genus Paralithodes; species Paralithodes platypus. The sequence continues at coordinate 34,716,685 of CM064485.1, read as the reverse complement.
GGGGTTGCTGGATGTTGCTACAGACACCTGAGTTTCGGTGAGGAAGAGAAGATCAGGTTTGTAGGAGGAGAGATGGTGCTCAACAGAGTGAAAGTTAGAGGAAAGTCCGCGAATGTTACAGAAATTAATAGAAAGAGTAACAGGCCGAGGTCCAGGTAATTGTGTGGGGTCGTCAGGGGATGGTCGGTCGGGTGAGGGGGCATTTATGGTCCCCCCCCCTGAGGACTCCGAGGCTGGGCTACAATTCATCATTTTTTTTTTTTTTAATTTTGGTGTGGAAGAATGAAGTGTGGTGTGCATGTTTAGTGTAGTGAAGTGGATAGGAGGAGGAGGTGTTTGTGAGAGCTAGCTGGATTGCTCTCAGTGTAAATGAGGCACAAAGAAAATCAGTAAGAGAGGCCAAGCAAGTGAAACAGGAGTTCCTGTATATATATATATATATATATATATATATATATATATATATACATATATATAATATATATACATATGTGATTGAAATATATGATATTTATGTAAAATGCAACTAACAGTCGTCAGCTTATCGAAAATTGAGTATTTTTTATGATGAAGGTTAACTTATGACCTTGGCTTTTGACCTTGACCTTTATGTAGGATTATATTTTGCTTGCTTTAATATAACCCTAGAAAATCAAATAAGTGTGTCAAATTTCATTAACAAAGATCAGTTAGTTTCAGAGGTATTAAAGGAATAGTTGACCTTGACCTTTGACCTTCGTCTTGACCTTCATGATGTCTGAAATATTAAAATTTTAATTTTCCCTTAAAGCACAACTGTCTCAACAAATGTTATGAAGTTTACATTAATAGTAAAGAAATTAGCTTATTGACCTTATATTTGATGTTGACCTGTGACCTTGACCTATCAAATGGAATTATGTTCATACTTGTATGACCTTGGTCTAGGCATTCCGAATATGCATGATATGCCTAATGAGACTCTTACATTAAATAGGAAATACTAGAAAAAATCATATTTCAAACTTTAACCTTGACCTTTGACCTTGACCTTCGACCTTAGAATTTCTTATTGAGGATTTAGTTAGCCTAACAGCAATGTTCATATTAACTAGCATTATGAATATGGAGTAATTTGTATAAAAACATATTGATTACAAATAGTGATCATATACTGTGACCTTGACCTTTGACCTTTGACTTAAAAAAAATACATATATTTGGATGGTCGTCGCATTGACCAACTGAATTTGCCTGTATAATTTGGTGACAATACATTAAACTATCTAGGAGGAGTTTAGGGAAAATTACAAATACTCTTGTTTTGACCCTGACCTCTGACCTTAACTTTTACAATATTTATGTGAAATTTGATATATATGATATTTAATAAGTCATAACACAGCCAGTTTTCCAAAAGTTGAGCAATCTCTTTAAATAAATAATAAAAGTTGTCTTTGACCTTGACCTGTGACCTTGATGTAAAAGTATATTTTTGTTTGCATTTACATTGCCTATGAAAATCAAATAAGCATACCTAATTTCATTAAAACCCATCAGTTAGTTTCATATACAGTATATTAATAGAATAGTTGACCTTGACCTTTATCTTGACCTTTATGTCTCAACATTTATTATTTTCCTTTTCACATAAAGTGTAACTATCTCACCAAATTTTGTGAAGTTGGCATGAAAAGTAAAGAAAATAGCATATTGACCTTTTATTTGACCTTGACCTGTGACCTTGACCTTTCATATGGAATTGAATAGTTTCTTGTATGACCTTGGCCTAGGTATTCCGAATATACATGGTAAGCCTAGTGAGAATGTAACAGTATATTAAATACTAGTAAAAACACTATTTTGACCTTTGACCTTGACCATCGACTTTGCCCTTTAAAATATTCATCTAAGATTTGGGAAATACGATATCAAGGTTACCAGTAACTTGTATAGTGAAAATGAAGACATTTGAGTAAAAAGTAAAATAAATAGTAAAAGTTGACCTTTGACCTGTGACCTTTATGTAAGAGTACTTTTTTTTCATTTAAATTAGCATATTGACCTTATATTTGACGTTGACCTGTGACCTTGACCTTTCAAATGGAATTATGTTTATTCTTGTATGGCCTTGGTCTAGGCATTCCGAATATGCATGATATGCCTAATGAGAATCTTACATTAAATAGAAAATACTAATAAAAATCATATTTCGACCTTTAACCTTGACCTTCGACCTTAGAATTTCTTATCTAGGATTTAGTTAGCTTAACAGCAATGTTCGTATTAACTAGCATTATGAATATGGAGTAATTTGTATAAAAACATATTGATTACAAATAGTGATCATATACTGTGACCTTGACCTTTGACCTTTGACTTAAAATAAAATACATATATTTGGATGGTCGTCGCATTGACCAACTGAATTTGCCTGTATAATTTGGTGACAATACATTAAAGTATCTAGGAGGAGTTTATGGAAAATTACAAATACTCTTGTTTTGACCCTGACCTCTGACCTTAACTTTTACAATATTTATGTGAAATTTGATATATATGATATTTAATAATACCGGGTAAGTCATAACACTGCCAGTTTTCCAATAGTTGAGCAATCTTTTTTAATAAATAATAAAAGTTGTCTTTGACCTTGACCTGTGACCTTGACCTTTACGTAAAAGTAAATTTTTGTTTGCATTGACATTGTCTCTGAAAATCAAATAAGCATGCCTAATTTCATTAAAACCCATCAGTTAGTTTCATATACAGTATATTAATAGAATAGTTGACCTTTATCTTGACCTTTATATGTCTCAACATTTATTATTTTCCTTTTCACTTAAAGTGCAACTATCTCACCAAATTTTGTGAAGTTTGCATGAAAAGTAAAGAAAATAGCATATTGACCTTTTATTTGACCTTGACCTGTGACCTTGACCTTTCATATGGAATTGAATAGTTTCTTGTATGACCTTGGCCTAGGTATTCCGAATATACATGGTAAGCCTAGTGAGAATGTAACAGTATATTAAATACTAGTAAAACAACTATTTTGACCTTTGACCATACCCTTTAAAATATTCATCTAAGATTTGGGAAATACGATATCAAGGCTACCAATAACTTGTATAGTGAAAATGAAGACATTTGAGTAAAAAGTAAAATAAATAGTAAAAGTTGACCTTTGACCTTGACCTGTGACCTTTATGTAAGCGTACTTTTTTTTTCATTTGACATTGCCCTGGAAAATCAAATAAGCATACCTAATTTCATTAAAACCCAGCAGTTAGTTCCATATATATTAATAGAATAGTTGACCTTGACCTTTGACCTTCATCTTGACCTTGATGATATGTGTGTCCAATTGTATTGTTTTCATTTTCATTTAACCCACTGAACCCCAGCTAGTTTAGAATAAATGTACATCCAGGGACCGGCCGTTTTGGCCATTTTTTTTTTTCTAAAATGGAAGAAAAGGGTGAGAAATGAAGAAAAGAAATACTCACCTCGTTCATTTGGGGGTCGTATGGGGGGGGGGGGGCAGCCTCATACATCAGCTGGTGCCGGGCGGCCTTCAAACTTCCCGCCCGGGCAGCCATTGTTGAGCGCGGCAGCATGGCAGATGTACGATGCGGCCAGTTTTCGAGTGACGGTTATTTACACCACCCGAGCATCATGTGTGCCTTCATAGTTCATATATTAGCAACATGTAACACATAATGTCATTGTAAGTGAAGTTACAGTGTGAAAAGTGCTTAGATATAAGTCTTGTAAGTGCACACGATTGGCAAGAGCGTGGCGCGTCCCCGTTGCCATGGAGACTGGCGGCCATCATGGTCTCGGGCAATAACAGAATGCACGAACTGACACACACCCAGCTGACTGACACGCGCCACCAACACTTTCCCTTTTCTTGCGTTTCTCTCTTACTCCCCTGTTTTATTCAGTTTTCATGTCACTTCCTCTCTTTATTCAGTTTATTACTTTATCATATGTTTTATAGTTATAGAATATGAGTTTCACACATTGTTTTACACACGTTTGACTTAGAAATAGTCTATATTTACACTTACTGGTGTCCTTCACTGTTTTACGTATATTTGAGTGTCAATCTCACTTTCATATTGTGTTCGGCACTTTGTATATATTTATATTTACTCTAGGTTTATATACACACACACTTCATAGCGTCTTTTATTGCAGTCTTTCAGTACACTCGTTTAGAAATTGTCAAGGGTGTGATACTCCCTGAAGCAGTCCGGGAGACACAGTGGAACATCACCTTCTCTGCACATCCACCTGGTATCTGTTCTCTCAGGCTGCCTCTGTGTCGTGTTGCGGCACACATGACACCGTCTTCGGGGTTTGTCATTGTTTTCTGTGGGCGGCACATATTCAGGGAAGTGGCGTTGTGTCAGCCTGGCAATCCCTTCTGCTGCTGGGCGTCGATGGGCGGGGGGTTGCTGGAAGTGGGGGGCTATCATGTATTCCCTCTACACCTCCCTGGACAACTTGATGCAGAAGTTCTCCATCGTTTCCTGCTTGCCGGTGATTGTTGAGTAGAGGATATGGCTGTTATAGAGGGTGAGATCGAGGAGGTGGAAGAATAACTTCTTATACCACCTCATCGTCTTCCTTGCACACTCACGTGACGAGATGACAGCATCTGATTTATCCACCAGCCGCATGTTGATGTTATAATCACAGATGGCCAAAGGTTTCTTGATAACTTCGCCAGTTGCTCTGTCACAACGTCTGCTGTCTTGGAAGATGGGAAGGTGGACTGTTGTGAGGACATTCACATCCCGGTTATCCATCCAGGACAACATGAGGACAATGTTAGCCTGCTTGTGGATGATGGAGCCCTTTTCCCACCTGGGTGGTAGTTCGGGCATGAAGATCCGATTCCTCCTGACGGTGCCACAGACTTCTGTAGTGCGGCTATGCAGGAACTTGGCAAGGGAGGGGCTGGTGTACCAGTTGTCCAGGTACAGTATGTGGCCCCTGTCCAGGTAGCCCTGCAGCATGGTGATGACGACGGCCCCAGAAATTCCGTATGTCCTCGTTTCCACCAATTCTGCTTTCTTGCCCATATACAGAATTAGGTCCTGGATGTAACCGGTTCGACAGTCACACATCACGAAGGTTTTCAGGCCATATCGATGTCGTTTGCTGGGTATGTACTGCCGGATGCCAATATTCCCCCTCCACAGCAGCAACTCTCATCAATAATGAGCTTCTGATTGGGTTTGAAGGCGGCAGCAAGCTTCACCTTCAGGTACTCGAAGATGGGTCTTATCCTCTCCATGGGGTCCTTCATAGCTCTTGGTTGACTTTGATTTCTGGTGTGGGCTGCCAGGCTGTCAATGAAATGTAGGTCCCCCATTATGGCTGTGAACCTATTTCTGCTCATTATTTGGCCAAAAATAGGGGTTCGGACGAGGGGATCCCAGGACCAGTACTTTTTTATGGAGGATTTCCTTGTGAACCCCATCAGCATGACAATGGCCAAGAATGTGTAAAACTCCGGGACATCAAGGGAGGACCATGACAGCCTTGCAGAGTATTTTGACTGCTCCTTCCCAGCCATGAAATAATAATTGTACCAGTTGGTCTGGTCAACAATTAGAGCCATGAGATTGGTAGTGAAGAACTGCTTGAAGATTTCAAGCCTCGTGGTCTGCCGATCCTGGTTTGGGAGCGTAGGGCCGGCAATCCCAGCGCCCACAAAGTTGTAGTCGGTGGGCACAAAGTTGTCGCCATCAACCCAATCCCACACGTCGGGTTGAGCGGCACCTTCGTCGTCAGAGTCGTCAGGAGGGGAGTCACCATCAGGGCAGGAGGGCCTTGCCCTGCCTCTTGCCCCTCTTGCCCCTGCCCTCGGCCTTGGTCGAGCCGGCCCAGCCCTTGCTCTCGCACCGCCAGGGGTGCGGCGTATTAGGGTCACCTTAGACACCCTTCGGCCACGCACACGCACAGGACCACGGGCACGCCCACGTATGTTTATAGGGCGTTGCGCACGATCAGGGCGTTGTGGCGACGCAGGCGGTGAAGGTGTCTGAGTGTCGTGTCTGTGGGAGGTCCCAGGCTGAGGAGAAGGTACAGGTGAGTATGGTAGTGGTCCGGGAGGTGATGGTGGGGGCGAGTCAATCCGGGGTGATGAGGGAAACAGGCGGCATGCGGCAGGGTGTGGGTGGCGGCGTGGGTGGCGTGGTGGAGATGATTCTAGGGCAGGCATATCCTCATCTGTTGCTTCTGAAGAAGAAGTCAATGGCTGGGCTGCTAATATGGCTCCACCCCTGCGCAACCCATAGAAAGTGTGAGGGGTTGGCGCCTTTAGTGGAGAGGGAATGAGGGGTGGTGGGGAAGGCAAACGCGGTGGGGGAGCACCACGGCGAGGCACGTGTGGTGTCGGATCTTGACCTTGACCCACCTCATCCTCCTCCTCCTCCTCCTCCCCCTCCAAATCCTCACCTCTTCTCTTCTCAGCCCTACGATGAGAAGGTGGAATGTTGAGGAAGGCCATGGGGTCTGGGTCATCTTCCTCCTCCTCATCTTCCTCTTCCCCACTTGCTGGGGACTCCACTATGTCACAGGGAGCGGGGGAACGGTAGCTACTCTCCTCCCTTTCTTGTAACCTGGCGTACCGTTCAGCGATGGGGAGATAGGGTTCCTCCTCATGCATGTGATCTATCTCGGCCAAAGTGGGACTATATTCGTCCTCTGAACCGTAATTTGATGATCCAGTGTCACGATCAGGCACATCACTCTTGTCAAGTATGGCCAAGGCATCGGCCAGGGATATTCCCCTGCGTGGGTAACGGCGTGGTAAATCCGACATGGTGTTGCACTCGCGAGATGTATGGGTAAACTGACTTTCCTTTGTTACGCATGTCCCTTCTCCCAACAAACCGAGATTTGTGGGTTGCCATACATTGCCTACATCCTAAGGAATATCCCATACAAATATCAAGCCTATAGCTACCATAGGACAAGAGTAAATGAGGTCGAAAGTCGTTGGGATATAAGTGGGTACAGTGTTTTTCATCACCTACCCCGCATGACCACCCGCCCGGCAGCACTAGGGTGACAACTGAGTATGGAATTGTAATGCGTACATTTGTGTCTCACACAAATCTCAAGCCTCTAGCTCCCATACGACAGGAGTAAATAAGGTCCAAAGTCACGGTGAAATAAGTGGGTAAAGTGGCGCCACTAATCCCACCACCACCACCCGCGCGGCCTGGCTGGCCGGTTCACGTGTACCGGCCCTGTTCGGCAACACTCTACGGTATCTCCCCTACCATTCTCAAACCATTTCCTACCATACGAGCCGAATAATAGAGGTTTTAGTGGTGGACGCATGGTTTGCGTCGCTGGGGTTTAGCGTTACATACATTGTGGATGCAACCGCTGCGTCGCTGGGGCTCAGTGGGTTAAAGTGCAACTATCTCACCAAATTTTGTGAAGTTTGCATGAAAAGTAAAGAAAATAGCATATTGATCTTTTATTTGACCTTGACCTGTGACCTTGACCTTTCATATGGAATTGTATAGTTTCTTGTATGACCTTGGCCTAGGTATTCCGAATATATATGGTAATCCTAGTGGGAATCTAACAGTTAGTATAAGAAATATTAGTGAAAAACTTATTTTGACCTTTGACCTTGACCTTTGACCTTACCCTTTGGAATATTTACCTATAATTTGGTCAATACAATACTAAGGTTACCAGTAACTAGTATAGTGAAAATGAAGAAATTTTAGTAAAAACTAAAAAATATGAAATATTTACCTTATTTTTAACCTTGACCTTTGACCTTAATCTTTAAGTTAAATGGAAAATTTCTTTATGACTGACCATCGCACTGACCAAATGGAAATACCTGTGAAATTTGGTGAAAATCCATCGAACGGTCTAGGAGGAGTTTCCGGACAGACAGACGGACGACGACGGACGACGACAGACAGGTGGTGCACAGTATACGGGCGGGATCTGTTTGTGCGATACCACTCTGCTTCGCAGAGTTGATAAATGTATATAACATTCTAAAGGGTAAAGGCTATATAAGAATCGCATCGTGATATTACGTTTATCAATGGCTATATACAGTATACCTTTTCGATGTTAGTATTATAGCATCTGATATATTGCAATGTGTGCACAGTGTAACAAGGTTAGTAGCATGATACAAAATGGATGAATTATATGTGAGTACAGGTATATTTAATAGTAACTACTATTGATGACGTCTGATTAATCTCTCTCTCTCACACACACACACACACACACACAACAAAAGTATGTTCATTCACTGCGGTTTGGTTGTGTTTCTTTACATTCTTAATTCTGTAATAGCTATCCGTGTTTAATGTAGATATAGGAGGGCATAACAAACAATGGTATTTTTGTCATTTATATATCAGATTCTGTAGTATGAATCGTATCGTAGCATAACAGCACAATCATTTTATATGACAGACTGAGTGAAGCATCTATTGGTTCGAAACGTGTGTTCGTACGTATGCGGCCTTGTGATGGTTAAAGTGGGCTGTCGTCCAGAAACAATACGCTCCCTATACTCTAGGTGTCTCAGAAACTGCGGTTTCTGACTGTACACCTTCTCACCTTCTTGTACATTACATACAGTACACCTGCACACCGTGGTGTACACTACATACAGTACACCTGCACACTATATACACTACATACAGTACACCTGTACACCATATACACTACAGACAGTACATCTGCACACCATGTACACTATATACAGTACACTTGCAACGTTCATGTACACTACATACATTACACCTGTACACCTTAATTGCACATTACATACAGTACACGTCTACCTTCATTTACACTACATACAGTACACCTTACACATTACATATATTACACCTGTAACATTCATGTGCACTACATACAGTACACCTGTAACATTCCTGTGCACTACATACAGTCCACCTGTACACCTTGTACATTACATACAGTACACCTGTAACACTAATTTGCACTAGCCTACATACAGTACACCTGCACAAAAAAAAAAAAAAGACGTGCCGTTTTGCCCAAAATCAAAACGGCATACCCAACTCTGCGATGGGTTACCATCATCACTACTAATACCATCATCACTACTACTTCCTTCATCACTACAAATACTACAATCATCACGACTACTGTCATCATCACCATTACTATGATCATCATCACTACTACAATTACAATCATCACTACTACTCTCACCATCATCACTACTACTGTCACCATTGTCACAACCATCTTAATCACTACTAGTATTGATACTACAACTATCAACCATCATTACTACTATCATCACCATCATCTTACACTCATCATTACTACTGTTAACATCATCACTACTACTATAACCATCATCATTACTACTGTCACAAGTATTACCATCATGTATTCTACTGTCACCATCATCACTACTACTGCCATCATCACCATTACTATGATCTTCATCATCACAACTATTGTCATCATCACTACTACTCACCATCATCACTAATACTCACACCATCGTCACTTCCATCATCACTACTGTCATTATTATCACTACAACTATCATTACTTGTCACCATCATCACTACTATTATGACCATCATCACTACTACTAGTACTGTCACCATCATATCTACTACTGTCACCATCATATCTACTACTGTCATCATCATCACTACTGTCAACATCATCAATACAACTACAACCATCATCACTACTATTATCACCATCAATCCCACTATTACTACCATCACTTCTAATGCCAACTAAACTAACTTAACCTAGCAAATACGTAGCGAGATGTTTTCGCCCCCAGAACGAATGCATTCTTAGTGTGTGAGCCCCTTTGGGGCTCACACACTAAGAACGCCATCATTGCAGGGGGGGGGGGGGGAGGGTGCCTGGGAGGGGGGGGGGGTAAAACCATATTTTGGACCTAAAATCATAACTATTGCATAAATTCAAAAAACATTTGTTGACTGACGTTCGCATTCACGCATTCACGCAACAAATGTTCGTGTGAAATTTGGTGAAAATCCGTCCAACGGTCTAGGAGGAGTTCCGAGACAGACGGACGACGACGACGACGACGACAGACATTTTTTTCGGGTGGTACCCACTATACGGGGGGGGGGGGGGGGGGGGGGGGGCGATACCAAACTCTGCTTATGCAGAGTTGATAAAAATAAAGTAGACATGCCGTTTTGCCCAAAATCAAAACGGCATACCCAACTCTGTGATGGGTTACCATCATCACTACCAATACCATCATCAATCACAATCACCATCATCACTACAACTGCCACAATCATCATGACTACTGTCATCATCACCATTACTATGATCATCATCACTACTACTCTCACCATTGTCACTATCATCTTAATCACTACTAGCATCATTGATACTACAACTATCAACCATCATTACTACTATCATCACCACCATCTTACAATCATCATTCCTACTGTTAATGTCATCACTACTACTTTAACCATCATCATTACTACTGTCACAAGTATTACCATCATGTATCCTACTGTCACCATCATCACTACTACTGCCATCATCACAACTAGTCATCATCACTACAACTTTCACTATCATCACTACTACTCACCATCAACACTAATACTCACACCAGTCACTACATCATATCTACTACTGTCACCATCATATCTACTACTGTCATCATCATCACTACTGTCATCAATATAACTACAACCATCATCACTACTATTATCACCATCATCACCATCAATCCCACTATTATTACCATCACTTCTAATGCCAACTAAACTAACTTAACCTAGCAAATACGTAGCGAGATGTTTTTGCCCCCAGAACGCCATCATTGCTGGGGGGGGGGGGGGTAAAACCATATTTTGGACCTAAAATCATACACAGGGCCCTCCCGGTCGTCATCATGCGACTGTGTCAAGAGCATTGCAACGTCCCAAAGCTGCTCGTCGGTGCAGCTTTTTCTTTAGTAATATAAGGGGACTTCACTCTAACATCAATTCTGTACACCAATTTCTTCAAGCAGAATCCCCTACTCTCCTTTTTTTGACAGAGACTCAAGTAACATCCACATCTGACACGTCTAGATTTAATTTTCCAGGTTATCAACTGCTCCAAAATTTCAGACCTAAAGGAGGTGTATGTTGCTTCGCAAAATCTGAAATTGCCCTGGAGGAGGTTACTGGTTTCAATTGTCCCTATTTTGATTATTCTATATACAAATTAATTTCTGCTGGTAAATTTAAATACATATGTTGCATCTACCGTTCCCCAAATACTCCTCCAGAGCAAAGTCTTTTTGATTCTCTGTCCTCACAACTCAGTGTCCTCAACTTAAATGCTTCTTCTGAAATCACTGTGTTGGGTGATTTTAATGTCCATAATGTTGAATGGCTCACTCATTCAGCCAGGACTGATGATGCTGGTCTTGAATGTGAGCTATTTGCAGACTCATTTAATCTCACTCAACTAGTCAACCAACCCACCCGTGTACCAGATAATCCTAATCATAATTCCCACCTACTGGACTTATTTTTAACAACCAATTCAGAAAATTATGATGTTACAGTGAGGTCCCCGCTTGGATCTTCTGATCACTGTCTGATACAGGCCACCTGTCTATCACCTACCACACCTTCCCACTCTGAACCTGTTTTGGTGACTAAATGGCATTACGATAGGGCAGACTGGGAGGGTCTTCAAGGTTTCTTTATTGATATTCCCTGGACCTCTTTCTTTTCTAATGATGCACACTCCACCTTGAGCCACATACAAGATTTTGTAAAAATTGGAATGGAAACTTTTATTCCTCATCAAAAGTACAGTAAAAGATCTAATTCACCTAAATGGTTTGACCATAATTGTGCTAGAGTAACTGAACAAAAAGCAATAGCCTACAATGCATACACAAGATCAAAAACACATGAAGCCTTTAATTACTTTAGAAACATCAGAAATCATGCCAAAACTGTATTAAACCTAACTAAATCAAACTTTCTCCACAAGCAGGCAAATAAACTTCTAAATAATCCAAATGATAACAAAATATTTTGGTCTACTCTTAACTCATTTAAATCCAACTTCACTACTGCTTCATCCATTCCACCATTAAAATCTCCGACTGGCAATCTTGTAAGTGACCCACGAGGAAAAGCTAACCTTCTTGCGGATATTTTCTCCACCAACTCAACCTTAGATGAAATAAATCAAGATGTCCCTGTACTTAATTTTAATTCGCCTGAAATTCCCTCACTTAAGATCCACACCAGACATGTCAAAACTATTTTGCAGAATCTCTCGGTAGATAAGGCTCCTGGTCCAGATGAAATTCCTCCAATAGTACTTAAGAATTGCTCCTTGGTGCTCGCTCCTGTATTGGCAAAATTTTTCCGTCTGTGTACTCATACCTCATGCTTCCCAGTACCCTGGAAAGAAGCAAACATCCATCCAGTTCCTAAAAAAGGTGCCTCTTCAGATCCATCAAACTACAGACCAATAGCTATAACTTCCACTCTTGGTAAAGTCTTTGAAATTATATTAAATAATCACATAATTAAGCATCTTGAGAATAATAAATTAATCAGTGATAGGCAATATGGTTTTAGACGATGTCGATCAACTGCAGACATGCTATGCCTTCTTACGCATCAAATCAACCAAGCTACAGACCAACATGGTGAAACACATACAATAGCACTGGATATATCAAAGGCATTTGATAGAGTCTGGCATCAATCCTTATTGTCGAAGATGTCACACTACGGCCTTGCATCATTAGTTCCACTAATTTCTTCTTATCTTCATAACAGAAAAATACGTGTAATGGTAGATGGCCTTTATTCTCAATTTCACTCAATAAATGCTGGTGTTCCCCAGGGATCAGTTTTGGCCCCAATTCTGTTCCTCATTCATATCAATGATCTCATATCTACCACTCATAATCCAATACATTCCTACGCAGATGACTCAACACTCCACAGTTCCTTCACATTTACCAATTCTTTCACCCAACCCGATCTTATAAATTCAAAAATAAACACTGCAATTTCTCTGAACCAGGACCTTTCTAGAATTGATGGATGGGGACAAAAGAATCTAGTTTCCTTTAATGCACAGAAAACCAAGTACATTCAATTTTCTAACCGTCAGAATCTCACTGACTCCCATATATTTTTTAATGATGTAAATATTCCCACTTCCCCTAGTATTGACATTCTCGGTGTAACATTAACTACTAACTTGAGCTGGACACATTATGTTAGAAGCATTGCTAAGAATGCCTCTAAAAAACTGGGACTCCTGTACAGAGTTCGAGAATTCTTCACTGACGAGCAGTTGGCCGTGATATATAAAAGTCATGTGCGTTCTCAGATGGATTACTGTTCACCTCTGTGGGGTGGAAGTGGAGTGGTTGCATTGAGGCAGTTGGACAAAATTCAAAATAAAGCTATTAGATTAATCAATAACCCTGCAATCACACAGGACCTTCCTACATTATCCATACGAAGAAACGTTGCATCCCTTGCATTATTCTACAGATATTTTCACAGCAATTGTTCCGAGGAACTTGCTTCAATTGTGCCGCCTCTCCACATCTTTCCCCGTAGAACTAGGGCAGCTGAGAGCGCCCATGAATTTACACTTTCTCCTCCACAATGCAGAACTTCTGCTTATCAGAATTCATTTATCCCCAGAGCTACTACTCTTTGGAATTCACTTCCCTCGAATTGCTTTCCACAAACTTACAATCTACAAATGTTTAAATCCAGTTGTTACAAACATTTTATGAATGGAGGATGCCTTTAGGCACATGGACCTTTTTGTTTTATCTGTGTTTTTCCTTCCTCCGTTCATTGTCTCTTAAAAAAAAAAAAAAAAAAAAAAACTGTTGCATAAATTCAAAAAATATTTTTTGACTGACGTTCGCATACACGCAACAAATGTTCGTGTGAAAATCCGTCCAACAGTCTAGGAGTTCCGAGACAGACGGACGACGACGACGACGACGACGACGACAGATTTTGTTTTCGTGTGGTACCCACTATACGGGGGGGGGGGGGGGGGGGGGGGGCGATACCAAACTCTGCTAACACAGAGTTGATTAGAAATAGAGTTGTCTCACTCTTATAATTACCTCTCCAAAATAAGTTTTTTGCCCACAGCTAACTCAAAGACAACTGCAGAGGTTGAAGTAACTAAACTAAAGCAGACGTGCCGTTTTGCCCAAAATCAAAACGGCATACCCAACTCTGCGATGGGTTACCATCATCACTATTAATGACATCATCACTACTACTTCCTTCATAACTACAACCGCCACAATCATCACAACTACTGTCATCATCACCATTACTATGATCATCATCACTACTACAATTACAATCATCACTACTACTCTCACCATCATCACTACTACTGTCACCATTGTCACTACCATCTTAATCACTACTAGCATTGATACTACAACTATCAACCAGCATTACTACTATCATAACCACCATCTTACACTCATCATTACTACTGTTAACATCATCACTAATACTATAACCATCATCATTACTACTGTCACAAGTATTACCATTATGTATCCTACTATCACCATCATCACTACTACTGCCATCATCACCATTATTATGATCTTCATCATCACAACTATTGTCATCATCACTACAACTTTCACCATCATCACTACTACTCACCATAATCACTAATACTCACACCATCGTCACTTCCATCATCACTACTGTCATTATTATCACTACAACTATCATTACTTGTCACCATCATCACTACTATTATGACCATCACCACTACTACTAGTACTGTCACCGTCATATCTACTACTGTCACCATCATATCTACTACTGTCATCATCATCACTACTGTCAACATCATCAATACAACTACAACCATCATCACTACTATTATCACCATCATCACTACTATCACCATCAATCCCACTATTACTACCATCACTTCTAATGCCAACTAAACTAACTTAACCTAGCAAATACGTAGCGAGATGTTTTCGCCCCCAGAACACCATCATTGCTGGGGGGGGGGGGGCCCCCCCCATAAAAAAAACCATATTTTGGACCTAAAATCATAACTATTGGATAATTTCAAAAACACTTTTTTGACTAACGTTCGCATTCACGCAACAAATGTTCGTGTGAAATTTGGGGAAAATCCGTCCAACGGTCTAGGAGGAGTTCCGAGACAGACGGACAACGACAACAACGACAACGCCGACGACAGATTTTTTTTTCGTGTGGTACCCACTATACGGAGGGGGGGGGGGGGCGATACCAAACTCTGCTTACACAGTTGATAAATAAATTAGTTACTAGTTTAGTTAAATTAATTGGTAAGGATAAGGTCAATAATATTGATACTATAAAGATGCATAAGTTTAAAAAATTAAAAATTAAAATAATGATGAACTATAAAAATAAGGAATAATTATGATCGACTCTTGTGGGCAACTGCACTATGTACACTGTACACACGTAAACCTACACAGATCACCGAGGAGGGGACTGTCTCAGTACTCTCATAAGTGTAGGTGTCGGTTCACCCAGCCACCTTTTCACTGAGACCGCTGCCAGCAATGCTGCTCTTGACATGTCGTCTACCACCGTTGCACTGGTGTTATCCCGGAGTACATCAGTGACCGGGTGTGGGGGTCGGTTTTTACACCATACCCGAAAGAGGATTTATGGAGCTCCGATCTTACTCTCAACCATCTGAACAATTTAACCAGCACACCTAAACTTCGTTAAATGCGGAAATAGCCTCACGAAAATATCATGCCCTGGTGGGGGTACGAACTCTCGACCCTTGGGTGTGAGGCAGGCACCTTACCAGTTAGACCAATAGAGATATCCCACTTGGCCTGTTCGGCTCAGGGTATTTCCGCATCCGAGGTCTGTTTAGGCTAGCCTATTTTCACTGACTTTACACTGCCTAAACAGACCTCGGATGCGGAAATACCCTGAGCCGAATATCTGAGCTGCAGCCTGTGTAACACCACCTGATCCTTCCTGGTTGTTGTTGTTGTTGTCGTTCCCCAAGCTGCCTGGCCGAACAGCCCCAAGGCCCCGAGCACGGCCAAGGCCATAATTGAGTGCCCCCACAGAACCCTCCCTGCCGACCACAATAAAGCCTGGGTGACCGAAGCCACTCCATGGTGGGGAGCTGAGGAGGGTGCAGAAACGCCCGGGAAACCAAAGCCCCACCCAGGGCCCTGTGCCCCTCAGCAATTATGAAGAGAAAGTTGAGGGGCAAGGGAAAAAGGTGACGCTTTGGCTTCCAATCTTGGTAGATTGGGAGATCAATCCACGGAAGAGACGCCGTCACTCGAGATCTAGAAAATATATAAGTAAAAGGAACAGTCAGAGTAAGCTGTGGGTATGGCAGAGATCACTCAGTTCTCACTCTGATAGACCAGGCCATCACCATCCTGGTTATGACCCTTGGTAGCAGCAGAGGTTTGTAGCCACTGACTCTACTGTAACATGTGGCAGAGCATTGTCCAGGTACCAGGGACCTGTGGTGTTCTAGCGTGAGGTTCACTGCTGAGGCTGCTACTCGGCGCTTCATCTGCTGTAGACTAGGAGGAACCTGGACTTGGATATTCCTCCTTCGGGCAGCAGCTTTGGCTGCATCATCAGCCAACTCATTGCCCTGGATTCCAACATGGCTTGGTACCCAGTTGATGATGACAGGTCGTCCTGCCTCCTTAACCCTCTCCGACATATGACGCAATTTTGAGCCTATTAGGGATACTTTAAAGCCTTTATTACCATCAGGGTTTTTTACAAACCTTTATTTTAGTTACTTCAACCTCTGCAGTTGTCTTTGAGTTAGCTGTGGGCAGAAAACTAATTTTGGAGAGGTAATTATAAGAGTGAGAGAACTCTATTTCTTATTGCTAATCTGGCAACTTCTGCGTCATATGAGTCTGAAGGGGTTAAGCTGGTGCAGCAACACGAGGACTGTAGTGGTGAGCTTGATGTTGTGTCTGGGCCTCGTGTGCTGCAGGGCTTGTATGGCACATTGGGAGTCGGTGTGGATGGTAACTGACCTGTCATGGGAAGCCAGGGCATGCTCAAGAGCCATCCTGATGGCCACTAGCTCAGTTTGGAGAGAGGAACATCCGTCCGTGGTCTTTTGCAGGACAGTCTCGTGTCCCACCACAAAGGCAGCTCCAGCCACTCCACTGTCCGGGTCAACAGAGCCATCAGTGAAGTACTCAATGCAGTTTGGAGAGGCCGCCTCTTGCATGGCACATTGTGCCTCTATCCTCAACTGCACCGGGTCACAGTCGGCTTTCCTTCCTGGCAGCCTGATGACCTTGAACTCTGCCACGGGAGGTGACCATGGTGGTGGAGTGTTGTATGCTGGGTGAGGGAAGTCTATGTCTCTGTCTCCGATGGCATCTCTGAAGTTGTGGCCCCACACTGCATCTGCCATCTTCATCAGCCATGTATCTTGGGTGAAAAGGTAGCGGTCACGGTCCAGGACTCTTGAGAGCCTAGGCCAGACCTCATTTTCCTGTGGCTGGCGATACATCTTTGCCACCAGAGACAGAGTTAGCTGTTCTCCTCTTGTGCATAGGGGTGGGAGGCCAAGCTCTACGTGCATGTTGTCCAGGCGGGTCCATCGGGGTGCTCCCAGCATGATCCTCATGGCATTGTTTTGGATCACCTCAACCTTGGCCTTCTGGTTGTCTGACAGGTGAGGGAGAGCAGGAGCACTGTAGTCCACCAGGGAGCGAACAGCATGAACGTAGAATGTGCGAAGGACACCCAACCCGGCGCCAGCATTGAGCGAAGTCATTGTACGCATAACGTTGATCCTCTTCGCTGCTCGCTCCCAGAGGTACTTCACATGCTGGTCAAGCTTCAGCCCCTTATCAACCCATATGCCCAGGTACTGGTAGGTGTTCACCCAGTCCAGCTGAACACCTTGGATCTCTAGATGAATGTTGGGGTCCTTGTCTTTGATGCTGAGGGCCTTGGACTTGGCATCAGAGATTTTCAGACCAAGCTCCTGACACATCTCGATGATGAGGTCAAGAGCATGCTGAGCATGCTGCAGCCTTCCTCTGGTCCCTGTAACCACCAGAGCCAGGTCATCGGCATAACTGCACAGTCGGACGTCTCTCATGAAAGCTAGCTTTACCAGAATCTCCATGAGTAAGTTGAAGAGTGCTGGACTTAGGATGCCACCCTGTGGAGTTCCATTCTCCATCCGACAGTACTCCGAGAATTTGCCCTGAAACTTGACCCTGGCCTGGCGGTCCCGAAGATAGTCGGATATCCAGGAGAGGAGACTGCCCGTCACTCCTTTCTTGATGAGGGTTGATACGATGGCTCAAGCACTGGCAAGCTCAAAGGCTTTCTCCAAGTCCAGGAACACCACTACTGCCTTTTGGGAGCTGATGAGACTGAAGAGAGTCGATAAGCTGCTACCTGTGCCAACGCCTCTGGTGTAACCATAGATGTTCTGGTGCAGCTTCCAGCTTCCAGCTTAAGCGGTTGAGCACCATTCTCTCGGCAGTTTTACCGAGACAGCTGGAAAGGGAGATTGGCCGCGGTTTTAAAGGCTTTTTGGGCTTCGGGATAAGCACAATGTCAGCTCGCTTCCAACTAACCGGCAAGCATCTTGCGGCCCAGGAAGCATTAATCCTTTACCTTTGGATACCTTTGGATGTGTTCGCCGCTCCTCTAGCGGCACCAAGGAGCACGACGCCCCTCGTTATGGGTGGTAATTTGGTGCAGTAGACTGTTTGAAGCGACAGCTCGCTCCCTTGCGAGGATGGGCTCGTCTGGCACTTTTTGCAGTTCGACATCTAGGGCTCTCTTGAAGTTGTCTAACGAGATGTCCCTCATGTCTCTTACTCGCCGTGGGAGTTTGTTGAAGAGACGTGGGCCTCTGTGTGATAACCAGCCCTCTCGCAGAGAGCCCATAGCACCCCTGTTATTCATCCGGGGGATTTCGCATTCCCAGCCTCTCCTATCACTGAATTTCATGACTATCGGAGTATGTAGGTTTGGTACTAAACCCTCTGCGATTTTCCATGTGTATATTATTAGGTAACGTTCTCTTCTACGTTCCAGTGAGTACAGATTCAGTGCTCTTAAACGCTCCCAATAGTGTAGATGTTTTATCGAACTTATATGCGAAGTGAAATTTCTTTGTACACTCTCTACGTCATTTATTTCACCTGCTTTGTATGGGGATGTTAATACGCTACAGTATTCAAGCCGCGGTAGCACTAGAGATTTGAAGAGCGTTATCCTAGGCAATTCACCGCGTGTTTTAAAAGTATGCAGAATCCAACCCGTTAGACGTTTCGCAGCCGCCACTTTGACCTGGTTATGTACTTTGAAACCCATATTTTCAGACATTAATACCCCAAGGTCTTTCACACTGTCTTTCCGTTCTATTATGTGGTTAGATTCTGTTAAGTAATTTGTAATTTCTTTAACACCATTATTATCTCCGTACCGTATTAATTGGAATTTTTCCTCATTGAATTGCATGTTGTTTTCCCTGGTCCACTGGAACACTACATTCATGTCTTCCTGCAGTCGGCCCGTGTCCTCTTGTGTGTTTACTATCTTACTTAATTATGTGTCATCAGCAAAAGACGACACCGTACTGTGTCTGGTGTTGGTATCTATGTCGCAAATTAGTATGAGGAACAGAAGGGGCGCTAGCACTGTTCCTTGGGGCACTGAGCTTTTGACATCCGAAGGCTCAGAAGTGACTTGGTTTACTGCTACCGATTGTTTTCGGTTTACGAGGAAATTGTATATCCACCGTCCTATTTTCCCAGTTATACCTTTTGCTTTCAGCAGTGCCAGCTCACCAGCAGGACCGGAGTGATTGATCATGCTGTAGGTGATCCCGTCACTCCTTGGTGCTGTGTCCTGGCTGGTCTTTCTGGCAGATTGTAGTTCTGTCAGGGTGAATGGGAGGTCACACTCATTTGGCACTACCTCTGCCTCCTGAGCTTCGGCATCTCTTGTTGGTTGGAGCTGGATTTGTTGCGCCTGCACCTCCCTCAGCAGTTGACTTGTTGCTGCCCGGTCAGCAAAATGTTCCACCAGTCTGTTAATTAGCCTCCTGGAGAGGCTGGTGGTGCACAGGTGGTCTTGGTGGTCGGCCTGAGGCATTCCGAAGTTTCGACCACAGCTCCCCCAAACTTGTGTGCTGGCTAAAACTGGTGCACCACTCCAGCCACTTTGCAATCATTGTATCCAAGGCAATAGTGCGAGCATCATGGACAGCGGCTTTTAAGAGTTGGTGGCTTTCTTCTGTACTTTGTCGTCGATTGGCTTTCCGAAGCATGTTGACTTGGTGGTTTGCTCTCTTGACCTCCTCATTATAGAACCAGTATTTTATGTGTCTCTTGCCACCTGGACGAGTTCAAGGTATGGCTTTCTCAGCAGTACTGTGAAATGCACTGACGAGGTCCTCCTCCAGTTGGTCCAGGTCTGGTGCTGGTGTATAAGTGGAAACCCAAGATTGCAGCTCCTCCTGGAACTTGTCCCAGTCAGCCCTTTTGACATTCCATCTTGATGGGGGTGATGGAGGTGGTGGAAGGAGAGGCGTACGTATTGTGGTGATGACAGCATAGTGGTCGCTGGTCAGAGTCCCATCTACCTCCCAGTGTGTCAGTGGTTCCAGTGTGGTGGAGATGAAAGTGAGGTCTAGCCGTCCGCCCAAGTCGTGAGTGGCCTCCCCGGTATTGAGGAGGGTTATCTCAGGCAACTCTGACATCACTTCCGTTAGATGTTGTCCATCTGGGTTTGTTGGGCCTGGGGAGTTGAGCACTGGATGGTGGCAGTTGAAGTCACCACCAATGAGCACTGGTTCATGTGTCGCCAGTGACAGTAGCTCCCCAACTTCCAGGTGGTACCGCTGAGACTTATATACTCCTCTCAGATTTTCCTGGCATGGTATTGACGATTACTGCGTGGTACCCTTTCACCCCTTGAGGGGAGCAAGGGCACGATCGCGCACTCCCTGTTGGCGTGGGGAGTCTTTCTTGCTCTGGCAGGAGACTTCATCTGTTTCAATTTATCATAATACTCAATTATAAGGGAGTACTCTAATGTGGTTATAATATATATAGAAGGATATTAACCATTAATTAGCGGCGAGCAACATAAGTCGAGTTAAATAAAGCTGGACTATGTGGCGGCGCTCGACATAGGTCGAGTGGCAATTTCAGCACGTAATGTGGCTGAGAGAGAGAGACAAGTGGTGGCAGGAGACTAGCGAGCGTATGACTGCTCCAGACCACCGCGGCGAACCTACTGACACAAATCTCAGCTCCCTCCTCCCTCTCTCACTCGCTACATACTCAATTATGTACCGAAAGTACCGAATTACCTGCTTTTTGCACTCGCGTTGCACGGTTATTGCAAGAAAACTATCCATCATACAAGGATCGTTATGGTGTCATTCGAAAGCTCTGTTTATGCCCTTTCAGGGATAGGTACTTGTTTTACGTTCTGGGTCTTATTTAGGCATGAAAATGATCACGTAAACAGCCCTATTTTGGCTAAAAACACCCCGCTGTGCGGTACATATAAATAAACCGCATAGGCCGCTCGTAAGGTGTTAATAAGGGGCTTATACTCATATCATAGGAAAAGGACAAGATAATGTGGTTCTCATTAGATTAGAACTTTAGTACATGGTTAAGCATTCTGGGGGTTTGAACTTACGGCGAGCGTATTCCATTACAAGGAATGGCTGCATTAACCCCTTTTGTACCGGTGACGTATTTTATATTTTATTGTAGCTATGTTTAGATGATTTTGTGCAATTTAAGAAGGATCTGTGGTAGTAAAAAGGAATAAGTGAGATTGTTCGAAGCATATCAATTGCTGGAGGCCCTTTTGAAACTGAATAAAATCGTCAAATAGTAGCAAAATTAGTTAAAAAGACGTTGCCGGTACAGAAAGGGTTAATGTAGCAGGCCAAATTATAGGTTTGAGTCCCGGAGGGAAGAATGAAAACCTAATATTTAGTAGTGGCCCCGAAATAATTGACGATATGCCTATTAGTATAATAGTCCCCTTTCAAGCGCCCGCGGGAAGCCAGTTTGAACGACTTCTGCGGGGAGAAAGAGTTCTACATCATAAGTGCAATGCTAAGTCTCTTATGGAATCGTCTTATGATTGGGGTACTCACTACGAAAAAACTTTGTAAAAAATAAAAAATAAGTCAACTTAAACTTTGTTATATTAATGCTTTCCATCTCGGTGGATTTCTTGCGTGGATTCTATCCCTGACGTTGCTCTCAGAGATGCCATTCCTCCTTCAATGACATATTAAGACTAAACTCAAGACATCAAACGAATGGGAAGGGGATGGAAGGGAGGGCCCTGCATCGTCAATGATTTCGGGGCCACTACTAAATATTAGGTTTTCATTCTTCCCTCTGGAACTCAAACCTATAATTAATTAGTGGCCCCTCCATCATTCACGATATACCTGATATTTCAAGACTGGAGGGGGACATTTGTGACAATATCAAACCTTTAACAAATATCATAGGTAGAGACAAAGAATCATATAACAATTCAAGTCTTTATTGCTTACATACAATAAAAGTATTTTTTTTGGAAAGAAAGCAGTGCGTTACTTCTAAGAATATCTGTTTATACTTGACCGACTAGGTACATCTGATATCTCACATTGAGATTCATAAACTTTGTTGTCTAGGAACATACTTTTATTCCTGTTCAACTACTACAGACACATATATCCTTGGATTATATCTTCTGTCCTTAAAACTATTTGTACATTCCATATAATTTGTACATTTTATTACTATACTCTATAGTTGTAACTATGATAGATATATTCAAAATAGAAAATATTTTAGAGCTGTCGAACCAGCTCGACTTATTAAGTATCACAGTTCGTGACCTTATCACATCCTATGATAGATATCTTCAACAATTAGAAAAATATTTTAGAGCTGTAGAACCAGCTCGACTTATTAAGTATCACAGTTCGTGATCTTATCACATCATCCGGCGGAGGGGCTCTAGGGGTCATTGGGCTTTCCCGCACCCCCGTCCTCTTTTCCCTTTTAAGATTAAACTTGATTTGTAATAGCGCATGGACTTAACTAGACCCGCTGCCGTAGCATCACATAGGTTAGTATTGGCTTATCCATAGCCACAGACAGGTATCGCGTCCAGAAAATGTGATTGGACGCCCACAATTTTAGTGTTAGCTTTGTCCACAATTGAATTTTTTTGTAAACTCTGAGAGAGATGGTCCACTTTCTGATGTCATGGGTTCTGCCCATTATGCCGGGATTACTTTCCCTAATGATGTGTACGAGTAAAGAAGCGAATTTCCTTCTCGTTAAACGAGTACCTGTGCTGTTGACCCATAAAAAGCCTGGTTGTTGAGGTTGTGCCACCCTCATAAACTTGATTAAAACCTGCACGGGCATCAAATGTGGTACTTATGTTCGCGTTTGAGTAAATTTTGAAAAAACACAAGATCACAATGTTCATTCTTTGCTATGAATGTGGGAGACGGAGCGATTTGTAAGTTTTCACTCAGTCTCCTAAACCTGAGGCAATTAGGTTCGTTGCTCATCGCCGCCAGCTCAGATACTGTTTCCTGTTGCCAAAGCCATAGGGAATACAGCCTTCTTTAATAATGAGTCAAAATCCGGCGCATGATTATATTTGCGCTAATGAAGCAAAGCTAATGCTTTGTCTAGCGATCAGGTAGGCATGAGCTGACGTGGTGGTGGGTGCAGTTGGAAACATGCCCTCATGAACCTTTTCTCCGTCGCCTGTGGTATGGATAGACCGGAAAGGTCGTAAAGAGGGTCTCTAATGGTAGACAAGTGGTTCTTCAGTGTGATTACAGAAAAGCGTTTTTTGTTCAAACGAATAGTTTAAGTCCTTAAAGACCAAAGCTACTGATGCGTCTGTTTGCGCCGTTTCTACTATCCAGGTTGTGAGCGTTTTCCAATGAGATTGAAATTGTCCCCTGGTAGACATAGTATACTGATTAAGACATTTACTTGTAACACTCTCTCCATACTGAGTTGACCATTTGGCATTTTGAATGTCCAGAGGGCAAAAGTCAGCGAGGTCTCTAGTTTGCCCATTGTTTCTAGGTGGAAGTACAAGAACCGGGAGTAACACCGGGTTCCCGCGCCACGTTTTCAATTGGTGGCACCACACTTGCGCCGGCCAAAATGGCGCGATCATAGACTAAGTTCCGGTAAACCCCGTAATTTGTGACTTACTTACACATGAGTGAGGCGTCTGGATGTGGAAAAGATAGATGGGCTCCCTTTGTTCCAATCCTCCAACCCTGCGTTTGGACCCCCCTGCCGAGGACACTTCCCGGCGGATAAGGAAGAGAGGGTCTGGTTTCCCTCGGACGCGAATAGATCCACTTGTGGATAGTATGGCTCTGCAATCATCTCGTTGAAGATGTTTTGCTTGAGTGCCCATTCTACTCTGGTGCTTTGTCTCCGGGACCGAGCGTCTGCCCAGACGTTCACTACGCCCGGGAGGTAAGATGCATGAAGATGAATGCTCAGCGTTTTGGCCCGAGCACAGATCTATTCTGACTATTCTAGTAACTTCCGAGACCTCGTTGACCCTTGCATTTGGATGCAATGTAAAGCGTTCCTAGTGTCCATTCAAAAGGCTATTGATTTCCTCCTAAAGAAGAGCTGTGAGTTTGAAGGAAAAACAAAGGGACTAGAAGTTCTTGTTTGTTAATATGAAAGTTCTCGTCTTGAGACCCAAGACCTTGATCTTGGTGGCTTAGGTTCGACTGATATACCCAGCCTACTGTCCCTGAAGCATCTGTGTCTTTCCATACCGTAGGTGGGGGAGAAAACTACGTCATTGTTGAGTGTAATGTTTCTTGCCTTGCCCAGACCGACAGTAAGTTGTGAATTAATGGAGGAATGGTCCATAAATTTTGCCTCCGGCAAGCGTAAGTTTTTTTGTTGTTGCCTTCCAAGATTAATCTCTTCACTTTCAACCAGCCCAACTTAAAAGTTAGTTGAATCCAGTTGAGAGAAACGACCAGGGACTGCCACGTCCTTCTCGTCGTGTTCAGACTGTGGATAAACCGAGACAATTTCCTGCGAAATCTGTTGCGGTTGTCCACACTCTGACTGAGAGTATGATTGGCCATGTCCCAGACCGGCCCTATCCACTGAATTACCCATGTGGGAACAGGGTGCAACTTTGCCGAGTTGACCTTGAACCCTAGGGATAGTTCATGAATTATAATGTAATGGACATGGGCATTGTAGGCACTGTGATTAAACATGGATTATAATGTGATAGACATGGCATTGCTGGTACTGACTGACTCCGTTATTACCTGGCAGTCGTCTATGCAGCACAATCTTTTTGATTCCTTGATCTTACCATGGCCTTACGGTTTGCCGGACTAATCCACTATGCTAGGTTGTCTTGCGGCAGAAGTTGTTGCATGACCAATTGAATGTCCTGAAGGGTAAAAGGAGCTTTGACTGTGCAAATTTTGACACCGGGGAGGGTGTACTAACTGTCGCATGCAAATTTAGTCCGATTGTGGCATTAGGTAACTGGACTTGACAACATAGAACGTTGGTTAGGCTGGAACAACATTTTTTTTTGGGAAACTTGCCTTTGAGTAGTGACTCCACTTCTAAAGCCATATTAACTGTAACGTAAACGAGGTCGCCGGAGTCTCCGTTAATAAGCCAGTGTTGCTGTTCCTGCCCACGTCCGCCGGGGCGTAGCTCGGAGACGACCATAGGGACCCCTGGCATTGCCTGGGTGTGCTCTACGGAGTCTACCCTCGGATCCACATGCCTTCACAAGGCCCCGGGAGAGAGAGAGAGCATTTGAATCTAAAGATGTGATATCGCTTGGGATTGACGACTGCCTGGTGATGACCGATGTCGTATCCTAACTTGAAAGTTATCCTAACCCGTCCCCCTTTTCCTTGTTATGCGGTGGTTAATGACTGCATCTGCATCTGTTGAACTGCCTGCCGAGTTTCAGTGTTCATTACTGAAGCTGTCAACACCGGAGAAAGGATTACCCGGTGGTAAATATTTCCAGGCAATCCTTTCACCATAAAGAGTCTCAGGTGTTGCCTAGCGCAGACAGCTTCAAACAAGGTTGTTCGTATGTCCCTGAGTGATCTCGATGGGTGGGGGAGAAGGAGTTATTGGAATAACCCTATTGTCTCACTCATACCTTGATCTGTCTTAGACTCTACTGGTCGGGAGATGGACTGGGCAGTTTGTCGACTGAGTAAGAATGTTGCAAACCTTCTATGAGCATTATCTCATAACATAAACTCTCTTTGGAGATCAATCAGGGGGGGGGGGGCGTATTGAAGGGATCCTGAAAGTTCCGTTGTGATAACTGTGGGGACGCAAGGAATTCAAAAATGGAGGAGGGAACACTTCCCGGTTGTGTATTCAGTAAATCAAACTCAATTTGGTTGGGTGGAGGGATAGCTTGGGAGGGTTGTGACGTTAAAGCTATAGCAAACTGTTGAGCCTCCTTCTCCCAGTCCACCCATGGACCATGACCTACCTGCCCCAGGAGCACTTCCTGATTGCCCGACGGAAAGTGCGCTTGAGTTGTAACCAACTTCGGTTCCTCCACTTTGAAGGAATCATAACCATGGTCGCTGTAAGGCCGGGAGAATTCAGGACAACTTAGCTCCCCTGGGGAAGGAGGTAAAAGCTGAGCAGGTACATAAACAAAATATTCATAATTCCAGACATTGGGAATAGCTTTAATTGGTACCTTTAAAATTCTACCCTGTTCATCTTTAGCACGGAACTCCTTA
Source organism: Paralithodes platypus (assembly GCA_032716605.1). Taxonomy (NCBI): domain Eukaryota; kingdom Metazoa; phylum Arthropoda; class Malacostraca; order Decapoda; family Lithodidae; genus Paralithodes; species Paralithodes platypus. The sequence continues at coordinate 34,689,772 of CM064485.1, read as the reverse complement.
TTCTTACTGGTCTCGATTACCCACTCACGAGAGACTGGGATCTCCCCTGCAATAGACCTGTGCTCAGACCCCGATTTGGTTGGTCGGACTGGAAACCAGAAACAATCTGATTCTTGCAAGCGTGGAATAGTAGCACTTGTTTATAGCTGTTTATCTATTGAAATAGGATAGAAAGCTGGGTTTGAGCAATGATAAGGGGTTGTCCGGGAGGCGGTTACTGTATTGGCACCCGCCGGGGGACATGAATTTGTTACTTCCGCCGTAGGACGGACGGGATTTGGCAGTATACTAAATTTGGCTGGCATGAAAGCGGGGGAAGTAACTGGGGTTGTTAGCACACTAATTTTAGACGGAATGAGTGGTAGTACAGAAACAATCGGGGGAGCTCCCATGTTAACCATGTGAGTATTCTGAGGGGACAATACGTTAATTTTGGCTGGGGTGAGCGGTAGCACAGAGGCAATAAGGGGAGCTCCCATCGTCATTGTGGGAGTGTTTCGAGACCTTTTCGGCACATAACATTGCTGCAAAACTTTTTGCAATACATTATCCAAATGTTTGGCTGTGACACACTGACTACGGGTTCTCTTTAGAGACTTGGCACGTACTTTCTCTACCTTTTCCCTATTCTCGCTATGTTCCGGTAAAACCAAAGAACGTTCCACTTCCTCCGGCGATGCCAAGCAATGTTCTACTTCCTCCTGCGATCCCATTGCCTTCACTGTTTATGATGTAAGGCTGGTTGCCTTCTCAGTTACCCTACACCATTTTTTCCAGAATAGGACCTAGCTTACTAGGTGCTAGGATGCTACTCCCAGAGGGGTTGAGTTTACTAGATAGGAAGCTACTCCCAGAGGAGTCGCGATTACTAGCTGCCTTAGGTGTAGGTGGATCTTGATCTTGATCTTTGGTCTTGGTTGGTGAGCCTAAACGTTCCTCCTTTGGGCAAGGCAAATCAAATTTTGGTAGCATTATTTGGGATTCTTGTTGAACCACCCTTACCTTAGACCTATCCTCGGGACCCGACCCAATCCCTCCCGCTCCTGCCCCAAGGAGCCCGGGAAAAAACTCCGGCACAACGGGGGCAGAAACTGAGGGGAGTGGTCGTGAATCCATCTTACACCTCTGCTGCGGCGGCGGCTCTACAGGATGGTCACTGGCATGAACTTCCGCCGTTAAGGTGCGTCGAGTCATACTTTTGTCTTTTATGAGACCGTGGGTCCTGGACTGAAGACTGCTTGCATTGTCGCCGGGGTGACCTGGATGTTGATCGTGGCCGGGTGCCTGGCGATGCCGAGCGGGTTCTCTTATGTTGGGGAGGGAGGTTTACCTCATTAGATTCAGAGTCACTGCTAACGGCTAAAAACTCTGCTACGTGTTGAGTTTTAGCTGTATTGATAGAAGTTGACTGTATAACTGGGGAATCTTCATTGAATGAGTAGAGCAAAATGAGCTGTAACAGGTCTGCGTCATCGCATATTAACTCTACGTTTGCTACTCTTTTGGCATAGGAGGTAAATTTAGTCTTTATATCGATCAAGGCCACTTGGCACGAAAGATCTTGTTTACTAACCCATTCCGCATAAAGGTCCGAGCACACTGGGCATTTCTGGGAAGTCCCGAGAAACTTAGACCTATCAATGCACTTAACACATCGTATACAGAGTTTGTGTGCAATTACCGGAACTAGTGAGCAGGTAGGTGTGGCACAAATGTTAAACAGAGGCATTATGGTTACTGAACCCCTCTCTCCGCCGGGAACGGTTCCTTCCTCTGTTTGCTGTGCTGCTCAAGATGTGATGAGATCTGGAAATAAAAGAAATCCAGGAATCAATGCTCATAAGGATAACCAGAGAGGTTTACACATCCTAACACCTCAAATACGCCGGAAAATTAGACGTAACCCAACCGCTACTCTAACTTTCCGCCGCACTCATATGCGAAGATAACCCTCCTTGAAGGTTTCTTCGTCATTGAACTCCTTACCTGTGACCTGTGTCACCGGCCCCTAAAACCTAGTCCCTTAACTATCTGATCGTCTATTTGGATTAGCGGGGTAGTTAAACCTCCAGACCCGGCGCCCTTAGCTCGCGACTGTACTGTGTTCCCGGGTGTTTTGACGATTATTGGGCTATGTTCACTCACCTGTAACTCAATAAATAGGGCATGTATTGTTATAAATAAAAAAATAAAATGTTTCACAAGCCATCCTCTGTAGAATGCCGTTGAGTAGAGGTCTCTAGCCCCAGTGGTTGCATAATGGCGAGCGCGGGAAGTAGAGTGATTTTCGGCGGCAAATTCTTCCCGCGTTCGGATGCGTCGCCCTGGCCCCGGCTACCACGCACCTAGCCGCTCGTCGCGCCAGAGTGTTTGCCTCCCATAGACGACTTTAGTGGTTGATATTGACAATGTGATGTTTATTTGATATCTTTATAGTTATTTTGAGGCCAATTATATAAAGTATGTGTATTAGGGTATCCCTGTCACTAATATTGCTCATTTTCACTCAATACCGTACGTTTTATTAGTAATTGAGGTAGGTTATTGTTATATTAGGCACTGATTATTCGTTATCACAGGTGTTTATTATACTTTGGCCATCAAATATTAGGTCTCGTGTCACTTTCACTTTGGTAAATATGCTTTAGAGAGTGTCACTGTCACTGATAATGCTAATTTTCACTCGATACCGTACGTTTTATTAGTAATTGAGGTAGGTTATTGTTATATTAGGCACTGATTATTCGTTATCACAGGTGTTTATTATACTTTGGTCATCAAATATTAAGTCTTGTGTCACTTTCACTTTGGTAAATATGCTTTAGAGAGTGTCAGTCACTGATAATGCTCATTTTCACTCGATACCGTACGTTTTATTAGTAATTGGGTAGGTTATTGTTATATTAGGCACTGATTATTCGTTATCACAGGTGTTTATTATACTTTGGCCATCAAATATTAGGTCTTGTGTCACTTTCACTTAGTTATATGATTTGTAAACGTTTTATATACAATTTATTGTGTCTTTTTTCACTGATTTCTATAGGTTCTAATCATATGAATGTCACTTATATACATTTATGTGTCACTTTCACATCTTATTATGGTGTTATTGTATTTGTATCAATTTTCTCATAATACATTTGACTTTTGTATTACAATAAATTGTTTTACTTCCACTTATTACCTATATATATACATATTGTCACTGTCTTTGGTACTTTCACTATGATTAGAACTCCTGCTTGGAGTGGTAATCAAAGCAGCACCCTTCAGCACTGAGTGGCACCTTGCACTCCACACACTCCATGGTGGACTTTTTCTCTGACCTCGCCCTCAGCATGGTGTTGTAGCAGACATGGCACCGCTTCTGCTGCTTTCTTCCTGCTGCTGTCAGAGGCAGGGAAATGAGCCTGTGCATACTCATGTAATTTATTAGTGGCCCCTCCATCATTGACGATTATGCCTATTACATAAGGCTACCTCTTCAAACGCCCATAAGCGCAGTTTGAAACTACCGCTGCAGAGCTCAGAGGAACCTTCATCATAAGCACATGCTAAATCACTCATGGTTCGTCTTTATGATTGGGTTCTCACTACGAAAAAACTTTGTAACAAATAAAAAATAAAAATAAAATAAGAATAACTATTCATAAGCTTTCCATATTCCGTGGATGTACTTCTGTGGATTCTTGGACCAGACGCTGGCTAGCGCATCTATCCACCTTCCTTGCTCTGCGTTCACCCCACCCGGACGTGTCCCCCACAGTGCTCCGCTTTGATTCCGCATTCTTGCGTCCCTAGTGAGTTTTTTCTCATTTGTTTACTCTGGGATGTCTTGAGTAAGGTTAGGATTAGCTTAGCAGGGGTGTCATGGGTGGTTTTCTTGCAGAACAAGTGTATTTTGGGTCGTTTTTGTTGGGGCGTCTATTTCGGACGGACCCTCGTGGCCGAGTTGAGGACGCTCTGAAACTGTTTTTCGTGTTTAGCCATCTTTAGTCCTAGCTTGTTAGGAGGCTTTAACTAGGCGATGTCGGGCTTCTAGCTATCTTTCTGATGGAGTAGCCTATGTTATTTGTACTGACGTTCCTGGTGTTTTTTTTCTTCACTTAGTGGAGTTCTTTCTGGGTCCCGAGTCAGTGTTACCCTTACCCGGGTGTTTTCTACGATTTTGATGTGGCGGCTGTTCCAGTTTTGGTGGGATGGAGTGCTTTTCGATGGTGTTTCGACGTCATTAAGTGTTTTTTCCGTTTTCACCAGGCCTAGCCAGCCACTCGTAGTTTTTCACATATGCAAGTGTTTTCATTGTTTATTATAATAAAAATGTATTCATGTGCCATGTGTGTCCTGGATTAGTTGTGATTGGCTGATCCAGGAGCTTCGGACTGTGGGTCTGATTATGTTTATCAGACTGCGTTCTGTTTGGTGTGGGTTGCCTTTCCGGCGGTTTTTCTCGATTGCTCCAAGAAAGCCGTTTTGTTTACCTAGTTTTAGTCAGGATGGCTAAAATAGGTAAGTTACCCCGGCGAGTTTGGTAGCTTGAGGGCTCATCAGAAACTGCGCTTTCTGTGGTCGAGCCTGTGATCAGGCTTCCTGTGTTATTCCCGGCGAGGTGGGCTCCACACATTTATCTAGGTGATCATGCTGACACCTGTTGGATATGGTTTTCTCGGCTTTTCAAAGCCATTGAAACAATGCTGTCTGTTTGTTTGGTCTTTCCCTCCCGGCGACCTTTTTACAAAGAGGTCTGGGGCAGGTACAATTGGTTTGACATTGCATATAAAACCCGGAGGTTGTACCTTCGGGTGGTTATATTAACGGATTTGCAATTCGCGATAATTTGCCAAACAATTGATTGATACAATAGGGTATCACGGCCTTCAAGACGGCGATCTATGAGGGCTTCTGGGAGAAGAGATTAAGATAGGCTTAGACTTTTTATGGGATAAAAAGATGCCTGAATCTTACTAGTGTTTCAAGTGTAAAGGGATACTTGACAGACTTCATCTTTAATAAAGATATGCTTCATCTTTATGAGGATTCAGAAGATATGCTTAAATCTTTTGGACAGGTAAAGATATGCTGAAATCTTTAATAAGCCATTGAAACAATGCTGTTTGTTTGTTTGGTCTTTCCCTCCCGGCGACCTTTTTACAAAGAGGTCTGGGGCAGGTACAATTGGTTTGACATTGCATATAAAACCCGGAGGTTGTACCTTCGGGTGGTTATATTAACGGATTTGCAATTCGCGATAATTTGCCAAACAATTGATTGATACAATAGGGTATCACGGCCTTCAAGACGGCGATCTATGAGGGCTTCTGGGAGAAGAGATTAAGATAGGCTTAGACTTTTTATGGGATAAAAAGATGCCTGAATCTTACTAGTGTTTCAAGTGTAAAGGGATACTTGAAAGACTTCATCTTTTATAAAGATATGCTTCATCTTTATGAGGATTCAGAAGATATGCTTAAATCTTTTGGACAGGTAAAGATATGCTGAAATCTTGAATATGAAACTAAAGGAAAACGAAAAGTAGTGGTGGAGTGCTACGGTTCGTTGACCGGCGGTTTTGTGGCACATGTTTTGTACCATTTTGGGGTAACCTTATGAGCATTAATTCCTGGAAATTTCTCTTTCCAGGGCGGAGTACCGGCATTGCGCCAGGTGACCAGGTAGTTCCCGGGGGCGGGGTAGTTTTCCCCCAGTCTCTGTCATGTCGGCACTTGAACCTCTCATTGCTTTATGTTCAACGCTGTTATGCTTCATCCCTATTTTTGCTCACAAGCTCTGCATTAAATGTGTTAAATGCCTAGATCGGTCACGGGGGATATGGGTGACCAAGAATTGCACTATTTGTAACCTCTTAAGTGTTAAAGTTCTAATTCAGAAAGATAATACTGCGGCGGTGGCTTTACAAGAAGTGAAACAACTTCTAGCTACTTACTCAACGAATGTAGCACATAAAGCATTGCAATGTGATAGCCTTGAGCTATGGGAGCTTTTAATTATCATAAACCTCTAGGGGGCTCGGGTGAGGGCTCTCAATCGGAGAGTATACCAAGCTCGCAAGCGAGTGACAGCCACAGCCAAGGTGTATGGTGATACTCACAGTCCTGGCAGGACAGAACACATCCCTTTGTGACTCAAGTAGTGGCTGACGTCCACCGGGATGCCGATGTACCATCTTCTATCCCAGATTTAACATGGCAGCATGTGGAGGTCCCGGCTTCGGCGGGATCTTCCCATGATAGGCCAGACTTAACGGATGAAGAACAACGATCTCTGGTCTCAGAGATGGAGGTTGAAGAGTCCAGTCACCTTCTAGACGACTCTCAGGGTACTGTCGAAATTCCACGGAGTTCGTCATCGGCTAGGTATGTAACGGCAGAAGAGATTGATGGATTACTATTGAATGCACTTAATAGGTTCCTTGGCCCTACGCCGGAAACTCCTACAGTTGGTACGGGAGCTCCCGCGACGTCGACGAATGTGCGACCTCTGGCTACATCCATTGCTTTAGCTAAAATACCTAACCCCCCTCTTGTGTCAGATCCAATTTCCAATGTGCCAGGCACAGCAGCTCTCACTACTTCCAATGTGCGAGTCATATCAGATATAACTCCCCCTCCTTTAGACAAGGCGCCAGTCAAAAAAGGAGCTATGCCTCTTCTATACGGGCCTGATGAGTCATGGGTAGCAATGTTACCAACTAAGCCAGAAGAAGCACAAGCTACTATTTCGGGGGAGCTCCCTGTACCACATGAGTGGGTAATCCAAGGCAATAAGTCTAGAAAACTCAGAGCTTTGGATAGTCAAGGAAATGTTTTGGATGTTCATATTAAGGCCATTCCAAGTTATTATAACCATGACTTTTTTGTGTATGCGTCAACAGCAGCCCTACCCCCTGCCTCAGCTTCAAAGCTATTTTCTGACTGGACTAAGAATGACGGCTTTAACGACGTCAAGGCACTTTCTGCTTTGACGCCGGAGTTGGATATGTTTCCGATCACAGACTCAGCCTCTAATCCAGTCTTGCAGGTGGGGCAGTTGGGTACGGGACCTTGGGTGGAATGGGAAACAGAGGCTCAAAATTTTGCCACTACTTTCACGTCAAAATCTTCCCACCAAATCCCTCAAGAACACCATTCTTGGTTCTCTCTTCCGGTTTTTAGTGCGGGCGGAGTCCCCTCTGCTTTGTTTGATTTCTTGGCTGCCCCTAAAATCAATTTGTGCGAATTAAAAGATCCTTTTAGCACGCCTTCCCCAGCTCACCTAGACCGCGAGTTTAGGTTAAGAGGAAAAGCGTTTAGACTGTTTTCGCAATATATTGTTACCCAGCAAGTAACAAAGTCTCTGTTACGCTCTTCTCAGGCAATAGAAGCCGCGGAAGTCAAGAAAGCCATTGAACTTTCCCGGCGCTTGCTTCTCCAGACTTCCATACAGTCTTTAGGAGATATTCGGACGGCCTTATTAGAGGCAGTTCGAGCAAGGCAGGATCTGAGGATGTTCTTAGTGAAGAAACTTCCTGACCGTATTGCAAGCCAAGTAGTTCTGTCTCCAGTTCTAACTCCTTCTTTGATTTCACCAGCAGTTTGGAAGACTGTTTTCAATATGGCACAAGCATTCAAACAAAGTCCCTCTCAAACTAAGAAACCTACCTTCACTTTCCCTAAACCCAAACCAGTTTCGAAAGCTCAAACTAGTGGGTCTAAGCCTTTTCATCAGCCAAAGTCCCCTTCCACCCAGGGTCAGGCTCAGTTCAGGTATAAACAGGGTAATTTCTCAGGTAAAGGCCACAAGTTTCACCAACGACCAGGTCAGGGCCCGCCTCCAGCCAAACCCGGCCAGTCGTCAAGGGTACACCTCCACCAGCAAAAAACTAAGGTCTCTCTCACTCCCGGGGCCAGTCAAAGGCATGTTGGAAAAGAGGGTAGTCCAGCCGGCGAACCCCAGTCTGGTAACTGGGTCCTTCCGGGCGTGTCATCAGGCATGGCCATTAAGAACATGGGCGAGGACTGTGGTACGCAAAGGCATCACTTGGCAGTGGCTCCGGCGACCTCGCTTACGTCAGCCAACAAAGGCCAATCATGTTTCTTTAGAGGTGGAGTCACTAGTTCAGGAGATGATTACCAAGAGTGTCATTATCCCCGTCCCCCCGACTTACCCGGTGTTTACATCCAAACTATTTCTAGTACCAAAAAGGGACAGTATTCAGATGAGACCGGTCGTAGACCTGTCTTATTTGAATCTCCACATTCACAACGTGTCCTTCAGGATGCTGACAGTGAATGAAATCAGGCTAACACTTCCGCCGGGAGGGTGGATGTGTTCATTAGACCTGACAGACGCGTATTGGCATGTCCCGATAAACAAGAGATTTCAAAAATTTCTGGCTTTACGAATAATGCATCAGACTTATGTCTTTCATAGGATGCCGTTTGGGTTGAACCTAGCGCCACGCATACAGTATTCACAAAATTAGTCCGGCAAGCCCTGATGCCCTTTTTAGAACAAGGGATCAGGATCTTGTGGTATCTGGACGACTGGCTGGTGGTGGCAGAGACAGAAAAGTTATGCAACACTCATGTCAACATTACGTTAAACCATGTCAAATCTCTAGGATTCAAGGTCAACTTGGTAAAGTCAAACCTTGTTCCCTCACGAGTAATTCAGTGGATAGGGCTGGTCTGGGACACAGCATCTCTCACTCTGAGTCAGAGTGTGGACAATCGAAACAGATTTCGCAAGAAACTGTTTATGTTTCTCCACAGTCTGACTACGACACGGAGACTCTGGGAATCTCTAGTCGGTTCTCTCAACTGGGTTCACCTAACTGTGAAGTTGGGCCGGTTGAAAGTCAAACGTTTAATCTTGGAGGGCAACAAATATTTCCCACTCTTCTCGGCGGGAAAATTATGGCCTATCCCAACATTAATACACAGCTTACTAGCGGTCTGGGCGAAGAGGGAAATGTTGCACTCAGTCATGTCATGGACCTCTCCTCCGCCGACGGTATGGGTGGACACGGATGCGTCAGGGACGATAGGTTGGGGCTTTCAGTCAAACCTCGGGCATCAGGGTCAAGGTCTTTGGTCCCCTTCAGAAACCTCTCACATAAATGTAAAAGAGTTACTAGTCCCCTTGTATTTCCTTCAGGTTCACGGCTCTACTTTACGGGAAAAGTCGGTGGCCTTCCGGATGGACAATCTCAATGCAGTTCACTGCATTCAGAAACAAGGGTCAACGAGGTCTCGGAAGTTGCTAGACGTGTCAGAAAAGATTTTTGTGCTAGCCAACAAGCTGCACATTCATCTTAATGCATCATATCTCCCAGGCGTAGCAAACGTCTGGGCAGACGCGCTGTCTCGGAGACAGAGCACAACAGTAGAGTGGGCACTCAAGCAAAACATTTTCGATCAAATGATTGCAAAACCTTACCGTCCACAAGTGGATCTGTTTGCGTCAGAGGAGAATCACAAACTCCCTCGGTACCTCACATGCCGGACATTAACGCGGGCGGGGGGGCCCGACGCATTGGTGACGGATTGGAACAGGTGGAGTCCATTTATCTGTTTCCGCAACCAGACGCTTCTCTAATGTGCCACGTAGTCAACAAACTACAGGATTATCGAGGCGTAGTCTCGTTAATCGCGCCCCTGTGGCCGGCGCAGTTGTGGTACCAGCAATTGAGAATGTGGTGCCCGAACCCGGTGTCGCTCCCGGTCGGGTATTTCCACTTAGACACGATTGGCAACCTAAAGACCTCGCTGACTTTTGCATTGTGGACATTCAGGAGGCCAAGTGGCTAACGCCGTAGGGTAGAAACGTGACAGATAAATCTATGAATCAGTACACACAATCTACCAAGAGGCAATATCAATCTCATTGGCAGTCCTTTACTTCTTCGATAGTTAGAACAGAACAGACAGTACCTTCGGTGGCATTAGTTTTTAATTATTTAAACTATTTGTTTGAACAGAAACGTCTATCTGTAGTGACTCTAAAAAATCACTTAACAGCTATCAGGGTGCCATTCTTTGACCTTACAGGTCTAACCATGCCACAAGCGGAAGAAACAGGTTTCATGAGAGCATGCTTCAAACTCCACCCACCTCCCCGTCAGCTCATGCCTACCTGGTCTCTTGACAAAGCGTTATTTTTGCTTCATTCCCGTCTGTATCAGAATACGGCAGATTTTGAATTGCTATTAAAAAAAAGGCTGTGTTCCTTATGGCTTTGGCAACTGGTAACCGGGTGTCTGAGCTGGCGGTGATGAGCAACACCCCTAATTGCATAAGGTTTGGTAGACTAAATGATTGCATTCATATTGCACCTTCCCCAGGGTTCATCGCCAAGAATGAATATAGTGAACATGTTTTCTCAGAGTTCACGGTGCCGGCGTTGAAACGGGGTAAAGTGCACCATAATTTGTGTCCTGTACAAGCTTTAACCAAATATATGAGAGTGGCACCTCTTAACCAACAAGGTGCTTTATGGGTATCGAGTACAGGTAAAAGATTAATGAAACGTATAATGGCTTCTCTGCTAGTAGAAGTCATTAAAGAGAGTAATCCCAGCGTAGTGGGTAGGGCCCACGATTTACGCAAATGGGCAGTATCTTTACGTTTTCTAAAAAAAAAATTCTGTTGAAGACATAGCTACTACTCAACTATGGGCTTCAAATCATACTTTTTTGACTCGATACCTGTCGGTAGCACTAGACAAACCATTAATACCATCTATAGCATTACGGCAAAGGGTCTAGATGGGTCTCTAAGTCACTAATTGTTTAGGTTAAGAAAGAGGGGGGGGGGGGGTGCAGTCAGTGAAACATAAGACACCCTAGACCCCACCGGAGGATTTGTACAGAGTATACGAGCTGTGATACAATGTATAAGTGTTGTGATTAAAATTTCTCTGTAGTAATGCCTACGGGAAATGTTGTTGAGGTACAGTAGTACAACAATGGTTTCTTTCAGTGGGATACACTGTTGAAGCAATTTAATTTTGAGAGTTCTCGGTAGTTGCAACTATGAGTAGCATTTTAGTAAGTACATCTGCGATAGTACAAGAATTTATTCTATTTTTGTGTCTAATTTTAAGGAATATACACATTAGAAAAATGGGGTTGATATGTGCACATGTAAACATAAAGTTTTATTTTTCACCACTTACTTTAAGTGGGGTGCCTTTAACTTTCAGATCTGTGAACAGATTCTCATAGTTACCTTTTTTCCTCAAGCAGGCTTCTTTAAGTACGCCCCTGCTTGTACCCCTTTTTATATGTTGTATAGAGTTTATACATAAATATATATTTTTTACAAAGTAAGAATACTATGTGGTTGTTTGATTATCTGCCTATTCTATTTGCAATGGTTATGATATGATTACGAATGTCCCCCTCCAGTCTTAGATATCAGGCATAATCGTCAATGATGGAGGGGCCACTAATAAATTATAGGTTTGACTCCTGCAAGGAGATAAAGAAAACCTAATATTTAGTAGTGGCCCCTGTTACGTCCTGGGATATATAAACACTGGGCTCTTTCTATTGGACTAGGCATGCGGCAACAAGCAACAACGGAAAACGCTAGATCCAACCCTTATCTATAAACCCAGGCAACAAACCACCCTAAACCGTCAAGAGTCCTGCCTGGTCAACAAGGTATCCTATGACTCGGTTACAGGGTGCACGCACTATAGACTGCTGATAGTCAAGCAGGCTATATAAAAGATCACACAATTAAGTTGACTTAACCCTTAATTAGCGGCGAGCAACATAAGTCGAGTTAAATAAAGCTGGACTATGTGGCGGCGCTCGACATAGGTCGTGTGGCAATTTCAGCACGTAATGTTGCTGAGAGAGAGAGACAAGTGGTGGCAGGAGAGTAGCGAGCGTATGACTGCTCCAGACCACCGCGGCGAACCTACTGACACGAATTCCACCTCCTCCCTCCCTCTCTCACTCGCTATATACGGAATTGTATGGGGAAAGTGCCTAATTACATGCTTTTTGCACTCGCGTTGCACGGTTATTGCAAGAAAACTAGCCATCATAAAAGGATCGTTATGGTGTCATTCGAAAGCTCTGTTTATGCCCTTTCAGGGATAGATACTTGTTTTACGTTCTGGGTCTTATTTAGGCATGAAAATGATCACGTAAACAGCCCTATTTGGCTAAAAACACCCCACTGGGCGGTACATATAAATAAACCGCATAGGCCGCTCGTAAGGTGTTAAAGCTTCAAGGAAAAGATAGATAACAGAATTAAATTGCAGAAACAATTTAATAACAAACTAGAAGAAAGTACATTTAACGTTACGTTAATTAATACAACTAATCACCTCTGCGTGAAAGAAGGTGAAAGCAAACAGTCCTCAAAACATCGTACCGGTAGACAAGATGCGGGTTTCTAAACTGCATGTGGCTACTGTAGGATCTGATGCTTAGCAAAGAAAGTATGTTACGGATTTAGAGAACTCTTAACTCATAAGCAGGAATAAATACTAGTGATAGGACATACAGTGTATAATGGCATAGGTATAATTAAATAAAGGTAGCAACTCGCAACATAACCACATACAGGTGTGCTTCTCACTCTTAGTCAGGCAAGCCTGCTCGGACAGAGTCTCTAAGGCACACCCTAACTCACAATGCTCACAAAAACGGTAAACTGTGGCACAATAACAAGCATACAGAGATAATAAACCCCTAGCTGTTAATCTGCCAGGTGGCAGAGGTCTAGCCGGAAGGATATAGGCTTCGGATACCCGGGCTGAGCCACCTGCTCTAGCCTAGGGACGTTCCCAGGTCTGTGCGCCAAATTACTCTAATTGAAAGGGTGCTCTCTTGAGAGACTCAGATCGCAAGTATCTGACTCTCTCCTGGCGACCCTAAAACAAAAGCAAGATGTGCTAGCGCAGTGCTGAGTGGACTAGGCAATGGCCCTCACACAACACAACGCTAGACACACAGGGACACAGACAAGAAAATGCCCCCAGACTCCCACGGGTATCCTAGTAAAGTCGTGCAGGTCCACGGGACTCGCACCAGCAGACTTTACTTAAAGGATCGCAAAAAGCCTCCCCTCCGGTCTAGCCCCTGCTAACCTGACACAAGAACACACTAGCAAGCAGGAAACCACCAAATATGAGACAACAAAAAAGCTTCCTAGGTCTCATTAACAATTACATCTCTGCATAAAGCCCAAAACCCTATCTAGTTATCTGAGAGCTCGTCGTTAATACAATAATAGATATAAGGTCTATCAAGGGGATGGGATAATTAAATAGATTGGATGAAGTAGTGGAAAGAAGGTATACAAAGTAAGAGAGAACGTTTCTAAGTGGGGTTGAGAGGGATAGATATCAAGGGGGTCCGAAGGGTACGACAATGAGGTGAGCTCTGAGTCTTGAATCTGTCTGGACCCCCCACTAGGCATGCATAATACATCCCAGGCTTGGCAACACTCAACACAGTTGCCTGGTCAAAATCCTCTACCCCGTGCGTGAGTCGAAACTAAGCCTAACGTTGCAATCAAATGCATGTGGCAGCGCTTAAGGCTCGTCCCAAGCTGGACTCTCCGCGCGAAGCAACGTCCCAAGCCGGTCTCTCTCTCCCGCTCGTCTCTTCCCGCTCTCACTAGACTTACATCTTATAATGAAACAATCAACTATCGAGAATAAAATATACTAAGATGCGTTGGTTAAGAATAAGGGCAGCTACAAGCTGTGAAACAACATAAGAATATCCCAGACATTAGTTACGTTGTCGTAGGATATATACTAAGGGAAAGCCTGCCGGCCGGCGACCACCAGCCGGTTTCTAAATGGCTGGGCAGCCGACGCGCGCGCATGCCCGCACGTGGTTACTATGCAGAAGCGTCACACCTCCCCAAGATATAAGACCCTTGACTAAGTTCTTCATATCTAACAGAAAGCTTCTCATAGTACCACACACTGTTGCGACACAAGGCACTATATATAAAAACAATAAAGACTGTTGCGCTCCACCGAGCAAGTTCAACTAACTTAGCGACAATAAGCGAAAACATTCAACTTAGATACTGCTACAACATCTTATACAAAATTCTACACGTTATAAAAATAAAGAGTTTTTATAAGGTTTTTGCTTTTTTTATTTGTTTTTTTCGGCTGAACTACAGTGACAGCCTATTTTCCTCCACACTCAACCCTCAATCCTGTAGCAGTCTAACCAACATCATCCACCCTTGATAGACAATCCGCTATCACGTTATCAGAACCGGCAATATGTCCAGATTATACTCCTGAAGCATGAGTGACCACCTGGTCAGCCTCATATTCCGGTTATGAAACTGATTCAAGAATTTCAGAGGGTGATGATCGGTAAAAACCACTACGACTGGTCCGAAAGCAGGAACATATACATAGAAGTGCCTGAGCGCCAGCACTATCGCCAGGAGTTCTTTTTCAATTACAGAGTAATTCCTTTGTGCACTATTGAATTTTTTACTGTAAAAACTCACTGGATGTTCGATACCTTCATCATCTGTCTGTAACAAGACAGCCCCAGCCCCTACGCCACCTGGCATCAGTCGCCAGCTGAAAAGGTCTGCTGAAGTCCGGGGCCCTGAGTATGGGGTGGGTACATAACAGGTGTTTCACCAAGGAAAACGCCTCTGCACACTCAGGAGACCACCGGAACTTCTTGTCCTTAGATAATAAGTCAGTTAAAGGTGCAAGTACAGTCGAATAGCCTTTGATGAAGCGACGATAATAGCCTATCATACCTAGAAACCGCATGATTTGTTTCTTAGTCGTAGGCTGGGGAAACTGATCGATGGCTTTGATCTTTGTCTGTGGAGGGCACACCTGACCCATCCCCACCTCGAACCCCAGGTACAAAACTGTGGCTTTGACAAAATCGCACTTACCCAGGTTTACCACCAAACCTGCTTCATTCAGTTTATTAAAAAGCTGTCCGATGTGAGCACAGTGACTGTTAAAATCATCGTCGTATATTATGACATCATCTAGGTACACCGTACAGTTGGGAATGTCGGCTACAATGTCGTTCATTAATTTCTGAAACGTTGCAGGGGCATTTTTCAGCCCGTATGGCATAACATGGCAACGATATGTGGCACCGTCCACCACAAACCCACACACCTCTCGCGCTCGCTCAGACAAGGGCACTTGCCAATAACCCTTAACAAGGTCTATCTTAGTGAGGAACTTGGCTTTTCCTATCTTATCCACACTGTCGTCCACGCGAGGGAGAGGGTAGGCATTTGTGGGGGTTAAACCATTCAACCTGCGGAAATCTATACAAAACCGCACCTTGCCATCTGGTTTGGGCTGCAGTGTGACGGGGGAAGTCCACCTTACTGCACCCTCAGAAATCAGCCCACGTTTCAGCATATAATCCAGCTCTTCCCTAAGTGCTGGTAATTTAATAGGGGGAACACGGTATCGCACTGATTTAAAGGGCGGGTGGTCCCCAACATCGACATCGTGCACCGCTTGAGTAGTGAGGCCAGGATGCTCCGCGAAAACAGCTGGGTTTGAATCAAACAAGTGCTGCACAGTTACACGCTGTTGCTCAGGCAGGTGCAATATCAACTCGTGAGCCACTTGTCTAGAATTCCCCGCCCACTGATCCGCGGAAACATGACAATCCCAATTATCCTCCACCGCAGCTTGACTGTCCCTTCCTCCTTCTCCACCACGATCGCTACAGATCAACACCGGGACAGTGAGAGGCTCGGAGGGGCGCCTCACATACTCTTTCATCAGATTTACATGGCAAAGTTGGTTCTTTTTCTTACGATCAGGAGTAGCTACTAAATAGTCGAGATCAGAAACCTTCCTTACAACCCGATACGGACCAGAATACTTGGCAGACAAGGGGTGTCCCACCAGAGGCAGTAGTATCAGTACCTCCTGATCTACTTCAAACACCCTCAGCTTCACCTTTTGGTCGTATCTGTCCTTCATCTGAGCTTGTGAACTCTTAAGGTTCCGACCTGCTACCTCCAAGCTCTTTAGCATTCTCTCACGGCTTTCAACTACATACTTTAGAAGCGAGCATGGCTTTGTGACTCCCTCCCAGATCTCCTTGACTATGTGGAGGGGCCCCCTGACCCTGTGTCCAAAAACCAACTCGTTCGGGCTAAATCCCAAGCTCTCCCCAGGTACTTCTCTCGCAGCAAATAAAACGTATGGGAGACGTAGATCCCAGTCCTTCCCATTTTCCATGCAATAACACAGCAACATACTCTTGAGAGTCGAGTGCCACCTTTCCAAAACTCCCTGACTCTCGGGATGGTAGGCAGATGACACCACAGACACTATCCCATGTTGCTGCATGGTCTGCTTAAACAGAGCAGAAGTAAAATTGGATCCCTGATCAGACTGGATCTCCTGAGGGTAGCCATAACGAGAGAAATAGACAAGTAGGTTTTTGACAACAGTCTTAACCATCCCGTTGCGCATGGGGTAAGCATCTGGATACCGTGTTGCTACATGCATTACAGTTAGTAAAAATTTATTGCCGGCACTAGTGGGGGGCAATGGGCCAACCATATCGATAACTACTTTGCTGAAGGGCGGCCCAATGACAGGGATGGGTTGTAACGGGGCTCTCGGGATGACCTGATTGGGTTTCCCAACAACTTGACAAGTGTGACACTGTGACACCCATGACACGACACTCGCCTTTAACCCAGGCCACCAGAAAAGCTTGCTCAGAGCTGCCTCCATCTTACGTGCCCCCAGGTGCCCTGCCAAAGGCACATCATGAGCTAATCTCAATAAGCTCTCACGGCACATCCTCAGTACTACTAACTGGTCCACTAATCCTGACCCGCCATCCCACTTTTTCTTGGGATCCTGATGTCTCCGATACAAGATCCCCTCGGACAAGAAAAAATCACCAGGCTGCGCATCCCCATCGCTCTCCAGTTCGACAGCACCATTACCACACGCCCTGACTTCAGGATCTTCCAGCTGCAAGGAACATATATCAGCAGGTGCGAGATTATCCAAGTTCATCTTAAATCATTTATTTCCACCTCCAATGTCCCGCTGAGCCATCCTTTCCTCACGCTGCGCATAACGATGCTGTCGCAGAGTCTCTTCCTGCCCTGCACCTGCACTAGCGGTGACAGGCCCCGGGGCCTCTCCAGAGTCTAACATAGGTGCCAATAATGAGTCACCAAGAAACACTGCCGGCTCAAAACTCTCCAATTGACCAACACTTCCCGTTTTCTTGTGACCTTTCCTCCGCGGTTTGATAGACTGAGGTGGTGGCTGCAAGGCTCCGGATGTCTGAGAACGTGTCACAACACACGCCCTGGTTTGTACGCTACACTTCTCAACCCACTCCTGTTCCTCCCTACTAACGTCGGCCGCCTTCTCGGCAACGACCAAGGGTGAAACCTTAGAAGCAGGCACCGCAAAGTCGTTGCCGAGGAGGAGGTCGACGCCCCCAACAGGCAAGTTCTCTACAATTCCCACATCCAGCTCCTTTGCCACACCACCCACCTCCAGCTCCATCCGCACCAGCGGGTAGGACTTCGTAGCATTGATCCCCTGAACTACCACCACCCGAGCAGCGTTAATCGGTCTACCAGTAAAGTTCCTTAACAAGGTCTGAGAAGCCCCAGTATCACGCAATAGCTTAACTCCTCGCCTTTCGCCAGCCCACCTCACAAAACCATGCCCTCTATGACCCCCAAAGACGTCGCGGACAGGGTTCGAGCCTTCCGGACTCTTGAACACAGGCTGTGTCCCAACCTCTGACGAACTACCCTTGGCAAACTCAAAAGATATAGGCGACACCCCTATGCTGCGGGCCAATGACACAACCTTGTTCGGTGGCTTGTTCGGACAAGCATTTGCAAAGTGACCCTCCTTGTGACATGCAAAGCACTCTTTACTCTTTGGTTTCCCTTGGGAGTGGGAGGTACCATTAGACTTCTTATACGGGACAGTATTTGGTTTATGTTCAGTTTTATTGTCAGTGCTAGATGGTTTTGTGTATTTATGTGTATCAAAATTCTTGGGAGGGGGAGGGGTACGATCCTTTGCACCCGACTCACTCCTAGCTGCTGCTCCGCACCCTCGAATTAATGACAGACGGAGGTCAGCCATTTCTGCTGCCTCCTGGAGAGTTCTAGGATGTTTTTCCTTTATATTTAATGTTAAGTCCCCGCCAGTGCACTTAAAGAACTGCTCCAAGAGAACCAGCTCACTCAACTCTTCAAAAGTAGCTGCCCTCTCAGAACGCAGCCAATGTCGTAGTGCATCAGACAAGTCCCGGGCGTGTTCTAGGAAGGTACTATCCTTGCCCTTAGTAACACCCCGAAACTTCAAGCGGTAAGTTTCTGGTTGTAACTCATAGGCCCGTAGCACAGCCTTCTTTAGCTTATCATAAACTACACAGGACTCTAAAGGTAGTGCATCATACGCTTTTAGCCCCTTTCCTAGGAGTCTTGATGAAACTAATGCTGCCCACTTTTCCTGAGGCCACTGGTGTTCCTGACACTTCTTCTCAAATCGCATAAAAAACTCAGCCACACCTAATTCATCGAACACAGGAACTAGTTTAAGCAGGTGCGACAATGATTGGTCCCGATGTCTGTTACCTCCCCCAATATTTTGCCCTGTTACCTCCACTCGAGACCTCTCCAGCTCCCTGTCAGCCTGATACCTAGTAGACTCTGCCTGCAGTTCAGCCTCTCGTATAGCAACCTCAGCCTGAGCTCTAGCAACCTCAGCCTGCACACTAGCCTGTCTCTCGGCAGCCTCAACCTGAGCTCTAGCCTGTCTTTCGGTAGCCTCAACCTGAGCTCTAGCAACCTCAACCTTGGCCATCTCAAGCCGAAACAACAAATCTGGAGTCAACCCTTGAGGAGGGGAAGGTGCATTTAATGGAGAGGGTCCCTGTGATTGAATTCCACGCTGCCATTGACCATCAACTTGGGGGTATGTACTAAATTCAGGCACCCTGACGTTTGATATGGGGGTAGAGTGGAGGGGGGGCTGGGGACCGAGGCCCCCAGTCGCCTCTCCACCCAGGTCTCTCCCTTCTAAACCCAATATCAAAGTCCTCAGCTGATCTTTCCTCATGCCACTTAAACCCTGGTGACCCTGAAGACCTGCCACACACTTTAAGCCATACTTATTCAGCTTCAACACCCTGGCAGCGGTAAGGGGCACCTCTAAAAATCTTCTAGCACCCTCCTCGCTATCGACTAGCCACTCCACAGGTCTTTCTCCCTCCGAGCCCGCATCGTGACCTGACCCATCACTGTGTTCCGATGTATTAGACATGTTTGTGTACTGCAGTAATTATCACGGTTATAGAATGTGCCTTATCTCCTATGCAAGTATGTATATACTAATGTTATTTAAAGTCTTTAATGTGTTATATTGGTTGCTCCAAAAAAAAAACTCTATGTCCACTGTATTCCTCTAATCATAAGGAATCTCAAAACAAATGACCACTATATTCCTCTTTTCAGTAAATCCTATGCAAGGTCGCCATTTGTTACGTCCTGGGATATATAAACACTGGGCTCTTTCTATTGGACTAGGTATGCGGCAACAAGCAACAACGGAAAACGTTAGATCCAACCCTTATCTATAAACCCAGGCAACAAACCACCCTAAACCGTCAAGAGTCCTGCCTGGACAACGAGGTATCCTATGACTCGGTTACAGGGTGCACGCACTATAGACTGCTGATAGTCAAGCAGGCTATATAAAAGATCACACAATTAAGTTGACATAAAGCTTCAAGGAAAAGATAGATAACGGAATTAAATTGCAGAAACAATTTAATAACAAACTAGAAGAAAGTACATTTAACGTTACGTTAATTAATACAACTAATCACCCCTGCGTGAAAGAAGGTGAAAGCAAACAGTCCTCAAAACATCGTACCGGTAGACAAGATGCGGGTTTCTAAACTGCATGCGGCTACTGTAGGATCTGATGCTTAGCAAAGAAAGTACGTTACGGATTTAGAGAACTCTTAACTCATAAGCAGGAATAAATACTAGTGATAGGCCATACAGTGTATAATGGCATAGGTATAATTAAATAAAGGTAGCAACTCGCAACATAACCACATACAGGTGTGCTTCTCACTCTTAGTCAGGCAAGCCTGCTCGGACAGAGTCTCTAAGCCACACCCTAACTCACAATGCTCACAAAAACGGTAAACTGTGGCACAATAACAAGCATACAGAGATAATAAACCCCTAGCTGTTAATCTGCCAGGCGGCAGAGGTCTAGCCAGAAGGATATAGGCTTCGGATACCCGGGCTGAGCCACCTGCTCTAGCCTAGGGACGTTCCCAAGTCTGTGCGCCAAATTACTCTAATTGAAAGGGTGCTCTCTTGAGAGACTCAGATCGCAAGTATCTGACTCTCTCCTGGCGACCCTAAAACAAAAGCAAGACGTGCTAGCGCAGTGCTGAGTGGACTAGGCAAGGGCCCTCACACAACACAACACTAGACACACAGGGACACAGACAAGAAAATGCCCCCAGACTCCCACGGGTATCCTAGTAAAGTCGTGCGGGTCCACAGGACTTGCACCAGCAGACTTTACTTAAAGGATCACAAAAAGCTTCCCCTCCGGTCTAGCCCCTGCTAACCTGACACAAGAACACACTAGCAAGCATGAAACCACCAAATATGAGACAACAAAAAAGCTTCCTAGGTCTCATTAACAATTACATCTCTGCATAAGGCCCAAAATCCTATCTAATTATCTGAGAGCTCGTCGTTAATACAATAATAGATATAAGGTCTATCAAGGGGATGGGATAATTAAATAGATTGGTGAAGTGGTGGAAAGAAGGTATACAAAGTAAGAGAGAAAGTTTCTAAGTGGGGTTGAGAGGGATAGATATCAAGGGGGTCCGAAGGGTACGACAGTGAGGTGAGCTCTGAGTCTTGAATCTGTCTGGACCCCACCCTAGGCATGCAAAATACATCCCATGCTTGGCAACACTCAACACAGTTGCCGGGTCAAAATCCTCTACCCCGTGCGTGAGTCGAAACTAAGCCTAACGTTGCAATCAAGTGCACGTGGCAACATCAGGCTCGTCCCAAGCTGGACTCTCTGCGCGAAGCAACGTCCCCCAGCCGGTCTCTCTCTCCCGCTCGTCTCCTCCCACTCTCACTAGACCTACATCTTATATATTATAATGAAACAATCAACTATCGAGAATAAAATATACTAAGATGCGTTGGTTAAGAATAAGGGCAGCTTCAAGCTGTGAAACAACATAAGAATATCCCAGACATTAGTTACGTTGTCGTAGGATATATACTAAGGAAAAGCCTGCCGGCCGGCTGCCGCCACCCGGTTTCTAAACGGCTGGGCAGCCGACGCGCGCGCATGCCCGCACGTGGCTACTATGCAGGAGCGTCACACCCCGTAATCATTGACGACTGGGGCCCTCCCGACCATCCCCTTCCCATTCGTTGATGTATTAAGGATTTTGGTATACTTGATATGTCAGTGAAGGTGGATAGATACGCTAGCCAGCGTCTGGTCCAAGAATCCACAGAAGTACATCCACGGAATATGGAAAGCTTGTGAATAGTTATTCTTATTTTATTTTTATTTTTTATTTGTTACGAAGTTTTTTCGTAGTGAGAACCCAATCATAAAGACGAACCATGAGTGATTTAGCGTGTGCTTATGATGAAGGTTCCTCTGAGCTCTGCGGCGGTAGTTTCAAACTGCGCTTATGGGCGTTTGAAGAGGTAGCCTTATGTAATAGGCATAATTGTCAATGATTACGGGGCCACTACTAAATATTAGGTTTTCTTTATATCCTTGCAGGGGTCAAACCTATAATATGCACAGTGCAAGCGGTCAGTAGCGGCGGGCCCAGCATGTGCCACTGCCCTCTGTGGCGTACCATACTTCTCCAGGAGCTCCTTTAACACCTGCTTTTGGAACCTCCGCAGGCTATTGAACTTCCTGGGTGTGTTTTCATTCCGAAGCTTGTATAAATTGTAGGCATTCAGAATGGACATGTCCACCATGTGCAGAAAGAACTTTTTGTACCATCTGCACGAGGTACGCAGATAGTCAATGAAGCCTATCTGCATGTCGGACTTGTCCACCAGCCTCATGTTGATGTTGTAGTCCATGACAGCATTGGGCTTGGTCACCCTGGCCTGGGTGCGGCGATCCACCTTGCCATTCTCCACCATTTCCCCCTTGTGGATGGTGCTCAGGAGGTTGACCTTCCACTGGTCGTGCCAGTGGATAGCCAGAATGGGCCCCGACTTCTTCCGGAACAGATCGCCTTTCTTGGTCTTTGGAGGAAAAGGTGGCATGCCCTTCCTTCTCCCTCGTACTGTACCTACAGTCCCCATCTTGTGCTCATGGAGGTACTTTGAGAGAGTGGGGGACGTGTAGTAATTGTCCGTGTAGATGACGTGATTCTTGTGAAAGTAGCGGTCCATCATGGCTTGCACCACTGCTCCGCCAAAGCCAATGAGGGGGTCCACAAGCACGTCCCCTTCCTTCCCGCTGTAGACCAGCAAGTCCAGGACATAGCCAGTTCGGCAGTCGCACTGCACAAAGAATTTTATGCCAAAGCGATGTCTCTTTGAGGGGATGTACTGCCGGAAGCTGAGCTTTCCCCGGAACAGCACAAGAGATTCGTCAATGACGACCTTGCGGAAGGGCTTGAAGTAGGAGGAGAAGCGGTGTCGCATCATCTCGTACAACGTCCTAATCTTCCATAGCTTGTCTGGGCAGTGGACGTCGGTGTTGGTGACAAGATGGAGCGCTGCGAGGATGTCAAGGTACCGGTCGCGAGACATATATTTCCCGAAGGCAGGGGTGGATATGAGATCATTGGTGATCCAATAGTCAGGCAACCTATGCTTCTTGACATGAGGCATGGTGAGTGCCAGGAAGACCATGAACTCGTGATGAGTCACTGGGGTCCACTGCCTCATGTGGCCCTTGGTCACCTTGTCAAACATGTGGACCTGGAATTGGTGCTGCTTATTTGTCTCCTTGATGACAAATCCGGTAACCTCCTCATCAAAAAAGGCCTCAAAAAGCTCATGTGGTGGAGCATTGGGGCCTGTGGGAAAATTGGGGGTAATTCCTGAACCCTCCTGTACCTCATCAAAAGCTGGCACATCAGGGTTGTAATCTTCCCCATCAGCCAGGTCTTCCCACTGGAAAACGTAGAATGGGTTTTGGCGACGCACACAAGGAGCTCCAGGTGGTGGCCCAGCACGCCCACGGCCAACTCGGGAGGCGCGCGCCCTAGGGCGGCCAGGGTGACGGCCACTAGGGCGGCGGCCAGGGCGGGCCACAGCATGATGCCCCCGGGCGGAGCGCATGGGTTGAGGGTCGTCCATGTCCATGTAGTCGTCGTCGTCGTCAGAGTGGTCATCTTGCCCTGACGGTGGACCTATATAGTCATGGCCAGAGTAATTTGTGAGGTGCCCTTCATCGTCAGTGTCCCCCACATAATCTGGTGGGGAACGAGTGATGCGTGGGCGGCGTGCAGGGGGGCGAGATGGGGAAGGAGTGACAGGTGAGGCTATGTCCCCCCGAGGTTCTGGGCTCCTTTGCCTGCGAAGAGTGGCAGGAAGCAATGTTCCACTGTCACTAGGCCCAGGTATTGGTGATGCGAGCTCAAAAACTTCGTCAGGCACACATGTTGAAGGCTGGAGAGGTGGGGAGGACCGTGGGGAAAGTTGCGGGGGTGTATGGCTGGGGCCGGCAGGGGTGGACGCCGCGGGAGCCTTTGAACAAAGCTCGCCTAGTTTGCTGTCCTTTTTTCACATATTTCCTGCCTTTCCCCTTTTCGGCAGCAGTATGTCTCCTGTCGGGGGACCTAGGAGGCAAATAGGCCGAAAGTGGGGATCCTCAACCCTTGGCAGTGGTAGGGGTGGTGGGGAAGAATGGGGGGTGCCCGGGTCATCTTGGGTGGCTTGGGTAGATAAGGGAGACAATGGCGGGCGAGATGAGTCACCACGCTCACCCTCACTCACAGCCTCATCCTCACCAAGTCTTTTGGCTTCTTCCCTGGCTACCGCAGCCATCTTCTCAAGTACCTGCTTCTAATAAAAGCATAGCTTGAAAGGCGATTTAGCTGGCGAAGGGCTTGGAGTCGTGTCACTCAAGCGAAACTTGGAGATTGACCTTGAACTCTCCCACTCACTCACTTTCCCCACTTCACTTTCTTCAGCTAAAACAGCTTCCGCGTAAGCTGTTACATCACCTTCATCACTCTCATCACTCTCATGTTCACTTGCAAATCCCCTAAATTGCGTACCATTGTCACTGTCATCGCCATAATCACTAGACTTATAATTAGACGATTTATCACTGTCTTCATCATCAACAATATGTTGTCCTTCAGCACGCTCATAAAGTCTCATAGTCTCCTCAATACCTCCTGGAGATAACACATTTAGGCGGTGTCGTCTGCGTAAGACGCGACGAGCTAGGGCGGGCGTCGTAGGGAGCAGGGTATCGGACACAGCGGAATCACTTATTGGCGTACTATCCATGATGGCGTCGGGGTAGAGACTGATGCCATGGCATAGTATACGTCTGGTGGTGCTGTCTACCACCCCACAACAACAAAAATTTACGCGCGCCATTCGAAAGCACGTACGCAAGCACCCGGAACCTCAGAGCCCTACCGGGTTCCGCGGGGGGTGTTTGTTATGGGTGCCTCAGAGCCCAACCGGGTCTGATGGGTTAAGGACCACACTGGATGTGCCGCCGGGCGTAAAAAGTTGTCGTGTGCGAGGTTGAATTGGGCGAGTTCACCCGGCCTGACTGAGAGCCCTCCCATCGCAATTAGCATTTCTGCCGGGATGCGCGTGGTAAAGCACACCACGCCGGGATATTTGGTTCATTCCTCTCTCGCCTGCGAGGCGAAAAAGTGGCAACGATACACAAAAAGCACGCTGGAAAGAACAAACCAAAATTTTCAGAGGTGTTGACTTATCTGTGAAAGTCAAACACCCCCAAAACCCCACATCACCATCAGGATGTCTCCTGACTCCCTGTTTACATGTAAAATATCACTACATGCAAAAAACGAGGGATACATCTTAGGGCTATAATAGTATCATATTTTTATTAATCAAAATTTACCCCTAGCCCACTAAGGAGACCCCTACTGAGGCTGGCCACGAGGCTCATAGTAATCATCATCTTGGCTGGTTACCTTACCTCCTGAAGACACAGCAGCAGCACCTGGCGAGGGCCCCACGAGAGAGGGGACGCGTAGACTCGGGCTCTAGAAGGTTCCACACCACGTGTGACAACCCTTGAACTAGGGCACCTGCTAAATAAAGATAATGTAACTGCCTCATAGAGACGACCTGAAGCATATTCCTGCGGATATATTAGCCTCCTAACTAGTAGGTAAAAGCAATACTAAGGCACAGATAAACAAAATTAAACACACATGAGGCGCTGATCCTGGGGGACTTGGAGGCGCCTGTACAATAGTACCCTATTTTAAAACTCCCTGCGGGCATACCAATGGGGCAGCCTGTGCTAGCTAATCTAAAACCTGCTCAATTACAACTCAGATATATACAAATGAGCAAGGACTCACTAAAAGCGAGCGAACAACGAATACCACGGAGCACTGGCTGCACACGTCTAGTCAGGTTGGCCGCAGGGAGAGGAAGGAGGAATGGCGTCTCTGAGAGCAACGTCAGGGATAGAATCCACGCAAGAAATCCACCGAGATGGAAAGCATTAATATAACAAAGTTTAAGTGAATTTTTCTTTTTTCTTTTTTACAAAGTTTTTTTCGTAGTGAGTACCCCAATCATAAGACGATTCCATAAGAGAATTAGCGTTGCACTTATGATGTAGGACTCTTTCTCCCCGCGGAAGTCGTTTCAAACTGGCTACCCGCGGGCGCTTGAAAGGGGACTATTATACTAATAGGCATATCGTCAATGATGGAGGGGCCACTAATAAATATAATATACCGGTAATGCCTCCACCCGTCCTAATATAAATTAAAATAAATGCTTCATATTATCCATATTTAACAATTTCAGAAAATATTCAAAACACATAAAAATATATTATTTAAATATGAATTTACGGCAACTGTGCCACCTGTAGCACTAATGTACGAAGATCCCCCACTGACCATGGATTGACAACACTGGTTTGCCATTTTCCCAAGACTTATCAGGCATAATTTGTTAGTACAGGAGATAGATCAGTGACCTCTCTCTCTCTCTCTTCCTTACTTCTCATTATCAATTATTTTAATACAGTGTCGACCACCAGGTGATTTTGTTCAAATTAGGAAGGACCTCAGAGAGAGAGAGAGAGAGAGAGAGAGACCGGCAGACCAGACCAGACAGACAGAGAGGGGGCAAGAGACAGAGACAGATACAGTGTGTGTGAGAGAGAGAGAGGAAGAGTAATAATAATAATAATAATAATAATAATAATAATTAAAGTTGCAAGCAACGTTGTGCGGGGTTCGAGCGGGGTTGCACGCAGGGTATTGTGTTGGATACAAGGGCTGTGCCACATATATCAAAATATCATGTATCTCATCGGGCATGGAGAAAGTACAGAAGGAATATAGTGTAGCCATTATGGCTATGGCCACTTAGACCATTAAGGAGTGTGACCATTTTGGTTAAAGCTATTAATCCTGTACGAGTTGTTGTTGTTGTTGTTGTTCCCTAAGATGCCTGGCCGAACAGCCCCGAGTCCCTGAGGAAGGCCATGGCCACGATCGGGCTTTCCCACAGAGCTCTCATTGAGTGTAGATTGTGTTGTTGGCATAAGTGGTTGTGTGAAATGCAGTCTTCTATTATGTGTTTAATGGTATGGGGTGCTGTGTTACATCCCAGGCAGGCATCGACAACGGAGTCATCCAGTCTCTTCTGATAGCTCAGGAGAGCTGGATGGTGTCCGAATCTCAGCCTGGCCAGGTGGACTCTGTCCTCGCGAGGAAGGGAGGATTCGGAAGGATGGATTTCGGGAGGTCGTGCTTGCAGCTGTGTGTTGTCTGTGAGTGAGTGGATGGATCGGCGAGAGATATGAGTATGGATGTGCTTCTGGAAGGTGGTTCGGGGTGGGAGAGAGGACAGTAATTGTGTGTGATACCGTGTGCTGGGTGTTGTTTTGATATTTCTTGGTGTCTGTGGGTGTGTTGCCATGTAGTTTAGTGGGTGGTCTTGGTTCGTGGAGGCTACTGCCAGGAATTGAGTGCCTCTCATGATCACTGATCTTATGTATTGTTTATATACTGTGGTGGTAGTTTCTTGTTGTGTCCAAATTTTGTGTGAGCAAGTGACCTGAGGGCGTTAAGTCTGTGTGTCATTTCTTTTTAATGTTTGTAGTGTGCTGTTTGAATGTCATATGAGTATCATATGTTACTCCTAGGATTTTGTGTGTGTGTGTATGTGTTAGGGGTGTGTTGTTTATGGTGAGTTGAGGGATGTATTTGTGTTCTCCTGTCCAGCTTGTGAGCAGGGTTGCGTTGGATTTGGCTGGGGGTAGATTAAGTCTGTTTGTAGTGCACCAGCCATGTAGTGCGTTGAGATAGGGTTGAAGGAGATCTGTTGCTCTTTTTGGGTCATGGTGTGTGCATGTGAGTGTTATGTCATCTGCATAGGAGGCTAAGTTTATTTGGGGCGTATTGGGTGTAGTTATATCGTGCATGTACAGATTGAAGAGTGCGGGCGATAGGATGGATCCTTGTGGGACTCCGTTTGGAAAGTTTCTGATTTTAGATGACTGACCGGCAAAAGATACGTGTGCACATCTGCCTGCTAGGAAGTTGGCCAGCCACCTTTTTGTGTTGTTGTGCATGTTTGTGTTGTAGATTTTGTTTGTTAGGTTGTGGCGGGGGATGGCATCGAAGGCTTTACTAATGTCGAGTGTGGCTAATAGTGATCTGTGTGGTGGTCTAGCTGAGTTGATGCCGTCAAAAGCTCTTTATGTAAGGTCTGTGAGAAGAGTGTTTGTGGAGTGCAGTGGCCTAAAGCCATGTTGTGTTGGAGCTAGGGGTAGGTCGGGTGTAATTAGTTGTAACACTAGGCGTTCCACGACTTTGGAGGGGGAGCAAAGGAGTGTGATGGGGCGGTGCGAGGAGGGTAGCGTGGGGTCTTTGTAGGGTTTGGGGAATGTGATGATGAGACCATGCTTCCAAATGTCTGGTATTGTGTTGTGTGAATAACTGTAGTTTGATATGTTAGTGAGTGCTTGTATGCCTTGTGGTCCCAGGTGTCTGAGGTGAATGTTGCTTATGTTGTCTAGGCCACAAGCGGGTGAGTGCTTGAGATTGTTGATGATATGCTTTGTCTGGTGATTGGTGAAGGGTGTATAGTCAGGGTCTGTGGGGAATTGTCTCTTACGTCGGATGACACGTCGGTCGTCTTTGTGAGGTTTTAGGTGACTGACATGTGAGAAGTGATTGATGAGAGTGTTTGCTTGTTGTTTACATGAAGGAGTAGAGTCTGTTGTTGTGATTGCAGCATGTGATTGTGTTGTGTTGCTGTTGGAAAGTGTGATGCTGTTTAGTGTTTTGTAGAGTTTTTTGGGGTTTGTTTTGTGATCAAGTGTTTGTAGGAAGTTATTCCAATTTAGTTTTTGTTGTTCTTGTATTTTGTTGTTAGTTTGGGTGTTGAGTGCTTGGATTTGTTGCGTGATGTCTTGTGTGTGGGGTGCTGGGGAGTGTTTCAGTATGTTGCGTTGTCTGATGAGGTTTTGAATTTCTGGTGGGAAGTTGGGGTTGTGTCTTTTTCTGTTACCTCTTGGAATGTGTTTCTTGTCAGTGTTTGGATAGTTTTATTGAGTATGTGTACAGCATTGTTGATGTTAGTGATGGGTGTACTGTTTAGAGTTGTGAAGTGTTGTTCTGTCTCATTTGTGAATGCTTCCCAGTTAGGTCTTTTATAATTGGTGTATGTGTGTTTGTGGTTAGCTGGGGTGAGTCTGGTTTTGGTGGTGATAATGATCGGGAGGTGGTCAGAGCCTAAGGTTCTGACCACCCTCCAGGATGTTGTGGGGGCGAGTTCTGGGGAGCAAAAGGTGATGTCTGGAGATGATGGGTTATAGAGGGCTTGGTGAGGAATATGGGTATGTTGATGGATGTCGTTAAGGATGATGAGGTTAACAGTTTGGTTTTGTAGTACCAGCCCTCTGTCTGTGTCGGGGTTGTCGACAAACCAGGCCGACGTCTTGGCGTTGAAGTCACCACCCAGGATGATGTGTGGGGTGTTTGTGATGTGTTGTAAGTGTGGTCTGTATTCATTTGGTACTGTAGGGGATGCATGTGTTTATGATGGTTATGTTGGAGTTGTTGCCAGTGCGTATTTTAATTGATTGTATTTCTGTTGTGTTATCATTTGGGGGGAGGAGGGATTTGGTTTGTACACTGGTAACTATGTATGATATTTCTTTGTGTACCAGGGTGATGAGTCCACCGCCTCCGCCGACAGCCCGGTCTTGTCTGATGGTGGTGAAATCATGAAATGTGGGTGTTTTTTGTGTTGTGCGGAGTTTTGTTTCTTGTAAGATGGCAATGTGTATGTTGTGTTGTTTGATGAAGTGTGAGAGTTGTTTCTTTGTGTTGATGCCATCTATGTTCAATTGGAGAATGTTAATGTTATGTGCACGATGTATGTTGGGTGCTGCTGCACGAGGATGGGGTAGGGGTGAGGGAGGGGCTGGGGGTTGGGATGGGTGAGGTGGGGGTGGGGATTGGGGAGCAGATGGGGGTTGGAATGGATTAGGATGGGGTGTGGTATGTTGAGTTGAGGATGTGGATGGTATGGGAAGGTTAGGTGGGTTAGGGAGGAGAGGTGGACAGGTTTTAGGGGGGGGAGTGGATGATATGGGAAGGTTAGGTGGGTTGGGGAGGAGAGGTGGATGGGTTTTAGGCGAGGGATTTGACTGGGAGAGGGAGGGGCATGAGGAACAGGTCCAGGTGTTCGTGTAGTGTTTCTTGGAGGCAAGTGTTGTGCAGGTGAAGTGGGTCCAGTTCCTGCATGAATTGCAGAGAACTGAACCATTAGTGTGGCGACTCGAAGCGATGGGTTTTGAGCAAGTTGGACATATGTATGTGTAGGTGGGTCCTGGGTTACTCTCAATGTATCCGGCTAGAAGAAGTCTTCGAGAAATGACAGCCGGAGAGTCATTTCTCGGTGTAGGAAAAACTGTGTGATGTGTGTGTGTGGTGAGGTGTGGAAATTCCCGGCGCGACCGAAGCCGCTCCAAGGACTCCTGTACGAGTAGGCATAATTGCCCGAAATTGCCTTCATTCCCTGCTCATTTTCATGCATAAGCAAAAGCCAGAGCGTAATACAATTATGTATTCGTGAAAGTACGGTAATAGCTTTCAAATTACTCCTGAATCATCCCTGTACGACGTCTGGTTTTCTTGTAAGGATCTTGCAAACGAAGGGCAAAATTGCTAAAAATGACCAAATCCGATAGGCCTAGGCGAAATCGCTAATAATTACCAATTATTTTCTGTTTTCGCTATGTGTGACGCTGCACATAAGTGAACTCTCTCTCACACAAACCTCAGTGTCGTGGCGGGGCCTGTAGGCTCCGGCTGACGTCCATCCGTGCTGCTTGCAAAAGCTGGCCTGGCTCACAGGCTACAAAATAGCCGGAAAATCGTCTCCGTCATATGAGGGGCCCCGCGGGAATTGGGTTAAGAAGTGTGGTTGTTTTGATTATTTGATAGGGTCACCATAAGGGTAATGGTGTGGCATTTGTTCTGTACAGAAGCTTGGCCTTTTTGGTTGGGGCTTCTTAGGAATGTGACCTTTTTCGTTAGCCATGGAGAAACTGCAGAGGTACAAATTATTATAAGCAACCTCATGTTAAAAATATTGTATTGATTGTATGCGTGTATGCCCCGACAGAGGATATACTTGAAAGAAAGAAAGAGGAGTTCTGGATGAATGTGGAGGCGTGCCTGGAGAAGTTTGACAAGAACGAAAGAATATTTCTGATTGGGAATATGAATGGTAAGGTGGGTGATAGGAAAGTTGAGGGAGTGGTGGGAGGGTGGGGGGTACCACCAGAGGTGAATGGGAATGGTAGTGCACTTGTGGACGTATGTGTGGGGAGGAGGCTGTGGATAGCCAACACCTTCTTCCGACACAGAATGATCCACAGGTACACGTGGAAACGGATGTTGACGATGAAGGATAAGACAGTGGTGGAACGAAAGTCATTGATTGATTATGTATGTGTGTATGAACGAATGAAGAAATCTGTGATGGATGCTAGGGTGTATAGGGGTATTGGAGGGGTCTGTCTGATCATTATGTAGTGGTAGCTAAGGTTAGGATACAAAAGAAGTGGGTGAGGAGAGCTGGAGGGAGGTGAGAGGAGGGTGGAATGGTGAGGAGGGCGGAGAGGTTGCAGGAGGAGGAAGTCAGGGAGGAGTACAGGAGAGCAGTGGAAAGACGACTAGGTGGGTTCGACCTGGAAGTTATGGAGGAAGTGGAGGAGATGAGCAAGGTGTTTAAGGATGAGATCTGTGCAGCATGTGAGGAGGTGTGTGGAGTGAGGAGAAGAGGGAGGGGAGTGAAAGGTACAGCATGGTGGACAGAAGAGGTAAGAATAGCTGTGGAAGAAAAGAAGAAAGCATATAGAGAGTGGTTGGGTAGTAAATGGAATGAAGATTCCGAGAGACAGAAACGAGCACCTGAGTGTAAAATGGAGGGAGAGTAAGAAAGTGTT
Organism: Paralithodes platypus; assembly: GCA_032716605.1. Lineage (NCBI taxonomy): Eukaryota > Metazoa > Arthropoda > Malacostraca > Decapoda > Lithodidae > Paralithodes > Paralithodes platypus. The sequence goes on along the minus strand of CM064485.1, from coordinate 34,658,023 downwards.
CTGGGAAGAAGTCAAGAAAGTTAGGGAAGGTAGCAAGGGAAACAGTAAGGGTGTGAAAGATAAGAATGGGAGAATGCTAACCGAGAAGCAAGAGAGAGTCAAAAGATGGAGGGAGTACTTCAGTGAGTTGCTAAATGTAAGGAATGAAGAGCCAGCAAACATAGCTGGATATGGTATGGGAGGGAGAAGAAGAGAAGTAGTGGAGGAGGAGGTGGGGATCAGGAGGTCAGAAGTGTGGGAAGCCATGAAAAGTGTGAAGTTGGGGAAAGCACCAGGAACAGATGGAGTGTGTGGGGAAATGTTGAGGTATGGTGGTGAGATAGTGATAGAATGGGTATGGAAAATGTGCAAACTAGCATGGGAGAAGGGGAGTGCACCCGATGACTGGAAGACTGGCATAATAGTCCCCCTATATAAGGGCAAAGGGGAAAGAGGAGTGTGTGGTAACCACCGAGGAATATGTCTTCTAAGCGTAGTAGGGAAGGCATACAGTAGGGTACCGGTAGTGATTGAGAGAGTGAGAGTGAGAACGGAGAAATGGATAGGCGACGAGCAGGGAGGTTTTAGGAAGGGAAGAGGATGTGTAGATCAGATTTTTACCCTGAATTGTGTTGTGGAGAAGTATCTGGAGAAGAAACAAAAGGTGTATGTTGCCTTTATGGACTTGGAGAAGGCCTATGACAGAGTGGATAGAGAAGGTTTGTGGAAAGTACTTAGAATATACGGAGTAGAGGGCAAGTTGCTGAAAGCAGTGAAGAGCATGTATGAGGGTGTAAAGGCGGCAGTACGTGTGGAGAGTGAGCAGAGCGAGTTCTTTGACCTGAATGTTGGTTTGAAACAGGGGTGTGTGATGTCCCCGTGGTTGTTTACTGCATATATGGATGGAGTCATAAAAGAAATACTATCAAGAGCAGTGGATGTTGGTGTATCGCTGAAAAGGGAGGGAATTGAGTGGAAGCTACCTATACTGCTGTTTGCGGATGATACAGTTCTGATGAGTGATAATGAATGGGAGTTGCAGGGTCTGGTAAATGAGTTTGGAACAGTGTGCGAAAAACGGAATTTGAAGGTAAATGCGGGGAAGAGCAAGGTTATGGTCTTCGAAAGGGGTGAAGTCACAGAGTGTGAGGTGAAGCTGAACGGTCAGGCTATGGAGATCGTCAACTCTTTTAAGTATCTGGGCAGTGTGTTGAGTAAAGATGGGACTATGGATGAAGGAGTGCGGGAGAGGGTACAACAGGGGAAGAGGGTTGTAGGAACGCTAAAAGCAGTAACAAGAAATAGGGTGGTCAGTATGGAAGTGAAGAAGTCCTTACATGACAGTGTGGTAATCCCGACACTGACTTACGGAAGCGAAGCATGGACGTTGGTTGAGAGACTCAGACCAAGAGTGAGAGCAGTGGAAATGAATTACTTAACCTCTCCGCGGCGCACAGGGGGTTTTCTACAGGGTAAGACTGTGCGCACCTATGATGATTTTGGGACCTATTGCCAATTTCGATAAAAAGTACATCATCGTGTAGGGAATGTTTGCGTGCATCGGCCCATATATATTTGACCCCCCAAAAAATGTCTGGGGGGGGTAGGGGAACGGTCCGTAGTTGAAAAATGTGGAGCGAATGGCACCGCGCGGCTAGATTGTCATCGAGCGGCGAGATTTCCCTGCCGAATATTTACGCGCGCAGGGGATAGAAGGAGAGGGAGGAGGGGGTGGGTTACCGCGTATTATCACGTATATCTCCTTTTTCGAGCCCTTTTAGGCTATTTAGAGTATGTATACGTGTGTAGGGCACCCATATAACAATGAATATGCCTCATAGTGACCAAAAATTGCAATATATAAGGGAATTATAAGAGAATATTTAGGCGGGAATGAAGATGTGTTGGAGGTTTGGCGGCAATTTATGAGCTGAGAGTGTGGTTTACGCCATACATATCACGTATATCTTGTACGTAGAGCACTGTCACGCTATAATACAGACTTGTACGTATGTATACGTGCCATATATCAAAATATATACCGCATATAAACCAATTCATGCGATATTTACGCACATTATCAATGAGTTTCTATGCGTGAACCAAGGTGTGAGTGAGTTGTGGTGGGAATGAAAGGGGGAGAGGGTGTGTTACGCCATAAATATCACGTCAATCTTGTATTTAGAGCACTCTCATGCTATAATAAAGACGTGTACATATGTAGGCGTCCCATATAACAAGGAATATACCGCATATAGCCCAATTGATGCGATATTTACGCAAATTGTGAATGTGTTTCTAGCAGACGGAAGCCTGAAAGGGGGGGTTGGGGGTGGGTGGGTGGGTGGGAGGGAGGCATGCAGGGGTGCAGTGAGTGAGTGAGTCGTGGAGAGATGGAAGTAAGGCAGATCTCTAGATAGATAACCAGCTTAGTGATAATTGTGGAGGCGCCCCAGGCGTATTGATGTTTGGTATTTTGACCCTTATGTCTACCAGATGGCTGGTGTTCGTTGCCATCAACAGGTCTACAATAACATGAGTCAGGAATGGAGAGAGAGAGAGAGAGAGAGAGAGAGAGAGAAACTGAGACATGCGTATGTCGTACATATAAATGGACTTCAGAATTGCATTTTTATGCAAGCAGACATTGCATTTTAGACACATGTGAAGTACCACAGAAACATGTAGGCCATTGACTGTAAATAAAGTACTATATTTATAGACCACCAGCGACGGTGCTGAGTCAACACAGGCAGATTGCCTGTTGTGATAGAGGGCTAAATATAGACTGGTGTCTCCTTACACCTGCGAAAGGGTAGATTGCCACCAGAGAAACGTTTACTTATTTATTTCGAAGTAATATGCAATCTAAATGTATATTCGAGACCTACTGCAATTATTTGTATGACAGTCATGACTATGTATAATCCAATATACGCGCGTAGGCGAGACATAAGAAAGCTGGTTGAGCAATTTTCGACACCCACACAGTTATTATTCATTTTTATTTACAATATTATACAATACAAATGTATTTGTGAAGAGTATTTTATCCATTATTGTATTTATACCAATTTTGTTCCCAGACAGAGCTGCTGTAGCTGGAGAATCAAGGAGCGGCAAGGGTCACCTCGTGACCGCCTGACCGTGTGAAAATGAGTGGAGTCACACTGAGAGGGGCAATTTTGCTGAGTGTTTGGGCAATTTTTGACAGAATAAAGTTATATAATTACTAATTCTTGACAGAGACAAACTATTATAAACCTTGGCATGATATAATTGATAATCCCATCAATTTACAAACGTAAATTGGTGGGATAATTCATTTTTTTTTGTATATTGTCATTTCGATTGTACACACGAAGTTTTGAGTGATATTTGGTATGAGCTCCTGTGGCATGGTTGGTAAGGTCGCGGACTGGAAAACTCAAAGTGTCGTAGGGTAGTGGGATCGAATCCAGGAGGGGGTTATGGGGAAGGTTTTATATTGTCTAGAAAAATTTTTATAAATTTTTTTTTTTACAAGATCATGCCATTGTATTCAAACAATATGAAATATTCATAGAATATATCATATTGTAAGAATACAATGACATGACCTTGTTTTCTTTTTTTCTTTTTTTATTGTTTTATTTTATTATCATAGTAGGTTTGACATGATTTATTGAAACATATTTATTTTTGTACAATTCATTTGAGGTAAGAAAATAATTATATACACATTACTTAGGCTAATAACAAACATATATATTGATATACTAAAAAAATAAGGCATATTACATGTAAATCTTTGAAACTTATAAACTAAATAATGAAACATACAATTATATAATGTAAAAGCTATATCACAGGGACATCTTTGGAACTTATACATTATATAATATATATGTTACATTATGAGGTAGCGTGATCAATTAGGTCAGGTCAGGTAAGGTAGGGCGCGAGTCCAGGGCAGGGCAGGGCAGGAGGCGAGTCCAGGGCAGGGCACGGGGCGAGAGCAGGGCAGGGCAGGGCAGGGCAGGGGCCGACACTCAGTAGTTCTTGAAGGTGTGGTAGTCCCTGAAGCAGTCACCCAGGCAGAGTGCAACTTTGCACTCAGCGCACATTGAGGTGACTCTTTTGGTCACATGGGGTTTCCTCACACTGGAGCTGCAGACGGTGCACTGCACCTGCCTGTGACGAGTGCCAATCAGCTCGGTGTTGGTTGTGTAGTGTCTTTCGACACCCAGCTGGATGCGGTCAGGAACGTGATCCCCACGCCATGCCGTACGTCTGTGAGTGGTGGTGGCATACTTCTCCAGGAGTTGGTAGGAGACGTTGTACACGAACTCCCGGAATTTCAGCTTCTGGTTTGGGGCCATATCCTTCTTCACCAACCACAAGTTGTAGGCGTTCAGCATCGTTATGTCAACTAGGTGGAGGAAGAGCTTGTGATACCACTTCACAGTCTTCCTCAGACACTCAACACCTGACAGCTGACAGTCAGACTTGTCCACCAGGCGCATGTTTTTGGTGTAGTCCACTACCATGTCGGGCTTGTAGATTGTCTTCCTGGTTCGGTAGTGGATTTTGCCAGAATCCACCTGGGCACCTGTGTGGACGGTGGAAAGCAGGTGGACGTCTCGCTTATCCTTCCACTTCAGGGCTATCAGTTTCCCACACTTCTCGAGCTGCTTGTATTTCTGCCCCTTTCGTCGCCTTCTTCGCACATGCCTCTCGCGGTGTTCATGGCCAGGTCGTCTTCTGAAGGTGTGTCACTGGAGGAGGCATCTGTGAGAGGAATGACATCACCTGTGAACTTTGGCATAAACTTTCTTGTCTTTCTGACAGTCCCACATGACCCCGTTTGGTTGTCATAAAGAAACTGGCAGAGAGCAGGAGAAGTATACCAGTTGTCAGTGTAGATGATGTGGCCTTTGCCCAGGTAAGGTGCCAACATTTTCCTGACGATGGCACCTGACATGCCCATGGGGTCATTGGCAGCGGCTTTCGGTATGTCAATGTCAGTGCCTGTATACACGATCATGTCAAGCACTATTCCAGTTTCACAGTCGCACAACACGAAGAGCTTGATTCCGAACCTATGCCTCTTCAAGGGGATATACTGCTTGAAAACAAGACGTCCTTTGAAGAGCACGAGCGACTCATCAATCACCAAATTGAGGAAGGGGTAAAAGTATTTCCTATACCTCTCCAACAACATGGTGAACACATCCCGAACTTTCCATATCCTGTCAATCCTGTTAGGATTTTCGTTGTCTGCAAAGTGCATAAATCTTAGCAGCAACAAAAATCTGTCACGAGTCATGAACTTATTGAAAGTTGGGGTGGCGATGAGAGGGTCGTGCTTCCAGTAGTGTTGCAACACATGCTTCTTGATCAGAGGCATGAGGAACAACAAGGCAAAGAACGTCAGAAATTCTGCCACAGTCGTATCCACCCAGCCTCGTATTCTCGCTTTTGGAGAAAGGACGTCCAATCTGCCAAACACCCACCTGTAGTAGGCGTTTGTTTGGGCAACGATGTACGTCATTACCTCCATGTCGAAAAAAGCGAGGAAGAAGTCGCTTTCATTCGCTTGATCATCACAGGGCCAGTTGTCAGTTGTTCCTGACGTCCCAGGATTGAACTGGGGCACGTCAGGTACAAAATTGACCCCGTCAGACCAATCGAACGAAGGCATGCCAGGGATCGGAATGTCGTCTGCGTCTTCTTCTGCGTCTGAAATATCGCTTCCATGGTCGCGATACAGCACTTCATCATCATTACCCTCCTCTTCACTCGACAGACGATGCCCTTCCTCGTTTTCGTCACCGACGTCGGACTCACTCCCACTGTCCACTCCCAAATCCCCCCACCCTTGGTCCCGTGCTAGGGCTTCGTCGTCGAAACCCGGGCTGCCAATGTCCTGCGAATCACCATCAAACAGCAGGGCGGCATACTTAGATGGTGTAAGATTTTCCGGGTCACTTTGGCACGTGCGGGAGTCTTATGGACAGGGACAGCAGAGGTGGTGGCAGGGGCGGCGGCAGGGGCGGCGGCGGCGGCAGGGGCGGCGGCGGCAGGGGCAGCAGTGGTGCGTGGCCTTGATGGCAAGATGATGGTGGTGCCTGTCGCCCTTCTCTCTGTTCCTTGGGCAGGGGCGGCAGGGGCGGCAGGGGCCCTTGGGCAGGGGCGGCAGGGGCGGCAGGGGCAGCAGGGGCGGCAGGGGCGGCAGGGGCAGCAGGGCCGGCAGGGACACCAGGGCCAGCAGTCGCTTTCCCAGTCGCTTTCCCTCTCCCTTTCCCCTTCCCCTTCCCTGTTCCTTGGGCAGGGGCGGCAGGGGCGGCAGGGGCAGCAGGGGCGGCAGGGGCGGCAGGGGCGGCAGGGGCGGCAGGGGCAGCAGGGGCAGCTGGGCCAGGGGCGGCTGGTGGTGGTGGTGGTGGTAGGGGCACTGTGGCTGGCGTACGGGTTCTCTTCCCTACGCCCGTGCCTTTAATTTTTCCTGCCCCCGCAGGTAATGCAGCCCTAGGGCGGCCTCCTGCGTCGCTGGTACCGGTGGCAGGGGTGGCAGGGGTGGCAGTGGTGGCAGTGGTGGTGGTAGTGGTTGTTGCAGTGGCCTGGGTCGTGGTGGCAGTGTCCCGAAAGACCAATGACCTCTGTGCCATTGCCCTGCTTGCACGTGTTTTACGTGCTTTTGGTGCTGGTGATTCGTCCTCTGAGCTGTAGGGCGTGTCGTACTGGTAGCTAGGGTCTTTGGCAGCCACCCTCTGCCTTCCACGGCGGCTAACACCACCAGAAGGAGGGCTGGTTGTGTCATCAGGGAGCGAGCGTGAGGGACGTGTAGGCTCCATGACTAGTGCGTGGTTACTGGCGCGGTGGTGCTTGCACGAGTGCGGGGCGAGCGTTTGGCGGGGTGGTATCGAGAGTTGACATGTAGTACAATACCCACACCAATTTTCAGCCGCCTGGCTATAAACGCGCGGTTTTGGTACGTGTTCAAAGTCTCTGCTCTTAAGAGTCTACCCGCAGTGCGCCGGGGCGCACAGGGGGTTTTCTACAGGGTAAGACTGTGCGCACCTATGATGATTTTGGGACCTATTGCCAATTTCGATAAAAAGTACATCATCGTGTAGGGAATGTTTGCGTGCATCGGCCCATATATATTTGACCCCCCAAAAAATGTCTGGGGGGGGTAGGGGAACGGTCCGTAGTTGAAAAATGTGGAGCGAATGGCACCGCGCGGCTAGATTGTCATCGAGCGGCGAGATTTCCCTGCCGAATATTTACGCGCGCAGGGGATAGAAGGAGAGGGAGGAGGGGGTGGGTTACCGCGTATTATCACGTATATCTCCTTTTTCGAGCCCTTTTAGGCTATTTAGAGTATGTATACGTGTGTAGGGCACCCATATAACAATGAATATGCCTCATAGTGACCAAAAATTGCAATATATAAGGGAATTATAAGAGAATATTTAGGCGGGAATGAAGATGTGTTGGAGGTTTGGCGGCAATTTATGAGCTGAGAGTGTGGTTTACGCCATACATATCACGTATATCTTGTACGTAGAGCACTGTCACGCTATAATACAGACTTGTACGTATGTATACGTGCCATATCAAAATATATACCGCATATAAACCAATTCATGCGATATTTACGCACATTATCAATGAGTTTCTATGCGTGAACCAAGGTGTGAGTGAGTTGTGGTGGGAATGAAAGGGGGGAGAGGGTGTGTTACGCCATAAATATCACGTCAATCTTGTATTTAGAGCACTCTCATGCTATAATAAAGACGTGTACATATGTAGGCGTCCCATATAACAAGGAATATACCGCATATAGCCCAATTGATGCGATATTTACGCAAATTGTGAATGTGTTTCTAGCAGACGGAAGCCTGAAAGGGGGGGTTGGGGGTGGGTGGGTGGGTGGGAGGGAGGCATGCAGGGGTGCAGTGAGTGAGTGAGTCGTGGAGAGATGGAAGTAAGGCAGATCTCTAGATAGATAACCAGCTTAGTGATAATTGTGGAGGCGCCCCAGGCGTATTGATGTTTGGTATTTTGACCCTTATGTCTACCAGATGGCTGGTGTTCGTTGCCATCAACAGGTCTACAATAACATGAGTCAGGAATGGAGAGAGAGAGAGAGAGAGAGAGAGAGAGAGAGAGAGAGAGAGAAACTGAGACATGCGTATGTCGTACATATAAATGGACTTCAGAATTGCATTTTTATGCAAGCAGACATTGCATTTTAGACACATGTGAAGTACCACAGAAACATGTAGGCCATTGACTGTAAATAAAGTACTATATTTATAGACCACCAGCGACGGTGCTGAGTCAACACAGGCAGATTGCCTGTTGTGATAGAGGGCTAAATATAGACTGGTGTCTCCTTACACCTGCGAAAGGGTAGATTGCCACCAGAGAAACGTTTACTTATTTATTTCGAAGTAATATGCAATCTAAATGTATATTCGAGACCTACTGCAATTATTTGTATGACAGTCATGACTATGTATAATCCAATATACGCGCGTAGGCGAGACATAAGAAAGCTGGTTGAGCAATTTTCGACACCCACACAGTTATTATTCATTTTTATTTACAATATTATACAATACAAATGTATTTGTGAAGAGTATTTTATCCATTATTGTATTTATACCAATTTTGTTCCCAGACAGAGCTGCTGTAGCTGGAGAATCAAGGAGCGGCAAGGGTCACCTCGTGACCGCCTGACCGTGTGAAAATGAGTGGAGTCACACTGAGAGGGGCAATTTTGCTGAGTGTTTGGGCAATTTTTGACAGAATAAAGTTATATAATTACTAATTCTTGACAGAGACAAACTATTATAAACCTTGGCATGATATAATTGATAATCCCATCAATTTACAAACGTAAATTGGTGGGATAATTCATTTTTTTTTGTATATTGTCATTTCGATTGTACACACGAAGTTTTGAGTGATATTTGGTATGAGCTCCTGTGGCATGGTTGGTAAGGTCGCGGACTGGAAAACTCAAAGTGTCGTAGGGTAGTGGGATCGAATCCAGGAGGGGGTTATGGGGAAGGTTTTATATTGTCTAGAAAAATTTTTATAAATTTTTTTTTTTTACAAGATCATGCCATTGTATTCAAACAATATGAAATATTCATAGAATATATCATATTGTAAGAATACAATGACATGACCTTGTTTTCTTTTTTTCTTTTTTTATTGTTTTATTTTATTATCATAGTAGGTTTGACATGATTTATTGAAACATATTTATTTTTGTACAATTCATTTGAGGTAAGAAAATAATTATATACACATTACTTAGGCTAATAACAAACATATATATTGATATACTAAAAAAATAAGGCATATTACATGTAAATCTTTGAAACTTATAAACTAAATAATGAAACATACAATTATATAATGTAAAAGCTATATCACAGGGACATCTTTGGAACTTATACATTATATAATATATATGTTACATTATGAGGTAGCGTGATCAATTAGGTCAGGTCAGGTAAGGTAGGGCGCGAGTCCAGGGCAGGGCAGGGCAGGAGGCGAGTCCAGGGCAGGGCACGGGGCGAGTCCAGGGCAGGGCAGGGCAGGGCAGGGCAGGGGCCGACACTCAGTAGTTCTTGAAGGTGTGGTAGTCCCTGAAGCAGTCACCCAGGCAGAGTGCAACTTTGCACTCAGCGCACATTGAGGTGACTCTTTTGGTCACATGGGGTTTCCTCACACTGGAGCTGCAGACGGTGCACTGCACCTGCCTGTGACGAGTGCCAATCAGCTCGGTGTTGGTTGTGTAGTGTCTTTCGACACCCAGCTGGATGCGGTCAGGAACGTGATCCCCACGCCATGCCGTACGTCTGTGAGTGGTGGTGGCATACTTCTCCAGGAGTTGGTAGGAGACGTTGTACACGAACTCCCGGAATTTCAGCTTCTGGTTTGGGGCCATATCCTTCTTCACCAACCACAAGTTGTAGGCGTTCAGCATCGTTATGTCAACTAGGTGGAGGAAGAGCTTGTGATACCACTTCACAGTCTTCCTCAGACACTCAACACCTGACAGCTGACAGTCAGACTTGTCCACCAGGCGCATGTTTTTGGTGTAGTCCACTACCATGTCGGGCTTGTAGATTGTCTTCCTGGTTCGGTAGTGGATTTTGCCAGAATCCACCTGGGCACCTGTGTGGACGGTGGAAAGCAGGTGGACGTCTCGCTTATCCTTCCACTTCAGGGCTATCAGTTTCCCACACTTCTCGAGCTGCTTGTATTTCTGCCCCTTTCGTCGCCTTCTTCGCACATGCCTCTCGCGGTGTTCCTTGGCCAGGTCGTCTTCTGAAGGTGTGTCACTGGAGGAGGCATCTGTGAGAGGAATGACATCACCTGTGAACTTTGGCATAAACTTTCTTGTCTTTCTGACAGTCCCACATGACCCCGTTTGGTTGTCATAAAGAAACTGGCAGAGAGCAGGAGAAGTATACCAGTTGTCAGTGTAGATGATGTGGCCTTTGCCCAGGTAAGGTGCCAACATTTTCCTGACGATGGCACCTGACATGCCCATGGGGTCATTGGCAGCGGCTTTCGGTATGTCAATGTCAGTGCCTGTATACACGATCATGTCAAGCACTATTCCAGTTTCACAGTCGCACAACACGAAGAGCTTGATTCCGAACCTATGCCTCTTCAAGGGGATATACTGCTTGAAAACAAGACGTCCTTTGAAGAGCACGAGCGACTCATCAATCACCAAATTGAGGAAGGGGTAAAAGTATTTCCTATACCTCTCCAACAACATGGTGAACACATCCCGAACTTTCCATATCCTGTCAATCCTGTTAGGATTTTCGTTGTCTGCAAAGTGCATAAATCTTAGCAGCAACAAAAATCTGTCACGAGTCATGAACTTATTGAAAGTTGGGGTGGCGATGAGAGGGTCGTGCTTCCAGTAGTGTTGCAACACATGCTTCTTGATCAGAGGCATGAGGAACAACAAGGCAAAGAACGTCAGAAATTCTGCCACAGTCGTATCCACCCAGCCTCGTATTCTCGCTTTTGGAGAAAGGACGTCCAATCTGCCAAACACCCACCTGTAGTAGGCGTTTGTTTGGGCAACGATGTACGTCATTACCTCCATGTCGAAAAAAGCGAGGAAGAAGTCGCTTTCATTCGCTTGATCATCACAGGGCCAGTTGTCAGTTGTTCCTGACGTCCCAGGATTGAACTGGGGCACGTCAGGTACAAAATTGACCCCGTCAGACCAATCGAACGAAGGCATGCCAGGGATCGGAATGTCGTCTGCTTCTGCGTCTGAAATATCGCTTCCATGGTCGCGATACAGCACTTCATCATCATTACCCTCCTCTTCACTCGACAGACGATGCCCTTCCTCGTTTTCGTCACCGACGTCGGACTCACTCCCACTGTCCACTCCCAAATCCCCCCACCCTTGGTCCCGTGCTAGGGCTTCGTCGTCGAAACCCGGGCTGCCAATGTCCTGCGAATCACCATCAAACAGCAGGGCGGCATACTTAGATGGTGTAAGATTTTTCCGGGTCACTTTGGCACGTGCGGGAGTCTTATGGACAGGGACAGCAGAGGTGGTGGCAGGGGCGGCGGCAGGGGCGGCGGCGGCAGGGGCAGCAGTGGTGCGTGGCCTTGATGGCAAGATGATGGTGGTGCCTGTCGCCCTTCTCTCTGTTCCTTGGGCAGGGGCGGCAGGGGCGGCAGGGGCAGCAGGGGCGGCAGGGGCGGCAGGGGCAGCAGGGCCGGCAGGGACACCAGGGCCAGCAGTCGCCCTTGGGCAGGGGCGGCAGGGGCGGCAGGGGCAGCAGGGGCGGCAGGGGCGGCAGGGGCAGCAGGGCCGGCAGGGACACCAGGGCCAGCAGTCGCTTTCCCAGTCGCTTTCCCTCTCCCTTTCCCCTTCCCCTTCCCTGTTCCTTGGGCAGGGGCGGCAGGGGCGGCAGGGGCAGCAGGGGCGGCAGGGGCGGCAGGGGCGGCAGGGGCAGCAGGGGCAGCTGGGCCAGGGGCGGCTGGTGGTGGTGGTGGTGGTAGGGGCACTGTGGCTGGCGTACGGGTTCTCTTCCCTACGCCCGTGCCTTTAATTTTTCCTGCCCCCGCAGGTAATGCAGCCCTAGGGCGGCCTCCTGCGTCGCTGGTACCGGTGGCAGGGGTGGCAGGGGTGGCAGTGGTGGCAGTGGTGGTGGTAGTGGTTGTTGCAGTGGCCTGGGTCGTGGTGGCAGTGTCCCGAAAGACCAATGACCTCTGTGCCATTGCCCTGCTTGCACGTGTTTTACGTGCTTTTGGTGCTGGTGATTCGTCCTCTGAGCTGTAGGGCGTGTCGTACTGGTAGCTAGGGTCTTTGGCAGCCACCCTCTGCCTTCCACGGCGGCTAACACCACCAGAAGGAGGGCTGGTTGTGTCATCAGGGAGCGAGCGTGAGGGACGTGTAGGCTCCATGACTAGTGCGTGGTTACTGGCGCGGTGGTGCTTGCACGAGTGCGGGGCGAGCGTTTGGCGGGGTGGTATCGAGAGTTGACATGTAGTACAATACCCACACCAATTTTCAGCCGCCTGGCTATAAACGCGCGGTTTTGGTACGTGTTCAAAGTCTCTGCTCTTAAGAGTCTACCCGCAGTGCGCCGGGGGAACTCTTAAGAGTCTACCCGCAGCTCCCGGGTTAAGGAGTGCGTGCGGAGTTACATGGAGGGATAGACAGACTAATGAGGAAGTAAGAAGGAGGTGTGGTGTGGAGGTAGATGTGCTGGAAAATGTGAAAAGGAACAACTTGAGATGCTTCGGCCATATGGAACGTATGGAAAGCGAGAGAATGACTAAGAGGGTGTATGAGAGCGAGGTGGAGGGACAGAGAGGGAGAGATTGACCGAATGAGAGGTGGAAGGATGGAGTGAGGAAGTACATGAACGAAGGCGGTGCTGGTTGGGGGGAGGGGCGTCGACTGACTGGGGACAGAGGTGCATGGGGCGGTTCGTTCTTGGCCACCCCTTCGGGGATCACGGCGTCAGGCAATAGATGATAGATAGATGTTAAAAATATCTTATATATTTTTGTTTAGCTTTACTTGGCATTCCTCTTCCTCTATGTATCTAGCAATTTAACCCCCTCAAACTCCTTATGACGCGATGGTGTGGTAATTACCCCGGGCCAAAAAGCTCTAAAAGACGATCGAGTGATAACTCAAGCGAGCTTGAAATACGCAGGCGTTTCGTTCATGGTCACCCCTTCGGGGATCAAGGTGTCCGGCAATATATACCGGTAGGCTATAGATAAATTCATTTTTGGGCTATTTCTTCCATTTTATTTATCCTGTTAAAGTGCTTGATTGATTTTTGTGCTAATGTAGTTAGTATTTGGTGTAATTTCACATATTTCAGCTAAATCTGGAGAGCACATGCAATTTATTTGTGCATGTTCAGTAAGTATTGCTGGGGAAAGGGTTAACGTATTCATCTTTTGGGGTATTTATTCTGTTTTTATCCTGTTTCTGTGATTGATTGAGTTTTGTGCTAATGTAGTTGGTATTTGGTATAATTTTACATATTTTAGATAAATCAGAAGAGCACATGCAATATATTTGGGAATTTTCAGTTAGTATTGCTGGGGAAACGGTTAACATACAGTATTCATCATAGGAAGGGAATAGGATGTGTAGCTCAGATCTTTGCCCTGAAATATGTTGTGGAGAAATATCTTGAGAAGGGACAAAAGTTTTATGCTCTGCCTTCATGGACTTGGAGAAGGCCTATGACAGAGTTGATAGAGAAGGTACCGGTATGTAGAAAGTACTTAGAATATACGGAGCAGATAGCAAGTTGCTGAAAGCAGTGAAAAGCATGTATGAGGGTGCAAAGGTGTCAGTATGTGTTGAGAATGAACAGAGCGAGTTCTTTGATCTGAATTTTGGGTTAAAGAAAGGGTGTGTGATGTCCCCGTGGTTGTTCAATATATACTGAATATATATGGATGGAGTCATAAAAGAAATGCAAGGATGAGCAGTGGATGTTGGTGTACCACTAATAAGGGAAGGCAACGAGTGGAATGACAGAGTTGATAGGGAAGGTATGTGGAAAGTACTGTACTGAGAATATATGGAGTAGATGGCAAGTTGCTGAAAGCAGTGAAGAGTATGTATGAGAGTGCAAAGGTATCAGTATGTGTGAAGAATGAACAGAGGGAGTTCTTTGATCTGAATGTTTGGTAAAGCAAGGGTGTGTGATGTCCAGATGGTTCTATATATACAGTATATGGATGGAGTCATAAAAGAAATACAAGGAAGAGCAGTTTGTGTACTGCTGTTTGCTGATGATATGAATGGGAGTTGCAGGGTCTGGTAAATATTTTTGGAACAGTGTGCGAAAAATGGAATCTGAAGGTAAATGCGGGGAAGAGCAAGGTTATGGTCTTCGAAAGGGGTGAAGCCACAGAGTGTGAGGTGAAGTTGAACGGTCAGGCTATGGATATTGTCAGCTCATTTAAGTATCTTGGCAGTGTACAGAGTAAAGATGGGAGTATGGATGAAGAAGTGTGGGAGAGGGTGCAACAGGGGAAGAGGGTTGTAGGAATGCTGAAAGCAGTAACATGAAATAGGGTGGTCAGCATGGAACTGAAGAAGTCATTGCATGACAGTGTGGTAATCCCGACACTGACTTACGGAAGCGAAGCATGGACGTTGTTGGAGAGATTCAAACCAAGTGTGAAAGGGATGGAAATGAGTTACTTGAGAAGTGTGTGCAAAGTTACATGGAGGGATAGACAGACGAATGAGGAAGTACGAGAGAGGTGTGGTGTGAATGTACTGGAAAGTGCGAAAAAGAACACCTTGAGATGGTTCGGCCATGTGGAACGTATGGGAAGCGAGAGAATGACTAAGAGCGTGTACGAGTGAGGTGGAAGGACAGAGGGAGAAATAAACCGAGAGAGAGGTGGAAGGATGGAGTTAAGAAGTATATGCGTGAAAGCGGTGCTGGATGGGAGGAGGGGCGTCGACTGACTGGGGACAGAGGTGCATAGGGGTGTTTCGTTCGTGGCCAATCCTTCGGGGATCAAGGCGTCCGTCAATAGATAGATAGATAAATTCATCTTTAGGGCTATTTCTTACATTTTCTTTATCCTGTTAGTGTACTTTATTAAATTTGTTGGTAATGTAGTTGGTAATTGGTGTAATTTTACATATTTCAGATAAAGGATGTCAACAGAATAACAAATGATGAGCTGAAGAGACGTTTAGGTATAAAGAGTATTAGCGAGGAGATGCGTACAAGTAAACTGGGATGGTATGGACATGTGGAGAGAATGGATGAACAAAATTGGGTGAAAAGATGCAGGTCTGCGATTGTGGAGGGAGCTGCACCAAGGGGTGGACCGAGTAAGACCTGGGATCGGACTATACGTGCCGATCTCAAATCCAAAAACTTGACAAGTAAAGCATCCCTTAACAGGGTTGCCTGGAACGCCGCCATTAGGAAAAGAGACTGAAACTGCACATCTGTGTGGAGCACTCAGTCTTAAAATGTTATGTACAGTCAGGACCCCCAATACACGATTCCACAATGCGCGAAAACCCTAATACACGAGTTACCCCTCGAAAATAACATTAATTAATTAAACATTAATTACGCGAGGTGGTACCACAATACACGAATCGAGAGCTAAGAAGGGGCCAAATCCGCTATTCCCGCTTGATACGCGAGCACGTCTACGTTTCGCGAGGCCCAGGAGTAGCTCCGAAAAGAGAAGAAGACGGGCATACGCCTGCCTTCCCTCCCGCTTACCCTCCCACAGTCCCGCTCAAGCGCTCATAGCCGTGTGGAGTGACCAAACGTTTGTAGTGCCTGCCACTTTTTTCGCCATGCCACGCCAATAAGAAGATAACACACAAAATGAAGGTGGAAGTGTTGGATCAGAAAAAAAAGGAGAAGGAAACTGTGCAATAGGCTTGTCAGAGTAAACTGTTCGTACGATTTGGTCAGGGAGGGAGAAGTTGGAGAAAATCGTGAAGTCCTACGGTCCTAGTCCTAGCCTATCTACTACTAATTTTAAGGTAAGGTTTCATATTTGTATTCATTGTTCTTCTTATATATAAGATATAGACTGTACTGTAGAGCCAAAAATTTCGAAAATAGGCCATAATTGAGAGATGTCACCCAATCTAATTATTCCCATTTAAAGTTAGTTCCACAATACACGAATTCACAATACACGATGCCTCCTGTCACCCCTATTCTCGCGAATTGGGGGTCCTGACTTACGTATGTATGTATAAATCTGAAGAGCACATGCAATCTATTTAGGCATTTTCAGTCAGTATTGCTGGGTAAAGGGTTAACATATTTATCTTTTGGAGTATTTCTTCCATTTATTTATCCTGTTAGTGAGTTTTTTTTATTTCAGTGCTACTGTAGTGGAATTTGGTGTAATTTTACATATTTTAGATAAATCTGAAGAGGACATGCAATATATTTGGGCATTTTCAGTCAGTATTGCTGGGGAAACGGTTAGCATACTGTAGTCATCTTAGGAAGGGAAGAGGATGTGTAGCTCAGATATTTGCCCGGAAATGTGTTGTGGAGAAATATCTGGAGAAGCGACAAAAGTTGTATGCTGCATTTATGGAGTTGGAGAAGGCCTATGACAGAATTGATAGAGAAGGTATGTGGAAAGTACCGGTACCGGTACTGAAAATATACGGAGTAGATGGCAAGTTGCTGAAAGCAATTAAGAGCATGTATGAGGGTGCAAAGGTGTCAGTATGTGTGGATAATTAACAGAGCGAGTTCTTTAATCTGAATGTTGGGTTAAAGCAAGGGTGTATGTGATGTCCCGATGGTTGTTCAATATATACCAGTACAGTATATGGATGGAGTCATGAAAGAAATACAAGGAAGAGCAGCGGATGTTGGTGTACCGCTGATAAGGGAAGGAAACGAGTGGAACTTGCCTCAACAGTACAGTACCAGTACTACTGTTGCTGACAACACAGTTCTGATGAGCGATAGTGAATGGGAGTTGCAGGGTCAGGTAAATATGTTTGGAACAGTGTGTGAAAAACGGAATCTGGAGGTAAATGCTAGGAAGAGCAATATTATGGTCATTGAAAGGGGTGCAACCATAGAGTGTGAAGTGAGGTTGAACGGCTATGAAGAATGTCAGCTCATTTAAGTATTTGGGCAGTGTGTTGAGTAAAGATGTGAGTAGGCCTATGGATGAAGAAGTGTGGGAGAAAGTGTAACAGGGGAAGAGCGTTGTAGTAACTCTGAAAGCAGTAAGAAGAAATAGGGTGATCAGCATGGAAGTAAAGAAGTCCTTGCATGACAGTGTGGTAATCCCGACATTGACTTATGGGAGGGAAGCATGGACGTTTCTGACTGGGATTGATCATTGATAATCATCGGTTATGCTAGTTGGAAAATTAGTGGGGTAGAATGTAGAGTTCGGGTGTACCGCCAGCCTTGTTTACACTACGCGGAGCGGCGGCGGATGCTGGCCATCATGTTCCCGTCTATTTGACTGCTTTTGGATACAATAATAGGTTGAGGGGGGTCACCCCCCCATGACATATTGTCATCATCATATATATTGCCAGCAGGAGGCAAATAACCGAAAAAAACGCCTTCAAAATAGACGCGAACTAAAGGCTGGTTCACACATAGCCGAGTCGGTGCGCGAGTCCAACACGAGTGATGAAATTTTGCTATTCAGCAATGACTCGTCGATACTCCTCAACACTCGTATAGACTCATGCTACGCTCGTGTATACTCGACACACTCGTGGGTACTCGCCACGGGGTCCAAAAATGTCATGCATGCATGACATTTTTGGGTCCCGTGGCGAGTACCCATGAGTGTGGCCTAAATACGTGTAGACTCGTGTACATACGTGTTAACTCGTGTTTGACTCTGAATAACTTCGTTATTCGTGTTAACTCGTGTTGACTCGTGTAAACCCGTGTAACACTCTTTGGTGATTCGTCGCTTTTCGTCATCATTTCGACGTTGACGAAGCAACATGTGTCTACACGCAACAACACGTATGTAACACACATGCAACACGTATCAACAAGAGTAGAAAGTACGAATGTGAGTGCCAAAATTTGGTGCCCCCATGATGCCAGAGTTTACACGATTCAAACACAAGTGAAAACAAGAGTAAACACGATCCACTGAGAAAAAAACACGAGTGTAACACGAAAAAGCAAGTGTCATTTGAAATACCGTTATTTCAAAAATGTAGGAAGAATCAACGAGAGTTTACACGGATGTAACACGAGTCAACACGTGTGCAACAGAGATCCAACGAGAGTCAACGCGTTGTCTTTCGTGTTGATCCGTATAAAAATCGTGTTGATCCGTGTAACAATCGCGTTGACTCGACCATACTCTTTGTTTACGTGCCCTGGAATGTGGCCATTATTTTTCAAAATGTTGACACTCGTGTTGGGTTCGTGTTACACTCGTTTTGACTATCAGTTACTCGTACAGACTCTTGCATGAACACGTGTTGACTCGTATTGAATCGAGTTAACTCGTGTTACACTCTCCTTGACTCGGGAACAATTGCTACTCGCGGCCGACTCAGCCTCCAGCGACGGCGATAATCGACGAGTGTGACTCGTGTTGGACTCGCACACCGACTCGGCTATGTGTGAACCAGCCTTTAACCACGGTGATCGACATATGTAAACATTACGGCGGCGGTGTCGGCGTCGAACACTTACGATAATGTTCCCATCTATTTTGAATGCCATTGGATACAATAATATGTTGAGGGGGGGCTTTGCCCCCATGATGTGTTTTCATCATCACATATAATATATATTGCCAGTAGAGGGCAAACAACCAAAACAAATTGCCGCAAAGCCCTCCCCTCAACATATTATTGTATCCAATGGCAGTCAAAATAGACGGGAACATGATGGCAAGCTTCCGTCGCCGCTCTGCGCAGTGTAAACAATGGTGGCGGTACGCCCGAACTCTACATTCTACCCGGCTAGGCCTATATTATAGGCTACAATAAATAAGTAGGCTAGGCTATTTTTTCTATAGGCTATGCCTAGTCTAATATTACAATTTAAGGTAGCATTCAAGTTGACTACAGCAGGACTTACCCTTGACCAGGTATAGGCTATCCTAGTGTTTAATAGGCCTATACCCCTTTGAAAGGACATTAGCCTAGTCTAACCTAACAACCTTACCTAACCTATTATAGTAGGCTATTATGGGTGGGGGCTGCTGCCCCCACACCCCAATTTTTGGTGTATTTGTCTATTTTGTCTGTGAAGTGGGAATTTTTTCAATTTGTCGATAACGAAAATCCTCCATGCAGACTATAGCTTATGGAGAAAAATATGGCGAATCTATTGTTGCCCATTATCTCTAATAAATTGTTTCTCATAATGCTGCAGTAGTGTCATTTAAAATACCAACCATTTAATTGTGTGCCTTTAAAAATGACCTAAATTAGGCTATAGGCTACTGGAAGATTAGAAGAATCTTTAAGAAAGACTAGGTTAGGGTTATTGTCGTGCCAAAGCTAGATTATAGCCTAAATATACAAGGAAGTGAATAAAATGAAATATGCCGAAAAAAATCGACTTCATAATAGACGCGAAGTTAACCGCGACGATCGTCCTATGTAAACATGACGACCGTACACCCGGTAACTACATCCATCCCATTAAAAGTTACTGTGGGACACCAAATATGTTGAGGGGGTCTCTGCGGCTCTGCCCCCCCACGTCGGCCCGTCACGTATTATGATGTACGGTGGGTCATCATCATCTGTGCTAATTCATAGGATCCCCAATTAAGGACAAAGTCAATCAACAGACGAAATAAGCTCCCAAATTACAATAACATGGCAGCCCGCCGTTTATGGGCGACTTTTTACACGTCATTTTAAATGTTACTTTCCTGCCCTGGTCTAGGCCTAATAGATTTTTCCAAAGAATCAAACTTAAATTAAAAGGAAGTAGCCTAGCCTACAGTTTATAGGAAGGCTATTCCAACATGCATTCCAGAACTTAGGCTAGCCTAGGCCTAGGCTATATGAATATTTGTGGTGGTCTGCCAAAAAAGAATCACTAGGCCTATTAGGCTATGGGTAGGCTAGTATGGGGTGCATTTTGCAAATGTTCTGAACTTTTAGGCCTAGGCTAGGCTAAATTAAAACTCACAAAATCTGAGTAAAACCAGCACTAGAATTTTGTCTTGTCTTGTCTTGGGGCAACCTCAGGCGAATACTCGCCCACTCCGGCCCTACCGTAGTCGCGGAGATCCTATGTCACAATTAAATTAATTTATAGTTAAGGTTAAAATTCACCACCGTGTCAATTTCATTCTAGGTCATTCGTAGAACCGTAACACTGTAAAGGCAACAACCCAATAGCAGGGAGGGTTTTGTTGGGGCGCTCGGTTATGGCCTTGGCCTTGCTCGGGGCCTTGGGGCTGTTCGGCCAGGCAGCTTGGGGAACAGCAACAACAACAACAACAACCCAATAGCAGGTCATCAGGTGGTGAACCAGAGACCTACAAACCACGGTACTAGGGCCAGAGCAATGTCTTGAAGCGAGGTGCCCTTATCAACCAACCCCAGACAATCCAGTAGGAGCTGTCGGAAGGAATCCATCTTTGAAGCCAGAAAGGGACGCCCATCCACATGCTCAGTGACGGGACGAGGCGAGGCTTAGGAGGCATATGTAGGACGACCAGATGTAGGATGTGGAGGGGAAGAGGTACCGTACGACGATACATGGGATGCGGAGACTGCGGAGGGAAGAGCTTGTCAAAGTCATACGGTTCCTCAGGACCTCAACAATAACCGGGGGACGGCCGGTGCGGGCAATGGTCGATCGCCGTAGTTAATATAAGTTCGCGTCTATTTTGACGGCGATTTTTGTTGTAGTTAGGCTAGGCCTAGGCTATTTGCCCCCTGCTGGCAATATATATGATGATGACAATATGTTATGGGGGGCGATTGACCCCCTCAACATATTATTGTATCCAACGATCTCTAACCTCTGTATCTCAAAAAGGGCTAGAGCAAATTGGCTGTAAATTTCCACATCTAGGCTATTCCTTGACAGATTTGCTCCCTCCAATTAATATTTATTAGCATAAATTCAGCCTAGTTTAGCCTATAAAACAAAAACTAACATTTGTTTAGCCTAGGCCTACATATAAAAAGAAAAACCCCACTCGTACTGCAATTATAAGCATAAATATGAGTATCTAAGATACAAAGCAAATGTTTTTGTATAGCCTAAAATAAACCATAAAATTGTCATCTTTCAACTGTTGAGGTCATAAATATAAAAAAATCTAATACATTAGGAAAAAATGTGTTAAGAGTTGTGTTAGCGGGTCTATCGTCCCCTTTATTTACGTAGTCGCACGCTCGCAGTTACATTCGCGTCTAATTTGACTGTGGTTATTTGCCCCTGCTGGTGATATAGATGATGATGACAATAAGTCATAGGGGGATAAAGCCCCCTTCAACCCATTATTGTATCTCACGGCCAGGCGTTGGGTAAATTGTTTTGTTACCGGCCGGCGGATTGAGGGTGGCTTTACCAAGTTTACCCCAGCAGTTAAATTAGAAGCGAATGTAGCCCTAACTGCGAGCGTGCGACTAGGCTATATAAACAAAGCTTTTGGTATGCCCACAACTACAACTCTTACCAAAACTGCAATTAGCCTATTTTTTTTTGGTTTTTTCAGTCTAGGCTAAATTGGTGAGGCTAGGCTAAATTATTTAGCTGCAATTAGCCTAGCCTATTTTTGTTTGTTCTTTCAGTCTAGGCTAAATTGTGGTAGGCTAGGTTAAATTCTTTAACATGTGTACTATTGTGTAGGCCTGTTCTTTCCAATAGAAGTAAAAATATGTAGCATAGCCTAATGCAATTTTACTAAAACCCAAACCTACCTGAATATAGCCCTATGCAGAGCTCAAAAGCAAAAAAAAAAAAAAAATATGTTGAGCAGTGAAATATAATTAAGCTAGGCCTAGGCCTGGTTTCTCATAGGCCTAATAACCTAATGAAGTATACTATAGCCTAACCTAATTTAAGTTATTTCACAAAATACTAATAGGCCTACCCAGCCCTCCTCATGCATTATTTTCCATTGTAAAATAAGTTTGTGATACACTACGAAAGATTATTCAACATGGAATTTGAATGGAATAGAGAAGCTTAGCAACGAAAAGCCAATACTCCCCCCTCCCTGTGATTGTGCCAGCTTTTGTAAGCAGTGCAATAACTTAATGAAGGACAGAAAAGCTGCAGGATGCTCTGGCATTCTAGCCGAGATGATTAAGGCCTCAGGTGAGAAAGGAGTAGGTGTCTTCAATGAGCTAATTAACTTCATCATCAGAGAGGAAGTAATCTCTGATGAATGGCACAAAAGTATATTATATACTGTATACGAGCAAAGGGGACTCATTGGATAGGGAAAATTATAGGGGCCTGAAAATACTTGATCAAGTCATGAAGGTCTGTGAGAAAGTCTTTGAAGGTATGATATTGACGATATGCAGTTTGGTTTCATGCTAGGACACGGCACAATCCAAGTCATGAAGGTATTTGTGTGATAATCAAGATGTATGAGGACTCACAAACGGCAGTGAGGGTGAAAGATGTACCGGTACTGAGTGATGAGTTTTCAGTTCACGTCGGAGTCCACCAGGGCTCTGTGTTAATGAAGCCCATTCCTCTTTTTTTTTTATGGTTCTGGAGGCACTATCTGGTGATTTCAGAGTTGGGCTCCCCTGGGAACTGCTATAAGGGTCCTGAAAATGCTTGACTACGTCATGAAGGTCTGTGAGAGAGTCTTAGAAGGTATGATAAGGGAAAGATACTGTATGTACTGTATGTACTTAAAAGATAGGGATCTGATGTTGTGTTTGCAGACCGGGAGAAGGCCTTTGATAAGGTGGCCAGAGAAGTTGTGCAGTAGGCTAGGAGAAAACTTGGCGTTGAGGAGTGGCTGGTGCATGTGATAATGAAGATGTACGAGGACTCACGAACGGTAGTGAGGGTGAAAGGTGTACAGCTGAGTGAGGGACATATACAGTACTTCTTGTTGAGGATATAGGGTAGTGAAGCTGTGAAGCTTATGTCACCCTATCCGGGCGGAAAGGACCCCAGGGTGGAGAGGTTTCACAGGGAGGACGGGGACATCGTAGATTTCAGGGGAGGGCACCCATGCCCCGCAGTCGACGGAGACGCCCCGCCAACCTCAGGAACTTCTTCGTTAGCAGGAGGACCTTGGATTGACATATACAGTACGGTACTAGATATTTGGTAAGGGTTAGCTTTATATCCCAT
This sequence comes from Paralithodes platypus, assembly GCA_032716605.1. Classification (NCBI taxonomy): domain Eukaryota; kingdom Metazoa; phylum Arthropoda; class Malacostraca; order Decapoda; family Lithodidae; genus Paralithodes; species Paralithodes platypus. Next base: position 34,634,708 of record CM064485.1, on the reverse strand, counting down.
GTACTGGTTACTAGGGACATATACTAGGTGTTAGGTGGAGGTTAGTTTTGTATCCAAAGTACTGGGTACTAGGGACATATACTAGGTGTTACGTGAGGGTACTGAGTGATGAGTTTTCAGTTCGCGTCGGAGTCCAACACGGAAGTGTGTTAATTAAGCCCTCTCCTCTTTTTTATGGTTCTGGAGGCACTATCTAGTGATTTCGGAGTTAGGCTCCCCTTGCAACTGCTATAAGAGACCTGAAAATGCTTGGCCAAGTCATGATGTGAGTGTGAGAGAGTCTTTGAAGGTATGATAACTTCATAGTCAGGCAGCTGCAGGAAAGATATCTAAGAGGTGTTTTTCCGGTCCCGTCTCAAGACCACCGTCGCAAGATCTACTCGAAAAACTGTTTTTCTGGTCCCGTCGCAAGCCCACCTTTAGCAAGCGAGACACCAATATTCTCTTGTGACGGCAAGAGAGCTCCGGAGCTGGGTTGACGGCAAGCTGAAACATCTCACTCAACTTACTGTTTCTCCATTCTAATTTATTTTGGTATATTTGTTTAGCCAAACATTATGTTATAATTTACTTGCCTATTATTAGGAAGTAGAGTAATAAGAGCCCACAGTAACGTATATCCAATTGTTGATAATAAATTAATGTGGGACAGTACGCTTGGTTAAATGTTGTCCACGAAACAACAACAAACCCCAGCTTTGACTAGGCCTAGGCTATGCTATTTACCGATTGTTTTTTCATATCAGAATTGCATTTATATAATCCTTATGATAATTAAATTGGCGGTGAATGTTATTCCGATGAAATGGAAGTTGTATAGCCTAGCCTACGATATATATTTGTAAGATGTGTACTGGCTTGGATCAAGCCTGTGTTGTTTTTCCTGTCCTGTGATGATATTGCGACGGCTCGGTTGAGACGGTGGTCTTGCGACGGGCCCGGAAAATCACGTCTCTACTGAAAGTAAGAAGTTGTGCAGTAGGCTAGGAGAAAATTTGGCGTAGAGGAGTGGCTGGTGCGTGTGATAATGAAGATGTATGAAGACTCACGAACGGTAGTGAGGGTGAAAGGTGTACTGAGTGAGGGACATATGCTAGGTGAAGGTTAGTTTTGTATCCCACGTACTGGGTACTAGGGACATATACTAGGTGTTATGTAAGGGTTAGTATTGTATCCCAAATACTAGGTACTAGGGACATATACTAGGTGTTCCGTGAGGGTTAGCTTGGTATCCCACGTACTGGGTACTAGGGACATATACTAGGTGTTACATGAGGGTTAGTTTTGTATCCAACGTACTGGGTCTAGGGGGTGGCAGCCTCCACCCATAATACTAGGATAGGTTAGGTAAGGTTGTTAGGTTAGGCTAATGGGGATGGATGTAGTTTCCGAGTGTACGGTCGTCATGTTTACATTTGTCGATCGCCGTTGTTAACCTGCCCTTCCCTACCTATCATGTGTTGATTGGTTGTCCATCTTGATGGACAGCCCTATTAGAGTATTTTGCGGGGAACTCAGTGGTGTGGTTAAACTATTTTTAATATATATTTGTTTAAATATGTAAGACATGCAATAAATTATGTAAAATATATTGTTTTTACTTTATACCTATACATATAATTGTCATTATTAAGGAAATTCCATTGACTATTTACATCGCTAGGCCTAGCTTCCTTATTTCTATTAATTTCCTCCAGTTCACAATGAAACCTATTGCTAATTTCCTTGTTCTTCAGCAGCCGCGGCGGTGTCGGCGTTGGACGCTTGGGATAATGTTCCTGTCTATTTTGAATGCCATTCGATACAATAATATGTTGAAAGCCCCCCCTCACCCCCCATGACATGTTATCATCATATATATTGCCAGTAGGGGGGCAAACAACCAAAAAAAATCCCGCGAAGCCCTTCCCTCAACATATTATTGTATCCAATGGCAGTCAAAATAGACGGGAACATGATCGCAAGCGTCCACCGCCGCCGCCGCCGTCATGTTTACATGGTCGATCGCCGCAGTTTGGTTAGGCCTATTTGCCCCCCTCAACATATTATTGTATCCAACGGCAATCAAAATGGACGGGAACATGATGGCAAGCTTTCGTCGCCGCTCCACCGCTATGTTTACATGTGTCGATCGCCGTGGTTAAGTTCGCGTCTATTTTGACGGCGATTTTTTTTTCGGTTATTTACCCCCTGCTGGCAATATATAAGATGATGACAATATGTCCTGAGGGGGGGGGGCCTCAACAATGACCTCTAACCTCTGTATATCAAATAGGGCTAGAGCAAATTGGCTGCAAATTTCCACATCTAGTCTATTCCTGGTTCAATGTTATTTTAATACCACAAATTTTTGTGATATATTTGAAGATAAATATTGAATCTATATGCTCTAAAGATCATAAGAAAATTTGTTTTAACCCTCGGCAAAACCTAATAAAAAAGTATGGTACTAAAAAAAAAATCGTAACAAGGTTGTCAATACGGTACTTCCAGTTATCGATAGCTCTAAAGGTCATATGAAAATTTGTTAAACCCTCGGAAAAACTTAATATAAAAGTATGGTACTAAAATTTAATTTTCGTAACAAGGTTGTCAATCGGTACTTTCCCGTTATCAATGTACAATCAAAGCTGAAGATTGCACAGTAAACACCGTAGACTTCATCGACTTTCACCTTCGTATAATAGACATCCAATTTTTTTTGTTTTATTAACTAAGGGATTAGTACACAACCAGTGGGGGTGTGGGGGCAGGAGCCCCCACCCATAATACTAGGTTAGGTTAGGTAAGGTTGTTAGGTTAGGCTAATGTCTTTTCAAATCACTATCGGGGGGAGGGACGTGTCTCAACATCGATCGATAGGCCTAATGGGGAAAATAGGTTTTCCCGAGATTTCTAATTAATTACAAACACTATATATTGATGCAAATTAACAATTTTGTTTATAAAAAACACTCTGAAAATTTGTGGTATTAAAATAACATTTTTCCCTATTCCTTGACTGACTCTTCCCAAATGGTCGACATATAATTTCAGTCACATATTAGCTTGATCACTCTAGGCCTAGTTGTTTTTTAGTTACAGAGGTTATAGCCTAGGTCATGATTTCTTGCCTACTTACAGCGAATAGACTAGGCCTATTGTAGATTGGTAAAATTGTTATGCCCTGTTTTTCTACAGGTTTAACTTGGGTAATGTGAGTTCTGAATGACTGGGTATAGAAGGCTGCATGCACAATACAAGGTATGAGGAATAGAGAACACAAAATAAACACACGGTAACACGACACAAGTTCACGTTTATTGAAATAAAGAAATAAAGAGCATAGAAAGATAGTTATATTCGCACAAAACAAATGATAGAAGGGAACTGCTAGCATTAGCGGATCTGGATGGAGCCTAGTCTCCCACTTCCAACGTTCAGGTATATTCTTCTGATCACGGGTTTAATTAGCAAGTTTTTATTTTACTGGAAGACCTCAATATATTTGTATAATTCAATGTCACTGATTTGACCTCTTGCTGGCTGGTCGCGTGCCCAAGTAGCAGCTCACAGTTAGGATTAGACACGCGTATATTGTAGAACACGGAAATCTCTAGTAACCTCATGGGGGTACTGAACTAAGTTTGATATTCTTAACCCCTCCAACCCGGATGGGCTCTTGAACGCCCATAACAACCTCGGCCCGCGCAACCCGGAAGGGCTCTTGAACGCCCATTGCTTGCATGCGTGCTTTCGAATGCCGCGCGTACATTTTCGGTATCGTGGGACGGTAGGTGGCGCCACCAGGCGTAAACTACGCCACAGCAACAGTATCTACCCCGACGCCATCATGGACAGTACGCCAAATAGTGATTCCGCTGTGTCCGATACCGTGCTTCCTACGACGCCCTTGCTTGTTCGTCGCGCCTTACCCCGACGCTATCGCCTAAATGTGTTATCTCCCGGAGATATTGAGACGACATTGAGACTTTATGAGCGAGCTGATGCCAAGCATAATGTTGATGATGAAGTCAGTGACGACTCCAGTAATTATAAGTCGAGTGATTATGGCCATGAGAGTGATAAAGAAGAGCAATTCCTGGGATTTGCGAGAGAACATGACAGTGATGAGAGTGATGAAGGTGATGTACCAGTTGTTGAGGAAGCTGGTTTACCTAAAGACAGTGAACTTGAGAGAGTGAGCGAGTGGGAGAGTTCAAGGTCACTCACCAAATTTCGCTTAAGTGACACGACGCCAAGCCCTTCCCCAGGTAAATCGCCTTTCAAGCTACATTTGTATAAGCAGAAAATACTTGAGAAGGCGGCCGCGGCAGCTAGGGAACAAGCAAAACTACTTGGTGAGGATGAGGCTGTGAGTGAGGGTCAGCGTGGTGACCCTTCTCGTCCGCCATTGTCTCCCTTATCTACCCACGCCACCCAAGATGACCCGGATGCCCCGCATTCTTCCCCACCACCCCCACCATTGCCAAGGGTTGAGGACCCCACACTTTCGGCCTATTTGCCTCCTAGGTCCCCCGACAGGAGACATACTGCTGCCGAAAAGGGGAAAGGTAGGAAATATACCAAGAAAATTAAGAAAAGTAAGAGAGTTTTGTTCGAGGCTCCCGCGGCGTCCACCCCAGCCGGCCCCAGCCATACATCCCCGCAACTTTCCCCACGGTCCTCCCCACCTCTCCCGCCTTCAACATGTCTTCCTGAAGAAGTCTTTGAGCTCGCATCACCAATACCTGGGCCTAGTGACAGTGAAACATTGCTTTCTGTCACTCGTCGCAGGCCAAGGAGCCCGGGACCTCGGGGGGACACAGCCTCACCTGCCACTCCTTCCCCACCTCACCCTCCCGCACGCCGCCCACGCATCACTGGTTCCCCACCAGATTATGTGGGGGCCACTGATGATGAAGGGCACCTCTCTCAAGACTCTGGCCATGATTACATAGGTCCACCGTCAGGGCAAGATGACCACTCTGACGATGACTATATGGACATCGACGACCCTCGACCCATCCGCTTGGCCCGGCGTCGTGCTGCCCACCGCCCTGGCCGCCGCCCTCGCCGCCCTAGGGCGCGCGCCTCCCGAGTTGGCCGTGGGCGTGCTGGGCCACCAGCTGGAGCTCCTCGTCAGCGTAGACAAGACCCATTCTACGTTTTTCAGTGGCAAGACGTAGTTGATGAGGATGCATACAACCCTGATGTGCCAGCTTTTGATGAGGTACTGGAGGGTTCAGGCGTTACCCCCAATTTTCCTGCAGGCCCCAATGCTCCACCACACGAACTGTTTGAGGCCTTCTTTGATGAGGAGGTGGTAGGCTATGTTGTCAAAGAGACAAATAAGCAGCACCAATTCCAGGTCCACTTTTTGGGAAAGGTGACCAAGGGCCACATGAGGCAGTGGACCCCAGTGACTCATAAAGAGTTCATGGTGTTCCTGGCACTCACCATGCTAATGCCTTATGTCAAGAAGCATAGGTTGCCTGACTATTGGATCACCAATGATCTGATATCCACCCCTGCCTTCGGGAAATATATGTCTCGCGACCGGTACCTTGATATCCTCGCAGCGCTCCATCTTGTCACCAACCTTGACGTCCACCTCCCAGACAAGCTGTGGAAGATTAGGACGTTGTATGAGATGATGCGAGAACGCTTCACCTCCTACTTCAAGCCCTTCCGCAAGGTCGTCATTGACGAGTCTCTTGTGCTGTTCCGGGGAAAACTCAGCTTCCGGCAGTACATCCCCTCAAAAAGACCGCTTTGGCATAAAATTCTTTGTGCTGTGCGACTGCCAAACTGGCTATGTCCTGGACTTCCTGGTCTACAGCGGGAAGGAAGGGGACTTGCTTGTGGACCCCCTCATTGGCTTTGGCGGAGCAGTGGTGCAAGCCATGATGGACCGCTACTTTCATAAGAATCACGTCCTCTACACGGACAATTATTACACGTCCCCCACTCTCTCACAGTACCTGCATGAGCGCAAGACGGGGACTGTAGGCACAGTATGAGGGAAAAGGAAGGGCATGCCACCTTTCCCTCCAAAGACCAAAAAAGGTGATGTGTTCAAGAAGAAGTCGGGGCTCATTCTGGCTATCCACTGGCACGACCAGCGGAAGGTCAACCTCCTGACCACCATCCACAAGGGGGAAATGGTGGAGACTGGCAAGGTGGATCGCCGCACCCAGGCCAGGGTGACCAAGCCCGATGCTGTCCTGGACTACAACATCAACATGAGGCTGGTGGACAAGTCCGACATGCAGATAGGCTTCATTGACTGCCTGCGTACCTCGTGCAGATGGTACAAAAAGTTCTTTCTGCATATGGTGGACATGTCAGTTCTGAATGCCTACAACATATACAAGCTTCGGAATGTGAACACACCCATGAAGTTCAATAGCCTGCGGAGGTTCCAAAAGCAGGTGTTGACGGAGCTCCTGGAGAAGTATGCTATGCCACAGAGGGCAGTGGCACATCCTGGGCCCGCCGTTATTGACCGCTTGCAGTCTGCTCAATACTTGATTAGGCACAGGCTTGGTTCCCTGCCTCAGAATGAATCCGGAAGAACACAGCAGAAGCGGTGCCATGTCTGCTACAACAGCAGGGTGAAGCCGAGGTCAGGTAAAAAGTCAACCCTGGAGTGTGTGGAGTGCAAGGTGGCACTCTGTGCTGTAGATTGCTTCTTTGATTACCACTCCAAGCTGGAGTTCTAATAATCATACTGAAATTGCCAAATAAAATGACAATATGTACACTATAATTATATATAGGCAAAAAGTGGAAGAAAACCAATGTATTGTAATACAAAAGTCATGTATTATGAGAACATTGATACAAATACAATTACACCATAATAATATGTGAAAGTGACACATATGTATATACCAAGTGACATTCATATGATTAGAACCTATAGAAATATATAAATCAGTGAAAAAAGACACAATAAATTGTATATCAAACGTTTACAAATCATATAACTAAGTGAAAGTGACACAAGACCTAATATTAGATGGCCAAAGTATAATAAACACCTGTGATAACGAATAATCAGTGCCTAATACAACAATAACCTACCTCAATTACTAATAAAATGTACGGTATCGAGTGAAAATGAGCATTATCAGTGATAGTGACACTCTCTAAAGCATATTTGTCAAAGTGAAAGTGACACAAGACCTAATATTTGATGGCCAAAGTATAATAAACACCTGTGATAACGAATAATCAGTGCCTAATACAACAATAACCTACCTCAATTACTAATAAAATGTACGGTATCGAGTGAAAATGAGCATTATCAGTGACAGTGACACTCTCTAAAGCATATTTGTCAAAGTGAAAGTGACACAAGACCTAATATTTGATGGCCAAAGTATAATAAACACCTGTGATAACGAATAATCAGTGCCTAATACAACAATAAGCTACCTCAATTACTAATAAAATGTACGGTATCGAGTGAAAATGAGCATTATCAGTGACAGTGACACTCTCTAAAGCATATTTGTCAAAGTGAAAGTGACACAAGACCTAATATTTGATGGCCAAAGTATAATAAACACCTGTGATAACGAATAATCAGTGCCTAATACAACAATAACCTACCTCAATTACTAATAAAATGTACGGTATCGAGTAAAAATTAGCATTATCAGTGACAGTGACACTCTCTAAAGCATATTTGTCAAAGTGAAAGTGACACAAGACCTAATATATGATGGCCAAAGTATAATAACACCTGTGATAACGAATAATCAGTGCCTAATACAACAATAAGCTACCTCAATTACTAATAAAATGTACGGTATCGAGTAAAAATTAGCAATATCAGTGACAGTGATACCCTAATAAACATATTTTATATAATTGGCCTCAAAATAACTAGAAAATATCAAATAAACATCACATTCTCAATATCAAACACTAAAATCGTCTAAGGGAGATAAATACTTTGGCGCGACGAGCGGCTAGGTGCGTCGTAGCCATGGCCGGGGCGACGCGTCCGAACGCGGGAAGAATTTGCCGCCGAAAAGCACTCGTCTTCCCGCGCTCACCATTATGCAACCAGAGGGGCTAGAGACCTCTACTCAACGCCATTCGACAGAGGAAGGTTTGTGGAACATTATTCTTTTTTATTCACAACTTTACATGACATATTCATTGACTTACAGAGTAGTTAACATAGGCCAAAGATCGTCAAAACACCCGGTACCGGAGCACAGTCGTAAGCTATAGCCCCCGGGGCTGGAGGGTTAAGGCAGAAATACGTAGAACACAAATCAGTGGGCGAACGTTAGATATCACTAGAGTTTTAATATCTGAATAAGGTAATTACGAGAGTCAAGGTCGCCTGTTAATTAAAGAGCACTGATCGCTTAGTACGTCCCAAATGGAATGGTTAAATATGAATTACACTGGGCAAGGTCTTAGCCACTTTATAGAAAGTTAATAAGTGAGTATCAAGCTAGTACTATAACACTTAGTACTAGCAACATGAATCTTGAATAGTATGGGTAGATCTGGTCCTGGTTATCTTGCTTCCGGTGATGTTGGGGGCTAACGACTGGTTCCTCGGCCGTCCAGATGGTCCAAAATGTAGGAAGTTCTCAAGTCGGATCTCTTGATGTTCGTTGCTGGCTACACACTTATATACCCACGAATTTGTGTGAAGGTTATAAGGTGCACGTTAGGACTTGTACATGGACAGATGCTTCTATCAGTCTTCTCTGCCACGGAGTCTGCCGGATCTGGAATCTCTCAACTCCGGAACAACACAAGGGCAGAGCTAGAGGTAAACTGCAGGGTAGTGACCACTGGTTGGTGTCTAGCTTTCAACTGATTTGACTGGGGGCGGGAGTTAGATTTATAGGCTCGGTTCTGGACCCTGTAGACAGTAGGGATCTCGAGTCTTATGGACTTAATTGAGCTCTCAATAGATATGGGGACTAGGTAAGATGGTATTTACTGTTGTGGCACAGGGCGATAGGAAGCCTTTATATTTTCATATAACTGAGCCTTAGTAAGAGGTACTATTTTGGCTATACTGGACGTATTTAGGGGAGAGAGACTGGATCTACTTTGCGAGGAGGATGGGGACAGCTGTGATAGGAGCGTCTCTCTAGATTGTTCAATCTTTGTTCTATGGTATAGCTGAGGTGCTAATTTAGTGATCAGAGCATGCAAGAAAGGTAAATGGTTTAGTGTGAGTTAATAGAGGTTAGTAAAGGTGTTAGTCATTCATGGTTAGTTCATTGATAGGAAGAATTCCTGTGCTACCTGGCAATGACTCGAAAGTCAAAACAGGGGCCAGGTATACCTCCACGGGGGTGGGGGTCTCCCTCCTGGGGTGGGCAAAAAGGGGGAGCTGGGCGCCCTCTCTCTGTGATAGTCGTCCGGCGGCTGTGGCTAGGGGCTTGCCATATCACCAGTGTTTGTAATAACCCTCTGTGTATGAGACAGATGTGGGTGTCTTTAATACCAAAACCGAAGGTGCCTTAGCTAGCTGGTTTTACTCGGCTGGTTGTTAATTGTAGGGTTTGCTGGATGTGGTGGAGACTGGGTTGCTAACTCTGCCACATTTATCTGGAAGTATGGTAATAGAAGTTAGTTACTGGCGGGGCGGCTAGCCTCGCACCGACGACCATTGGGTGCAGGGTTGTGAATGTGTTGTAAGAGAATAGATGGCATGCAAGGGGCTAGTAAAGTTCTAATGTTGTTCTGGCCTACTAAGTGAAGGTAGGCTGGATAGGAGTATATATATAAAAGGTTGGAGAGCATTAGTAACGGACAATTCAAGGATCTTCAAGAGGTATGAGAGAGAGGCTAGGTCGGACAAGAGTCGAGAAGCGCGGGTGTCTTAATGAGAGGGGGGGGAGAGTTCAAGGGCTACAGGGAAATTTTGCCCCTAAGGTCCCTGGGCGTGGGGGTGGCATTAGGCTACAATTGATATGGAAGTTTGAAAAAGCAGTAGAATACGTTAGCCAAATGCTACCAGGGAATGCAACTATGGGGTGGTATATGAGTCTGGAAAAGATAGAGTTATGTGATCAGTCCGAGGGTTATGAATACTATTAGTTGGCCCTGGGAACTGCGTTTTCTATTAAATATAAATACCAACAACAGCGGCAATTCGTAGGGGTACTTAGTTATTGTTTCGGGGTACTTATGACAGATACTGGTAACCAGGTTATCTTATATAATCTCTGGTTGGGGTAAGAGGTGTAAGACACGAAGTAAATTTGCGTAGTGTGGACTGTGGATACGAAGGAGGCAAGGGGAAGACGTATGACAATTGTGGAAAGTAAATGGAAAAAGGTGAACACAATGGCGGATAAAAATACTTAACCTAAGGATTGCATACATCGATGAATGATGACATTATAGTCGTCGTCCTAATAAGGTGATGAAACCTGGTTGATCTGTACTTGGCACAATACGACACAAGGACAGTGCCGCTATGTCGCATCAATGCTGGTGGCAGTTAATATTATAGACTTAGTTACTAGAGGAACAATGCAAGGGGCGACTGAGCACGGGTTACATATATCTATACTCGTCATGGAAAATGATATACGAGCTCTAGGGACAGCGTGGGTGTTTTAACTTCTAAGATATATAACATCTACTTCTCGGATGTAAGAACATACATAGATATAATTATGGCTGTCTGATGTGTTGGCATTGGCTCAACGTCGGGACAGGGCATGGGTGTTTTTAATATGAATGTATATTCCTGTTCATCATCTTTGTAGTTAGGAGTGTAGGACACGAGGGGGTTAGTGTACGTGAGGTGTGGAAAATGGTCAGTTTAGAAAAGGTAAATGGGTGTGTCCTGGAGCTGTTTAGCCCTGCGGGCTTGGGCCTGTCTGGAATGGCGGGCTCGGTCAGCTGGTCCTTTTGTTCTGTGGACCTTTCTTCCGGGTGTTTCTGTGTGGTGATCGCTCGTGGCTTCTGTGGTGAGCTTCTTGTTCTGGGGCATTTTACTTCCCTCTCCTTCATTATAGGCTCGTCCTCGAGCCTCAAGGGTGAAGTTAAAAGAAGCATAGTGATGGTGGGTCATTTTCAGGGTATTTAGAAAGTTCCACCAAACACGAGAGCGACGGTCAGGTTTCTTTTGCAGGTCAATGTATACCTGTAAGAATGTGTCCTCTGTGTTGTGGCGGGCGGCTGCCCGGGCTTGGTGTGGGTGTGGTACACGGGCCAAGTGTCCAGTGGGGGTCTTTACTTTAACCTTTCGTATGAATGGTTTGTAGCTTTCCCCCGTGGGGATCGGAGTGAGGTGTGTGGGATTGACAGGAAGTCTGTTTAGTGCGGTGAATGGGTTACTAACCGAAAGGGGATTCGCGCGTGACAACAGGGCTGGGGATGAAGGGGGAATGTGAGTCTGGGTTTTATTTGGTTTTCTTGGGCGGTGTTGTAGGTTGGGAATATATAGTGAGGCAATGCGCAAAATCGGTGTAGGTAAGGTGGGTGAAGGAGGTGTGTGGGAAGGAGGGGGTGTGTGTGTTGTGTGGCTTGGGTCCTTAGTGTCAGAACGGGGTGTTATTTTTGTATCGCTGTCTTTAACACCTTACGAGCGGCCTATGCGGTTTATTTATATGTACCGCACAGCGGGGTGTTTTTAGCCAAAATAGGGCTGTTTACGTGATCATTTTCATGCCTAAATAAGACCCAGAACGTAAAACAAGTACCTATCCCTGAAAGGGCATAAACAGAGCTTTCGAATGACACCATAACGATCCTTGTATGATGGATAGTTTTCTTGCAATAACCGTGCAACGCGAGTGCAAAAAGCAGGTAATTCGGTACTTTCGGTACATAATTGAGTATGTAGCGAGTGAGAGAGGGAGGAGGGAGCTGAGATTTGTGTCAGTAGGTTCGCCGCGGTGGTCTGGAGCAGTCATACGCTCGCTAGTCTCCTGCCACCACTTGTCTCTCTCTCTCAGCCACATTACGTGCTGAAATTGCCACTCGACCTATGTCGAGCGCCGCCACATAGTCCAGCTTTTTTTAACTCGACTTATGTTGCTCGCCGCTAATTAAGGGTTAAAATCTGATGGGTCTGTTGATTATTCTACCTCTGGCGGTCCTGGTGGGAAGGTAGATGTTTGTCGTGGGACTTGAGTCGCTCGACGATGTTTTATAGTGAGGGGAAGCACGTTTTATAGGTAAATGACATGTGGGGGTTTTCTCGGGGGTGACTTTGGGGGGGCGTATCTTAGGGATGGGTTGGTTGAGGGTTCTGTGAGATGAGGAGGTTGGTCGGTGTGTGGATGGGGTGGTGGGGATCGTGGAGGGGAAAGGGGCGGATGCGGGGGGGGCTAGACGGGTGGGTAAGGAGTGTAGATTTAAGTTGGAGGGTTGGGGGTAGGGGCGTGTGTTGTTTGATGAGGTTGGTGATTTGCTGGTGATTATTCGTCTTCTTTCCCTTTGTGGGGGAGAATTCGACGAAGAAGAAGAAGAGGAGGAGGAGGAGGAGGGTAGTGGTCTGGCAGCCCTACGGAACTTGGTTAGTAGGGTGTGTTTTCTGGAGGTTTTAAACGATGTTTGTCGTGGGCGTAAGTTGTAGCGTGAGGTTACTGAGGTAGATTGTGTGGTGCGGTTGGGTGTGTACTTGATTTGGGGTGGGGGTGGTGGTTTTCTCACTGTGGTGCCTGGTGGAGGTATGTCAGGGCTAGACGGGAGGGTTTCTGTTGTGGTCGGGGTTGTGGGTGGAGGTTTTTGTACTTGGATAAGTTGGGGAGGAACTTGACTATCAGAAGTGAAAGAAGGTGTCATGGTGGAAGAGGGTGTGATATTGGGGGCTTGGGGTTTGTGGAGGTTAGTTGGGGGGTATGGTGAGAAAAGATTTGTCGGTTCGGTGCTGGAGGGCTTAGGTCCTTAGGGGTTTGTATGGGAATATTCGTAGCCTGAGTGAGGGGGTGAGTAGGGGTGTTTAATTTAGGGTCGGATGTGGGGGGTGGGGTAATGTCTTGTGGCTTTAGAGGTTTAAACGGACGAATCTAGTTCGGAGCGTGCGAGTTACGCCGTGATAGTCGACGGTGACTTGAAAGGCATTTGGGACTTGTATTACGGTGTAGGGTCCGACATAGCGAGGGCCTAACTTGTTGGTGATAGGGAGGTTGGCTACCATTACGGTGTCATGGATGGCGAAAGGGTTTTTGTCATCGATGTTATCAGTTTTGGTGTCTTGACAGATCTGGGCAGTATGGAGGGTGTTTTGCAGATGTTGCAATGGGTCAATTGTGGAGGTGGTGGAGGGAAGGTGAGCGTGGTGGTGGAATGGCAGTAACAGGGGAGGTACACCGTAAACACGTTCATGAGGGGAAATACCGTCTTCCCGAGGACAGGTGTTCATACCCCACTGTATCATCTTTAGTTGTGATGGCCAGTCTGAGGTATTAAGAGCAATCAATCTTGTACGTAACTGGTTGTTGATGGTGCGATGGCTGCGTTCGCAGATAGCATTTCCTTGAGGCCAGTACGGGGATGAGTGTTTAATCTTGATACCGCATTGTTGGGTGAATTGTTGCCAAACGTGTCCACTAAACTCGGGGGCATTGTCCGATAGAAGAGCAAGGGGAAGGCCGAATATAGGGAACACTTCGGTGGCAAGCAGTGTGGCGACTGTGGTGGCTGTGTGGTCTTTAACTGGGCAGGCTATTAGACATTTTGAATATACGTCTACAAATGTGACGATATAGCGGTTGCCAGCGTAAGAAGGGAACGGGCCCATGATGTCGAGGGATAGGACTTGGAACGGTTTGTTGGCAGAAATGGTACCAGCTGGGCCTGGGGTGCGTGATCTATCCTTTCCCAATAAACACGGTTTGCAGGATTCTGTCACTCGTTGTGCAATTTTGGAGGGGTTGGGGGTCCAGTATTGGTCTGTGAAGATCTTTAACATTTTCTTTTGTCCAAGGTGTATGCCGTTTCCCTCGTGGATGGCAATCATGTAGTCGTGGGCTATGGTGGGGTCCAAGATTATGTGACCAGTGTCTGTGGCAAGTTGATCTCACCAGCGAGTCAGTCTCCTGAAGACGTTTAACGGTATCCAGGGGGGTCTGATTCGTGCTTCCCAAGATTGAATTAGGGAGGGGGCTGGGGGGGCATTCTGTCGGGAGGTGGGGGTAGATACCAATTGAGTGTTTTGTAAGGCGGCTAGGTTGGTGGGGGGGTCTTTTGGTACTGGCAAACGTGACAGGGCGTCTGCATTAGTATGGAGTTTGCCGGGACGATATTGTATTGTAAAGTCGTAGTCCTCTAGTGTCTCTCTCCAACGTACCAAAATGGCGGAGTTGGTTTCGCACCTACGCAGCCATTGTAAAGATTGATGGTCGGTAATTATTTCGAGTTTTGCGCCCAACACAAATGACCGGAAGTGGCTGAGTGCCCAAATGATCCCTAAGCACTCTCTCTTGGTGGCTGCGTAATTCTGTTGGGGTGGGGTGAGTGTGTAGCTGGCATACGCTATCACATGTTCCTTTCCATCTCTGAATTGAGCTAATACTGCACCTATGGCGTACAGAGATACGTCGGTATAAAGACGGAAAGGTTTCTGGTAGTCAGGGAAAACGACAATAGGGGCTTGGATTAGCTTTGGCTTCAAAGTGTTAAACGCGAGGTCTCTTTCAGGTGTCCAGGCGAACGGGGTGTCTTTGTGGGTAAGTTGGTGGAGGGGTCTGGCTATGGTGACAAAGTGGGGGACGAAACGTCTGTAGTACGTGGCTAAACCTAGAAACGAACGTATTCCTTTAACCGTGGTGGGTGGGGTTTGGTTTGGATGGCTTGAAGTTTCTTTGGGTCTGGCGCAATACCATGTTCAGATATCACGTGTCCGAGAAAATCTACCTTATTCCGGGCAATCACGCACTTTGAGGGTTTTAATTTCAACCCGGCGGCTCGGATTCTTTGCAGGACTTGTCTCAACCTGAGGAGGTGTTCTTCCCAGGTAGGAGAGTACACAATAATATCGTCCAGATAGGCTAGGCAGGTTTCCCAGGTTAGGCCATGTAATACCGTTTCCATCAAACGGGAGAAAGTGGCGGGTCCGTTACAGAGGCCAAAAGGTAGGACGTTAAATTCATAGTGATGGCCACCACTAGTGGAAAATGCTGTTTTCTTTTGGTCCTCGGCCTTGATAGGCACTTGCCAATACCCTGCTTGCAAGTCGAGGGTAGTGAACCATTTGGATCCGTATAGGGAGTCAAGGGAATCGTCTATTCGGGGTAAGGGCGTAGCGTCTTTAATGGTTATGTCATTTAACCTCCTGTAATCGACGCAAAAACGGGTTGTCCCATCTTTCTTTTTGACTAAGACAACAGGGGAAGACCAGGGGCTAATGGACGGGGTGGCAATCCCGGCCTCTAACATTTCCTGGACTTGGCGTTCCTCTTCCTGACGTTGTATTGGGTTCTTTCTACGGGATAGTTGTCGTATGGGGGGGCCTGTGGTGTTAATGATGTGTTGTTCTACATCCGTCTGTCCGATTTCGGTGGGTTGTTGGGCAAAGACGTCACTGAATTCCAGCAGTAGGTCGTACATGCCGTTCTTTTGGTGGTCAGATAGTGTCTCAGGAAGAGGGGGCAATTGGAGGCTGGTAGGGGTGTCGTTACAATGTATGGGGAGGTCATCGAAAGTTTCGAGGTCTCCTATAATGAGACCTTTCGGTAATGTCAGGGGTTCCTCTGAGATATTAGCCACGAGAATGTGGTTGATACGAGCGGGAATGATGGCGGGTTGTAAGAGGCAGCGATGGGGGTTGGGGGATGTGTTAGTGGGGGAAAATACCATGTGAGTTTGGGGTATGGGCCGCAGGTTCACCCATTTTTGATGGTGGGGGGGAATTTGGCATTTATCCTGAACTACCGCTGGGCTAATGATGGTGGGGGATTGACTGGCGAGCAGGTGCTTGGTACTTATAAGGGGGGCAAGGTCACTTTGGTGGGGGTCACGCGTGAGGGGGGGATTAACGGCGCGTGTGAGAGGATCAGTGGGGCGCGGTGTGAGGGGGTTAGAAAACGGGATTTGTTGGAGGGACTGCGGAGGGTTGGTGGGGCCTTAGTGCTAGCTGCAACTTGGTAACCCTGAATCAGGTTTTGTTGAGGGGGAGGTTGTTTTTTCTTTTTGGGAATGGGTTTCTGCGTGATTGGTTTGTCAGAGGCTTTGGGCTGGAATTTGTTTTTGAATGAGATCAGCCTTTGGCCGCAGTCAATCTGGGCCTCTAGTTTTTGAAGGAGGTCAAGTCCAAGGAAACCATCATAATGTTTACAGTTGGAGGAAAATACTGTAAATGTGTGATAACAACGAGCATGGGGGCCAGGAGTGGTTACTGATAGGGGTAAAGTGTCTCCTAGGAGATTTAAGTAAGTATCAGCAGCTGAGATGAGTTCTGTTTTGGTGTTTAACAAAGGGCCAAATCGTCGGGGATGTTTTTCATAGTAAGATTTGAACAAACATGACTTGGCAGCTCCCGTGTCGATTAGCAAGCGGACAGGAATGTCCTTGATTTTGGCCATGTAATAAATGGGGGCAGTGCGACTAGTTATGGCGTCCCCCGCCGAGCCCATCGTGGGCGGGGGATACTTTAAAAATCCTGGGGGTCGGTATCTACCTCTTCCAGGATTTCCTCGGTATCGTCTGAGGTCATGGTATGGGGGGCAATTTCTTCCTCTTGTCCCCACTCCTCTTCATTTACAGAAATGCGAGGAGTAGAGGGGCGAGGTTTGGCAGACTCACGAATTTGGTGGAGGGCACACTGAGCATTACAGGCAGGGAAATCATAGGGGTTGATAATGACTAAGGTAGGGTTTTTACTTTGGTAGGTGTTGTAGTTGCTGTTCCGGTTGAAGATTCTGCGTGGCTGGGACGGTTGGAACCGGGGTCTACGGGGTTGGGGCTTGCCGGAAGGGTAGGTGGGTCTGTTGTTGAAAGATGAGGCTGGGTAGGCATTGTTGGGGTTTTGGTGGTTGGTTTGCTGCGGGTGCGTGGGAAACCTCTTGATTGCAGCGATTTGGGTGGGCGCTTCTGTGCGCACGGCCAAAATACGTCGGATCGTGATGAGGTCTTTTTTGTATCCGACGAAATCGTGCACCCGGAAATGGTTTTTTACTGCTGAGGGCAATATCGACACAAGGTTGACCAGAATTTGCTGTTCTTGTTGGATTTTGGTCAACGTGGGGAAAGAATTTTTTATGTGTTGGGGAAGCTTACTCACTGTGGTATCTAGATCGCCTTCGAATTTCGTGTCTAAGATACGGGTGTGGGCCACGAAAACGCCCAACGAAGGTTTAATGGCTTCTATCACTATTGTGCGAAAATCGTTCCAGGTGAGGTCAGGGTGCACTTGATAGGCCACCAGGGAAACGGCTTTTCCCAGGTGTGGTAATGTTACGGCTATTTTGTGCGTCCGTGGTATAAGTAACGTCAAGTAAGAGTTTCACTACGTCCATGAATACTTCGATCCCATAATTTGTTTCATCATAATTTGGGATGGAAGTGTGGGTAGGTTGCGCCATGATGTTCTCGTGTTCTAGCTGTTCCAAACTTGCAATGTAATGCAACCTTTTATCCGAATCAAGAACCACCGCTGCCGCCAATGTTATGCCCTGTTTTTCTACAGGTTTAACTTGGGTAATGTGAGTTCTGAATGACTGGGTATAGAAGGCTGCATGCACAATACAAGGTATGAGGAATAGAGAACACAAAATAAACACACGGTAACACGACACAAGTTCACGTTTATTGAAATAAAGAAATAAAGAGCATAGAAAGATAGTTATATTCGCACAAAACAAATGATAGAAGAGAACTGCTAGCATTAGCGGATCTGGATGGAGCCTAGTCTCCCACTTCCAACGTTCAGGTATATTCTTCTGATCACGGGTTTAATTAGCAAGTTTTTATTTTACTGGAAGACCTCAATATATTTGTATAATTCAATGTCACTGATTTGACCTCTTGCTGGCTGGTCGCGTGCCCAAGTAGCAGCTCACAGTTAGGATTAGACACGCGTATATTGTAGAACACGGAAATCTCTAGTAACCTCATGGGGGTACTGAACTAAGTTTGATATTCTTAAGGCAGAAATACGTAGAACACAAATCAGTGGGCGAACGTTAGATATCACTAGAGTTTTAATATCTGAATAAGGTAATTACGAGAGTCAAGGTCGCCTGTTAATTAAAGAGCACTGATCGCTTAGTACGTCCCAAATGGAATGGTTAAATATGAATTACTCTGGGCAAGGTCTTAGCCACTTTATAGAAAGTTAATAAGTGAGTATCAAGCTAGTACTATAACACTTAGTACTAGCAACATGAATCTTGAATAGTATGGGTAGATCTGGTCCTGGTTATCTTGCTTCCGGTGATGTTGGGGGCTAACGACTGGTTCCTCGGCTGTCCAGATGGTCCAAAATGTAGGAAGTTCTCAAGTCGGATCTCTTGATGATCGTTGCTGGCTACACACTTATATACCCACGAATTTGTGTGAAGGTTATAAGGTGCACGTTAGGACTTGTACATGGACAGATGCTTCTATCAGTCTTCTCTGCCACGGAGTCTGCCGGATCTGGAATCTCTCAACTCCGGAACAACACAAGGGCAGAGCTAGAGGTAAACTGCAGGGTAGTGACCACTGGTTGGTGTCTAGCTTTCAACTGATTTGACTGGGGGCGGGAGTTAGATTTATAGGCTCGGTTCTGGACCCTGTAGACAGTAGGGATCTCGAGTCTTATGGACTTAATTGAGCTCTCAATAGATATGGGGACTAGGTAAGATGGTATTTACTGTAGTGGCACAGGGCGATAGGAAGACTTTATATTTTCATATAACTGAGCCTTAGTAAGAGGTACTATTTTGGCTATACTGGACGTACTTAGGGGAGAGAGACTGGATCTACTTTGCGAGGAGGATGGGGACAGCTGTGATAGGAGCGTCTCTCTAGATTGTTCAATCTTCGTTCTAGCTGAGGTGCTAATTTAGTGATCAGAGCATGCAAGAAAGGTAAATGGTTTAGTGTGAGTTAATAGAGGTTAGTAAAGGTGTTAGTCATTCATGGTTAGTTCATTGATAGGAAGAATTCCTGTGCT
This sequence comes from Paralithodes platypus, assembly GCA_032716605.1. NCBI lineage: Eukaryota > Metazoa > Arthropoda > Malacostraca > Decapoda > Lithodidae > Paralithodes > Paralithodes platypus. The sequence continues at coordinate 34,615,624 of CM064485.1, read as the reverse complement.
ACCTGGCAATGACTCGAAAGTCAAAACAGGGGCCAGGTATACCTCCGCGGGGGTGGGGGTCTCCCTCCTCGGGTGGGCAAAAAGGGGGAGCTGGGCGCCCTCTCTCTGTGATAGTCTTCCGGCGGCTGTGGCTAGGGGCTTGCCATATCACCAGTGTTTGTAATAACCCTCTGTGTATGAGACTGATGTGGGTGTCTTTAATACCAAAACCGAAGGTGCCTTAGCTAGCTGGTTTTACTCGGCTGGTTGTTAATTGTAGGGTTTGCTGGATGTGGTGGAGACTGGGTTGCTAACTCTGCCACATTTATCTGGAAGTATGGCAATAGAAGTTAGTTACTGGCGGGGCGGCTAGCCTCGCACCGACGACCATTGGGTGCAGGGTTGTGAATGTGTTGTAAGAGAATAGATGGCATGCAAGGGGCTAGTAAAGTTCTAATGTTGTTCTGGCCTACTAAGTGAAGGTAGGCTGGATAGGAGTATATATAAAAGGTTGGAGAGCGTTAGTAACGGACAATTCAAGGATCTTCAAGAGGTATGAGAGAGAGGCTAGGTCGGACAAGAGTCGAGAAGCGCGGGTGTCTTAATGAGAGGGGGGGGGGAGAGTTCAAGGGCTACAGGGAAATTTTGCCCCTAAGGTCCCTGGGCGTGGGGGTGGCATTAGGCTACAATTGATATGGAAGTTTGAAAAAGCAGTAGAATACGTTAGCCAAATGCTTCCGGGGAATGCAACTATGGGGTGGTATATGAGTCTGGAAAAGATAGAGTTATGTGATCAGTCCGAGGGTTATGAATACTATTAGTTGGCCCTGGGAACTGCGTTTTCTATTAAATATAAATACCAACAACAGCGGCAGTTCGTAGGGGTACTTAGTTATTGTTTCGGGGTACTTATGACAGATACTGGTAACCAGGTTATCTTATATAATCTCTGGTTGGGGTAAGAGGTGTAAGACACGAAGTAAATTTGCGTAGTGTGGACTGTGGATACGAAGGAGGCAAGGGGAAGACGTATGACAATTGTGGAAAGTAAATGGAAAAAAGGTGAACACAATGGCGGATAAAAATACTTAACCTAAGGATTGCATACATCGATGAACGATGACATTATAGTCGTCGTCCTAATAAGGTGATGAAACCTGGTTGATCTGTACTTGGCACAATACGACACAAGGACAGTGCCGCTATGTCGCATCAATGCTGGTGGCAGTTAATATTATAGACTTAGTTACTAGAGGAACAATGCAAGGGGCGACTGAGCACGGGTTACATATATCTATACTCGTCATGGAAAATGATATACGAGGTCTAGGGACAGCGTGGGTGTTTTAACTTCTAAGATATATAACATCTACTTCTCGGATGTAAGAACATACATAGATATAATTATGGCTGTCTGATGTGTTGGCATTGGCTCAACGTCGGGACAGGGCATGGGTGTTTTTAATATGAATGTATATTCCTGTTCATCATCTTTGTAGTTAGGAGTGTAGGACACGAGGGGGTTAGTGTACGTGAGGTGTGGAAAATGGTCAGTTTAGAAAAGGTAAATGGGTGTGTCCTGGAGCTGTTTAGCCCTGCGGGCTTGGGCCTGTCTGGAATGGCGGGCTCGGTCAGCTGGTCCTTTCGTTCTGTGGACCTTTCTTCCGGGTGTTTCTGTGTGGTGTTCGCTCGTGGCTTCTGTGGTGGGCTTCTTGTTCTGGGGCATTTTCAAAATATTTGCTTAATAGGCCTAGGCTATGCAATTGTCTCGATTTGACTAATTTTACCTAATTAGGCCTAAAGCAGCCTCAGTCTATTCCCAAACCCCAAACAGTATCCCATGTTAAGCCCTAGGCTAGGCCTAGGCCTAATCCCACTCTCAATCAAAATTCGAACTGATAAATTCGTACCTACCGGTAGCGCTGCCTAGGCTAGGCCTATATTTTTCAATAATAAATATAGAAAATGGTTTAAAGGAAAGAGCATCCTATATTATGTTCAAATAATATGTAATAGCACTGTGTATGGTTGTATTACATTTAAATAGTGATAGATGTGTATATTAATGGGATAAATACTCCGAACTTCGCATACGTTCAGAAAATTTTGTGCAACACTGTTGCCAGATACTAATCAATCCCATTATCATTATATCATAATGGATTTTACTCATTTTCATAATTTCAAATACCTAGGACATTAATATAATATTTTCCTATCTTTTATGTAGTGATATTTGTCTGATTTAGTGGTATATTGGTGTCTGTCTAGGGTTATAATGCATTGTGAAAGTTACCTCTGCATCTCTGACTTGGCTTAAGTACCCCTGCTTTCTTTGAGTACTATACGGCAAGAGAAGCTTTCGGTTCTGTCAAAGGCTGTCAATTACTGTTCAAGGTAAACACAACTGCTAAATTCGACATCATGTTCAAATAATATGTAATAGCATTATCTATGGTTGTATTAGACAACAATCGTGATAGGTTTCTATTTTATGTGGATACATAGTATTAAGCTGAATAAACTAAATACCGAAAGTTCACTAGAGTGGTTGTTGATACATATGAGGGAGGAAGAAGATAGGAAGGAAGGGCTAGGCAGTGTTGCCAGTTGTATCGCTAGATATTACCGCTAGATGTAGAGCTATTTACTTCAAATTAGCAGCCATTTTTTCATATCTAGAGAGATTTACTAGGGATAATTTAAAAATGTCAGACATTCTAGTCATATTACATTGTAAAATTTGCAAAACAAACAAACCAAAACTTTTTAGAAATTGCAGCATTATTCTAACATTGTTTGACTATGTAGCAACATGCTAGCGACTTTTGAGAAAGGATCTAGCGGTATTTTGTGGAGACATACTGGGTGGGTGGGAGGGAGGTGGTGGTTGCAGTGGTGCCAGTTGTAAAGCTACATATTACCGCTAAATGTAGAGCTATTTACTTCAATCTAGCAGCCATTTCTTTTATATCTAGAGACATTTACTAGGGACAATTTGAAAATTTCAGACATTCTAGTCATACTACATTGTAAAATTTGCAAAACAAACAAACCAAAACTCTTTAGAAATTGCAGCATTATCCTAACATTGTTTGGCTATGTAGCAACATGCTAGCGACTTTTGAGAAAGGATCTAGCGGTATTTCGTGGTAACACTTTAGGAGGGTTAAAATACGAGTCACACGGGCAATTGCCAAAACTTTAAAGGTCCATATCATTGTTATTAAACTAAGCATTTGTCAAAGGGAGGAATTGTTAAAAACCTTAGCCAATTACTCTGTCATTCACCAAAAATAAATTTGAATTTATCATTATTACTTGGTAGGGTAGGTATGTATAGGTAGGTTAGCTAAATAATTGCTGGAATTCGTAGGGACTCGAACGGTTTTGAGAGAGTTAAATAAAAAAACAAAAGATAGGACTGAATAATAAAGAGATTATGTTATTAAGCAAAACTGGGGGATGCGTGGAAGCCTATAGACTGTAGACGGTAAACTTTGTGTGGGTAGCGAATTCGGTTTTAAAGTAATTTAAGAATAGACAGTTTTCAATGCTGCGGCCAAACTATTCCACCCATTTATATTTTTTTGGTATCAAAACGTTCGGAATCGCGAGCCTCACCCAACTACGCAAGCATGGCTCTGATCATCGGCGTAGTTTTCAAGATGTGGAATTTTAAGTGGAATTCGAGGTTTTTTCAAGATTGCCGGAAAAAACCCACGTGCAAAAGCAAAACCTCTATAAAATTTGCGGAGCATTAGTAGGGGAGTGCGTATGCCAAAGCCCAGTCGTTTCCTGTGAGTGGGAGAGACGGTATTTAAGCGTCAAGTTTTTCGGGAAATCGTCTGCCACGGACCTGTTTGGCCACCATGCCGGATGTTTAGCATATCAAAAGTTGCCCAATACAAAAACGCACCTCTTGTGAAAGTTTGATCCCGATCCAAAAAGCGGTTCTGGAGTTATTGCGTCGAAACCGGCGCGTAAGAAGAATTTGGATGAAATTCCAGGTTTAATGATTACAATAGGGGTTCCCCGTAGGGGACGAACCCCTAATAATTTAAGATGCAAGCAACGTTGTCCGGGGTTTGAGCGGTTTTGCAAGCAGGGTAGTGTGTTGGATACATAAGCTGTGTCACAGATATCAAAAGATCATTTAACTTATCGGGCATGGAGAAACTACAGAAGGAACAGATTGTGCAAACAAACAAGAGCGAGAGAGGGAGAGATTGGCTGTATAAGGGATCTGCCTCTATTTGTTTAGTAACAGTTGTAGATATGTGGAATAGGCTACCAAGTGCTATAATGGGATCAAGAACAATAGAGCTTCAACTTGAAATTAGATAGAACGAGATGGGTTGGGTGTGAAAGGGATCTGCTATGTGTAGGTCAATCGGCTCTCTGCAGACTCCCGTTTTCTTATTTTTCTTATGTTCTCATTTGTGAGAGAGAGAGAGTATGGCGAGAGAGAATAGTATGTCGTAAACGTAAGGAAGATAGCAATAAATATGAGAGAGAGAGAGAGAGAGAGCGCAGGATGACTTGGATGTGAAAGGGATCTGACATGTGTGGGCCAATCGGCTCTCTGCAGACTCCGGTTTTCTTATGTTCTCATTTGTGTGAGAGAGAGAGAGACTAGGATGTCATAAATGTAAAAAAGACAGAGATAAATGAGAGAGAGTTTTTATGAGATGGGTTGGGTGTGAAAAGGATCTGTCTTGTGTGGGCCAATTGGCTCTCTACAGACTCCCATTTTCTTATGTTCCTATTTCTTACAATTGTGTTTTGGTTGCAGGTATATGATAACATGGGTGTATAGTAAATAGTGTAAATGACAGGTAACGTTTATGAGATGGGTTGAGTGTGAAAGGGATCTGCCTTATGTGGGCCACTTGGCTCTCTGCAGACTCCCATTTTCATCTTAGTTGCATGTGTAAGGGATTTGCCTCATTTGTACCGGTGTGCAAACAAACAAGAGTGAGAGAGAAAGAGATTGGTTGTGTAAGGGATCTGCCTCTATTCGCTTGGTAAAAGAGTTGTAGATATGTGGAATAGGCTACCGAGTGCTATAGTGGGATCAATAACAATAGAGCTTCAACATAAAATTTGATAGGACTAGATGGATTGGGTGTGAAAGGCATCTGCCGTGTGTGGGCCAATCGGCTCTCTGCAGACTCCCATTTTCATCTTGGTAGCATGTGTAAGGGATCTGCCTCATTTGTACCAGTGTGCAAATAAGAGAGAGAGAGAGAGATTGGCCGTGTAAGGGATCTGCCTCTCTCGTAACAGAGTCGTAGATATGTAAAATATGCTACCTATTGCAATAGTGGGATCAAGAACAATAGAGAATTTCAAGATAAAATCAGATAGTCATATGGACGAAATGGGTTCGATGTGAAAGGGATCTGCCTTTTGTGGGCCACTTGTCTCTCTGCAGATTCCCATGTTCATCTTAGTTGCATGTGTAAGGGATCTGCCTCATTTGTACCGGTGTGCAAACAAACGAGCGACAGAGAGAGACTGGGTGTGTAAGGGATCTGCCTCTATTCGTTTAGTAACAAGAGTTTGAAAGGGATCTGTTTTGTATGGGCCAATTGGCTCTCTGCTGACTCCCATTTTCTTACATTCCTATTTCTTACAATTATATCTTGGTTGCAGGTATATGATAACATTGGTGTATCGTAAGTAGTGTAAGTAACATGTGTAGCCTATGAGATATGGGATGGGTGTGAAAGGCATCTGCCTTGTGTGGCCCACTGGCTCTCTACAGGATCCCATTTTCATCTTGGTTGCATGTGTAAGAGATTGCCTCATTTGTATACTGGTGTGCAAATGAGAGAGAAAGAGATTGGCTGTGTATGGGATCTGCCTCTCGTAACAGAGTTGTAGATATGTGAAATAGGCTACTGAGTGCTATAGTGGTATCAAGAACAATAGAAAGCTTCAATATAAAATCAGATAGGGATATGGATGAGAGGGGTTGGATGTAAAAGGTTTCTGCCTTGTGTGGGCCACTTGTCTCTCTGCAGGCTCAAATTTTTATCTTGGTTGCGTGTGTAAGGGATCTGCCTCATTTGTACCGGTGTGAGGTGCTGGAGTTTCCTGTGACAGTGACAGGTTAAAATAGCGCCCATATGCCTATCATTTGAACCAAAATTAGTTAAATCACGACTGTATTTCGATATATCGTTAGCGAGCCTAACCTACCACTACTTACAATAATACTAATGCAGAAAATAACTATAAATAACAATAATTTGGTGGGATAAAGTATAGAATCTACTTATAGAAGGCAACGGCTCCTGGGGCGCTAACCACGATTCTATTTCGGTGGATTTTTATTTAATGTTATTGCATTTACTAACTTAACCTAACCAACCTAACCTAATACAATAACATTAAGTAAAATATATCGAAATACAGTCGTGATTTAACTGATTTTGGTTCAAATGATAGGCATATCGGCTGTGGTAAACTATCAATGGAAGTTAAATATTACTAAGCTATAATGAATCAAATTAATAAATCTAAATGAAAACTACTCCATATCTAAATTGAATTCAATCTGAAACAAGCTAATTTATATCCAAAAGTCTCACATAATAAATTTATATATAGGGTAAGGTTATAAGGGTTAATATCAGTCAGGAATTAACTCACCAATAGTTCCACGTGGCAATGAGGCAAGGGAGAACGCTTTACCCAATATGGCGGTGGACAATGGGGAACGAGACTTCGGTCCCGAGACACGAGTCAAGTTAAAGAAAGAATAAATGATTACATGGGAATGGACATGATTATTATGCTTATCTGTCAGTCAGTCATGGCGTCGATGAGAGCGTCGTGATGGTGTAGCTGTTTGTATTGCTGACAGTGTATTGTGATTAGAGGCTCAAAAGCGCGATCAACTGAGGGCGGAAAATAGATGTTAACTGGTTGGTGTTCGTGAAGGCTCTGGTCTTCCTCAAAGGCACACCTTGCTGCCTTGGCAAACGCCAGGAGCCCAAATTATCGTACCGCATCTAGGTTGCTCTATACGATAAATTATATTAATATATACGATAAATTCATATATACTACATAAGACCATGGCAATATTGCTTAATAGCATATTAGGCCTTTTATAACTTAACTTATTTACAATCTTATAATATACGATCTACTCGTCCTACGTCATGCTGCAGGAGCGACCGTGACGTCACAGAGACATACGGGATCACAAAAGAGTCATAGCCTATCGTATTTACGATACACTCCCCCCACAAAAAAATACCTGAACCCCACCTTAAACTTAAAGTTGCCCAGAGGCTATTTTCTGACGCCACATGTCGACGGCGCCAGCAGCAGCGCGTCTGGGACGCGTCCCGGTCCGAGAATGATCACCATCAGTAAGAGGTGAGTCGTTCCTTTGAGAATCCTCGGACCCAGCAATAACAGGTGGAGCATCAGATTGCAATGCGGAATCGAGCTCCAGAGCGTACAAACGTGCGATAGGACGAACAGTAGTTCCAGTGGCTGTCTTCAATAGCGCCACCCGCTCTACAGAGTATGCCCTTTGTATACCTCCAACACGCGGCCCAATTTCCAGTATAAACGAGGACTATCTTCTTTAATTAAAACAACTTCACCAACTGTAGGTGCCGTTGGTCTACCAGAGGGAGTAACACTCCTTTCCCTCAATGCTAGCAGATATTCACTAATCTACCGTTTCCTAAAATCCTCGATTATCCTTAATATATACTGGTATCTCTTAGACACCGCTACCTCAGAGTACAACGAGGGATCCTCTAACTCTACTATGGATTGGAAATCAGATGGAAACGCAGTCAATGGTTTTCCATATAGTAAGTGAGCTGGCGTTAATGGTAGTGGTTCTTGCAGGTCGATGTACACATATGTAAGCGGGCGATCATTCACAACTTCCTCTATCTCTGTGAGGACTGTCGTCAACTCACTCTTCTTTAATAGAGCACGTCCTACAACCGCTCTGAGTCCTGACTTTACTATGCCGACACATCGTTCCCACATTCCACCAAACCAAGGTGCCTTAGCTGGAATGAACCTCCATTCGCACTTCTTCTCTCCCAAAAAAGTGATGATAGTAGGACCACTACTCATATCCTTTAGATATTTTGATGCTTGGACATAAGTGGGAGTATTGTCGCTAAGAATGAGTTGAGGGAATGAACGACGGGCACAAAACCGTCTAAACGCCAGCATAAATTCTTCGCTAGACATATTATCACATAGTTCTAGGTGTACCGCTCGAGACGTTGCACAGGTAAACAATAATATATAAACCTTCTCATGCTCTCTCGTCTTCAATGCCCCTGTGTAATCTAACCCTATATCTTGGAAAGGTTCTACGTGCTTTACACGGCATTCAGGTAGAGGTGGAGCTGGTCCAGTCGCATATGGTTTACCTTTTAGTCTCTGGCATATTAGACACTTTCTTACTACGCGTCGAGCTACTTGTCGAACTCTGGGTATCCACCATGTGAGACGCAAAGTTGATATAATATGACATACCTCGTAGTGTTTTACTTCCCTATGTGCACGTATGATCAATAGATCAGTAACGTGATGTCTTGTTGGCATAAGTATAGGGCGGTTTGTGCCGTCTGGTACACCCGACCACTTCAGGCAACCCTCACACCTGATGAGGCCATTGTCTAGGTGCAACCTTAGTTGACGCACTATATTAGGCATTAATGTCTTATTCGAGCTTTGCAAGGATTCTAATTCATTGGAAAAGGTTTCTACTTGAACCCATTTGATCAAAGTTACTTCAGCTGCTTTAAATTCACGAGCATCAATGTTGTGACCCCTGTTGCAGAGTTGGCCCGTTACTTTTAGCTTGAGATTGGATACATATCGCAATACCCAAGCTACAACTCTGACTAGTTTATTATAGTCACCGAATCTTGCCCACTCTATGATTGGATCCGGTGGCTCATTTAGTTGGGCTGTAACTGCCACTGTTTCCAGTGGCAGAAGTCCCTCACCAACAGCATGCCAAATCGTCCATTCACTTTCATGGAGCAGCCACTTTGGACCATGCCACCACAATTCGGACTTCACTAGCTGGCTAGCCGTTATACCCCTAGTTATGAGATCACTAGGGTTTTCTTTTGTATTTACATAATGATAAGCAACGTCTGGCAAAAGGGCTCTAATCTCATCTACCCTATTCCTCACATAAACTGGCAGAGACTTCTTGCTATGTATCCAGTTGAGTGCAACCTGACTATCGAACCAAACGTGAACGATTTCAATATTTAATTCGCTCTCGTATGCTGCGCGTACATGTTGCACCAGACGTGCTAATAGCAGCATGGCAGTCAATTCCATTTTAGGGATAGTTACCTTTTTAACCGGGGCTACTTTGGCCCGGGCTGTAACTAAATGTGCCCCAAATGAAGTAACGACATATATGGCTACCCCGTATGCTGTGGCGCTAGCATCGCAAAACGTGTGTAACGTAACGTCACCGATGGCCGCCACTTTACGAGGTATAGGTTTAGTACATAGGATGGCACACTCATTCAACAACAATGTCCCTTGGTCATTCAGGTCCTCGGGCAAACTGTCATCCCCTCCTATTTTACGTCTCCAAACTTCCTGCATTAGAATCCTATCTCTTATGGTAACGGGTAATGCTACTTGGATAGCAAGGATAAAAAAATTGCGCAACTTTGCTGAACTTTGCTCAACAGACTTCTTTTTGTGTGCGCTCCTGTCTGCTGAGCAAAAGACCTTGTTTGAAAAGTTAGTATATCATGTTTAGGTTTCCAGATCATCCCCAAATTTCTGGACTTTTCCTGGTTAAGAGATGCCGTACCGTCCACCTGTATCAAACTCTGAAGATCTTCACTATTAGTAACCCACTCGCAGAGAAATAAATGTGCATCCGCAAACAATCTGCGTGCTTGCCAGTATGTATATAACAAATCATCCTGACTATCGCTAGAACCCTGCAAATTGTCTATATATAATCCGCGAGATAGTTTACTTGTGTCCTCATGAGTGTCAGCTAGATGTTTTCTGATTGTGGCATTTAACAAAAACTGTGAACACGTGGCCCCAAAGAGTACAACCAGAAAACGGTATATTATGATCAGACTTTCAGAGTCGCTAATGTCGCTGAACCAAAGAAATCGGGTAACATCTCTATCTTCCTCCTTTAGCTTGACCATCAAGAATGCTTTCTCGATGTCACTGGTATAGGCGTACTTCCCCAGCCTAAACCGCAATAGATGTTGGGACAGGTCCGACACCATGGACGGACCTGTCAACAGGCAGTCATTTAGACTGGGTTGTTGACCTTGATGGGCAGAGCAGTCATACACCACCCGTATTGGTGTGGTGACGCTGTCTTTCCTTACCCCATGATGGGCCAGATAGTGAACCCTACCCTTCTTAATCGGTTCTTTGACATCGACTCTCTCAATAAAGCCCCTATCTTCATAACTCCGAAATACATCGTCATACGCCTGGCGCGTGCTCGGTTCGTTAGACAATTTCCGCTGCAATGCGCGCAAGCGACCTAATGCCAAACCATAGTTGGTAGGCAGGCTTATCTCACTGTTCTTCCAGGGTAAACTAACTTAATATTGCTTGTCTGAGGCACAGTAGCTCACAGACTCGTCAAACCTTTGTAGCGCAACTTCCGAGTCATAATCAGTCTCCATAGGATCAATGCCTATGTGATCCAATCTCCACAGTCGTTCCAGGTCGAACTCAGCAGCCATCTTAGGGTCACTAGGTTGGGAATCCTCCCTTCCCAACTCCTCTGCCGCAGTTACATTGACTCTATATATCGAGACCGTGTCGACCAGGACCTTTGACTGTGTAGTATGCACCTTTCCGCTCATGCAATATCCAAATTTAGTGGGGATTAAAATTACACCACACATCTTTTTAAATCCAGGGTATACTACTTCATAATAATGATCCACACCAAGTAGAACATGCACCTCACTCTGATTTCCCATGGGATCTGACAAGTTAACCCCCTTGCTATGTAATGCGTGTTCCACCTTCTTCACACCTACAGATACATATTCTGGTAGGGTGTCTACTACGATACAAGTCATAAAGTACCGGTTTTTACGGTAGAAATATGAAATCTCCGCTATCTCGTAGTCTTGCTTATGTGTAACCCCTGTAAAGCCCTGTAATCGAAGAGTCTCAGCCCTTATGATTCGGTGCTTCAGTCCCACTAGTACGGACCTCTTTATAAAGGAACGTTGAGACCCTTGATCTAGATGTACCCGACAAACTTTGTTACTGTCATTACCTTCCATGGGAATCTGTATTGTGGGCAATATAGTGGTGTCTTGCGTGCTACCTAGTGCCACAGTTGTAGTACCCTCTGTTTTGACGTCTTTGACTTTATCTGCTGTAGGACACAACTTATCAAAGTGATGTCCTTTGCAGTGGTGACAGGGCCTTAAGTATGTAGCAGTACATTGTCCCTGCTTACCATGTTCCTTACTTAGACAACCTACACATAGCTTCAATCTTTTCGCCTGTGCTAGTTTTGTCACATTTGTAGGGTACTTTACACAGAAACTCCATTTATGTTTGTTGTTACATAGCTTACATAGAATCTGAGCAGGTTTCTTATACGTACCCTCTTTCTTTTCTTTAGTCCCCACTGTCATGCTTACTGTTCCCCTCTTCTCCACATTCTCACTCCCTCCCGACACATACATTCTCCCTTTGTTCAACTGTAGATTATTGATTTCCTTACTGAACTGAGTTTTGAACTCCCCCAGGTCAAACTATCTAACCTTGTCAAGTATTACCATAGGAAGTTTTTGACACAAGATAATGACTATCATTTCCTGTGTGGTGAGCCCTAGGGTGTCTAGCGATCGAGTATGGCACTCCATATTTGCCCTAAAATTTGTTAACTCCTCAACCTTATACTGTGGTTCTGCGAGCCTTAACAAGGCAACGACATGGGCCATCTTCATCTGCTCTTGATCCCCGTATGTGGACTTTAATAATTGTACTGCCTCAAGATAACTACCCTCTATCAAATGTAAGGCCTCTCCTTCCATTTGTCCCTTCAGATAGTGAAACTTGCGGACATTATCCAAAGAGGATTCATGAACTGTAGACCGAAATACGTCCCAAAAAGCTAACCACTCAGTCAATTTGCCCCCAAATGTAGGAAGATTGAGCTTTGGGAGGTGTACAGTGTATTTTGGGTCAGCCCTTCTATGGGCCTCATTATTGCCTCCCTTCTTACTTGCGACAGCACACTGTAATATGTGCTTCGCTCTAAAGACAGGTTCTTCATAGATGGCGCGATTATCACACTCTGTAACTATCTCTTCCTCCTCTGTCATGTCTGCCACAATCACCTCACTCAGAGCCATAATACGACCGTGGGTAGCCTGGACGTTTTCTAATCTAGCTTCCAATTCCTCTAAGTCAGCAGTAGTGATGAAAGTATTGACATCCACAATTAGCCTATTTATTACTCCCCGAAGTCCCTCCCTTTGATTTTTAGGGGCCTAGATCAGCACCCCACTAGATGGTGTCTCTTCCTGTTTATTCATTTTGCATGTAAACCTATAGGCTATGTATTTAAATGTTACAAAAACAACGGCAAAATAGTAGTCTAGTTAAGAGACGCCGAGCGGCGGACTTCTATGTTATGGAGAAAAAATAGTACGCAAAATAGCAATACCTACTAAAGGGTCATATTGAACAAGAAAAAATGTTAGGTCAGGTCATATGTCACAGGAAGTCTGAAATGGAAAAGAAAATTATTGGGGAAAGATGATGGGTGGGATGCAGGACTTAGGCAGGCACAACGATATCACCCCGGCGTCCTTCTCTAGCCAACGCTTCGTTAGCCCTACAATTTTATCATACAGGACTTGATTGGTATCCAATTCGAGGTGGACACCATCCTGGTCGAGGTCCCGGGTGCTGAGTGTTATTGACACAAAGTGGTGCCGCGTCTCTATTAGCCGACACCTCAGGGCGCGGTTAACAGAGTTCTTTATGGCTTGATAATCTTTCGCTGACAAACCTCGGACCCTAGTCCGGCTCTCAATTGCCACAATCTTGCAGCTCCCCCCGGACTCACGCTCCAGATCCAGCGCCACCTCTTTGATGGCGTTTTCTAACTCGCGGGGCACGGTACCGGGGCGTATATCATTGCCGCCCAAGAACAAAAAGATCACCTGCGGCCTATACCGAACCACCTGCCCCCATTGTGGGGAGGCTTAACAGGGTGTCAACGGTGGCTCCAGGTACCCCGAAGTAGGACAGCTTGAATGCCCTATCCCCCTCCGACGCCCGATACGACTCAGCTCCTCTGTCGGCTGCCCTTAGCCTAGTGGCATACGAATGCCCTATTATTGCAATTTTCTGAGGTACAGGAAGATAGCCAAGCCCCACCCCTCCGGGGTCCTTGCTCCTTCATCCCTGGGCTAATCCCTTGCTCATTGCCTAAAAAATATCTTACTGGTAGCTAAATCCCGGGTCTGGGCACCAATGTGGTAAACTATCAATGGAAGTTAAATATTACTAAGCTATAATGAATCAAATTAATAAATCTAAATGAAAACTACTCCATATCTAAATTGAATTCAATCTGAAACAAGCTAATTTATATCCAAAGGTCTCACATAATAAATTTATATATAGGGTAAGGTTATAAGGGTTAATATCAGCCAGGAATGAACTCACCAATAGTTCCACGTGGCAATGAGGCAAGGGAGAACGTTTTACCCAATATGGCGGTGGACAATGGGGAACGAGACTTCGGTCCCGAGACACGAGTCAAGTTAAAGAAAGAATAAATGATTACATGGGAATGGACATGATTATTATGCTTATCTGTCAGTCAGTCATGGCGTCGATGAGAGCGTCGTGATGGTGTAGCTGTTTGTATTGCTGACAGTGTATTGTGATTAGAGGCTCAAAAGCGCGATCAACTGAGGGCGGAAAATAGATGTTAACTGGTTGGTGTTCGTGAAGGCTCTGGTCTTCCTCAAAGGCACACCTTGCTGCCTTGGCAAATGCCAGGAGCCCAAATTATCGTACCGCATCTAGTTTGCTCTATACGATAAATTATATTAATATATACGATAAATTCATATATACTACATAAGACCATGGCAATATTGCTTAATAGCATATTAGGCCTTTTATAACTTAACTTATTTACAATCTTATAATATACGATCTACTCGTCCTACTTCATGCTGCAGGAGCGACCGTGACGTCACAGAGACATACGGGATCACAAAAGAGTCATAGCCTATCGTATTTACGATATCGGCTGTTTTAACCTGTCACTCTGTCACAGGGAACTCTAGCACCTCACACCAGTGTGCAAACAAACATGGAGGGAGCTGCCGTTTGTGAGCCAAACCGCTCTCTGCAGACTCCCGTTGTCATGTTCTAATTTGTGAGAGAGAGAGAGAGAGAGGGAGGAGAGTTTATATGATGGGTTGGGTGTGGAAGGGATCTGCCGTTTGTGGGCCAATCGGCTCTCTGCAGACTCCCGTTGTCATGTTCTAATGTTCTCATTTGTGAGAGAGAGAGAGAGAGGGAGGAGAGTTTATAAGATGGGTTGGGTGTGGAAGGGATCTGCCGTTTGTGGGTCAATCGGCTCTCTGCAGACTCCCGTTGTCATGTTCTAATGTTCTCATTTGTGAGAGAGAGAGAGAGAGAGAGAAAATAGTAAACAAATAAATAAATATATGGATAGATAGATATAGTGTGTGTGTGTAATAGAGAGCGACAACAAAAAGCGGAAGTAACGATCAGTGGGAGGAAACGGAATGAGGAAGTGGAGAGAATGGAGAACAACACCTGGGAGAGAGAGAGAGAGAGAGAGAGAGAGAGAGAGAGAGAGAAAGAGAAAGAGAGAGAGAGAGAGAGAGACACTCCTACTCTATGTAAACACGATATCCCTTTCCGTATTACACGACTCCATAAGGCCGACATTACCACGCCACTGCTTATCACAAGTTCACAACATGACATCAGGGCCTCTCTCCGTTTGAGTTTGACGTCTATGGGGAGAATTCAGCCATCTTTTCTTTATTGTATATCAATTCTCTTCACTTTCCTCAATATTTTGCCTGTTAGGGACATTATGTTCAAATAATATGTAATAGCACTGTCTATGGTTGTATTAGACAAAGATAGTGATAAGTTTCTATTTTATTTGAATAAATAGTATTAAGCCAAATAAACTAAATACTGAAAGTTCACTAGAGTGGATGTTGGTAAAGTAAAATATATGAGGGAGGAGGGAGGTAGGAAGGAAGGGCACATTGCTTGCTGTTTGAGGGAGGAGGGAAGGTAAGTTGTGAGAATTCGATAGTAAACAAAGCGGAATTTACCTATAAACTCACAAGAGTTAACTTACTTTTATTGGTTGATAGGGATAGATAGCTCAATGATAGTGGTAGGAATAGATGGAAGATATAGTGGCCACTAAGAAATAAGAATTAGGATGACTTAGCAGGAAACAGGTGGTTGTATTGGAGCGGCTAGAAGGAGGTCTTGATGAGTTCGTAGCGAAAGCGAGTCGAAGGTTTGTGGCGATGAACCCGCCAGTTCCGAGAATGACGCATGCGCAGTTATATTCCACCAATGCGTCATTTAACTAACTAAATGGATATACCGGATTGATTATAATGATAACCCGATATATTTATGGATAATAAACCCATATAAACTTAATACGAAATAGTATATATCTTTTATATAGATATATAACTTAGCCTAATTCTGGCGCCTAATTTGAACTTCCAGTATGTTTACTTAACCTAAACTGTCGAGTTACTTACGAGTCTCGACACATTCCCACCACCAATATATACATTATCTACAATAATCCCGCAGCGATGTTAGATCTCCATAGCTGTGAAGAGCTAACAGCGGCTCGGCGAAGAGGTAATCTTCCAACAGGATCATTACTGGCAGATGGTCCAGCGACCGCTGGTGACATAGGGGTGGAGTCGTGAGAGCTAACACCATCACCAGTGACCGCCGGTTGAGGGATCGAAATGCTTTCGATTTCCTGTTCCAATGGATACAACTTGACGATGGGTCGAGTGGTCAGGCCAGTCTTTGTTCTAATCTGGACGGTTCCATGTCATCTCAACCAGTAGACCATTTCAACCAGTAGCTCTCAACCAGTGCCAAATTAACCCAGATCAACCAAACCAGTGTCAAAATATAGTACTAACCTAACCTAACCGTATTGGTTGATTTGGTACTGGTTGAGAGCTACTGGTTGAAATGGTTTACTGATTGAGTTGACCGGTCACCAATCTGGACCACTCTAACCAGATCATCTCGTCCGGGATAGAGTCTAACTACCCTACCAAGTTTCCAAAGGACACAAGGTCCCTCGTCATGTATAAGCACGATGTCATTTATCTTTGGCCATACACTGCTTGATGAGCCTCTTTTATTCTTATAGGCTTCTCGTAGTGATGCCTAGTGTTCATTAGACCAACGCCTCCATAGGTCCCGGATCAATTTATTGATGTAGTTGTACCTGCTGTGTATCGCTGCTTTACTATTAAAAACTAGGATCCTGCAGCTCATCTAGCTGAATTAGGTTCTTTGGGAAGTCACAAAGTCTACGATCTTTAACCAGCATGGATGGGGTAATAGGGCAAGGGTCCTCCAGATAATCTGAGACATAATTTTGTTAAAGGGCGATCATTCACGGTAGCTTCCAGCTCCAATAGGACAGTAGTTAGTTCCTCAAAGGAGACTAGAGCACGACCTAGTACTTTTTTAAGCCCAGCTTTAATAATACCTATGGCTCTCTCCCAAATAGCTCCGAACCAAGGCGCACGTGCTGGGATAGAACGCCATTCACATCGGATTTCGGCAAGATGAGCCTGAAGACTAGGATCGCTTTGGATGTCTTCCAAGTGTTTGGAAGCTCCCACAAATGTAGCAGCATTGTCACTTAACATTATCTCTGGAAATCCCTGCCTACTACAAAATCTCCGGAATGCATGGATAAAGCTGTCACAGGTCATATTGCTAACTACTTCAATGTGGATAGCTCTTGTAGTAGCGCACGTAAATAAAAGCATATAAGGCTTGTTGTGTGAGCCCCGGAGAGGAATTGCTCCTGTATAATCAACCCCCGTGACCTCGAAGGGATATCTAGGAGTAGTCCTGATGTCTGGTAGAGGAGGTACTCTAGCTTTCGCGTAGGTATTACCCTATATTTTACGACAGGTTATACACTTACTGGTCACTTGTTTTACCGCTTGTCTTATCTTAGGAATCCACCACCTTTGCCGTATATATGCGACCACGTGATTAACTCCATAGTGACAACAGACACGATGACACATATTGATGAGCATGGTAGTGAAAGGATGTTTGGAAGGCAGTAGTATCGGATATTTCATTGAATCCGGAAGAGCCGCTAACTTCAATCTACCTTCACATACAATTAATCCTCCTTTCATGACAAGTCCTAATTGGTTTACCAAATTATTGCGAGTACCCTTGTCACCAGACAGCATCTCGTACTCCTTTGGGAAGCATTCCTGCTGGCATCTTTTAGCTATAATCTTTTCTGCTACTTTTAGCTCCTTTATGCTGAGGAGGGCACTGTCTGTGGGAGACGTCCCTTTAATTTTTGCCTTCAAATTATTCTTGTATCGAATAGTCCATGCAACTATCCGAATTAATTTATCATAACTGCCATATTTTTCCCAGTTCCATAACTGTGTGTCTTGTTTATCATTGGTCCCAATGACTTGGCTAGTTACCTTGGGCGTTGGGTCATCTGGTATTATATCTTCTGGCTACTCGTCTTTGTTTCGGAACCACATGGGCCCCTCCCACCAAAACGCAGAAGATTTCAGATGTTTTGCTGAAACACCTCTAGACACTAAGTCACTAGGGTTTTCTTTAGAGGACACGTACCGGAATTCTACAGTCGGAAGAAGGGATTTGATTTCGTCAACACGGTTTGCGACATACACTGGAAGCTTCTTTATACTACACAACCAATGCAATGTAACCTGGCTGTCGCACCATAATACAATTTTGTTGACTTTTACAATTTTATGATGGGCTTCCTCCACAAATTTGATTAATCTGGTGGCTAGCAAAGCAGCAGTTAGCTCTAATCTTGGTATAGTTATGGATCTTATGGGAGCGACCTTTGCCTTAGCGATGACCAGACAGCTATGTTCCGGGCTCACTAAATATATTGCAGTGCCATAAGCGACACCACTTGCATCGCTAATGTGGTGTATATATACCCCTATATATATCAGGATGGAAATAGAGTGCAAACAAGATACTTGGCCCATTGAGATGGAGAGACTGTGTAAGAAAGACTTATTATCTAGCACCTGGAGGCTACCTGCACCAACAAAGTGGCGGGCGTTGGGGTCGCCACATCCCTACGCCATTTGAAAAAATTAGAGATGTACATAGAAGGAGAAAAAGATAGAAGGGGCTATGGGAAGTAGAGGACACCAACCCTCACTCTGACGAAGGGTCAGCCCGTCCCATTCCGGGTGGATGGGGCTCGTGTAAACCTGATACACTGTTTACTTAAGGGTAAGGCAGGTTAGTGGATGGATTAACTGAACACCACTGCTTACTTAAGGATGGAAATAGAGTGCAAACAAGATACTTGGCCCATTGAGATGGAGAGACTGTGTAAGAAAGACTTATTATCTAGCACCTGGAGGCTACCTGCACCAAAAAAGTGGCGGGCGTTGGGGTCGCCACATCCCTACGCCATTTGAAAAAATTAGAAATGTAGATAGAAGGAGAAAAAGATAGAAGGAGAAAAAGATAGAAGGGGCTATGGGAAGTAGAGGACACTAACCCTCACTCTGACGAAGGGTCAGCCCGTCCCATTCCGGGTGGATGGGGCTCGTGTAAACCTGATACACTGTTTACTTAAGGGTAAGGCAGGTTAGTGGATGGATTAACTGAACACCACTGCTTACTTAAGGATGGAAATAGAGTGCAAACAAGATACTTGGCCCATTGAGATGGAGAGACTGTGTAAGAAAGACATTATCTAGCACCTGGAGGCTACCTGCACCAACAAAGTGGCGGGCGTTGGGGTCGCCACATCCCTACGCCATTTGAAAAAATTAGAGATGTACATAGAAGGAGAAAAAGATAGAAGGGGCTATGGGAAGTAGAGGACACCAACCCTCACTCTGACGAAGGGTCAGCCCGTCCCATTCCGGGTGGATGGGGCTCGTGTAAACCTGATACACTGTTTACTTAAGGGTAAGGCAGGTTAGTGGATGGATTAACTGAACACCACTGCTTACTTAAGGATGGAAATAGAGTGCAAACAAGATACTTGGCCCATTGAGATGGAGAGACTGTGTAAGAAAGACTTATTATCTAGCACCTGGAGGCTACCTGCACCAAAAAAGTGGCGGGCGTTGGGGTCGCCACATCCCTACGCCATTTGAAAAAATTAGAGATGTAGATAGAAGGAGAAAAAGATAGAAGGGGCTATGGGAAGTAGAGGACACCAACCCTCACTCTGACGAAGGGTCAGCCCGTCCCATTCCGGGTGGATGGGGCTCGTGTAAACCTGATACACTGTTTACTTAAGGGTAAGGCAGGTTAGTGGATGGATTAACTGAACACCACTGCTTACTTAAGGATGGAAATAGAGTGCAAACAAGATACTTGGCCCATTGAGATGGAGAGACTGTGTAAGAAAGACTTATTATCTAGCACCTGGAGGCTACCTGCACCAACATAGTGGCGGGCGTTGGGGTCGCCACATCCCTACGCCATTTGAAAAAATTAGAGATGTACATAGAAGGAGAAAAAGATAGAAGGGGCTATGGGAAGTAGAGGACACCAACCCTCACTCTGACAAGGGGTCAGCCCACCACAAAACAGTTTTATAAAAAGAAATAATACGTTATTGTATATTCTTTTTTGAGCCTCTTTGAATATGTCTTCTTCATCCCACATCTCTGAAGAAAAAAATATAGATAAATATTCTGTTTATGAAATTCAAAATCATTTTGAATATTAATAATTAAATGTATACCTAAATGTCATAAGAGACCTTATAAATATAGCTTTATGGTCGGAGCAAAAATTAATACCACTAAAAACTCTTTGTCATAACAAATAGTAAATCAGGTGATTCCTCTAATATATATATATATATATCATTATATTTGCGTCGTTACTCTGGCAGGTGACGAATTGGACTTTTACAAATTTTTTATGTTATTTAAAGGCTTTTTGTCTGCTGATAAATAAACAACTTTATAAAAAAGAAAAATTACGTTATTGTAGTATACCTGTTGCACCATGCACACGTGATGGAGGTGTGAGAAACAATGCAGACTTGACCATTATAACATCCGATGTCATTCCATTTGTTTTATGTGGATGGTGTGCAGGTTTTTTTCAGTGCTGATATTCTTAGCCCAGAGTCGACACTCAATGGCCAGCGACACTCCCCTTCTTAGGCCTGAGATGTGCATACCCACAGCTGGCTGTACGTAAGAGTTATTTCGGTAGGGGAAGAAGTACGGTGGAAAACCTCGCCAGGGCAGCAAGGTTATTTCGCCATTAAATCTGTCCCTATCTGCGGCTTCACAGGACATCCAAAGGAACTTAGGCATCACATTCTTCTTTCGACGGTAAAACCTCAAAATGTAGTCCCTGAGACTCTTTGGCATGTTATCTGGTAGGTCCTCCAGCACCGTGTACATGTCAGGAATCCATTTAGGTACCTTTGGGGTGATGAGGAGACAGTTCTTTCGACGGTAAAACCTCAAAATATAGTCCCTGAGACTCTTTGGCAGGTTATCTGGTAGGTCCTCCAGCACCGTGAACATGTCAGGAATCCATTTAGGTACCTTTCGGGTGATGAGACAGGGACAGGGGCCGGAATTGTAGAAGCCCAATTTCCCGCCGTCTATACATTCCCTGATATCACTCAGCCAACTACAGAAGTTCAGTGGTTTTGTCACAGGGTCGCATGCAGTTAAGTTGTATCTGTTATAAATAGCATCAAGAATGGAGCCCTTTTCTATGATTTTAGTGTCCTGTTTTGTGAAGTTGTATAAGTGGAACTCCCGTTGTTGGTACACGGTATTGTTGCTGGGATACGTGGTTAGGTCGATGTTAGGTTTCTCTCCCGCGCCCTCCGGCAACTCGGGCGCGCTCCGGCAACAAGGAGCAAGTCCCAATATAACCATAAGGATGACTACCAAGTTGATAATAATTATCATCACTCCCAACACCACTCCCACCACTTCTTGCACGGATATAAGTTTATTTCCAACCATTCCTCCATCTCCTCCATTAATAAGTGGTTCAGTGTCTTCTTCATCCTTACCTTTACACATCTCTGAACAAATAAATAATTATTAAAATTAGATAAATATTCTGTTTATGAAATTTAAAATTTATTTCTTATATATTTATATATAAGAAATCAGTATAATCGTGGTTTATCACTCACCTCTCATGCCTTTATCGTCGGAGCAAAATTTACTACCACTAAACACTCTGTCAGAACAAGTCTTAAATTTCTTATTATTATCAAGAGTATATTTGTGTAGTTACTCGGGCTACACTTCAACATCACAAGATGTCTCAAGCCTGAATGTTTGATGAAAAAAGAAAAAGAAAAACAGGTGAGACATGTGGCCTTGTATTGAATTTTATAGAAATAAAATGTATACATGTGCCTTTTATCTCCTTCGGTGTATGTATGTGTTTCAGAGTAGACAGGTAGAGAGAGCTAGAGTGTTTCAGAAAGGAAACAACAGGATAGAAACAGGAATATAATACCTTTTGTGTCAGGGAGCAGTTGAATTCTGAGTCTCTCATATGAATGACCATATATATATAGCCTAGAGAAGGGGGAGAAGTTAGAGACCCGCCATTGTTGATGTGAAATTCGGGGTTGCCAACGTCCTAGTTTTAGGGGTTCTCGTGTTTATATGTGTATGGTAACCATAAAATATAAGGATGCAATATATAAGTTGGGATATGGATTCGTGGAACTACAATGACTGTGTGTATGTGACACAGACCGGTGTTTGTAACACACTGAAAATATTTTTTCAGAAAATATTATTTTGGTCAAGTCAATCTTAGCTAGCAGACAAATTGCCCATATAGTCAGGTGTCTTTTAACAACTTGGCCAAATTGACAGATGTTTTAGCCACATAGCCAAATAGTCTAAATATCTGACAATATGAGTCACTCCGCTAGTGCTTTTTTTTTTTAATAGGCAATTGCAGTACATAATTTATGTATCTTTTTGTCATTTTAGATGGGATCGGTGTAGGGGTTCAGTCAAACCATGTTTCCGGCATATTTTAACCCGTTGAGACCCAGCGTCGCACGTGTTGCGTCGGCAGTCTTTGATCACCAACTCCCAGCGACGCATCACGTGCGTCCGACATATAAAAAACACTTACGTGGCTCGTAAGGTAGGAAATGGCGGGAGAATAGGAGGGGGCGGTACCGTAGTGTGTGGGGGAGCCGGGCCAGTAGGTGTGAGCGGGCCGAGACAGCCGCGCGGCTGGTGGTGGTGGGCTTAGTGGGGATAGTTTACACCCCTAGTTTACCGCCACTTTGAACCTTCATTACTCAGGTCGTATGGGAGCTAGAGGCTTGAGATTTATGTGAGATACTCCTTAGGATGTATGCCGTACAATGCCATACTCAGTTTTTACCCTAGTGCTCCCGGGCGGGTGGTCATGCGGGGGAGACGAACTATTGAAACCCCTCCCCCGCCCCCCAAATGACCGAAATGATTTTTTTTTTATTTGTGTGTTCATTTCTCACCATTCTCTTCCATTTTGGCCCAACAAATTTTTTTGAGGCCCCCCCCCCCAACCCCCCACCGGCCCCCCCCCCCCCCCAAAAAAATGTCAGAGGTGATTTTTTTTTGTTTTTTTTTCATTTCTCATCCTTGTCTTCCATTCTAGCAAACAAAAAAAATAAGTGAAAATGGCTTGGGACTGGGGTGAACAAAATATTATAACTAGCCGGGGCTCAACGGGTTAACACTAAATAAATATTTATGTTTTAAATAAAAATAGTTTTTACTTATAATTTTATTTTATTTGAACAGACCCATCCAAAATACAGAAGTTTAGTGGTTTTGTCACAGGGTCGCATGCAGTTAAGTTGTATTTGTTGATGATTTCGGTTTGGTTTTGAAATAACTCGTCAATTAGTATGGCGTATAAATTGGTTGTTGTTGGGATGATTACGTCGATGTTAGGCTTCTCTCCCAATCTCAATATAACCATAAGGCCTACTATGAAGTTGATAATAAGTACCAGCACTCCCATAATTATACGGTTGTTTCCAGCCATTCTTCCTCCTCCAATGTTTACGTTCTTGGTTTCTCAGCCTGATTGTGTCAGGGAGCAGTTGAATTCTAAGTCTCTCATATGAAAGAGCATATATTATATATATATATATAGCCTAGAAAAGGGTGAGGATTTAGAGACCCGCCATTATTGGTGTGAAATTTGGGGTTACCAACGTCATAGTTTTAGGGCTCTAAATCCCGTTTTTATATGTGTATGGTAACCATAAAATATAAGGATGCAATATATAAGTTGGGATATGGATTCGGGGAACTACAATGACTGTGTGTATGTGACACAGACCGGTGTTTGTAACACACTGAAAATATTTTTTCAGAAAATATTATTTTGGTCAAGTCAATCTTAGCTAGCAGACAAATTACATATATATATATATATATATAGCCTAGACAAGGGGGAGGATTTAGAGACCCGCCATTGTTGGTGTGAAATTTGGGGTTACCAACGTCATATAGTTTTCGGGCTTCGGCTAGTGCTTTGTTTGATGGGATCTGCGTAGGAGTTCAGTCAAACCATATTTCGTACACATTTTAACACTAAATAAATATTTATGTTTTAAATAAAAATAGATTTTATTTATAATTTTATATTATTTAAACAGACCCATATCCAAAGGAGAAAGAGCTGAGTAATGAATCAGTATTTTTGCGCCTTTGCTTTGGCAGGTGATGTCTTTGAATATTATGTTCTCACAAATTGCCCATATAGCCAGGTGTCTTTTAACAACTTGGCCAAAACAAATTGACTGAGGGTTTACCCGGAATGGGAAATGAGATGTAATTATTTCCCTCCATTTCCGGCTGCTCACGTTCATTAGGGTCATTGGCCATTGTTGGTCCTGTGTCTTGTGGTTCCTTAGTTGTAGTTTCGGTCATAGGGCTGCTAGTGGTTCCTGTCCCCCTGACTTTATTTTCAGGATGATTTTCTTGATCTTGTTCACTATTTGTTCTTGGTCTTCTTCGGATGTTACCAGGAATTGTATCTGGTATGAGCGATTCATTGTTTATGAAGAGTGTGTTGAGTGCGTGTGTTATGAGTGGTTTTTTTTTCCTGTTTATTTAATTCTGTTTGTCTGTGTATGTTTTGTATTATGTTAAGTTGTCTGTCCTTTTGTATACTAAGGAGACCCGATTCGTCATACTCGATGGCTAAGTCGTAGGCTGGGTGTGACTGTTGGTTGTTGTATTGGTATAGGTCCATTCCGTAAGTGTTAACACTATGCAAAACTTCTTTATATATATATATATATATATATATCTGAATAGGCGTTAGCATTTATTCACGCCTGGATTGCCAGATAGCGCTTACCCCACACCTTTTTGTTATGGACCATAATTAAAACACCTACAAGATAACCAAATAGTCAAAATATCTGACAATATGAGTAACTCAGCTAGTGCTTTTTTTTTTAACCCATAACTGTCGGGGCGCAACATAAGTCGAGTATAATAAATCTGGACTATCCGGCGGCGCTCGACATAGGTCGTGTGGCAATTTCAGCACGTAATGTTGCTGAGAGAGAGAGACAAGTGGTGGCAGGAGAGTAGCGAGCGTATGACTGCTCCAGACCACCGCGGCGAACCTACTGACACGAATCCCACCTCCTCCCTCCCTCTCTCACTCGCTATATACGGAATTGTATGGGGAAAGTGCTGAATTACATGCTTTTTGCACTCGCGTTCCACAGTTGTTGCAAGAAAACTAGCCATCATAAAAGGATCGTTATGGTGTCATTGGAAAGCTCCTACTATATGTATGGAGTTACTCGTCGAGACAGAATGAATTGATAGTAGGAGAGCCTCTCCTACTCTCTCTCTCTCTCTCTTCATTCCTCATTTTGTCTCGACGAGTAACTCCACACATACAGTAGGAACATTTGTTAGCCAGGGTGGATAGAAGGGTGCTGAGCTGGTATGGTCATGTCGAACGAATGGAGTGCTAGATAATAGTCCATCAGGCGCCTGGCACGGGGAGACGATTAAATATGAAGGGTGCGCCTGGAAGTGTGGTGGGAGGGCTTGTGACTTTGGCTCCGCTGCATGTCTGCCTGTCGAGTCCGGGTGGTCGGGGGCTGGGGGCCGGGGGGTGGTGCTGGTGACCCCGTCTCTCCGGAGAAAAGCGTCTTCATCCCACATCTCTGAAAAAAATAAATTAGATAAATATTCTGTTTATGAAATTCAAAATCATTTTGAATATTAATTAATAATTAAATGTATACCTAAATGTCATATGAGATCTTATAAATATAGCTTTATCGTCGGAGCAAAAATTAATACCACTAAAAACTCTTATCAGAAAAATTGTAAATTGCTTTTTCTTATTATCAGGTGATTCCTCTAATATATATATATATATATATATATATATATATATATAAATCAGTATATTTGTGTCGTTGCTCTGACAGGTGACAAATTGGACCTTTACAAATTGTTTATGTTATTAACACCTTACGAGCGGCCTAGGCGGTTTATTTATTTGTACCGCCCAGCGGGGTGTTTTTACCCAAAATAGGGCTGTTTACGTGATCATTTTCATGCCTAAATAAGACCCAGAGCGTAAAACAAGTATCTATCCCTGAAAGGGCATAAACAGAGCTTTCCAATGACACCATAACGATCCTTTTATGATGGCTAGTTTTCTTGCAACAACCGTGCAACGCGAGTGCAAAAAGCATGTAATTCGGCACTTTCCCCAGAACATAGTACTACTAAAGAGGTAAGTGCAGTCTATTTACACCATCCTAACTTACTCACATGCAAAGTTTCAAGTCTATAGTAGCAATAGTTCTCAAGTTATATGAAACAAAAAAACTGTTTCAAAACTTTACAGCTAAATTCCCGCTAATCAATTTTTGTTTTGCTACGAAAAAATGCTATAACATTCGCATTTTTTACCATTGTTTTTAGAAAACAGAGCACTATCGAACAATGAGAAGATGTAGTGGATGTTCTCAACATGAACAATTACTACCACTAAAAACTGTCAGAACAAGTCATAAATTACTTCTTATTGTCAAGTGATTCCCTGATATTGAGATTGTATTTTTTATAGAAATAAAATATACAAAATTACCCTTATATCTCCTTCAGTATTATACTGTATGTATGAAGAAAAACGAACATATCCTAAGCCCGAATTATATCACCTTTGTCTCCTAAGTTTATACTTCAGCATCACAATATATCTCAAGCCTGAATGATATTACCCAAGAATGTTTGATGAAAACAGGTGAGAAATGTTGCCTTGTATTGAATTTTATAGAAATCAAATGTAAAAATATGTCTTTTTATCTCCTTCAGTGTATATATGTGTTCCAGAGTAGACAGGTAGAGATAGCGAGTGTTTAAGAGTAAACAATAGGATAGGAGCAGGAAGATAATACCTTTTATGTTGGGGGGCAGTTGAATTCTGAGCCTCTCATATGAAAGAGTATGTATATATAGCCTAGAGAAGGGGGAGGAGTTAGAGACTAGGATTTTGATTCGGGAACTACAATGACTACATGTGTGTGATACAGAGCGGTGTTTGTAACACACTGAAAATATTTTTCAGAAAATAAATTGCTTCTTATTGTCGAGCAATAATTCTTCTGATATATAAATAGGTATTATAATTTGGTAAGATTAAATGGCATATTTAATATAGCTTTATCGTCCAGTATACTTGTGTGGTTGTTCTGGTAGGTGATGAATTGGACCTTTACACATTTGTATGTTATTGAAGGCTTTTTGTCTGCTGACCAATAAACAAATAGTTTTATAAAGAAAAGTTATTATAGTATACCTGTTGGAGCCTCTTTGGATGTGTTCTCCAAGCTTGAAGTCTAGTGGTTCGGTGTCTTCTTCATCTCCCCACATCTCTAGAAAAGAAAATAATTATTAAAATTAAATAAATATTCTGTTTTACGAAATTAAAAATAATTTGAATATTAAATGTATACCTAAATGTCAGTCATAAGATATCTTATAAATATAGCTTTATTAACGGAGAAAATTTACCAATCTATCAGAACAAGTCGTAAAATCAAGAGAAGAACTTGCAATTTCAGTTTAGTAAATGTAGCTATTTTGACTTTGTTTCAGTTTTAGTTTGTTTGGTTTTACCTTTCGTCTCTTTCTCCAAAGTATTGGAGAATTTGAAGCGCTGGATTGGGATGTGCACGAATCTTGTATACCGGTATGAGTGTCCATCCATATTTCCACATGTTGAGGTCCAATTCAAGTCCTGGCTAGGACATACAATTGGTTATAAAAGTAGCTGTCCGGATTTCTCACGACTTCCCTTAATTCGAACGATTCGGTGTATCCCTTTCTCCTCGTGGAGAAGTATTGGATTGGAAGTCCTGGTTACCACTATGAGGGCATACAATTGGTGATAATGGAGGGGAAGTAGCTGTCGGGATTTCTCACAACTTCCCGAATTCGAACGATTCGGTGTACTTCTTTCTCCTCGGTAATAATATTGGAAAAACATTGGATTGGAAAGTCGATGATGACCGATGTAACGATTCTTGTATACCCCACCAGAGTATATAAATGAAAAGATGTTGTGGGCCCATTAAAGTCCGGGGAATAGGTCCCTCTTACTCGTCACTTTGGGAGGTGATAGATATGATGGATATCCTCATCCTCATCCTCATCCTTATTAACCCCATTATAAAATAATACACCGAGGATATCCGCCTGAAATAGGCGGTCCAATTTCAATGGAGGGTTTCTGCCAAATACAACACTATACGATGAAATGTTTGTCTTTTTGTCGGGTGGTATTCTTGTAGGATTGGACATGTGGTAAGCCTGTTAGTTACCCAGTCGGTGATCCCTTGCTCGGTTAAATATTGCTGTAGGATCATTTATATGATTTCATTCCTGTCCATCCACGTGTCGTGAACAACCATGAATATTTTTTACTTGGGTTATACATTGGACCCCATTTCCACAAGCACCTCTGCCATAAAAGTTCTATTTTCACTCGACCGGAGAATTTTAGTTATACCGAATAATGTGAATATTTGTAATAAACGTGAGACTACCCCAACTGGTGTCTTTTGATTAATTAACCGGCAAATTATGAATAATGGTCTTGATATATCAAAATTGTATTAACATTGGACATATCGGAAATCCTTGGCCAATAATAATCGCTTCTTGTATGTATTTTCATCCACATGTTTTTTTTTTACAGGTAGCACATGTTTGTATTTATATTTTTTATCTGTAACACGCTAATATCTGTAATGTCTCATTGAAAGTTTTGTGTTCCCACTGTGGTCATTATTTTCATGGAGTATTTGCAATGTCCTTTTTTCAGAGTTTTGTGTTCCCACCCTCTTATGTTTAGGCACTATTTTTCCACAGTGGTGTTCGGCTAATCCATCCACTAACCTGCCTTACCCTTAGGTAAGCAGTACGGATTTGTATCAGGTTTACTCCCCTAGATAGGTTGCCAACCAAGGCTGATGAGTCCCATCCACCCGGATTTGTATCAGGTTGTCACCCCTAGATGAGTTGCCGACCAAGGCTGACGAGTCCCATCCACCCGGATTTGTATAAGGTTGTCTCCCCTAGATGAGTTGCCGACCAAGGCTGATGAGTCCCATCCACCCGGAAATGTATATTTGTTAAATATATAATGCGGTATATTTTTCCTTTACATTTTAATCCTTTAGTGTATTTATATATGATTCAAGTCTCTCCCTCGTAAACAGAGAGGATTTTTGAGAATGTTTACCGTAATTCTTGGCCATATCCTCTTATTATTTCACAAATTCTTCTTTCTGGTTGTCCGCCGGTTGCAGTACCAAATGACCCTCACTATCCGTCATTGGATAACTGATTTCATCGAATATTATTACCAAGAATCTCATTTGGTCGGTTTTGTCTTGAGATAATTCGAGATTCGAAGCTCAAAAAATTAAAGTGGTTTGGTGTCTTCTGCATCTCTCACCTCTCCACACCTCTGAACAAAATAAATAATTATTAAAAAATATAGCTTTATCATCGGAGCAAAATTTACTCTGATATATAAATCAGTATTATAATCTGAATGATTTTGGACGAACTAGAAAAAATCCGCCGTCTTATCAATGATCAGATCAGTGTGAATTCTGCCCACGGTAAGACAAAGTAATAACAGCCATCGTCATCAAAAAAATTAAACTTATTTTTATATTCAGGAATGGGGAAGATAATACACATGGATAGGTAACATATATGATTCCCATTTTAATTTGCATAACCCTGGGATTCGAACCCGGGTTAGGGGTTTAAATCCCAAAAAAACTAGGCTATATGGTTCAAAGATTACCTATAGGCAGCGGTGCTGGAGCGGTGTGGTAGATTCGCTGTTTTTGTAGATGTATTGCTTTCCTTATGTTAATTAGTTTAGTTGTGAATTGGGATGTGTCAATGCCCAAACATGGCCTATTTTTTTCGCGTGAACAGTATCTCTATTAATACCCGATATTTAGTTTGAATTTTGTATAGGTCTCCATCTTGTTTTATATTTATAATTCTACCCACAAGATATTTATGGCCCAATTTACATGCTCTATCTTTGGGATGAACTAGAATGGACAATGTATCATTGATCCGTGTAGGTGTCGATGTATTTTTGACCATTTTCTGTACTCCCAAAATGATTCCCTTTCCCGAGGAGGCCCGTATACTTCGGAATGCATCTTTTCTTGTATTATAGATATGTCCGGGGGTGGGGATGCAGAATAAGTCGTAAAATCAAGAGAAGAACTTGCAATTTCAGTTTAGTAAATGTAGCGATTTTGACTTTATATTATCTTTGTTTCAGTTTTAGTATGTTTAGTTTTACCTTTCACCTCTTTCTTCAAAGTACGCTGGATTGGGATGTAGATGACTGAGGCACGTCCATATTTACACATGTTGAGGTCCAATTCAAATCTTGGCTAGGGCATACAATTGGTGATAATGGGGGAAGTATCTGTCGGGAGTTCTCACGGCTTCCCGAATTCGAGCGATTCAGTGTACCTCTTTCTCCACGGTAATATTGGAGAAATACTGGATTGGAAGTCCTGGTTACCACTATGAGGGCATACAATTGGTGATAATGGGGAAAGTATCTGTCGGGAGTTCTCACGACTCTCCGAATTCGAACGATTCGGTGGGGTCATACATTGGACCCCATTTCCGCAATCGCCTCTGCCACAAAAGTTCTATTTTCACTCGACAGGAGAATTTTCGGTATACTGAGTAATGTGAATATTTGAAATAAATGTGAGGCTACCTCAACTGTGTGTCTTTTGCTTAATTAACCGGTCGTGATAACGGCATATTGTGAATAATGGTCGTGATATATATCAAAATTGTATTTAAAAATCGTTGACATTGGACATATCGGAATCCTTGGCCAATAATAACCTCTTCGAGGTAAGCAGTATGGATTTGTATCAGGTTTAATCCCCTAGACAGGTTGCCAACCAAGGCCGATGAGTCCCATCCACCCGGATTTGTATAAGGTTGTCTCCCCTAGATGAGTTGCTGACCAAGGCTAACGAGTATCTTTTTCCGGCTCATTGAAAGTTTTGTGTCCCCACCCTCTTATGTATCTTGTTAGGCACTATTTTTCTATAGTGGTATTCGGCTAATCCATCCACTAACCTGCGTTACCCTTAGGTAAGCCGTATGGATTTGTATTAGGTTGTCTCCCCTAGATGAGTTGCCGACCAAGGCTGACGAGTCCCATCCACCCGGATTTGTATAAGGTTGTCACCCCTAGATGAGTTGCCGACCAAGGCTGACGAGTCCCATCCACCCGGATTTGTATAAGGTTGTCTCCCCTAGATGAGTTGCCGACCAAGGCTGATGAGTCCCATCCACCCGGAGTTGTATATTTGTTAAATATATAATGCGGTATATTTTTCCTTTACATTTTAATCCTTTAGTGTATTTATATATGATTCAAGTCTCTCCCTCGTAAACAGAGAGGATTTTTGAGAATGTTTACTGTAATTCTTGGCCATATCCTCTTATTATTTCACAAATTCTTCTTTCTGGTTGTCCGCCGGTTGCAGTACCAAATGACCCTCACTATCCGTCATTGGATAACTGATTTCATCGAATATTATTACCAAGAATCTCATTTGGTCGGTTTTGTCTTGAGATAATTCGAGATTCGAAGCTCAAAAAATTAAAGTGGTTTGGTGTCTTCTGCATCTCTCACCTCTCCACACCTCTGAACAAAATAAATAATTATTAAAAAATATAGCTTTATCATCGGAGCAAAATTTACTCTGATATATAAATCAGTATTATAATCTGAATGATTTTGGACGAACTAGAAAAAATCCGCCGTCTTATCAATGATCAGATCAGTGTGAATTCTGCCCACGGTAAGACAAAGTAATAACAGCCATCGTCATCAAAAAAATTAAACTTATTTTTATATTCAGGAATGGGGAAGATAATACACATGGATAGGTAACATATATGATTCCCATTTTAATTTGCATAACCCTGGGATTCGAACCCGGGTTAGGGGTTTAAATCCCAAAAAAACTAGGCTATATGGTTCAAAGATTACCTATAGGCAGCGGTGCTGGAGCGGTGTGGTAGATTCGCTGTTTTTGTAGATGTATTGCTTTCCTTATGTTAATTAGTTTAGTTGTGAATTGGGATGTGTCAATGCCCAAACATGGCCTATTTTTTTCGCGTGAACAGTATCTCTATTAATACCCGATATTTAGTTTGAATTTTGTATAGGTCTCCATCTTGTTTTATATTTATAATTCTACCCACAAGATATTTATGGCCCAATTTACATGCTCTATCTTTGGGATGAACTAGAATGGACAATGTATCATTGATCCGTGTAGGTGTTGATGTATTTTTGACCATTTTCTGTACTCCCAAAATGATTCCCTTTCCCGAGGAGGCCCGTATACTTCGGAATGCATCTTTTCTTGTATTATAGATATGTCCGGGGGTGGGGATGCAGAATAAGTCGTAAAATCAAGAGAAGAACTTGCAATTTCAGTTTAGTAAATGTAGCGATTTTGACTTTATATTATCTTTGTTTCAGTTTTAGTATGTTTAGTTTTACCTTTCACCTCTTTCTTCAAAGTACGCTGGATTGGGATGTAGATGACTGAGGCACGTCCATATTTACACATGTTGAGGTCCAATTCAAATCTTGGCTAGGGCATACAATTGGTGATAATGGGGGAAGTATCTGTCGGGAGTTCTCACGGCTTCCCGAATTCGAGCGATTCAGTGTACCTCTTTCTCCACGGTAATATTGGAGAAATACTGGATTGGAAGTCCTGGTTACCACTATGAGGGCATACAATTGGTGATAATGGGGAAAGTATCTGTCGGGAGTTCTCACGACTCTCCGAATTCGAACGATTCGGTGGGGTCATACATTGGACCCCATTTCCGCAATCGCCTCTGCCACAAAAGTTCTATTTTCACTCGACAGGAGAATTTTCGGTATACTGAGTAATTTGAATATTTGAAATAAATGTGAGGCTACCTCAACTGTGTGTCTTTTGCTTAATTAACCGGTCGTGATAACGGCATATTGTGAATAATGGTCGTGATATATATCAAAATTGTATTTAAAAATCGTTGACATTGGACATATCGGAATCCTTGGCCAATAATAACCTCTTCGAGGTAAGCAGTATGGATTTGTATCAGGTTTAATCCCCTAGACAGGTTGCCAACCAAGGCCGATGAGTCCCATCCACCCGGATTTGTATAAGGTTGTCTCCCCTAGATGAGTTGCTGACCAAGGCTAACGAGTATCTTTTTCCGGCTCATTGAAAGTTTTGTGTCCCCACCCTCTTATGTATCTTGTTAGGCACTATTTTTCTATAGTGGTATTCGGCTAATCCATCCACTAACCTGCCTTACCCTTAGGTAAGCCGTATGGATTTGTATTAGGTTGTCTCCCCTAGATGAGTTGCCGACCAAGGCTGACGAGTCCCATCCACCCGGATTTGTATAAGGTTGTCTCCCCTAGATGAGTTGCCGACCAAGGCTGACGAGTCCCATCCACCCGGATTTGTATAAGGTTGTCTCCCCTAGATGAATTGCCGACCAAGGCTGACGAGTCCCATCCACCCGGATTTGTATACTTTTTAAATATATAATACGGTATGATTTTTCCTTTTTATATTTTGATCCTTTAGTGTATCTATATATAATTTAAGTCTCTCCCTCATAAACAGAGAGGATTTTTTGAGAATGTTTACCGTAATTCTTGACCATATCCTCTATTATTTCACAAATTCTTCTTTCTGGTTGTCCGCCGGTTGCAGTACCAAATGACCCTCACTACCCGCCAGCCCTTGGATAACTGATTTCATCGAATATTACCAAGAACCTCATTTAGTTGATTTTGTCTTATGAGATAATTTGAGACTCTGAACACTACCACCCATAAATGTGCTATTGTCTCTAAGCTGTGAAAACTCTTCCACTTGCGAAGGGAAGTTGTGATTGTTGAGGAGTAAACGTTTGGTTAAAACTTAGTGGATGGATCTCTTCCGAAGGTAGCTTTTATAGTGAGATTCCTTGATTACTCTATTTGTTGCGGTGTTTATGTAAAATTATACAAAATTAATGTAATTGACTCACCCAATCTTTGGTTCCTTTTTCAATTATAATGGCTCTTATCATATTTTCCACGTCACTATTGGCCCTCTCTACACTCCCCTGGGACTCTGGATGTTGTGTGTGGCTATGTATAATGGTAAGCACACAATACCCTTTTGAATAAATTGGCTTCAAATTCTTTGCCGTTGTCAGATTGAAGAATTTTGGACACCCCGATTATATTCACCATATGATAGACCACTTCTTTGGCAGTTTTGTTTTTTAAGGCCTGCAAGATACAGAATTTGGAAAAATTATCTTGATAATTTAAAATGAAGGCATATCCTCCCATGGCCATACCGGATATATCAATTAAATCTACCTGACCCCTTTCTCCAAAATTATACGAGATTAAAGGATGCACTACTCTTTTGCAACGTTTCCCTACAAAAATGACAAGTATGTCTTAATTTATAATTCTGTCACATTGGCTATTGTTTTTCTTATTTCGAGAATGGTTCTTCTGCGACCACCGTGCCACACAATTTCATGGGCAACCTTGATGGTATCGTACAGCTCGCATAGATGAATGAAATATTTCCCCGTTTTTTTTTTTACAGATTAGCTTAGTTACCCCAAATTGGATTTCAACCCTATACTTTCTCAGTAGGTGATATATGTGTTGTGTTTTTGTCCTGGGGTTTCCTTGAGCGCTCTGAATAGTGGCGATATAGTAGTTGAATTTTTCCCGTGTAAATGGTGCTGATTTTGTTGACAAGTGTTTCTTAGGTTTGATGTTCTAACTGTCTTTCAAATTGTATTCTCCAATCTTGAATTCTAGTGGTTCGGGTGTCTTCTTCATCTCTCCACATCTCTGAAAAAAATTTATTATTAAAATTAAAAATAAATATTCTGTTTACGAAATTCAAAATAATTTGAATATGTATACCTAAATGTTAGTCATAAGAGACCTTATAAATATAGCTTTATTATCGGAGCAAAAATTACCACCACTAAAAACTCTTTGTCAGAACAAGTCGTAGAATCAAGAGAAGAACTTGCAATTTCAGTTTAGTAAATGTAGCGATTTTGACTTTATATCATATTTTTTTTTCAGTTTTAGTTTGTTTAGTTTTTATCTTTCTCCAAAGTACGCTGGATTGGGATGTAGATGACTGATGCACGTCCATATTTACACATGTTGAGGTCCAATTCAAGTCTTGGCTAGGGCATGCAATTGATGATAATGGGGGAAGTATACTCCCCGAATTCGAAGGATTCGGTGGGGTCATACACTGGACCCCATTTCCGCAATCGCCTCTGCCACAAAGTCCTATTTTCACTCGACAGCTCCATTTTCGGTATACTGAGCAATGTGAATATTTGAAATAAATGTGAGGCTACCTCAACTGTGTGTCTTTTGCTCAATTAACCGGTCGTGATAAGGGCAAATTGTGAATAGTGGTCGTGATATATATCAAAATTGTATTAAAATCGTTGACATTGGACATATCGGAATCCTTGGCCAATAATAACCTCTTCTTGTATATATTTCGTCCTCACGTTTTTTTTACAGACAGCACATGTTTGTATATCTATAATCCGCTAATATTTGCAATGTCCCTTTTCAGCTTATTGAAAGTTTTGTGTTCCCACCCTCTTGTGTATCTTGTTTAGGCACTATTTTTCTACGGCTAATCCATCCACTAACCTGCCTTACCCTTAGAGGTAAGCAGTACGGATTTGTATCAGGTTTAATCCCCTAGATAGGTTGCCAACCAAAGGCCGACGAGTCCCATCCACCCGGATTTGTATAAGGTTGTCTCCCCTAGATGAGTTGGTGACCAAGGCTAACGAGTATCCCTTTTTCGGCTCATTGAAAGTTTTGTGCCCCCACCCTCTTGTATATCTTGTTAGGCACTATTTTGCTACAGTGGTGTTCGGTTAATCCATCCACCACTAACCTGCTTTACCCTTAGATAAGCAGTATGGATTTGTATCAGGTTGTCTCCCCTAGATGAGTTGCCGACCAAGGCTGACGAGTCCCATCCACCCGGATTTGTATAAGGTTGTCTCCCCTAGATGAGTTGCCGACCAAGGCAATATTATAGAAAGAGCCCCCCAAAATTTTCACTTTATTTCCCGTCCCCATTCTAAGAGGTCTCAACATTGCCATGTTGGATAGGTGAACTTTTAATTTGGAAGATGATAGGTCTTCAAAAGAATTGTGCAAAGGTTCAACATTTGAATCCATATACTTTAAATAAAAGGGTATTTCTATCAATATATCACTGAGGGGTTTATTGATAGACTTTATGTTTGTTAAAATGTCCGGGATTTTCTTCATTGTTAAACCATCAATAACGTTGCCATCTTTATTCGTAATGTCCTAGAATGGCCTCTTATTTAGTGTTATTATTTGCTTGCTGTTATAGCCTTGTATTGTACATTTTCTATTATATATTTATTGTAAGAATTTCCAGTGTCCAGAATCGGTACAATTTTAGGACAGTGCATTATATGGCTGGTAAAAAAGCGACCCACGCAATTCTGCTGGTTTCCATTCTGAGTATGTAGCTGCGATTTACTCAGAATCATTGATGGTGGCAGAGCAATAGCTTTGGTGCCAACATTTAGAATGCTATAGTCAATATCGTAAGTTCCATGGCTACCGTCATTTTTACACCCCGGAATACAACCCGAATTGATAGGACACAGCAATCTTTGTTTATATGTATAGTGAGAGCACACTTTCATCAAATTTGGCCGGAAAGGTGTCCGGCACACGTCATTAGACTTTTCCTTCTTAAATATGGAAGATTCTGTGGTATCTTCTGACAAAAATAAGTTGCAAAATAACGTGGCTATAGACATTTCCAATATAATCATGGTGACTGGTGGAGGCCGAAAGTTGAAGTATTGCCATAAAATGCGTATCTTGGTAAAAATGTAGTCGTCATTGCGAAGAATGGAGTTAAGATTGACACAACTCTTATAATCTTTGTTACTAATCTGATTAAAGTAATTTATAAGGTCCTCCAAAATATATCCAGCCCGCATGTTTGCATTGCCACTGGGAACAATTGTCAACCATTTTGTCTGTTTGGGTATGGTAGTAACCTCCTTAGCATGTCTATCGTTTGACCCCTTTTCATCATATTCCTCAAAGGAATGTTTATACCAAACCCCCAGAGAAAGATCTTCCGATCTCTCAGTGTTACCGATGCCCACATAATAAAATACATAGTTCACTTGCCGCCCCTTTACCATAAACATTGGCCGAATTGTACCATACATGTTATTTTCTGTGATATAATTTTCCAGGGCTTCCGGGGATTCCTCCATTGTGGAGAAAAGGGTGGGAGATATTTTGTTTGTGGGTACTACCCATAGCACGACTGGCCCTTTATATACACAAAACATCCAATACAAAAAAAAATATAGATGTGGGAGGATTCGGTATGATAATTTTCAATGATTTGCTAAAAAATATACAAAGAAGATTTGTTAAAAGTATCATAAATGGATCTACTAATGCAATTTTTTATACAATACAGACAAACATTGTCCAAATATCCCACAATTTTTGCTCTAAAGGAATCGGTAGGATTAGAGGACCACGCCGAAATCATTCTGCATTGTTTTATTATGAGGCAAGCAAACGATACACCGAAAAATATAGTTCAATTGTTAGAAATGCACTTTGGCCCGGACAATGTAAATAATAATATATTCACAAATAAAAAGAAAGTACTAAATAACTTTCGCAATATTAATAAAATCCTTTTAGAATCGGATTGGATCCACTATACAAAAAATCGGTCGCTCCATGTTAACAAAAACAACCTTTTCGGGAATCAAAATATTAAAGTAAATCAACCTTTTAAATTAATATTGAAGTTTTACCTAACGGAGGTCGCTCAAATTTGTCAAAATTTTAATAATATAAACAAGTCAATTTTAAATTTACAAAAATACGCATCGTGTATAGATGATAAGTGGACCAAATATTTTCCAAATAATATCACAGCTATTAAAAACAAGTGTCTAGATTTCACATCTGAAATGGTTAACTTGGCCCATACCCATATAGACACCGACAAAGTAACCCATGCATTCCCCCGATGATAATGATAAGAATATGTTATTTATTTTTATCAACACCCATCTCTATATATGGAATACAACAAACAAACCAACAACTACAATCACCGATAAACCCATCAGAGACTTTCATCTCGAATTCGTTTAGCGGCTTTTCGGAGATGTGTATCCAAATCATTAGTGAAGATAGATTTCAATATATCATGATCTTCTCTCGATATGGCCAGCTTTGACCGAGTACTTACGGGCAAAAAAGATATACCTAGATCATTCGAATGGTAAACATTTGTTTTTCCCGAATCGTATTCTTTCAACTCCTTAAAGGAATCTTTAATTATATATTCGATAATATTATCCATTTTCAGTAAATATTTATTTGCTCTTTGTTAAAGATTTGAATATGATGGGGGATAACATATTTATCACCTGTGAAAATTTATTTACTATATCTAAATATATATGTTTATCAAAACTAGACGAGATAAATTCAAAGACTTATACCGATTTTATTAGCGATGGACACAATCGAGTATCTGATGCGTTAGGTTGGCGAGTTGGATGTGTAGACGATACGAGAGCCAATCCCAGCGAGATTATATGCATTCTATCCAATAGAACACTATTGTCTATGGACGAAAATGCTCTACATAAACTTTCTTTGTATACATTAAATGCGCCATGCAACCAAACTTATTTGGTGTCAATGCAGAATAATAGTATACTATTAGATATGGATCGTGTTTATACCAACAATAAATTTACAATGAAGGCTCTATGTCTATACGTTAAAGATTATCTATGTAAAAAATATAATTTACAGACCCAGAATCTATTCGGGGTATTATTTCAAGCGAAAGGAAAGTACGTGGGGGAGAAATGTAGAGAGTTTTTTACCTTCTCTAAATTTA
Organism: Paralithodes platypus; assembly: GCA_032716605.1. Classification (NCBI taxonomy): domain Eukaryota; kingdom Metazoa; phylum Arthropoda; class Malacostraca; order Decapoda; family Lithodidae; genus Paralithodes; species Paralithodes platypus. Next base: position 34,576,668 of record CM064485.1, on the reverse strand, counting down.
GTTTGTGTGTTATTTTTTTATTATTCTATAATAAACTATTAGCCCAGATAAGTAATTCCATAACACCCATAGAGATCGTAGACATTTTGGTCAATACCAATCTCAGTTATGAACAAATCGAAGGGTATACCCCACCAAACGAGCCTTACAAAATTGAACGCTTACATAACGGATATTATTTGTCGGCAAATAGAGGAAAATATATTTAGGTTTGATTATAGACTAAATAAACATGTAGCTTTATTACTTTTTAGAGATTATTTTGTCATAAGTAATTTGCAACGAGTTGATTCCCATGTGTTTACCTATATTAATCACGGTGCGCTCCTATCGGGACCAAGGACGTTCATTTCAGCCCCCTAGGAATATATATATATATATATATAACATAAATCCCGTTTTGTGTCGCCAGTTCACTTTGTGTAAAATATGTTCGGAGAAAAATAACGCTAGGCTAGTTTTAGGGGGGCGGGATTTAAACCCCATTGTGTTTCTACTACATCTTAGCTCACCCCAATATCGGGATTTAGAGAGGTCTCTTCCATGTGTATAATGGGACGAGGGGTGGCACCCACACCCATATCAGAGAAACCCATAACGGCTCTAGGTTGAGACACTTGGTCGGTCATTTGGCGGGTGAAGGGGTACGACCCATATGAATATCTGCTACACATTGGGAAACTGGCCGTATTACTTTCAGACGAACCGGCAATCTTAAATAACATTCCGGACCCATAGTGTTTTATAAATGATTTGAATACCGCCTTGGGTTTTTTTAAATCGGTAAAGAAAAAATCCAAATCGTAATTTTCCGTAGGCGATCGAGTCGTAAAACCGTCTAACCACCCACTCGGATTATTGAGATGCCACGGTCTATACCCAGTTAAGAAGCCGCCAAATCCGCAGGTACCCTCAGCCACCACCTGTCCACATTCGTAGCCATATCTGCTAGGGAGTTTAATGGGATAATTGTGAACGAACGTAGATACACCAGGCATCCGAGAGTCGCTCAAGGTGACGCCCAGTTAAAGAATTATATCACCCGGTCCATCGTCTCTAGAATTGAGAATAGTACATCGGTTCGTGTTGGGTCCCACGGTCACCATAGATTCCAGCAGTCGTGTACGTTCGGCATTATCGTATATTCTAGGATGAGCTATATCGTATCTCAACTTTGGGGAACAATCCGCCGGAGGGATACCGAAGCTACTGGAAACGGAAATGGGTGGGAAAGGGACGAGTAATTGCCTACCATAGAGATAATTCATGTTGCTCAGATTATAGGGAGTGGCCACAAAGGCGTTGGGTGCATGGGGGATTTTTGTAGTGTACTCTACGGGTCTCAGAAATAAATGGGCCAGATTGATCGTATCTTCCACACTCTCATAATTATTTATGATTTTAAAGTAGGCTGTATACCTTTCAATCGTGGATAGGGGTAGGCGTTTTTCGAGTATGTATGGAGTATACCGACTGCATCGCGAGTGTAGCGCGCTCTTGGAAATTTCATCCACATTCAAATCGTCCTCGTTCATCCGATCGCGGCAGAGCGCCTCTACGGTATCGTAACAACCGTATGTGTAAGCCCAATTATCTTTCACATTTTTGAGCGGGTTAACTAGAGGGTGGCGAGCATCTCGCGCATAGGCCTGGCCAATGTGATATGATTCCGAGGGGGGAACGTGTATTGATCTTTAAACGTGAAAATGGACAGATATTGGTTGAGACTAGCGCCCATCCAGGCGTCTCCATTCAGAAGGAATTTGTAGTGGGTCAATAGGTTGGGGATATAGTTGGCACAGTGTTGTGTGAAATGCATCAAGCTTAAACGTGAATAATTGGCGTCTTTCACCATGGCGATATTTGTACACGATTGTCGCTGTATAAATGTCTCCATGACGCACGGTGGGGGATGATACAAGCCCCTCCCAACTTTCCGACCTCTCGTTTCATGAAAGCCCTGGGAACAAACGGCCTCTCTTACGGCCTCATAATTATACTCCTTGGCCAGATAATCCTCTATATCACCGCCCCTATTTTTGTTGGAGTACTGATTGCCGTATCTGTCCATGGTGCTGTCGCTGGATAAGAAATTCCTCTGGGAAAATTCCACAAGTTGCGGAAATCCACAGGGCATGTTTGGTGGTAGGTTTAGGACGGAGCAATCTTTCAAATAGTTTTCGGTGCCATGTACTTGGGTGGCCACAAAGTCTATGGGCTGGCCTCCTTTGCAATCCAAATATGTGACAGGGTCGCGGTGGTGCTGTTGGAGAGAGGCCCCGCTGGCATGCGATTTGAAATTGGCCACAATCCCGGGACCGACGGGGAGTGCTGCTTCAAGGTGTGGATGATTTTTCTCCAATAGACTACCAAAGAGGTGCTTGCCCCCGGCATAGAAATTGGTTAATAGCGGGCTATTGGCCCAGAGTTCTTCCTCTACATAACCTCTCCGCCAAGCAATTTATCTGGGGACTATATTGGTCGGTTCTATTAGGAGGCCACCTATTGGTTGAATTGTATTAAATATATCTATTTCATCTAGACTCTCTGTGATACCTTCGTAAAGAACGGAAGAAGGGAAGATGTTACGAAAGTTTCTCAGATAACCCGTCCAATCAGTTTCATAATCTTTATGGATGGTAGAGTCTAGGAGGTCAAACAGACAGTATGCGTTGGCCGCCCGTCTATGATTGAGTACCGATAGGGGTATATCGGCGAGGGAGCTGGGGGGCACGAGACTCTCCTCGGCTTGTTGGTAGAATAATCGAGGTGTCAGAAAAGCTCCGGCTACTACACCGGGATCATTTATTCGTTGCATAAACGGTTCATGTCCGCCATCGTTATCCAATGATATAACAAAAATTATCTCGCGGTCGTCACCGGTTTGCTCCTTACCACCCAGTCGCGAATATACACACTTGGGATAGACCCGCCCCGCCGAAGCAATCAACCCCAGGGCGTGATCCCCCGACTCTTCACCCAAACCGTGGACACCAAAGGGGGCGCCCCGCATAACTCTCATACTCGAGTTGGGCGGCTCCCCACCCCCGGCAAAATATAATCTTTGTTATTATAATAATCCATACCCTCCAAATAGGCGGTCACATTGCCCTTGCCCCTGGTGGCGATCAACCCCCCCCCCCCCCCCCCCCCCCCTAACATATACAGATTTTCTATATACGCCCGTGTCTAAGAGCCCGTCTTTGACCAGCAATAGGGATTCGATCAGGTGACCACCGTACGACCATTGCGGCGTTACTCCGGCCGTCTTTTCGGAGAGGCAATTATACGAAAAGGCGACGTTCTTCGAATTTACCCCGGGAAGGGGTAAACACATATCACACCCTTGCAATATATTATCCAAGAGAAACCTAACATTCCCCAGGTTTTCCTGGGTGTAAGCGCTATGTGTGGTATCGTAGGTCTCATCCACTATGGCGGTCGCATTAATTTGAAGGGCCGGATTACACACACATTTGTAATTCTTATCTCCGGCGGGTATATTTAGGGGGGCCCAATACACCTGACATCTGGGGACCTGTTGTGTTTTTTTACATTGATTATTGGAGGATATATATCCTTCCGGACATTGACAGGAAGTTTGATGCAGATCGAAATCGATTTGTGACGAGTCCGTTATTAATTCGTCATCCCTAAATGGATGTCGTATAAATCCATTGGGTTGACAGGCCACTATTTTATCGCAGGATCTATGGAAATAATACGAACCACTATCATCGTTGGTTCGCTTGGTGACTATATCATAATTTTTACACTGGGTGATTGCGTGGGCATATTGTCGGTCCCCGATTTTTTTAACGCCCGCGACAATGGTGGTAGTGGGGGGGTTAAAGTCGCCGACACGTGTCCCTTTTTCCGATGGGAGACAGATACCGAATTCGGGGGGAATGTGTTGCCATCCGATATGGAAGATTCATCCAGGGATACAATTTGGGTTCCTGACACATCGATACATTGACTATCGATAGTTTTACACTTGATACATTGTGAGCGGTGAACGATGGAAGGGTCACACGGGACAAATTCCTCCTCACAGTCCACATTTGAGGGGTTTATGTGTATATTTTGAATATCCCCAATGGGGGGTAACTCTGTAATGAAATAACCAACCATTACAATAAATAAATATATATATATTCATATCAAATAATATACATACATAATGAAAGCTGTAATATTTTACATTAAAAATATAAACATATTGCAATCTATTATAACACTTTTAATAACTAATTATTCCAATGATGAAACATATAAAAATATTCCTTTGCATTTGTTTTGTTATGAACTACCCAGAGAGACCATAGACAATTTGTGGCAGATACTTAAACAATATGATTGCAAACAGAGTTCGAATCCCGTCTTCCATTATGATATTTCCGATTTGGAAACTGGATATTTTACCCATATTAGCATGATAACGAATATAGGTTCAAAGGCATTTATCTTTAACAATAAGGTAAAGGGTATGGTTCGCTCATGTAGCCAATTCCAAACGAAGATGTTTACATGTGTCATGTGTGACGTTCATGGAGATAATATTCTTAACGAATTTGATTCTTCTATATCAGATATTCTCCTTAATCCTTCAGAAAGTCAATTGATTATCTATAAATAACTAATATCCCCCTTAATAGCCTTCATTTTCTTATTCTTCCAACTCCATCCACCATGGGTGTTCTAGGAGGAAAAAACAAATTCTTCAAACTGTAACGACAATGTCCAATGTACCCTTCATATATGCAGTCAAAAACAACCTCACCAATATTATCATGGGCGATACCTTATGTTTAGTGGATTTTACGGGTCTGGCCTACTACATTAAAGTCCCTTCGACGACAATCGATATAATTTGCCAGTTTATATTGACCTCTATAAGCCATTCCAAAACGAAGATGATTACATTGGTCATGCATGACGTTCATGGAGATAATATTCTTAACGAATTTGATTCTTCTATATCAGACATTCTCCTCAATCCTTCAGAAAGTCCATTGCTTATCTATAAATAACTAATATCCCCCTTAATAGCCTTCATTTTCTTATTCTTCCAACTCCATCCACCATGGGTGTACTAGGAGGAAAACAAATTCTTCAAACAGTGACGACAATGTCCAATGTATCAGTACCCTTCATATACGCAGTCAACAACAACCCCACCAACATTATCATGGGCGATACCTTATGTCTAGTGGATTTTACGGGTCTGGCCTACTACATCAAAGTCAATTATTATACCGCGCTTCAATATTACAACAATATTCAACCCTTCGATGACAATAGATATAATTTGCCAGTTTATAGTGATCTTTATAATTTTATCGCGGCCCAGAAGGAGGAATTGCACAGTATTTATTTTACCCAAAAATATATTTTTGATGGTAATAATCCCAACACAAAATTATTTCTCACGCCTTTTTTAGACTTAATTATACATAACATCTTTGAAAAACTCAGAGTTTCTATACGAGAAAGGAGTATAAATCAAGGCGATAGGGTTATACTTTTTATCGATAAAGGCTCTATCGGTATAAAGGAAAATGAGCGCATAAAAAGGCGAAAAAGAAAAAATAATATAACTATCCCCTTAACAATGGCCGATGTTTTTATCAATGATATACTCAAATTTATTCACGAAAAAATACCAATATCGTCGTTAATAAACTATATCTTTATGGACAAACACATACAACAAATGTGTACACATCTCAAAGTAAAAGGAATTTCCTTGGCCGAGTTCAATAACAATGAAGCTGACATTGACATGAACCGATTTGCCAACTGTATCAATAATTATTATGTATCCGACAAAATAATAAAAAATAATCTGCTCGTCAATCAGAATCAGGAATTGCGCGTAAAAAACATTAAGACATATACTGTTGGTGTCGAGGGTCAGTTAAAGAATTGTACCCTTTCATGGTTAGAATATATAGAATATTGCACACCTATAGACAATGTAGCCTTTATAGGTAGAGACATAGACATGTCGTTCTTTTTTTTAATTGATCAGGTTTATACCCGCATGATGAGGAGACACGATTCACCTCTAAAGTTCTATGTTATTCAATTCACCACCCGATTCATAGACCCTATTACAAAGATGGGATGTGACACGTTACGATATGAACTCAACCATTTAAGTTCATGTTTGTTGAATGGAATAGGAGCGATGTCCATCATGTTATTGGCGGGGTCGGATTACGCAGAAGGATGTTTTTCAACGTATAATTCTTTTCATTTTTATAATTTTTTACAAGATATAGTATATCGGAGCAAATATATATGTATGTGTATGGACAATATCGATCCCGAGAATAGGGAAGAAACCTGCAGTGAATGAGGTCACTTGGTCGACAAAGAAATGATGACTCAGGCATTTACACTTTTGAAAACTATGAGTAAGAATCATATTGGAAATATGCCAAAGTTTGATATGTGTAAATGGCAAGGTTCCAAGGATATATTCACCCTGGAACGGCTTTGGGCTATACCTTTCGTCAGTATTGCCCTTATTACAGCCTGTATAATTTCAACTGGTGTTCATAACACTTTACGTTCCAAAACGGGTTGTTTCGCTAAAAGGAAACCGCCTGTTATTAGCGAATACTTATATATTTGGTTAGAATTATTATATTGTATATTTAGCTATATTAATTGCAGCTCCAATTATTTATCCCTATTAGATAAGTTACCTTTGGCGCATAAAAAACATATCGCCACCAAAGAACTTCTCTATCATACAGCAATCAACCTCGAATCCCTATGTCTAATCGAACAGCACAATTGATTCGGTGTCAATCAATAACGATAATGATATTTTTTTTAAAGCTGTTAAATCCTTTGAAGCTTGATTTATATATTCTTCTTCATCATCATAATTATTATCGGAATCTTCCAGACAAGATGAATATTTTATACAAAAATCGTTGTAGTATTTATATTGTGATATTCTTTCTATATTATAGTTGCAGGTAATATCGCAATCTTCATTAGAAATATATGGAATGGCATTTCGGTCACAGTCAAACCATGTGGTCGATATATTATCAACAATATATATTTTAAATAAATATTTATGTTTTTTAAATAAAAATGGCTTTTATTTTATATATTTTTTATTATCTAAATGGTTCGGTATCTTCTTCCTCCCTCAGCTCATCATCTCTCTGGGGAAAAAAGAAAGAAATATAAAAGTAAATACATTTCATTGGTTCATAACTAACCGATCCCACCAATCTTTCTTTGTCTTAGTTTTAGTTTGTTTAGTTTTTTACGCTTTAATTTATATTCAGATGTGTTATATATAAAAATAATGTTTATATAAATATACTCTTTTGTTTTTCTTCTCATTATCTCTCTAAAAATAAAAGACTCATAAACAATATAGGAATTTCAAATATTCTCGGTAAAAAATTAGCCCTGATAATGAAACAGTTTTATAACAAGAAAAATAAGTTATTGTATACCTGTTGGAGCCTCTTTGAATATATAGTATTCTCATCATAACCTCCAATCTTGAATTCTAGTGGTTCGGCTTCATCCCTGGGTCTCTTCACATCTCTGAAAGAATAAATTATTATTAAAATTAAATAAATATTCTGTTCATGAAATTCAAAAACCACCAATAAGAGTGAAATTTATAAAAAATATCTTGACAATAATAATAACTAAATATATTTGCGTCGTAGGTGACGAATTGAACCTTTTAAGTTAAAGATATTGTCTCAGCTTTGGTTTGTTTATTTTTACACATTTAATTTGATTTATTATATATAACATTAATTTGTATATACCTTTTACCTCTTAATAAAAAATGACTATAATGTGGTGTCTTCTTCCTCCCTCGTATCTGGAAAAAAGAAATTAAATCATTAGAGTGGAAACAAAACAGGAATGTCAACTATTCTCAGAGCAAAATTAAATCTTGACAATAGCCATTACCCCTAATATAATAACTAAATATATTTGCGTCGTCGTTACCCTGGTAGGTGACGAATTGTTGAACCTCAGCTTTGGTTTGTTTAGTTTTACATATTTAAATTGATTTATTATATATAAAATTAATTTGTATATACCTTTCACCTCTTTATAAAAAAATGGCTATGTTGTTGTGTTTTCTTCCTCCCTCGTCTCATCATCTCTCTGGAGAAAAAAAAGAAATGAAATCATAAGAGTGGGAACATTAGCTATTCTCTGAGCAAAATTAAATCTTAACAATAGCCTAATATAATAACTAAATATATTTGCGTCATTGCCCTGACGAATTCGACCTTTATCAAATGTTTATATTATTGAAGCGTGGACATATAGCGATTTTGACTTTATACTATCTTTATCTCAGTTTTGGTTTTAATTTGATTTGTATATAACATTAATTTTAATGTACCTTTCTCCTCTTTCTCCAAAATATTGGAGAAATTGAAGCGCTGGATTGGGATGCGGATGACCGATGTGACGAATCCGTATGAATGTCTATATTTGCATTCAAGTCCTGGTTACCACTATGTGGGTATATAATTGGTGATAATGGGGGGAAGTAGCTATTGGGATTTAGCATAACTTCCCCGAAGTCGAATGATTCGGTGTACCTCTTTCTCCTCGGTAATATTGGAGAAATGTTGGATTGGGAAGATTGATGTAACGATTCTTGTATACCACCACCACCAGATTCTATAAATGAAGCTGTCGTTCTCCCCGGTAATATTGGAGAAACGTTGGACTGGGAAGACCGATGTAACGATTCTTGTATATCGCCACCACCACCAGATTCTATAAATGAAGATGTCGATTCAATATGCCTCTTCTTCTTCGGTAATATTGGAGAAACGCTGGACTGGGAAGACCGATGTAACGATTCTTGTATATCGCCACCACCACCAGATTCTATAAATGAAGATGTCGATTCAATATGCCTCTTCTTCTTCGGTAATATTGGAGAAACGCTGGATTGGAAAGACCGATGTAATAATGAGTCTTGTATACCACCACCACCAGAACCAGATTCTATAAATGAAGATGTCGATTCAATAGGTCAATAGGTCAATAGTAATAATTTCGTCAATAGTAATACTTCCGTCAATAGTAATACTTTCATTTGTGTGATTATATTCGGATGGTAACTCATGGGAATTCCCCAAGAATGTAAATCATGGGAATTCCCCAAGGACCGTAAATCATGGGAATTCCCCAAATTGTATGTGTGTGTGTAATCATATCCAGATGGTAACTCATGGGAATTCCCCAATGGGATATCTCTATACCACTTTCCATGAAATCTATAAAATTATGACTATTTTTCAAATAATCTCGAATGGCAATCATTTATTGACGAAAGTATTACTATTGATGAAAGTATTACTATTGGTGGAAGTAGAACTAGAAAGTATTACTATTGATGGTCGTATTATGTAAGATCCCGTATTATGAAATTGCACTGGTCAGACATCTTTGGGGGTCTAGTCTTTGGGGTTTTTTGACATTTTTATATTATCAACTTTTTTTTCCAAGGTTTTCCGAGGGATACATGTATATATATATAGTTAAACATATATATATGTATGTTTCATAGACGAACTAAAATTAATTATCCCTCACCGCCACCAACACCACTACCTTTCATCGAAAAAGAAAATATGGGAGAAGATCTTGAAAAAATATCAGAGGCGGAAAAGTAAACAAACATCTAATGATGAAATATTGGATATGAAACGCCCCCGACAGGAAAATATAAATGTTGTAGATAATGAATCTTCCGCCAAGCCTTATAACAATATCTTTAATATAAACCACTATTCAGGCTTCATTGAGGAACAAAATTATCCCAATTTTATTCACCAATCAAATATTTTAAAAGCTATAGATTTTGCCTTTAAAAATGGGATTGTACAATTTACACCAACGAAAAATTAAAGGTTTCAATAAAAAAATAAACATTTTTATTCGTGTTTATTGTATCTATTAATAAATTGATTTATAAACCCTTATTATATTAGAAAATAATGTATTATATGCAAATATGTATATTTATTACAATTATCTTAATCGTTATATTGTTTGGTCTTCCTAGACCCCATATAGGCTTCAGTATATTCCCCTCTTTGGGTATATTCATTTCTATATAGAAGCACCATCATTGTACATTTGTTTTTTAATATATATGACACCTTTAATATTCTCGGGACTGTCAATATATGGGTATGATGGAGCAAATGATGGTGGTGGTAAACCTGGGGGTAATACACTAAAAGGGGGTAGGTTCCTGTAGCTTAAAGTTTGAAACTGGCTTGGGGAGTGGATTCCATATACCTCATCTTCATTAGGAATGTGACCTGCTAGAGTAAGATTTGATTTGAGATCATTCCTCATAATATGGCCAGATTGTTTATTTGAGATTTCTACTCCGAAGCTTTGGAGAAGTACATTTTCAGAGGTGGTAAGTATCATTGCTGCCTTGCCACCTTTATTTATCAAGTTGGCAAAAATATACCTAAATATATTATGTTTTATGCCAAATACTAAATTCGAATTTTCATTATAGTATATTTTATGTATTTGGTTTACATTTATGTCGAGATTGGAATATAGGGTGAACAAACCCATCTCCTGACTGGATGTAATAAAGCTTATTGTATGTTCTAGGACACCCACATTAAAATAGTTTATCAATATTCGTCTTTCCAATGGATCATTTGGGTAGAGCTCGGTTGTATAGTCAAATTATAGGTTTGACTCCTGTAAGGAGATAAAGAAAACCTAATATTTAGTAGTGGCCCCGTAATCATTGACGAACATGCCTATTACATAAGGCATCCTCTTCAAACACTAATTCGCCGTAGTTTGAATCTACCGCGCAGAGCATTTAAAATCTGAGGAGCCTTCGTCATGAGCGCACGCGACCTCACTCATGGCTTCAGTCATTATGAATTGGGTTGTCACTACGAAAAAACTTCGTAAACAATAAAAACAAAAAGAAAATAAGAATAACTATCCAATAAGCTTTCCATCATATCGTGGATGTACTTGTGTGGATCTTTGACCAGACGCTGATTCAGGCGTCATTCTTCCTTCACTGACATATCAAGTAAACCAAAATCCTTAATACATCAACGAATGGGAAGGGGATGGTCGGGAGGGCCCCAGTCGTCAATGATTACGGGGCCACTACTAAATATTAGGGTTTCTTTATCTCCTTACAGGAGTCAAACCTATAATTTATTAGTGGCCCCTCCATCATTGACGAACATGCCTGATTTCTAAGACTGGAGGGGGACATTCGTAATCATATCATAACTCTAGAAAAGCAGATAATTAAACAACCACATAGTATTCTTACTTCGAAAATATATTTAAACATGGCGCAGCCCATATATATACAAACAAGGGGTTCAAGCAGGTGCGTGATTCAAAGAAGCCTGCTTGACAAAAAAGGGTAACTCTGGAGATTCTGTGAACAGATCTGTAGTTACAAAGGCACCCCACTCAACGAGTGGTGACAAAAATAATAAGTTATAAGTTTACATGTGCACATAATAAACCCCATAATATTCGTGGAAATGTTTTACAAACGATCTCCACTGTTTAAACTAAATTGCTTTCACAGCTAAAACTACTATAACAACACTGTTGTTTGTACTAACAATGTACTAGCAAAATTTCTCGCCCTGAATAGAACAGAGAAATATTCATATCACATTATCCATAATTTGTCTCACAGCTCTTACATTCCGGCGGGGTCTAGGGTGTCCTATGTTACACTGACTGCATCCCCCCCCCCCTCCTCCTTTTCCCTTTGAAAGTAAACAAAAGTGACTGAAGGGCCACCTAGACCCTCTGACTTAAAGCTATACATGGTAAGGAAGGTTTGTCTAGAGCAACTGACAAGTATCTAGTCAAAAACGTATGATTAGACGCCCATAACTGTGTGGACGAAATATCTTCAACTGAAAAGTTCTTCAAGAAACGTAAAGAGGCTGCCCATTTGCGTAAATCGTGGGCCCTACCCACAATGCCGGGATTACTCTTTAATGACTTCGACCAGAAGAGAAGCTAACCTCCGTTTCAGTAAGCGTTTGCCCGTACTCGCTACCCATCAAGCACCTTGGGGGTTTAGAGGAGCTACTCTCAAATATTTGGTTAGAGCTTGCACTGGACATAGATTATGGTGCACCTTTCCCCTTTTTAACGCCGGCACAGTGAACTCAGAAAACACGTACGCACTGTGCTCATTCTTGGCTACAAATCCCGGGGAAGGTGCAATGTGAATACATTCATTAAGTCTACCAAACCTAAGGCAATTAGGTGTGTTGCTCATCGCCGCCAGCTCATACACTCTGTTCCCGGTGGCCAAAGCCAAAAGGAATACAGCCTTTTTTAAAAGTAACGCAAAATCTGCAGTATTTTGGTACAGACGAGAGTGAAGTAAAGACAATGCCTTGTCCAGAGACCAAGTAGGCATGAGCTGACGGGGAGGTGGGCGGAGTTTAAAACATGGTCTCATAAAACCTGTTTCCTCCGCCACCGGTATGGAGAGACCTGTAAGGTCTAAAAAGGGCACTCTAATCGCAGTTAAGTGATTTTTTAACGTTACCATAGATAAACGTTTCTGCTCAAACAGATAATTCAAATAATTAAATACTAACGCCACTGAGGGCACAGTCTGTTCTGTTCTAATGATCCAAGAAGTAAAGGCTTGCCAATATGATTGATACTGTCGTTTCGTAGACTGAGTATATTGATTGATTAATTTATTGGTCACATCTCTACCATACGGTGCTCGCCATTTGGCCTCCTGAATGTCCATAATGCAAAAGTCAGCGAGGTCGCTAGGTTGCCAATCGTGTCTAAGTGGAAATACTCGACCGGGAGCGACACCGGGTGTGAGCACCACGTCTTCAATTGCTGGTACCATAACTGCGCCGGCCACAGGGGCGCTATTAACGAGACTAAGCCTCGATAATCTCGTAGTTTGTTCACTACGTGGCACATTAGTGACGCGTCTGGCGGCGGAAACAGATAGATGGAGCTCCATCTGTTCCAGTCTGTCACTAGGGCGTTCAGATAAGACAGGTCGACGACCGGTCTCATCTGAACACTGTCCCGTTTGGGAACCAAAAAGAGCTTGGACGTGAATACAGGGTAATTTGGGGGGACCGGGATGATGACATTCTTGGCAATCATTTCCTGGACCAGTGACTCCACCTCTAATGAAACAAAATTCGCCGTTGTCGGCTGACGTAAGCGAGGTCGCCGGAGCCACTGCGAAGTGATGCCCTTGCGTGCCACCATCCGTGCCCAAGTGTTTACCGGCCATGCTTTGTGACACGTTCGGAAAGACCCAGTTAGCAGACCAGGGTTCGCCGGCTGTACTACCCTCGGATCCGCCGGCCTTAATACTGGCACCGGGAGTGAGAGAGACCTTAGTTTTTTTACGGTGGTGGAGTTGGCGGTGGTGGACGCTTCGCCGGCTGGCTGGCGTTGGCAGAAGACGGGCCCTGACCTGGCTTATTATAGCCGCGTTTTTTCTGACCTGAAAACCTACCCTGGCTATGCCTGAACTGACCTTGAGTGGAGGAGGACTTAGGTGGAAGAAAGGGCTTAGATCCCCCCGGCTGAGCTTTAGCGACTGGCCTGGGTTTGGGGAAGTTAAAGGCAGGTTTCTTAGAAGGGGTGGGACTGTGTTTAACGGCCTGAGCCATATTAAAAACCTTTCGCCACACTTCAGGGGACATTAAAGAGGGAGTGAGCACTGGTGACATGACCACCTGATTCGCAATGCGATCAGGCAGTTTGCGGACTAAGGATATTCTAAGATCTTGTCTCGCTCGTACCGCCTCAAGCAAGGCAGTGCGTACGTCACCTAATGATTGGATTGACGACTGAAGAAGCAGTCGCCGGGACAATTCAACCGAACGTCTGGCATCCACGTCTGCGATTGCCTGAGTGGACCGGAGCAAAGACTTAGCTACCTGTTGAGACACTATGTATTGAGAGAACAGGCGAAAAGCTTTCCCCCGTAGCCTAAATTCACGGTCTAGGTGAGTTGGGGTAGGGGTACTGAAAGGGTCTTTTAGGTCACAAAGATTAATTTTAGGGGCAGCTAAGAAAGCAAACAAAGCTGAAGGGACTCCGCCGGCAAAACACACTGGCATGGAGAACCAAGAATGAGTATCTTGAGGGATCTGGTGGGAAGTTTTGGAAGTAAATGTGGTCGCAAAGTTTTGAGCCTCTGTCTCCCATTCCAACCAAGGTCCTGGGCCCAACTGCCCCACCTTCAAGACTGGATTAGCCGCCGCGTCTGTGACGGTTTGCAAATCGAGTTCTGGAGTGAGAGCTGACAGTGTCTTAATGTCATTAAACCCATCATGCTTAGACCAGTCAGAAAACAATCTTGAAGCTGAGGCAGGGGGTAAAGCAGGCTTAGCAGTATAAACAAAATAGTCCTGGTGATAATAACTAGGTATAGCCTTGATGTTGACATCTAGCACATTCCCCAAAGTATCCAAGGCCCTTAATTTCTTAGATTTATTGCCCTGGATGACCCACTCACGCGGCACTGGGAGCTCCCCTGACAAGGTAGGTTGGGCTAGCTCTGGTTTAGTGGGGGTCAAAAGGACCCATGACTCGTCTGGTCCGTAAAGCAAGGGCATAGCTACCTTTTTGAGAGGCGCTCTGTCTAGAGGGGGCGGATTGACATCCGTTATAACCCTTACATTCGAAGTAGTCAATGCCGCCGTAGCAGGCCTAGTAACCACCGATGGTGACATAGAGGGGGGGTGAGGGATCTGAGGCAAAGCAATAGAAGTCATCAGAGGCCGTACCGTAGAGCTTGTCGTGGGAGCTCCCAAGTCCACTGTGGGAGTTTCCTGCTGTTGGCCAAAAAATCTAGATAAAGCATTATCAAGTAGCCCATCAATTTCCTGTGCAGTGACAAATTGATTTGATGATGTGCTCACTGATGAATCATTAAGACCTTGTGCGGCATCGAAGCCTGAACCTGACTCTTGCCCTTCCATATCCGATATCATCGAAACCTCGTCTTTGTCATCCTGTTCCTCCTGAGAAGATCCCGCCGAAGCTGGGGTACCATCTTGTTGCCAAGATAAGTTAGGAGGAGAGGAAGGGATCGCCGCGTCCCGATGGACGTCAGCCACTGTGTGAATAGTTTGAGCCGGAAGTGGGTGGTCAGGCCCCGGACGAGAATATCGCCAAACACCTAGGCCTTGGCCACTACTCCCGTGGGAGTCTGAAACACTCTCAACCACTGAGTCCTCTGAACCCTCCAACTCCAGGGTTAAAATGTTAATGGGTAAATCATCTTTAGGTACAGGTACTACACTGGACCCTTGAGACCGAACACCAACCCTGTCTGGGGTAGAGGTATGACGAGAAGCACTAGAAACAGGTGAGTGTGGGTAGGCCTTTCTATCATCGGAATAATTTTTTGAAGATTTATGGCTGCGGTGTGACCGTGAACTACTCTTTGATTTGGAGGATTTATCGCCGTGACCCCTGGTGGAACTTTCTGTCTTACTCCTCTTACTCGATGGTGAAGAGGCAAGACTGGGTGGCTGGTGTCTAAGGGGTGACCTAGACCTAGACCTCGCCGGAGACGAGGAGACTGCCGCCGGGGGTGTAGGCTCACGGTGACGTTTCGAAGTAGCAGGGGCAGGAGATGACACAGAACCCTGTCCAGTCTCCGCCGGCTTATGACAAGTTACTCGAGAGGAACGTTTATTAGGGGGAGGGTGCTCAAGAAGAAGCTTATCCCAAAGAGGGACGTTGTCACATTGAAGTGACTTATGAGCCACAATCGTAGTATACGCTGACATTTGTTGCCGAACTTCTCGTAAGGCGACCACTGCGGTCTTATCATTATCTTGGAGGACTTTGACACTTAGTTGGGAGCAAAAGGAACAGTTGCGCATCACCCACAGACCTCTTGAACGGTCTAGACATTTAACACACCTGATACAAAGAGTGTGCGCAAAAAGAGGGATACCGGCACAGGTTGGATTAATGCATAAAGCAAAAACCGGGGCAAAGGTAGCCATGACAGAGACTGGTGGGGACTTACTGCAGGGTCTGTATTGGTCCGCCAGGGCCCAGCCCTGGAAAAAAAGGAAAATTTCCAGGAATTAATGCTCATAAGGTTAACCCAAAATGATCGCATACAAGTGTTCATAACCCGCCGGATAACGAGGCGTAACCTCACAATGATTACAGCTCGTTATGCGGCGGGTTTTTTATAAAGATATCCGAATATCTAGACATGTCTTTAAGAAAGTTTTAAGAATACCCTCTGACGTATTATAAAAGACCAGTATGGCGTTTATAAAGTCTTTCTGGCGGTGACTGTTACAAGATTCAATTTTGAAAACAACCCCCCACAAAGACGCCGGCCCCTGAATTATCTAGCAGATTAACACAGGGCAGCCTGATACGAGACCTGACTTCTAATGAATTGTCACATAGATCGCCGTATGGTGAAGGCGGCGATACAGAGCCGTATCTCTCAATTAATTGGGTAACTAGCTTGAATTGTAAATTCCGTATTCATTAGTGGCCCCTCCATCATTGACGAACATGCCTATTACATAAGGCATCCTCTTCAAAGACTAATTCGCTGTAGTTTGAATCTACCGCGCAGAGCATTTAAAATCTGAGGAGCCTTCATCATGAGCGCACGCGACCTCACTCATGGCTTCAGTCATTATGAATTGGGTTCTCACTACGAAAAAACTTCGTAAACAATAAAAACAAAAACAAAATAAGAATAACTATCCAATAAGCTTTCCATCATATCGTGGATGTACTTGTGTGGATCTTTGACCAGACGCTGATTCAGGCGTCATTCTTCCTTCTCTGCTCTGCGATCAGCCGGCCTGGACGTATCTCTCCACGCTCCGCTGGTTCCGCATTTGCTGCGTCCCTAGTAAGTTTTTTCTGATTTGTTTACTCCGGGATGTATCGAGTAAGGTTAGGATATGCGTAGCAGGAGTGTCCTGGGCTGGTTGCCCGCAGTGCAGTGTATTTTGGGTCGTGTGTTTGGGGCATCTATTTCGGATGTACCCTCGTGGTCCTGTTGTGGACAGGTGAATTTTTAGTTTTTTCATAGTTGAGTTAGCTTGTGATGCAGGCGGCTTTCATTACGCGATTAATTCTGCTGCCTTTTATCTTTCTGATGAGGTAGCGTTGCTTTGCTGACGTTCCCAGCGTATTTTTCTTCACTTAGTGAAGTTTTTTTTGGGTCCCGAGTCGGTCTTCCCTTGGTCGGAAGTTTTTTGCTACAGTGGTGTGTTGGCGGTGGTTCCTGTTGTTATATTTCCAGTGTTTTTTGTTTATATCTCAACAGTTCTTGTGCCGTTTGCTTAGGCCTAGCCAGCCACTCGTAGCTTTGCCACATGTACAAGTGTTATTGATTTATTTTATAAATATGTCCTACTGTGTCATGTGTATCCAGGTTTAGTTGTGTATTGGCTAATTCCATGGACTATGTTTGTTTCTTGGGTTAGTTGTATATTGGCTAATTCCACGGATTATATTTGTGGTCCCTAGGTTAGTCGTGCTTGGCTATCTCTCGGGTCCTATGTGCGTTCAGATGGTGTCTGTTCGGGGTGGGTTACTTTCCGGCGGGGTTTTCTCGGTTTCATCATGAAAACTCCGGCCATGAGCCGTGTTTGGCCACGCGTGGTTTCAAATCAGGCGGGTGTCCTCGGCGAGTTGGTGTCTGTGGCTCTCCAAGACTGCATCTCTGTGTTGGTGCCTGTTTCAGGCTCCCTATGATTCCCGGCTGATTGGTGGTACCCATCTAAAATTGTTCATGTGGACATAATTATGTTATGTAGTTTTTCTACCCGGTTTTACAAACCAAAGGAAAAACCCTAGCTGTCGTTGTGGGCTTTCCTCCCCGGCGATCTTTTACAAAGAAGTGGGGATAAGAACTTATGGGGTTAACGTTTAAGACATCAGCTCTCACCCGGCGGGTGTACCTTGTTAAGGTGGAATGAACGAATTGGTAATTCAGTTTAGTTAACCGGTCCATTTTAGTGATACTATATGTATCGCCGCCCTCACTCTTACGGCGATCGAAGGCTCAATTAGGGTTAACGTATTTTTTCATAGGTTGGCCACACCCGGCGGGTGCTCCTGGGAGGGGGAGATACGGAATTTACAATTCAAGGTAGTTACCCAATTAATTGAGAGATACGGCTCTGTATCGCCACCTTCACCATACGGCGATCTATGTGACAATTCATTAGAAGTCAGGTCTCGTATCAGCCTGCCCTGTGTTAATCTGCTAGATACTTCAGGGGCCGGCGTCTGTGTGGGTTTTTTTTTTCAAAATTGAATCTTGTAACAGTCACCGCCAGAAAGACTTTATAAACGCCATACTGGTCTTTTATATTATGTCAGAGGGTATTCTTAAAACTTTCTTAAAGTCATGTCTAGATATTCGGATATCTTTATAAAAACCCCGCCGCATAACGAGCTGTAATCATTGTGAGATTACGCCTCGTTATCCGGCGGGTTATGAACACTTCTATGCGATCATTTTGGGTTAACCTTATGAGCATTAATTCCTGGAAATTTTCCTTTTTTTCCAGGGCTGGGCCCCGGCGGACCAATACAGACCCTGCAGTAAGTCCCCACCAGTCTCTGTCATGGCTACCTTTTCCCCGGTTTTTGCTTTATGCATTAATCCAACCTGTGCCGGTATCCCTCTTTTTGCGCACACTCTTTGTATCAGGTGTGTTAAATGTCTAGACCGTTCAAGAGGTCTGTGGGTGATGCGCAACTGTTCCTTTTGCTCCCAACTAAGTGTCAAAGTCCTCCAAGATAATGATAAGACCGCAGCGGTCGCCTTACGAGAAGTTCGGCAACAAATGTCAGCGTATACTACGATTGTGGCTCATAAGTCACTTCAATGTGACAACGTCCCTCTTTGGGATAAGCTTCTTCTTGAGCACCCTCCCCCTAATAAACGTTCCTCTCGAGTAACTTGTCATAAGCCGGCGGAGACTGGACAGGGTTCTGTGTCATCTCCTGCCCCTGCTACTTCGAAACATCACCGTGAGCCTACACCCCCGGCGGCAGTCTCCTTGTCTCCGGCGAGGTCTAGGTCTAGGTCACCCCTTAGACACCAGCCACCCAGTCTTGCCTCTTCACCATCGAGTAAGAGGAGTAAGACAGAAAGTTCCACCAGGGGTCACGGCGATCAATCCTCCAAATCAAAGAGTAGTTCACGGTCACACCGCAGCCATAAATCTTCAAAAAATTATTCCGATGATAGAAATGCCTACCGACACTCACCTGTTTCTAGTGTTTCTCGTCATACCTCTACCCCAGACAGGGTTGGTGTTCGGTCTCAAGGGTCCAGTGTAGTACCTGTACCTAAAGATGATTTACCCATTAACATTTTAACCCTGGAGTTGGAGGGTTCAGAGGACTCAGTGGTTGAGAGTGTTTCAGACTCCCACGGGAGTAGAGGCCAAGGCCTAGGTGTTTGGCGATATTCTCGTCCGGGGCCTGACCACCCACTTCCAGCTCAAACTATTCACACAGTGGCTGACGTCCATCGGGACGCGGCGATCCCTTCCTCTCCTCCTAACTTATCTTGGCAACAAGATGGTACCCCAGCTTCGGCGGGATCTTCTCAGGAGGAACAGGATGACAAAGACGAGGTTTCGATGATATCGGATATGGAAGGGCAAGAGTCAGGTTCAGGCTTCGATGCCGCACAAGGCCTTAATGATTCATCAGTGAGCACATCATCAAATCAATTTGTCACTGCACAGGAAATTGATGGGCTACTTGATAATGCTTTATCTAGATTTTTTGGCCAACAGCAGGAAACTCCCACAGTGGACTTGGGAGCTCACACGACAAGCTCTACGGTACGGCCTCTGATGACTTCTATTGCTTTGCCTCAGATCCCTCACCCCCCCTCTATGTCACCATCGGTGGTTACTAGGCCTGCTACGGCGGCATTGACCACTTCGAATGTAAGGGTTATAACGGATGTCAATCCGCCCCCTCTAGACAGAGCGCCTCTCAAAAAGGTAGCTATGCCCTTGCTTTACGGACCAGACGAGTCATGGGTCCTTTTGACCCCCACTAAACCAGAGCTAGCCCAACCTACCTTGTAAGGGGAGCTCCCAGTGCCGCGTGAGTGGGTCATCCAGGGCAATCAATCTAAGAAATTAAGGGCCTTGGATACTTTGGGGAATGTGCTAGATGTCAACATCAAGGCTATACCTAGTTATTATCACCAGGACTATTTTGTTTATACTGCTAAGCCTGCTTTACCCCCTGCCTCAGCTTCAAGATTGTTTTCTGACTGGTCTAAGCATGATGGGTTTAACGACATTAAGACACTGTCAGCACTCACTCCAGAACTCGATTTGCAAACCGTCACAGATGCGGCGGCTAATCCAGTCTTGAAGGTGGGGCAGTTGGGCCCAGGACCTTGGTTGGAATAGGAGACAGAGGCTCAAAACTTTGCGACCACATTTACTTCCAAAACCTCCCACCAGATCCCTCAAGATATTCATTCTTGGTTCTCCATGCCAGTGTGTTTTGCCGGCGGAGTCCCTTCGGCTTTGTTTGCTTTCTTAGCTGCCCCTAAAATTAATCTTTGTGAGCTAAAAGACCCTTTCACTACCCCTACCCCAACTCACCTAGACCGTGAATTTAGGCTACGGGGGAAAGCTTTTCGCCTGTTCTCTCAATACATAGTGTCTCAACAGGTAGCTAAGTCTTTGCTCCGGTCCACTCAGGCAATCGCAGACGCGGATGCCAGACGTTCGGTTGAATTGTCCCGGCGACTGCTTCATCAGTCGTCAATCCAATCATTAGGTGACGTACGCACTGCCTTGCTTGAGGCGGTACGAGCGAGACAAGATCTTAGAATATCCTTAGTCCGCAAACTGCCTGATCGCATTGCGAATCAGGTGGTCATGTCATCAGTGCTCACTCCCGCTTTAATGTCCCCTGAAGTGTGGCGAACGGTTTTTAATATGGCTCAGGCCGTTAAACACAGTCCCACCCATTCTAAGAAACCTGCCTTTAACTTCCCCAAACCCAGGCCAGTCGCTAAAGCTCAGCCGGGGGGATCTAAGCCCTTTCTTCCACCTAAGTCCTCCTCCACTCAAGGTCAGTTCAGGCATAGACAGGGTAGGTTTTCAGGTCAGAAAGGACGAGGCTATAATAAGCCAGGTCAGGGCCCGTCTTCTGCCAACGCCAGCCAGCCGGCGAAGCGTCCACCACCGTCAACTCCACCACCGTAAAAAAACTAAGGTCTCTCTCACTCCCGGTGCCAGTAGTAAGGCCGGCGGATCCGAGGGTAGTACAGCCGGCGAACCCTGGTCTGCTAACTGGGTCGTTCCGAACGTGTCACAAAGCATGGCCGGTAAACACTTGGGCACGGATGGTGGCACGCAAGGGCATCACTTGGCAGTGGCTCCTGCGACCTCGTTTACGTCAGCCGACAACGGCGAACTTTGATTCTTTAGAGGTGGAGTCACTGGTCCAGGAAATGATTGCCAAGAATGTCATCATCCCGGTCCCCTCAAATTACCCTGTATTCACGTCCAAGCTCTTTTTGGTTCCCAAACGGGAGAGTGTTCAGATGAGACCGGTCGTCGACCTGTCTTATCTGAACCTTCACATTCACAACGAGTCATTCCGAATGTTAACAGTACACCAAATCAGGCTAACACTTCCGCCGGGAGGTTGGATGTGTTCCCTAGACCTGACAGATGCTTATTGGCACGTATCGGTCAACAAAAGATTTCAAAGGTTTCTGGCCTTACGGATCAGGCATCAAAATTTTTTTTTTCAGAGGATGCCATTCGGTTTGAACCTGGCACCTCGACTATTCACGAAATTAGTCCGGCAAGCCCTGATGCCGTTGTTAAAGCAAGGAATCAGAGTTCTGTGGTACCTAGACGACTGGCTGGTGGTGGCAGAGACAGAGCAATTATGCATCAAACATGTCAACATACTTTTAACTCATGTCAAAGCTCTAGGGTTCAAGGTAAATCTGGTAAAGTCAAACCTTGTCCCCTCACGAGTAATTCAGTGGATAGGGCTGGTTTGGGACACAGCGGCTCTCACTCTGAGTCAGAGTGTGGACAATCTCAACAGGTTTCGCAGGAAACTGTTCATGTTTCTTCACAGTCTGACTACGACACGGAGGGTCTGGGAGTCTCTGGTCGGCTCTCTCAACTGGATTCAACTAACTGTAATGTTGGGCCGGTTGAAAGTAAAACGGTTAATATTGGAGGGCAACAAATATTTCCTACTCTTACCGGCGGGAAAATTATGGCCCATCCCAAAATTAATCCACACCTTACTGGCGGTCTGGGCGAAGAGGGAAACGCTGCACTCAGTAATGTCATGGACCTCTCCTCCGCCAACGGTATGCGTAGACACGGATGCGTCAGGCACGATAGGTTGGGGATTTCAGTCAAACCAGGGGCACAAGGGTCAGGGGCTTTGGTCCCACTTAGAAATCTCCCACATCAATGTCAAAGAATTACTAATCCCCTTGTATTTCCTTCAGGCACACGGCTCTACTTTACGGGGCAAGTCGGTGGCCTTCAGAATGGACAATCTGAATGCAGTTCACTGTATTCAGAAACAGGGGTCAACGAGATCAAGGAAGTTGCTAAACGTGTCGGAAGAGATTTTTACTCTAGCCAACAGGCTAGACAGCCAGGTGTAGCAAACATCTGGGCAGACGCTCTGTCCCTGAGACAGAGCACGACAGTAGAATGGGAGCTCAAGCAACCCATTTTCAACCTAATGATTGCAGAGCTCTACCATCCACAAGTGGATCTGTTTGCGTACACACAAACTCCCTCTATACCTCACCCGCCGGACGGAAACGCTGGCAGGGGGGCCGGACGCCCTGGTGACAGACTGGAACAGATGGAGCTCCATCTATCTGTTTCCGCCGCCAGACGCGTCACTAATGTGCCACGTAGTGAACAAACTACGAGATTATCGAGGCTTAGTCTCGCTAATCGTGCCCCTGTGGCCGGCGCAGTTATGGTACCAGCAATTGAAGACGTGGTGCTCGCACCCGGTGTCGCTCCCGGTCGAGTATTTCCACTTAGACACGATTGGCAACCTAGCGACCTCGCTGACTTTTGCATTATAGACATTCAGGAGGCCAAGTGGCTAGCACCGTATGGTAGAGATGTGACCAATAAATTAATCAATCAATATACTCAGTCTACGAAACGACAGTATCAATCATATTGGCAAGCCTTTACTTCTTGTATCATTAGAACAGAACAGACTGTGCCCTCAGTGGCGTTAGTATTTAATTATTTGAATTATCTGTTTGAGCAGAAACGTTTATCTGTGGTAACGTTAAAAAATCACTTAACTGCGATTAGAGTGCCGTTTTTAGACCTTACAGGTCTCTCCATACCGGTGGCGGAGGAAACAGGTTTTATGAGAGCATGTTTTAAACTCCGCCCACCTCCCCGTCAGCTCATGCCTACTTGGTCTCTGGACAAGGCATTGTCTTTACTTCACTCTCGTCTGTCCCAAAATACTGCAGATTTTGCGTTACTTTTAATATTATTTTTATTAATCTCACCACCACACTCCCAATGAAATTAATTAAAGTATATATGATCCACCGGGATTCGAACCCGGGTTATCACACACATATTTTTGCCACCTTAACCATTACACCACCAGGACGGTTAAAGGTTTATGCACACGCCTACGACTTATTATCCATTCTCGAATACTGGATATTAATCTAATCATGTTCATATTCCCAACCGCACTATGGTAGCCTACTGTTTAAGTGAGAGGAAAGAATATTCATGGGGCACAGATCATATAGACCGGCCTCTCGAAGAAATATCCCTAAACCTACTAATAATATTATTTTTATTAATCTCACCACCACACTCCCAATGAAATTAATTAAAGTATATATGATCCAAAAAAGGCTGTATTCCTTTTGGCTTTGGCCACCGGGAACAGAGTGTTTGAGCTGGCGGCGATGAGCAACACACCTAATTGCCTTAGGTTTGGTAGACTTAATGAATGTATTCACATTGCACCTTCCCCGGGATTTGTAGCCAAGAATGAGCACAGTGCGCACGTGTTTTCTGAGTTCACTGTGCCGGCGTTAAAAAGGGGAAAGGTGCACCATAATCTATGTCCAGTGCAAGCTCTAACCAAATATTTGAGAATAGCTCCTCTAAACCCCCAAGGTGCTTCATGGGTAGCGAGTACGGGCAAACGCTTACTGAAACGGAGGTTAGCTTCTCTTCTGGTCGAAGTCATTAAAGAGAGTAATCCCGGCGTTGTGGGTAGGGCCCACGATTTACGCAAATGGGCAGCCTCTTTACGTTTCTTGAAGAACTTTTCAGTTGAAGATATTTCGTCCACACAGTTGTGGGCGTCTAATCATACGTTTTTGACTAGATACTTGTCAGTTGCTCTAGACAAACCTTCCTTACCATGTATAGCTTTAAGGCAGAGGGTCTAGGTGGCCCTTCAGTCACTTTTGTTTACTTTCAAAGGGAAAAGGAGGGGGGGGGGTGCAGTCAGTGTAACATAGGACACCCTAGACCCCGCCGGAATGTAAGAGCTGTGAGACAAATTATGGATAATGTGATATGAATATTTCTCTGTTCTATTCAGGGCGAGAAATTTTGCTAGTACATTGTTAGTACAAACAACATTGTTGTTATAGTAGTTTAAGCTGTGAAAGCAATTTAGTTTAAACAGTGGAGATCGTTTGTGAAACATTTCCACGAATATTATGGGGTTTATTATGTGCACATGTAAAATTATAACTTATTATTTTTGTCACCACTCGTTGAGTGGGGTGCCTTTGTAACTACAGATCTGTTCGCAGAATCTCCAGAGTTACCCTTTTTTGTCAAGCAGGCTTCTTTGAAGCACGCACCTGCTTGAACCCCTTTTTTGTATATATATATGGGCTGCGCCATGTTTAAATATATTTTCGAAGTAAGAATACTATGTGGTTGTTTGATTATCTGCTTTTCTAGAGTTATGATATGATTATGAATGTCCCCCTCCAGTCTTAGAAATCAGGCATGTTCGTCAATGATGGAGGGGCCACTAATAAATTATAGGTTTGACTCCTGTAAGGAGATAAAGAAAACCTAATATTTAGTAGTGGCCCCGTAATCATTGACGACTGGGGCCCTCCCGACCATCCCCTTCCCATTCGTTGATGTATTAAGGATTTTGGTTTACTTGATATGTCAGTGAAGGAAGAATGACGCCTGAATCAGCGTCTGGTCAAAGATCCACACAAGTACATCCACGATATGATGGAAAGCTTATTGGATAGTTATTCTTATTTTCTTTTTCTTTTTATTGTTTACGAAGTTTTTTCGTAGTGAGAACCCAATTCATAATGACTGAAGCCATGAGTGAGGTCGCGTGCACTCATGATGAAGGCTCCTCAGATTTTAAATGCTCTGCGCGGTAGATTCAAACTACGGCGAATTAGTGTTTGAAGAGTATGCCTTATGTAATAGGCATGTTCGTCAATGATTACAGGGCCACTACTAAATATTAGGTTTTCTTTATCTCCTTACAGGAGTCAAACCTATAATTTCCCCCTCCCAGGAGCACCCGCCGGGTGTGGCCAACCTATGAAAAAATACGTTAACCCTAATTGAGCCTTCGATCGCCGTAAGAGTGAGGGCGGCGATACATATAGTATCACTAAAATGGATCGGTTAACTAAACTGAATTACCAATTCGTTCATCCCACCTTAACAAGGTACACCCGCCGGGTGAGAGCTGATGTCTTAAACGTTAACCCCATAAGTTCCTATCCCCACTTCTTTGTAAAAGATCGCCGGGGAGGAAAGCCCACAACAACAGCTAGGGATTTTCCTTTGGTTTGTAAAACCGGGTAGAAAAACTACATAACATATGTCCGCATGAACAATGTTAGATGGGTACCACCAATCCGCCGGAATCATAGGGAGCCTGAAACAGGCACCAACACAGAGACGCAGTCTTGGAGAGCCACAGACACCAACTCGCCGGGGACACCCGCCTGATTTGAAACCACGCGTGGCCAAACACGGCTCACGGCCGGAGTTTTCATGGTGAAACCGAGAAAACCCCGCCGGAAAGTAACCCACCCCGAACAGACACCATCTGAACGCACATAGGACCCGAGAGATAGCCAAGCACGACTAACCTAGGGACCACAAATATAATCCGTGGAATTAGCCAATACACAACTAACCCAGGAAACAAACATAGTCCGTGGAATTAGCCAATACACAACTAAACCCGGATACACATGACACAGTAGGACATATTTATAAAATAAATCAATAACACTTGTACATATGGCAAAGCTACGAGCGGCTGGCTAGGCCTAAGCAAACTGCACAAGAACTGTTGAGATATAAACAAAAAACACTGGAAATATAACAACAGGAACCACCGCCAACACACCACTGTTGCAAAAAACTTCCGACCAAGGGAAGACCGACTCGGGACCCAGAAAAAACTTCACTAAGTGAAGAAAAATACGCTGGGAACGTCAGCAAAGCAACGCTACCTCATCAGAAAGATAAAAGGCAGCAGAATTAATTGCGTAATGAAAGCCGCCTGCATCACAAGCTAACTCAACTATGAAAAAACAAAAGATTCACCTGTCCACAACAGGACCACGAGGGTACATCCGAAATAGATGCCCCAAACACACGACCCAAAATACACTGCACTGCGGGCAACCAGCCCAGGACACTCCTGCTTCGCATATCCTAACCTTACTCGATACATCCCGGAGTAAACAAATGAGAAAAAACTCACTAGGGACGCAGCAAATGCGGAACCAGCGGAGCATGGAGAGACACGTCCGGGCCGGCTGATCGCAGAGCGGAGAAGGAAGAATGACGCCTGAATCAGCGTCTGGTCAAAGATCCACACAAGTACATCCACGATATGATGGAAAGCTTATTGGATAGTTATTCTTATTTTCTTTTTGTTATCATTGTTTACGAAGTTTTTTCGTAGTGACAACCCAATTCATAATGACTGAAGCCATGAGTGAGGACGCGTGCGCTCATGATGAAGGCTCCTCAGATTTTAAATGCTCTGCGCGGTAGATTCAAACTACGGCGAATTAGTGTTTGAAGAGGATGCCTTATGTAATAGGCATGTTCGTCAATGATGGAGGGGCCACTAATAAATATATCATATTCGTCATTGGAACTGGACAGCGTTATAAAACGGTCCAACGATCCAGCTGGTAACATTTAAGGATCAAACCGCTTAGGAACCATACTACTCACACCTCCGTTGCCAAAAGAGGTAATTATAAGAATGATGACGACGAAGACTTCGACGACGACGACGTTACGTTTTTTGTTTACAATAAACTTTATTTAACCAGAAAACTTGTTTCGTTTCAATCTCGATTCCTCCTATATGTAGATGAGTCCTGGACAATACGGGAGAGGAGACGGGATTGTTGTCGCTGCCCTGCCCGGAGTGATAATATCGACGCGACGAGAACTTGGCCGATTCCTATAGTCGTTCCTATAGGGTGTTTTGATTTCTAACATAAACACTCTCCATTTACTCTGTATCAGACAATTCAAACCCACATATTATGGGTGTACATAGGGTGTTTCGACTTCTAACATAAACACTCCATTTACTCTATATCAGACAATTCAAACCCACATATTATGGGTGTACATAAGGTGTTTCGACTTCTAACATAAGCACTCTCCATTTACTCTGTATCAGACTATTCAAACCCACATATTATGGGTGTACATAGGGTGTTTCGACTTCTAACATAAACACTCTCCATTTACTCTGTATCAGACAATTCAAACCCACATATTATGGGTGTACTATCATAGTTTGAGATTGGTCCAAAGATAAATATATCAAAGGTTATCTTAGTATTGGTGACTGTAACTGCGTTTAGAAGGCGGGCCTCCTTATGGTTTCCTTTTGTCATTAGATGCTTAGGTAATTTATCCTGAAGTGCACAGTTTTTCACCTTGCCGTTTTCATCACGACCAACACAAAAGTGTGGGGAGAACCTCTCGTCAAAGACATGAACCTTACACCCCATGACCTCCGAAAGAGAAAACAACACCCCACGTCTTATGCCTGTGTTTAGATCCACATTAACCGCCACATAATTAGCCCCCATAACCCTGAAAGGTTCTGCATGGTTAACAACACCTTCTATATGTTTTCTCGACAGGTTCTCTTTCAGGGTATCCCTCAACTGTTTCACTTTAGACTGCAGCTTCTTGTAAGCCAGCTCTCCCTCCAGGGTATCTCCCCCCAGGATACATACAACAATGGTAACGTGCGTATTCCTGTATGAATCCTTACGTGTCAGTGTGTTATCATAGAATGACACATGTCCCAACATTGGCTCTTTCTTTAGTTTGTCAATGATATCATCCTTCAACCCCTCCAGCGATGAGCTAGTTAACGCAAAGTAGTACTTGGGTTTTTCGTAACAACTCACGCCTATGACCTGACCACTCTGGACGTTCAACAGTGTAACTCCTCAATATAACTACAATCCTGGTTGTAGTTCATATCCTCACGGTGGGGTTGTTTGACTGGCCAATTAACCACGTAGATTACTCCAGGTTTTTTTGAGTTACCCACCTTGGGGTCTTCCAGGTAGGGTTCTGCCTTGAGTGCTTGTACTATCTCTTCTTTATACAAAAGTACGTCATATGGTATTAAGAATAATGGGAACATGTAAACCTGGACATTCTCACCTATGTGCGAATTTAACACGTAGCGTTGTATAGAACTAAGGTTGTGTTCCTTTGGTGTGAGACCCAATACCCTTTCAGTATCGGGTAGGATATTGCGGTAATGCGCGGGTGCCACATTATCAATTGGGATACAAACCAGGTCCCACTTGGTTAAACCGAACACTGGCTTATTCCGTACATTTGTATGATTAAACTCCTTGATGTCGTCGATCACATCTGGTTGGTTAGTCGCCCCCAATAGTATACTGGTCATTTCTTCTGGGGGATGTGTAGTGATGGGTAAGGATTGGTTAAGACCCTTAAGGATGCTCTTTTGGACTTGTTCAAGAAAACTTAGTAGTGATTTATCCTTACTGAAAGCCCCCTTGGCTTTAATAGCAATAGCTTTAGAGTCCATCTCGCCACTGTAGTAATTTGTCAAGTGAAGCACATTATACCAGAAGCAGACTATATATACATTGTAGGTTAGGGGAGGGAAAGCAGAGCTGGTGAGCAAAATCATAAAGTATACTAATTAATTTAATTTATATTTAATTGTATTAAAATAAATTACTATAAATAAACACAATATTATCATAATATAATCATAGAAAATATATATGTTTATTATGATTCAGCTATTAAATTATTTCATTAACAAATAAAATTAAGAAAGGGATACCTGAGCTGTACCTGCCCCAGACCTTTTTGTAAAAAGGTCGCCGGGAGGGAAAGACTAAACAAACAAACAACATTGTTTCAATGGCTTATTAAAGATTTCAGCATATTTTTTACCTGTCCAAAAGAATTAAGCATAACTTCTGAATCCTCATAAAGATGAAGCATATCTTTATTAAAGATGAAGTCTTTCAAGTATCCCTTTACACTTGAAACACTAGTAAGATTCAGGCATCTTTTTATCCCATAAAAAGTCTAAGCCTATCTTAATCTCTAATCCGGCTTCTCCCAGAAGCCCTCATAGATCGCCGTCTTGAAGGCCGTGATACCCTATTGTATCAATCAATTGTTTGGCAAATTATCGCGAATCGCAAATCCGTTAATATAACCACCCGAAGGTACAACCGCCGGGTTTTATATGCAATGTCAAACCAATTATACCTGCCCCAGACCTCTTTGTATCGCCGGGAGGGAAAGACCAAACAAACAGACAGCATTGTTTCAATGGCTTTGAAAAGTCGAGAAAACCATGTCCAACAGGTGTCAGCATGATCACCTAGATAACTGTGTGGAGCCCCCCTTGCCGGGAATAACACAGGAAGCCTGATCCCAGGCTCGACCACAGAAAACGCAGTTTCTGATGAGCCCTCAAGCGACCAAACTCGTCGGGGTAACTTACCTATTTTAGCCATCCTGACTAAAACTCGGTAAACAAAAACGGTGTTCTCGGAGCAACGAGAAAAACGTCGGAAAGGTAACCCACACCAAACGAGACATTACAGGAGGGCGTAATGCATAAAGCAATGAATAACACAGGAAGCCTGATCCCAGGCTCGACCACAGAAAACGCAGTTTCTGATGAGCCCTCAAGCGACCAAACTCGTCGGGGTAACTTACCTATTTTAGCCATCCTGACTAAAACTCGGTAAACAAAAACTGTGTTCTCGGAGCAACGAGAAAAACGCCGGAAAGGTAACCCACACCAAACGAGACATTTTAACACATTTTATACAAAGGGTGTGCGCAAAAATAGGGATACCTGAACAGGAGGGTGTAATGCATAAAGCAAAAACCGGGGCAAAGGTAGCCATGACAGAGACTGGTGGGAAACTTACTCCAGGTTCTGCATAGACCCGCCGGGACCCAGCTCTGGAAAAAAAAAATAATTCCAGGAATTAATGCTCATAAGGTTAACCCAATCATGTTAGCACACAAGTGTTAAATAACCCGCCGGGTAACGAGACGTAATACTCAACGACTACAGCTCGCTACGCGGTGGGGTGTCCTAAGTAAAAGATTTCAGAATATCTTAATTTGTCCAAAAGATTTATGAATACCCTCTGACATAATATATAAAGACCAGCATGGCGTTTATAACTGATTAAGTCTTTCCGGTGGTGTTTGTTCCAAGATTCAATTTTGGAAAAAAATAAAATAAAAAAGACGCCGGCCCCCGAATTATCTCGTAGATCAAAAACTGGGAAGCCTGACAAATATACGAGATCTAACTTCTCCCGAAGTATCTTTTTAGATCGCCGTATGTTGAAGGCGGCGATACAAAACGTATCCCTCAATTGTCTGGTTAACTAACTGAATTGTAAATTCGTTATTCCCATCCTTCCAAGGAGCACCCGCCGGGTGTGAATAATAGTTTAAAAAAAACGTTAACCCCAATTGTGCCCTAAAGCGCCGTATGTTGAAGGAGGTGATACACAATGCATCCCTCAATTGTCTGGTCAACTAAACTGAATTTTGCAAATTCGGTCATCCCACCCTTCCAGGTTACACCCGCCGGGTGATTTAACCCTCTGTTCCCGGAAGGGCTCTTGAACGCCCATTAAAAAGCATACACGAGCTACCCGGAAGGGCTCTTAAACACCCATGACGTCAAAGCCTGTGAGCTTGGTGTGCGAGACGTCGGTCCGACGCATGTAAACAAAAGCCGGCTGGACCGACGCTCCGCATCTCCGGCCACAAGAAGGAGAGTGTCGCTTGTTCGTGTGTGCCTGTATGTTGTTGTTAAGTATCGAAAAGTGGTGTAAAGTGGCTGTTTTGGCCATAAAGTTATCTCCAATGAAATCATCATCACAGCTCAACCAGTTGACTTAGAGAGCTCTACTTAATGCCATTCTACAGGTAAATAACACAGCTACGCTTGGGGATGCGCGGGAATGCGGGAAGCTGTCTGATTAACGAATATACGGTAGCCTAGCCTAGACGCTTTTCGGCCAAAACACCCGGTTTTCGAGGAATATATATATAATACATAGCCGGGGCTGGAGGGTTAAAGTTTAAAAGTTAACCCCAATTGTTCCTATCCCCACTTCTTTGTAAAAGATCGCCGGGGAGGAAATACAACAACAGCATACAGTAGAGTCACGCATCTCACGCATTTCGATCCCACGATTACGCATCCCACGGTACTATCCAATGGCTACCTGAATTCTCATCCCACGAAAAACCACACGATTCCCACGGATACAGAGCTGATGATGATGATGATGTTGAGGGATAGCCTTAAGTATCGGCCCCTCGTTGGTCTTCTTACACCTTCCCCAGTTTTCTTTCTTCACTGTAGATGTATTATTTCTTCATCTAATGGAAGCTCTACAGGACGCCGAACTTAATGCCATGGACGATGATTTCACGGGCTTTGGCGGCGACGGTGGGGTGACGGAAAACGAGAGTGGGGCCACGGAGGGTGGTATCTAACACCCGCCTCCCGTCTATCACCACATCCATCACAATAATCACGTCATCAACTTTTCTAAGTTTTTTGTTTGTGTTTTACTTACCTTTCTTTTCATAGCAGCTTGAAAGCCTGTAAGCTTGTTTTGAAAGGCGTCCGTCCGACGCATGTAAACAACAGCTGGTAAGGCGTCGCTTGTTCGTGTGTGGCTGTGTTATTGTTAAGTAGTGAAAATCGGCTGACATTGCCACAAAGTTCTCTCCACGGAAATCGTCATCACAACTGAACCAGTTGACTTAGAGAGCTCTACTCAACGCCATTCTACAGGTACGAAACACATCTACGCTAGGGTATGCGCGGGAATGCGGAAGCAGTCAAAATAACAAAGATACGGTAGCCTAGGCGAGACGTTTTTTCGGCCAAATCCCCCAGGTTGTGGGGATATACCGGTATTATAGAATGCGTAGCCGAGGCTGGAGGGTTAAAGCAACTTACTTTGGATTATTGGCATGTAAAGTGATGGTCAATAGTCGCCCGACGATAGCCTCCAGTACTTTTGTAATTTTCCCCATTACTTTAATACTCTGCATCCCACGAATTCCGGTCCCACGGTAATATTTCGGCACCAATAAATCGTGGGATGCGAGATTCTACTGTAGTTTTATATTGGCTTTGCAAAACCGAAAAAACTACAAACAACACGTGTCCGTATGAACACTGTTAGATGGGTACAGCCAACCCGCCGGGAATCATAAGGAGCCTGAAACAGGCACCCCAGAGACGCAGTCCTGGGGAGCCACAGACACCCACTCGCCGGGGAAACAAGCCTGTTTAAAACCACGCGTGGCCAAAACTCGGCAACCAGCCGGGGTTATCAAGGTGAAACCGAGAAAAACCCGCCGGAAAAAACCCACCCCGTCCAGATACCATCTGAACGTAACACCGGACCGAGGCGTAGCCAAAACACAACTAACGCCGGGCCCAACATAGTCCGTGGAATTAGCCAATACACAACTAACCCAGGACACATAAATAGTCTGTGGAATTAGCCAATACACAACTAAACCAGGACACACATGACACAGTAGGGCATATTTAGAAAATAAATCAATAACACTTGTATATGTGGTAAAGCTACGAGAGGCTGGCTAGGCCTAGGCAGACGGATAACAGTAACATGTCGGAATATAAACAAAAAGCACTGAATTATATCACAACAGGAACCACCGCCAACACACCACTGTAGCAAACACTTCCGGCAAAGGGAAGAACTGACTCGGGACCCAGAAAAAACTTCACTAAGTGAAGAAAAATACGCTGGGAACGTCAGCAAAAATACGCTACCTCATCAGAAAGATAAAAGGAAGCAATAACGCGTAATGAAAGCCGCCTGCATCACAAAGCTAGCTAACTGTGAAAAAGTTCACCTGTCCACAACAGGACCACGAGGGTACATCCGAAATAGATGCCCCAAACACACGACCCAAAATACACTGCACTGCGGGCAACTAGCCCAGGACACTCCTGCTACGCATATCCTAACCTTACTCGATACATCCCGGAGTAAACAAATGAGAAAAAACTCACTAGGGACGCAACAAATGCGGAACCCGCGGAGCGTGGGGAGACACGTCCGGGCAGGCTGAGCGCAGAGCAGAGAAGGAAGAATGACGCCTGAATCAGCGTCTGGTCAAAGATCCACACAAGTACATCCACGATATGATGGAAAGCTTATTGGATAGTTATTCTTATTTTCTTTTTGTTTTTATTTTTTACAAAGTTTTTTCGTAGTGAGAACCCAATTCATAATGACTGAAGCCATGAGTGAGGTCGCGTGCGCTCATGATGAAGGCTCCTCAGATTTTAAATGCTCTGCACGGTAGATTCAAACTACGGCGGATTAGTGTTTGAAGAGGATGCCTTATGTAATAGGCATGTTCGTCAATGATGGAGGGGCCACTAATAAATTAATGTCTGCCAGATGTTGAATAGGGTGGGTAAGTGTAGGAAAATGTTTGTATATTTCACTCGATATAAAGAAATGAAGCTTAGATATTGCTGATACCAATTATTAATCAAAACATACTTGGTGCCCAGACATCACTTATTAGGCCGACTGTACCTGTTCCATGTATTAAATAAACAACCATTTACAAACTAACTGATCTACCCAAATTTCACAAATGGTTAGCAGCGAGATGGAAAAGAAAGTTGCTCTAATTAAGAATAATACTGCACATCTTGATAACAGAGACATTTGGGCAAGTCTCTTAACGGTGTAGCCTCTGTTCACCTAGCAGTATAAAATAGGAACCTGGTATAAGTGGACGAAGTTGTGACGTCCCATCTGGGGTTGGTGATCGGTTACAAGGTGAGATGGGTATCGTACTGGTAACCTAAGCTACTGGTCAACCTAAGCCTTCGGGTGAGACTGGTACCATACAGGTACCATACAGCCTTCGTTTCCAAATGTCGCCAATTGGCTAAAATACAGACTACACACACATCCACAGCCATTCCAACGATACATAAACACTTAACATGCATTGCACGCAATACATTCCCAGTTAAGGAGGCGCGATAATAATGAGCTTAGCTCGCATTGCGTGGATTCCCCTTGACGAACAAAGTGAGTGAATAACACACACACTCACTCGACATAGCCAAACACCATAACACACACACGTGTTTCGGTAATGGTACCGCCGGTACACTGACTTTTCATTTGAACTTATAATTCGTGTTACATAAGTTTATTATGAAATATTATAAAGAATTAAGGTAAGTATATAAGAGATATATAGTACAGTACTTATGATTAAATAATCGTATTTCGACGATTTCGGTCACTCGGAAAATCAAGTAGTCCGAAAAAGGACGGAGGTAGTTTCTCAGCCTTTCAGACAAATCCGAAAGGCTGAACCATGAGTCCGAATTGAAATGCTAGTCCGAAAGTCTGAGAATTCCGAAAGATTGAAGTCCAAAAGAGCGGGGGTTTACTGTATTACAAACCTTCGCGAACCCATAAACAGGGAACGTGAGCTGGGTTTAGACCGTCAGCGAGACAGGTTAGTTTTTGGTTAGTTTTCGGTTATGTTAGGTTAGATTAGGCTAATGTTAAAAATACTTAAATACGACAGTCTTCGGTATTAAACAACACTGTATATCAAAGAAAAAGAAAAAACAACAACAAATTACCTGAAAAACTCCTATCTGGTTGGTGATACATTTTTATCAAAATAAGTGTTTTTCAGTTTCCGCGTCTGCTGAACCATCCAAAAACACCCTAAAAGGCGTGTTTTGAAGGGGGGAGGTGGTGGGGGGTAGTGGGGGAGGGGTAGTA
Organism: Paralithodes platypus; assembly: GCA_032716605.1. Taxonomy (NCBI): domain Eukaryota; kingdom Metazoa; phylum Arthropoda; class Malacostraca; order Decapoda; family Lithodidae; genus Paralithodes; species Paralithodes platypus. The sequence goes on along the minus strand of CM064485.1, from coordinate 34,541,165 downwards.
TAACTGTAGATTTACCGAAATGTATTATAAGGGAGAAAAAAAGGGAGTAGCCTAAAGTACAGTATGTCCAATTTTTTTGCACTGTTACCCAACCAGCTGGGGTGTGGGGGCGGCAGCCCCTATGGAATGAGTTGTGTTACCGAGCATACTTTGTGTTAACACGTAAGTTGATGTCAAACAGCGGGGGTGTGGGGGTGGCAGCTCCCACCCATAAGGGGTAGGCTATAGTACATAATAGTAAATTAGTAATACTAGGATAGGTTGTTGTTGTTCCCCAAGCTGCCTGGCCGAACAGTCCCAAGGCCCCGAGCAATTCCAAGGCCATAACCGAGCGCCCCCACAGAACCCTCCGTGCCGACCACAATAAAGCCTGGGTGACCGAAGCCACTCCATGGCGGGGAGCTGAGGAGGGTGCAGAAACGCCCGGGAAACCAAAGCCCCACCCAGGGCCCTGTGCCCCTCAGCAATTAGGGATCTGTGTTGGGACCACTGCTTTTCGTTATATTTATCAATGACTTGCCTGAAGTTATAACTAATGGAAGTGAGGTATACCTGTATGCGGATGACACTAAACTGTATAGAAGAGTGAGGAGTAAGGAAGATATGGGTTTGCTTCAAGGAGATGTGGAGGGCATGAAGGGATGGTCTGAGCATTGGTTAATGCCTTTTCATCCAAAAAAATGCAAGTACATGTGGATTGGGACCAGCAAGATAGACAAGGTAGGATACAGTATGTATGAAGCGATGGAGGAAGTGAGTGCAGAAAAGGATATAGGAGTAGTGATAGACAATAAGTTAAATTTCTCAGAACATTTAGCGGAAAAGATAAACAAAGCCAATAGAATTGTAGGGCTGATAAGGAGGACATTTGTGTCACTTGACGAAGAAATCTTCAGGAATCTCTATACAGCGCTGGTTAGGCCGCACCTGGAATATGCGAACCAGGTGTGGGCTCCATATATGGTAAAGGATATAGAAGCAGTGGAGAAAGTGCAGAGGAGAGCTAGCAAGCTGATACCAACGCTGAAGAAAGCAGGCTATGAGCAGAGGTTGAGGACACTGGGGCTCCCGACACTGGCATATAGGAGAAAGAGAGGGGATATGATAGAGACTTTTAAGATAGTGTCAGGAAAGTACGATGAGGATGTGTGTGAAGGTATCTTCTTGATGCGGGAGGGAACAAGAACGAGAGGACACTCTAAGAAAATTTACAAAGAAAGAAATAGGCTTGAGAAGGTAAAGAACTCATTTTGTGATAGAGTGGTAAATGAGTGGAACGCACTGCCCCAGTATGTAGTCGATTCCGAATCAATAAGGGAGTTTGAAAGTAATCTTGATAAAGCATGGGGAAGACAAGATTTGAAGTTTGATTATAAAACAAAAATACAGAATAGTAAAAATGTTGCGTCTGCTACCGCCGCCGCCAACACCGTGAACGACCGCAGCAGTGCAAGTACTGGTACTGAGCTGGATACACAGGCATAGTTTGCCTTTCTCCAGAGGATCTACTGTAAGAAACTGTAAGAATTATGAAGAGAAAGTTGAGGGGAAAAGAAAAAATGTGACGCTTTGGCTTCCAATCTTGGTAAATTGGGAGGTCAATCCACGGAAAAGACGCCGTCACTTGAGATCTAGAAAATATATAAGTTAAAGGAACAGTCAGAGTAAGCTATGGGTATGGCAGAGATCGCTCAGTTTTCACTCTGATAGACCAGCACATCACCACATGACTAGAACCCAATCCTCTCAGCATCAGCTAGGAAAGGCCCTAGAAAGCCGCCTTTGGCGGGGGGATAGCTCCCCTATTTCAACCCCTTTCGGGGTCGGGCACCCGCCCTAGGATAGGTTAGGTAAGGTTGTTAGGTTAGGCGGAAAATATTAAGGAAACCACCCACCAATTATTTTCATTATTTTTGTTTTGGTTTTAGTTTATTTGCATCAATATAGCCTAAGTTGATTGACATTAGTTTCAACCTCCACAAAAATAGTTTTCCCCTTTAACCAACGATCTTAAGATACGGCGCCCGATAGTGGGGAGGGCTATGAAGATCAGGGAAAATGTGGGGTTAAAGACATAAAAAGGCGATATAACGGCTTTTATGATGAAAGTTGGCTCGGGTTTTGTTGTTTTTCAACTTGAGAAAACCCCAAAATGAAAAAACCCGAGCCAAGTTTTGGCAAAAGTTGGCTCGGATTTTAAGATTTTTCAGCTGCATAAAAGACAGTAAGTGCAAAAAAGAAGTTGGCTCGGGTTTTCTTGTTTTTCAACCTAACCTAACCTAACCTAACCTAACATCATTGTTAGGATCTACGAAATTTACACTATGGTTAACTGTAGCATGTTGATAGCCCTGTTCATCAATAGACTTGTAAGCTTGGCTGACTAAAATGAGGTCATTGTCCATATACCGGTATTAATCCATGATTGGGTGACTCCTTCAATACCGTGACGTATGGTGACGTATACAAAAAAATAACCAATAATATGGCAGAAACATAGTGACGTGTTGATCATAAGTTCATATAGAGAAAGGCAGAGGGCGTTATAGTCGAATAACTATGATAAAAGCGCTCCTCAATTATAGTATCAACATGGCTGACCTAGCGGGATGGCGTCTGTGGGAAACCCTGGACAAATATCGTTACAGGTTCTAGGAATCTAGGTTCTGTATCTCCCTTAATAGAATTTTTCGAGGGTTGACACTTATTCTAACATGGAGTATAGGTTATATTACATCCAAAACTCAGACTGTGAGAAAGATTTATTAGTGGCCCCTCCATCATTGATGAACATGCCTATTACATAAGGCATCCTCTTCAAACACTAATCCGCCGTAGTTTGAATCTACCGCGCAGAGCATTTAAAAACTGAGGAGCCTTCATCATGAGCGCACGCGACCTCACTCATGGCTTCAGTCATTATGAATTGGGTTCTCACTACGAAAAAACTTCGTAAACAATAAAAACAAAAACAAAATAAGAATAACTATCTAATAAGCTTTCCATCATATCGTGGATGTACTTGTGTGGATCTCTGACCAGACGCTGAATCAGGCGTCATTCTTCCTTCTCTGCTCTGCGCTCAGCCTGCCCGGACGTGTCTCCCCACGCTCCGCTGATTCCGCATTTGTTGCGTCCCTAGTGAGTTTTTTCTCATTTGTTTACTCCGGGATGTATCGAGTAAGGTTAGGATATGCGTAGCAGGAGTGTCCTGGGCTGGTTGCCCGCAGTGCAGTGTATTTTGGGTCGTGTGTTTGGGGCATCTATTTCGGATGTACCCTCGTGGTCCTGTTGTGGACTTGTGATCGTTTCACAGTTGAGTTAGCTTGTGATGCAGGCGGCTTTCATTACGCGTTAATTATTGCTGCCTTTTATCTTTCTGATGAGGTAAGCTTTGCTTTTTTTTTTTTTTTTTTTTTTTTTTCTATGTGATTGAGGGAGGCAAAAGGCATAACTGCCTATAGCTTACTGACGTTCCCAGCGTATTTTTCTTCACTTAGTGAAGTTTTTTCTGGGTCCCGAGTCAGTCTTCCCTTTGCCGGAAGTATTTGCTACAGTGGTGTGTTGGCGGTGGTTCCTGTTGTTATATTTCCAGTGTTTTGTGTATATTTCAACATTTATGATGCCGTCTACTTAGGCCTAGCCAGCCGCTCGTAGCTTTGCCACATGTACAAGTGTTATTGTTCATTTTTATAAATATGCCCTACCGTGTCATGTGTATCCGGGTTTTAGTTGTGTATTGGCTAATTCCTCGGACTATGTTTGTTTCCTGGTTTAGTTGTGTATTGGCTAATTCCACGGATTATTGTGTGGACTTAGGCTAGTCGTGCGTGGCTTTCCTTCGTGTCCGTTGTTCGTTCAGATGGTGTCTGGACGGGGTGGGTTTCCTTCCGGCGGGTTTTTTCTCGGTTTCACCATGAAAAAAACCCGGCCGAGAGCCGTGTTGGGCCACACGTGGTTTCAACACAGGCTTGTGTCCCCGGCGATGAGGTGTCTGTGGCTCTCCAGGACTGCGTCTCCTGTGTTGGTGCCTGTTTTCAGGCTCCCTTGGATTCCCGGCGGAATGGCTGTACCCATCAAAAAACATTGTTCATGCGAACATATGTTATGAAGTTTTCTACCCGGTTTTACAAACCACAAGAAAAAACCTAGCTGTTGTTAAGGGCTTTCCTCCCCGGCGATCTTTTACAAAGAAGTGGGGACAGGAACTTATGGGGTTAACGTTTTGACATCTCACCCGGCGGGTGTACCTTGGTAGGGTGGGATGAACAACTAAGTCATTTCAGTTAGTTAACCGATCCATTTTAAGTGATACGTTATGTATCGCCGCCTTTACACTTACGGCGATTGAAGGTTCAATTGGGGGTTAACATCGTTTTTACACCCGGCGGGTGCTCCTAGGTGGAGGTAATAAGGAATTTACAATTCAATTTCGATTTAACCACTTATTTTAGGGATACGTATAGGTATCGCCACCTTCATACTTACGGCGATCTTTTTGTGACAATTCGTTAGAAATCAGATCTCGTATCAGCCTGCCCTATGTTATTCTACTAAAATATTTCAAGGGCCGGCGTCTTTATGGGGGGTTGTTTTTGTTCCAAAATTGAATCTTGAGACAGTCACCACCAGAAAGACTATAAACGCCATGCTGGACCGTTATATTATTGTCAGAGGGTATTCTTCACTTTCTTAAAATGATATGTTTAGATATTCTGAGCCCCGCCGCGTAGCGAGCTGTGATCGTTGTGTCATTACATCTCGTTACCCGGTGGGTTATTAACACCTGTGTGCGAACATGTTGGGTTAACCTTATGAGCATTAATTCCTGGAAATTTTCTTTTTTTCCAGAGCTGGGCTCCGGCGGACCAATACAGACCCGGCGGTAGTTTTCCCCACCAGTCTCTGTCATGGCGACCTTGGCCCCAGTCTTTGCTTTATGCACTACCCCTACCTGTGCCGGTATCCCTATTTTTGCGCATACTCTTTGCATAAAGTGTGTTAAATGTCTAGACCGTTCAAGGGGTCTGTGGGTCATGCGTAATTGTTCTTTTTGCTCCCAATTAGCTGTAAAGGTCCTATGCGACAATGATAAGACCGCGGCGGTCGCGTTAAGAGAAGTGAGGCAACAGATGTCTGCATACACTACGATTGTTGCTCATAAGTCACTTCAATGTGACAACGTCCCTCTTTGGGATAGATTGCTCTTTGAACACCCTCCCCCTAAACGTTCCTCTCGAGTCACTTGTCATAAGCCGGCGGAGACTGGTCAGGGTTCTGTGTCTTCTGCTGCTACTCCGAAACGTCCAAGAGAGCCTACACCCCCGGCGTCCGCCTCCTCGTCTAGGGCGAGATCTCGGTCTAGGTCACCTCTCAGACGCCAGTCATCTAGTCTTGCCTCTTCACCATCGAGTAAGAAGAGTAGGACGGAAAGTTCCACCAGTGGTCACGGCGATGAATCCTCCAAATCAAAGAGTAGTTCACGGTCACACCGTAGCCATAAATCTTCCAAAAAGGATTCCCATAAACGAAAGACCTCCCTACATTCACCAGCTTCTAGTGCCTCTCATCGTACCTCTACCCCAGACAGAGTTTGTGTTAGGTCTCAAGGGTCCAGTGCGGTGCCTGTCCCTAAAGAGGATTTACCCATTAATATTTTAACCCTGGAAATGGAGAGTTCAGGGGGATCAGTGATTGAGAATGTTTCAGACTCCCAAGAGAGTGTAGGCCAGGGCCTCGGTGTTTGGCGATTTGCTCAGCCAGGGTCTGACCACCCACTTCCGACTCAAACGAGTCACACAGTAGCTGACGTCCACAGGGACGCGGCGATCCCATCCTCTATTCCTGACTTATCTTGGCAGCAAGGTACCCCAGCTTCGGCGGGGTCTTCTCAGGAGGATCAGGAGGAGAAAGACGAGGTTTCAATAATTTCGGAGATGGAAGGGCAAGAGTCAGGTTCAGGCTTAGACGCCGCGCAGGATATTAATGATTCACCAGTAAGTTCATCATCAACTCAATTTGTCACTGCGCAGGAAATTGATGGGCTACTTAGTCATGCTTTATCTAAAATTTTTGGCCAACAACAGGAAACTCCCACAGTGGACTTGGGGGCTCCCACGACAAGTTCTACGGTACGGCCTCTGATGGCTTCTATTGCTTTATCTAAGATCCCTAACCCCCCACTCTGTCACCATCAGTGGTTACTAGGCCTGCTACGGCGGCATTGACCACTTCGAATGTAAGGGTTATAACGGATGTCAATCCACCCCCTCTAGACAAGGCGCCTCTCAGAAAGGTAGCTATGCCCTTGCTTTATGGACCAGACGAGTCATGGGTCCTTTTGACCCCCACTAAACCAGAGCTCGCCCAACCTACCTTGTCAGGGGAACTCCCAGTACCGCGTGAGTGGGTCATCCAGGGCAATAAGTCAAAGAAATTAAGGGCCTTGGATATTTTGGGAAATGTACTAGATGTTAACATCAAGGCTATACCTAGTTATTATCACCAAGACTATTTTGTGTATGCTACTAAGCCAGCTTTACCCCCTGCCTCAGCTTCGAAACTATTTTCAGACTAATTCTAAGCTGGATGGGTTTAATGACATTAAGACTCTGTCAGCTCTCACTCCTGAACTGGATTTACAAACCGTCACAGACGAAGCAGCTAATCCAGTCTTGAAGGTGGGGCAGTTGGGTCCAGGACCTTGGGTGGATTGGGAGACAGAGGCTCAAAACTTTGCAACCACATTTACTTCCAAATCTTCCCACCAGATCCCCCAAGATACTCATTCGTGGTTCTCCATGCCGGTATGTTCTGCCGGCGGAGTCCCGTCAGCTTTGTTTTCTTTCCTAGCTGCCCCTAAGATTAATCTTTGTGAGCTAAAAGACCCTTTCACTACCCCTACCCCAACTCACCTAGACCGAGAATTTAGGCTAAGGGGGAAAGCTTTTCGCCTGTTTTCTCAGTACAATACATAGTGTCTCAACAGGTAGCTAAGTCTTTACTTCGGTCCACTCAGGCAATCGCAGACGCGGATGCCAGAAGATCGGTTGAATTATCCCGGCGACTGCTACTCCAGTCGTCAATCCAATCTCTAGGTGACATACGCACCGCCTTGCTTGAGGCGGTACGAGCAAGACAAGATCTCAGAATGTCTTTAGTTCCCAAACTGCCTGATCGCATTGCGAATCAGGTGGTCATGTCACCAGTGCTTACTCCCTCGTTAATGTCCCCTGAAGTGTGGCGAACGGTATTCAATATGGCGCAGGCCTTTAAACAAAGTCCCACCCCTTCTAAGAAACCTGCCTTTAACTTCCCCAAACCCAGGCCAACCGCTAAAGCTCAGCCAGGGGGATCTAAGCCCTTTCTTCCGCCTAAGTCCTCCCACTCCCCCCAAGGTCAGTACAGGCATAGACAGAGTAAGTTTTCAGGTCAGAGAGGACGCGGCCATAATAAGCCAGGTCAGGGCCAGTCTTCGGCCAACACCAGCCAGCCGGCGAAGCGTCCAGCACCTTCCACCATCAAAAAACTAAAGTCTCTCTCACTCCCGGTGCCAACCTTAACCCTCTGTTCCCGGAAGGGCTCTTGAACGCCCATAAAAAAGCATACACGAGCTACCCGGAAGGGCTCTTAAACACCCATGACGTCAAAGCCTGTGAGCTTGGTGTGCGAGGCGTCGGTCCGACGCATGTAAACAACAGCCGGCTGGACCGACGCTCCGCATCTCCGGCCACAAGAAGGAGAGCGTCGCTTGTTCGTGTGTGCCTGTATGTTGTTGTTAAGTATCGAAAAGTGGTGTAAAGTGGCTGTTTTGGCCATAAAGTTATCTCCAATGAAATCATCATCACAGCTCAACCAGTTGACTTAGAGAGCTCTACTTAATGCCATTCTACAGGTAAATAACACAGCTACGCTTGGGGATGCGCGGGAATGCGGGAAGCAGTCTGATTAACGAATATACGGTAGCCTAGCCTAGACGTTTTTCGGCCAAAACACCCGGTTTTCGAGGAATATATATATAATACATAGCCGGGGCTGGAGGGTTAAGGCCGGAGGACCCGAGGGTAGTACAGCCGGCGAACCCTTGTCTGCTAACTGGGTCGTTCCGAACGTGTCACCAGGCATGGCCATTAAACACTTGGGCACGGATGGTGGCACGCAAAGGCATCACTTGGCAGTGGCTCCGGCGACCTCGCTTACGTCAGCCGACAACGGCGAATTTTGTTTCTTTAGAGGTGGAGTCACTGGTCCAGGAAATGATTGCCAAGAATGTCATCATCCCGGTCCCCCCAAATTACCCTGTATTCACGTCCAAACTATTTTTAGTTCCCAAAAGGGACAGTGTTCAGATGAGACCGGTCGTAGACCTGTCTTATCTGAACCTTCACATTCACAACGAGTCTTTCAGAATGTTAACAGTACACCAAATCAGGCTAACACTTCCGTGATGGGCTGGTCTATCAGAGTGAGACCTGAGCGATCTCTGCCATACCCATAGCTTACTCTGACTGTTCCATTTACTTATATATTTTCTAGATCTCAAGTGACGGCGCCTCTTCCGTGGATTGACCTCCCAATCTACCAAGATTGGAAGCCAAAGCGTCACATTTTTCCTTTGCCCCTCAACTTTCTCTTCATAATTGCTGAGGGGCACAGGGCCCTGGGTGGGTCTTTGGTTTCCCGGGCGTTTCCGCACCCTCCTTAGCTCCCCGCCATGGAGTGGCTTCGGTCACCCAGGCTTTATTGTGGTCGGCAGGGAGGGTTCTGTGGGGGCGCTCGGTTATGGCCTTGGCCTTCAACGGGGCCTTGGGGCTGTTCGGCCAGGCAGCTTGGGGAACAACAACAACAACAACAACACTTCCGCCGGGAGGTTGGATGTGTTCACTAGACCTGACAGACGCCTATTGGCACGTATCGGTCAACAAAAGATTTCAAAGGTTTTTGGCCTTACGGATCAGGCACCAAAATTTTGTTTTTCAAAGGATGCCGTTCGGTTTGAACCTAGCACCTCGATTAATCACGAAATTAGTCCGGCAAGCCCTGATGCCATTGTTAAAACAAGGGATCAGAGTGTTGTGGTACCTAGACGACTGGCTGGTGGTGGCAGAGACACAACAATTATGCATCAAACATGTCAACATAATTTTAAATCATGTCAAAACTCTAGGGTTCAAGGTAAATCTGGTAAAGTCAAACCTTGTTCCCTCACGAGTAATTCAGTGGATAGGGCTGGTCTGGGACACGGCCGCTCTCACTCTGAGTCAGAGTGTGGACAATCGCAACAGGTTTCGCAGGAAACTGTTCATGTTTCTTCACAGTCTGACTACGACGCGAAGGGTCTGGGAGTCTCTGGTCGGCTCTCTCAACTGGATTCAACTAACTGTCATGTTGGGCCGGTTGAAAGTAAAACGCTTAATATTGGAAGGCAACAAATATTTCCCACTCTTACCGGCGGGAAAATGATGGCCCATCCCGAAATTAATCCACACCTTACTAGCGGTCTGGGCAAAGAGGGAAACGTTGCACTCAATAATGTCATGGACCTCTCCTCCACCAACGGTATGGGTAGACACGGATGCGTCAGGCACAATAGGGTGGGGATTTCAGTCAAATCAGGGGCACCAAGGTCAGGGGCTTTGGTCCCACTTAGAAATCTCTCACATCAATGTCAAAGAATTACTAGTCCCCTTGTATTTCCTTCAGGCTCACGGCCCTGCGTTACGGGGCAAGTCGGTGGCCTTCAGAATGGACAATATGAACGCAGTTCACTGTATTCAGAAACAAGGATCAACGAGGTCAAGGAGGTTGCTAAACGTGTCGGAAGAGATTTTTACTCTAGCCAACAGACTAGACATTTATCTTCACGCATCTTATCTCCCAGGCGTAGCGAACGTCTGGGCAGACGCTCTGTCCCGGAGACAGAGCACGACAGTAGAATGGGAGCTCAAGCAACCCATTTTCAACCTAATGATTGCAGAGCTCTCCCATCCACAAGTGGATCTGTTTGCGTCCGAGGAGACTCACAAACTCCCTCTATACCTCACCCGCCGGACGAAAACGCCGGCAGGGGGGCCAGACGCCCTAGTGACAGACTGGAACAGATGGAGCTCCATCTATCTGTTTCCGCCGCCAGATGCGTCACTAATGTGCCACGTAGTGAACAAACTACGAGATTATCGAGGCTTAGTCTCACTAATCGCGCCCCTGTGGCCGGCGCAGTTGTGGTACCAGCAATTGAAAACGTGGTGCCCGCACCCGGTGTCGCTCCCGGTCGGGTATTTCCACTTAGACACGATTGGCAACCTAGCGACCTCGCTGACTTTTGCATTATGGACATTCAGGAGGCCAAGTGGCTAGCACCATACGGTAGAGATGTGACCAATAAATTATTAAATCAATATACTCAGTCTACGAAACGACAGTATCACTCACATTGGCAAGCCTTTACTTCTTGGATCATTAGAACAGAACAGACTGTGCCATCAGTAGCTTTAGTGTTCAATTATTTAAATTATCTGTTTGAGCAGAAACATTTATCTGTGGTAACGTTAAAAAATCACTTAACTGCGATTAGAGTGCCCTTTTTAGACCTTACAGGTCTCTCCATACCGGTGGCGGAGGAAACAGGTTTTATGAGAGCTTGTTTTAAACTCCGCCCACCTCCCCGTCAGCTCATGCCCACTTGGTCTCTGGACAAAGCTTTGTCTTTACTTCACTCTCGTCTGTACCAAAATACTGCAGACTTTGCATTACTCTTAAAAAAGGCTGTTTTCCTTTTGGCTTTGGCCACCGGGAACAGAGTGTCTGAGCTGGCGGCGATGAGTAACACACCTAATTGCCTTAGGTTTGGAAGACTTAATGAATGTATTTACATTGCACCTTCCCCAGGATTTGTAGCCAAGAATGAGCATAGTGCACACGTGTTTTCTGAGTTCACGGTGCCGGCGTTAAAAAGGGGAAAGGTGCATCATAATCTTTGTCCAGTGCAAGCTCTAACCAAATATTTGAGAGTAGCTCCTCTCAACCCCCAAGGTGCTTTATGGGTAGCAAGTACGGGTAAACGCTTACTGAAACGGCGATTAGCCTCTCTTCTGGTCGAAGTCATTAAAGAGAGTAATCCCGGCGTTGTGGGTCGGGCCCACGATTTACGCAAATGGGCAGCCTCTTTACGTTTCCTGAAAAAAATTTCAGTAGAAGATATTGCGTCCACTCAGTTGTGGGCGTCTAATCATACGTTTTTGTCTAGATACTTGTCAGTTGCTCTAGATAAACCTTCCTTACCATGTATAGCTTTAAGGCAGAGGGTCTAGGTGGCCCTGCAGTCACTTTTGTTTACTTTCAAGGGAAAGGGGGGGGGGGGGTGCAGTCAGTTGACATAGGACACCGTAGACCCCGCCGGAGTGTGAGAGCTGTGATACAATTTATGGTTAATGTGATATGAAAATTTCTCAGCGAGAAATTGTGCTAAGTACAAATGTTAGTACAAAACAACGGGGTTGTTATAGTAGTTTTAGCTGCGAAAGCAATTTAATATTAAAACAGTGAAGATCCTTTGCAATTTATCTCCACGATTATTTTGGGGTTTATTATGTGCACATATAAACTGATAACTTGTTATTTTTGTCACCACTCGTTGAGTGGGGTGCCTTTGTAACTACAGATCTGTGTACAGAATCTTCAGGGTTACCTATTTTTTGTCAGGCAGGCTTCTTTGAAGCACGCACCTGCCTGAACCCCTTTCTTGTATATTCCCGGCCTACGCCGTATTAAATATATTTTTCAAAAGTAAGAATACTATGTGGTTGTTTTTATTATCTGCTTTTCTAGAGTTATGATATGATTACGAATGTCCCCCTCCAGTCTTAGAAATCAGGCATGTTCGTCAATGATGGAGGGGCCACTAATAAATTATAGGTTTGACTCCTGTAAGGAGATAAAGAAAACCTAATATTTAGTAGTGGCCCCGTAATCATTGACGACTGGGGCCCTCCCGACCGTCCCCTTCCCATTCGTTGATGTATTGAGGATTTCGGTTTACTTGATATGTCAGTGAAGGAAGAATGACGCCTGAATCAGCGTCTGGTCAGAGATCCACACAAGTACATCCACGATATGATGGAAAGCTTATTAGATAGTTATTCTTATTTTCTTTTTCTTTTTATTGTTTACGAAGTTTTTTCGTAGTGAGAACCCAATTCATAATGACTGAAGCCATGAGTGAGGTCGCGTGCGCTCATGATGAAGGCTCCTCAGTTTTTAAATGCTCTGCGCGGTAGATTCAAACTACGGCGGATTAGTGTTTGAAGAGGATGCCTTATGTAATAGGCATGTTCGTCAATGATTACGGGGCCACTACTAAATATTAGGTTTTCTTTATCTCCTTACAGGAGTCAAACCTATAATCTAGGTGTGTTTGTTAGCAATGATTTGAAGCCTAGAAAACAATGTATAAGCGTTCGTAACAAGCAAACAGGATTCTCGGGTTCATATCTAGGAGTGTGAGTAACAGAACTGCTGATGTTATCTTAAAACTTTACTTGTCATTAGTGAGACCCCATATGGATTATGCTGTTCAATTTTGGTGTCCTTATTACAGAATGGACATAGATTCATTGGAGAGAGTACAACATAGAATGACAAAAATTATCCATAATATTAGAAATTTTCCGTATGAAGATAGGTTGCAGAAATTAGGCTTACATTCGTTAGAGAGACGCAGAGTTAGAGGGGATATGATAAGAGGTATTCAAGTGGGTTAGTGGGATTAATAAAGGGGACATGAAAAATGTACTAAAGTTCAGTGATAGCGAAAGAACTCGTACAAATGGTTTCAAATTAGATCAATTTTGTTTCAGAAAAGATATAGGCAAATATTGGTTTGGTAACAGAGTTGTAGATGGGTGGAATAGGCTACCAAGTGATATAGTGGAATCAAGAACGATAGGGAGCTTTAATTAAGATAAAATTAGATAGGCATATGGACGAGATGGGTTGGGTGTGAGGGGGATCTACCAGGTGTGGGCCAATCGGCGCTCAGCAGACCCCCGTAATCTTGTGTTAATCCCTGACCATTTTGGTGGGGCCAGTACTCAAGGTATTAGTGAGTTGGGCCTATAATTGGGCCTTGTAATTGGGGTTGGGTGTGACAGGGATCTGCCTTGTATGGGCCGATCGGCTTTTTGCAGACTCCCATTTTCTTATGTTCTTATGTAAATTAAATTTTAAAAATCTGTGAAAATTCTTGGGTTGTTTATATAATAGAAGTTACTGTGGGACACGTAATATGTTGAAGGGGGAGCTCTGCCCCCTCTAAACACCCGTCACTTATGTCATCATAATCTGTTGTACTTCAATGAGGGGGTCCAATTAACTCCTTCAGACATTATGTTCCAGTAAGTCCACGGAGGCGGGCGCCCGGTATCATTGCCACTGCACTACACAACTGTCAAAACCACACTGCTCTGACTGAACACTTACTGAGCTCATATGACGCTCAATCGCGTCATAAACTTATTGGAGAGGCATGTAGATAAGTCCATATGAAGCGATCGCGTCATATGAGTTTTTGGTCATAAGTTCCATATGACGCTATCGCGTCATATATGTCGCAAGGAGTTAAGGAGAAATAACAGACGAAATTAGGCCGCAAATTACAATAACATAGCGGGCAGCTGTTTATGGGAGACTTTTTACAGATAATTTTTAATTTTAATTTTCTCCCTTAATCGATTTTTCCAAATTAGGCTATCAAACTTATTCTACATAAAAATGAAGTACAGTTTATAGGGATTCCAACATGCATTTAAAAATTGTCATGAATATTGGTGGGTGGTTTGCTTAACCCTCCAGCCCCGGCTATGTATTATATATATATTCCTCGAAACCCGGGTGTTTTGGCCGAAAAACGCCTAGGCTAGGCTACCGTATATTCGTTAATCAGACTGCTTCCCGCATTCCCACGCATCCCCAAGCGTAGCTGTGTTATTTACCTGTAGAATGGCATTAAGTAGAGCTCTGTAAGTCAACTGGTTGAGATGTGATGATGATTTCATTGGAGATAACTTTATGGCCAAAACAGCCACTTTACACCACTTTTCGATACTTAACAACAACATACAGGCACACACGAACAAGCGACGCTCTCCTTCTTGTGGCCGGAGATGCTGGGCGTCGGTCCAGCCGGCTGTTGTTTACATGCGTCGGACCGACGCCTCGCACACGAAGCTCACAGGCTTTCAACCACTGGGCGTTCAAGAGGCCTTCCGGGTACCTGTTATATGCTTTTTTATGGGCGTTCAAGAGCCCTTCCGTGGTGAGAGGGTTAATATAGGCCTATACCGGTTAGGCTAATGTCTGTTTTATGCTTTTAACCCCTCATTTTCCCTGAACTTCATAGAATCATAGCCCTCCCCACTAGTAGGGGGCATGTTTTTAGATTGTTGGATAATGGGTAAATATTCATTTCCGCTCCTTTTCAGTATAAAACAACACTAAGCTATAGTATATAGTACCGGGTATATAGTATATAGTAAAAATGTTGCATCTGCTACCGCCGCCGCCAACACCGTGAACGACCGCAGCAGTGCAAGTACTGGTACTGAGCTGGATACACAGGCCTAGTTTGCCTTTTTCCAGAGGATCTACTGTAAGATACTGTAAGATATAGGCCCTATCTGAAGGATTTTTTTTTTTTTTTTTTTTTTACCTATGGTCCCGTTAAAATATCCTCAAGTAACCTATTAAAAACTGTTCAGGAGACTGGTTAGAACTTGTACGATGTTTAATTGAATGTCGGAAATCAGTATTTACTGAGAAATAACAAGTCTTAAAATGCGCTATGGGTCACCCAGGGTCCCTGCCCTCTCTTTCCCAGGTAATGTTATGTTATGTTAGGCCTATATTATATTAGATTAGGGTTAGGTTAGGTTAGGTTAATCTAATCTAATCTAATATAATATTTGTACATTTTGGGCAGTGGGCAGGGCCGCGCGTATGTGGCGGCATACAGACCCTCCCGTCCCGTAAAACAGCACATTTTAAGACTTTTATTTCTCAGTAAATACTGATTTCCGACCTTCAGACCCGGCTATGTATTCCATAGCGAAACCCGGGGGTTTTGGCCGAAAAACGTCTATGCCTAGGCTACCGTATCTTTGTTATTTTGACTGCTTCTGCATTCCCGTGCATCCCCAAGCGTAGATGTGTTTCGTACCTGTAGAATGGCGTTAAGTAGAGCTTTCTAAGTCAACTGGTTCAGTTGTGATGACGATTTCTGTGGAGATAACTTTGTGGTAAAATCAGCCACTTTACACTACTTTTGACTACTTAACAATAACATACAGGCACACACGAACAAGCGACGCTTTCCTTCTTGTGGTCGGAGATGCGCGGCGTCGGTCCAGCCAGTTTTTGTTTACATGCGTCGGACGGACACCTCGCACACCAAGCTAAGCTTACAGGCTTTCAAGCTGCCGGAGCCTCAGCTGAGTCAGCTCCCTTCCGGGTTCCGCGGGTTTTTTTTTTATGGATACCTCAGAGCCCAACCGGGTCTGGAGGGTTAAACATCCTACAAGTTCTAACCAGTCCCCTGAACAGTTTTGGTAAAAATTGAAGAGACCCCGGACAGCCTTTTTACTTGTTAATTCTAGTTTTTTGTTTATTTTTCTTTGATAGGCCTATACAGTGTTGTTTAATACCGAGGACCGTCGCATTTTAGTATTTTCAACATTAGCATAACCTAACCTAACCTAACTTAACCTAACCTAACCAAAAACTAAACAGGGAACATGAGCTGGGTTTAGACCATCGTGCACCCATCAGCAACATCAGCTAGCCTTGCCTCTAAAACTGCTGTGGAGCAAGTCCCTCCAAACTGGATATGTACCACAATCCCTAAAAGAAGGTACTGTCACACCAATACACAAAGGGGGTAGTAAAGGCATAGCCAAAAATTACAGACCAGTGGTGCTGACGTCACATCTTATTAAAATCATAGAAAGAACAATACGAGCTAAGATGGTCAGCTACCTGGAAGATAACGAGGCATTCAACGAGGGTCAACATGGCTTTAGACAAGGCCGCTCCTGCCTTTCACAACTACTATCACACTACGACAAAATCCTACTGTTGATTCCTACAGGATATTCAAGACGGAGAAAATGTAGACGTCATATATCTAGATTTCGCCAAAGCTTTTGACAAGGTGGACCATGGGATCCTTCTACAGCTTTGTTTTAGAGTATTAGTCACCACAATATATTATGTCTTCACCGCTGCAGATTAAATTATTTTTCCTTAGACTTTGTGGGTTAAATAGGCTAAAGGTGATGGCAGCCATCTTGGATCAGCTGAGAACTAGTCTAGGCCTAATATTTTTCATTTTTTTACCGTAGTTTTAGTATTTTGTCATATTCTATATCAATACTAACCCTGCGGGGGTCTGGGGGCAGCAGCCCCCAGGTTAGGTTAGGTTAGGTTAGGTTAGGTTAGGTTGTTAGGTTAGGTTAGGTTAGGTTAGGTTGTTAGGTTAGGTTAGCCTAATGACAAAATATGGTTTTAGGGGCATGTTTTAATATTGCAAAATAGCCTAATGGGTAAATATGAATTTCCAGAAGGAAAAACACCTTAAAACACACTAGCCTAGGCTAATCAATGAAGAAACTGATGAGAAAAAGGATTAGTCTATAGGGCTAGGCCTAGGCCTAATACAAAAAACACATACGTGACCTAAAATCCAATTTGACCCTAGGCCTATCCTGTAATGCAATAGGACATTAACCACGAATGTTCCTCATATTTATGTAGGCCTATATGCCTAATACCGGTACCTGGCAATGTGGGTTTGAAGACTAGCCTATCACTGTAGGATAATGCAATAGGACATTAACCACGAATGTTCCTCATATTTATGTAGGCCTATATGCCTAATACCGGTACCTGGCAATGTGGGTTTGAAGACTATCACTGTAGGCCTAGTTCTTGCAGAACAAGACGAGATTAAGCCTGGCACAGTGGCACTGGCAGGGACGAACTCGTTGTTGTTGTTATCATGTGATCAGCTGGGTGGGGGGAGGGGGATTGAGAGAAGGCGCAGTACTGAAGAATTACCACCTAATTTTGCCCTTTAATTCTAACAGAACATTCATAAGCTGTAGAAAATCCTCTAATGATAGCCAGAATAAACAGCTAAAATGTGTCGTAATTTTCCGGGGTTAAACTGTTAATTAAAGGATCTTATATTTATTTAATTTAGTTACCCATAAAATATAATGATAAGTTTTCTATTATGTGGTGAAGTAAATTTTCTATGTTTTAGGATAAACTATTATTTATTTTAACTCTGACGAATTCCAAAACAATTTAAGTTCAAATTTCTATATTTAGTACAAATATATGATCAAATTTGTAATAAACACTGAAATATGTTAATCTGAATTACAATTGATTTTATACACCAAAATTTCATATATATATACAGTATATAAGTATTTCTGTTAATTAACCCGGGAGCTGCGGGGAAACTCTTAAGAGTTCCCCCGGCGCACTGCGGGGAGACTCTTAAGAGTCAGAGAAAACAAAAATCAACTTTTGACATCGAAAAAAAAAAAAATTTTTATATATTTTTGTTTTTATTTTTATTTTTTTTTTTGGCCCCTGGGCCATGCAAAATCTCAGTCCTCTACCTCCCCTCCTTCCCCACTTTCCTCCTCTCCTTCAGTTATCACCTATTTTCCCTGTTATTCCCTTATTCTGAGGTATATTTTCGTGCTAACATTAGAAATCCGATTGGAGGGTGTGGTCATCACTGATAGCAAGCGAGTGCAAGAGAGAGAGAGAGAGTATCGATCGACTGTGTCTCAGTGGCCTTGGGGGAAATTGGCGGGAAAGCAGATTGCCTCACCCATACATTATACAACTCGCGGGCTATATCTCCGATTTGACCATCCAAACGCTGTTTTCACTCGTTTTATTGTTGTTTCAGGTTAATACCTTTATAATCAACCCATAATAGGCGCATATGGATAAGTATTAATGCTATTAATGGCACAATGAATATTTTAGTGACGGAAACACCTCAAATACGTCAGCACAGGGGGACGTTTCCAATTACCCCCATGCGCACTTCAGAGGTTAACACCTTACGAGCGGCCTAGCGGTTTATTTATATGTACCGCCACAGCGGGTGTTTTTAGCCAAAATAGGGCTGTTTACGTGATCATTTTCATCCCATAATAAGACCCAGAACGTAAAACAAGTACCTATCCCTGAAAGGGCATAAACAGAGCTTTCGAATGACACCATAACGATCCTTGTATGATGGATAGTTTTCTTGCAATAACCGTGCAACGCGAGTGCAAAAAGCAGGTAATTCGGTAGTTTCGGTACATAATTGAGTATGTAGCGAGTGAGAGAGGGAGGAGGGAGCTGAGATTTGTGTCAGTAGGTTCGCCGCGGTGGTCTGGAGCAGTCATACGCTCGCTAGTCTCCTGCCACCACTTGTCTCTCTCTCTCAGCCACATTACGTGCTGAAATTGCCACTCGACCTATGTCGAGCGCCGCCACATAGTCCAGCTTTATTTAACTCGACTTATGTTGCTCGCCTCTAATTAAGGGTTAAACATCAAATATCGGCTCTATGTTGACATTTTGACCAATTCTCGTCCTGAACCTCGGAAGTGCATGTACTATCAAAGTTACCTAGAGCTTGTAACGGAGTAGAAGTACTTTCTACAGTAACATTGTAGTTGTCTTACGTTGACAATTATAGACATACCTGTGTGTAGGCTACTTAAGGTATAATTATCCAGAGGTTATATAGGCCTACTATTGCCTAAATTTCTCAGGTACTCTAGATAATATACAGATTTGTACACGATGAGCGGATGGGAACAGGTCAAGAAGAGGGCTTGGAATACTGTAGCAGGTGGAATGGAAAATCAACATTTTGATAATACGTCCCCTCATTCAACAGTTTGTAAGAGAGCCCGAGTGGAGAGCAAATTGGAAAGCAGAGGGGTAATGGGAACAATGAAAAGGATGAGATCTCCCGTTCCCACAATCGGTCCTGCTCATAAGAAACTTCGGCAGGACACTGTATGCAGAACTGAAGGGGAAAACAACAATATCGTCAGTCCGAGTACTTCTGAACATATCGCCGGAGAAAACACACTGAGTAAGTTGGTATTGTTTCCACAAATACCATTCCAAATCCAGTCACTCCCCACAGTAACAAGCCTTCAGTCAGTCCCGCTGCATAAGGGTACCTATGTAAATGTAAAGGTTGAAGGGGAAAACATAAATTTTATTCTGGATTCGGAAAGCACGCTGAATATAATGTGTGCTGCCGATGCCAATAGGGTAGGTTTATATAACATGCCCAGTGAAGACATTGCTATGGATATCAACACTTGGCGTGGTAGAGTAAAATATATGGTAAAATACTTTAAGAATGTCCAAATTTATTTTACTAAGAGCTTATCGATATACATAAATGTATATGTCGTCCAAACCTCCGATCAAAACGAGCTTAAACATAATGTAATTGGAAGGGATACTCTAATCCATATAGGTGCTCTACAGTACTGCGATGAAAACTTTGGTCGACTACATAACAAACCCACAGGTACCCCCATGTCATGATCAGCGTACCATAGGATGCTGCTGTAGGTGCCCATTAATCCTTTGTTTATTCACTACTTTAACGTCACTGAAGGTTATGATTGATACGGGCTCTAAAAAAGATATAAAGACATTGCCACATTTGGCGTCAAAATATGCATTGAGTTCGCGACCCAAAACTGTTGAAATCCCTACACAAGATGGACCGTCTCTAAAAGGAATTGTCGATGAACATCCCCTTCAACTCAATGCAGTGTTTGATATGGTAATGGGAATGGCTTTCCTCCGCCGGTATCGAACTCTTATTAATTACACCAACAGTGATTTGTATTTCAACATCGCAGATAAAACTTACTGTACAAATTAAGAGGTGTTCTTCTTTAAAACACACCACATACTTCTGTTGGTACCACCCGTTTTTCATTTGACAACTTGCACGTTGCTGTCTATAAGGAAGTTGGAGTTATAACTATCGATATTTAACTCATTTACCAGCTACGGTTGCAGAGCATATATAAACACACACAACAAACTTTCTATCCATCAAGAAGTCACATAACTTTGGTCATTTCTGCCAAAAATCCATGTCTACAACTACAACTTCCAAAACTCGTAATTAACCAATTGCGAGTTTCAGGAAGTTGGAGGCCGTACACATCCATATTCACAGAAAGGCAATAATAATGTAGGATTCTGATTGATAAAAAGTATGTTGAATTGAGTTATATGTATTTATAAATAAAATACCCCCAAAAAGGATATCCCCCACCACCCTCCCAAGCAGCAACCCAGTAACAATCCCGAAGGAACCAGAGCGAAAGCCGACCAGGACGAAGGGACCGAACAGAACAGCCAGAGGAGAAAGAAGAACACACCCACAGGATCAAAGGAAGCCGCCACCCGTGTCACTCAACAGAGGGTCGCCCGAATGGACCAGGAGACCGACACCAACACGGCAGGAAAGCAAAGGACCCCAAAGGCACGTCGGCCAAGAGTGGATTACTCCCAACCCTTCTAACACCCACGACACCTACATACCACACACATAACACTAAGGTAAATAATATAATTCTAACAGTGTCAAGTATGACTCTCCCCAGTTGTACTACCGACCAAATAATTTAACCACAACTCTATACACACGATAACCCTATGCCCAGTTAGTGTATTGATTTATACCTGTTAATTTATATTACTATTCGAACACCATTGGATGTTTACCTCAGGTGACCACATGGGTGCACCTGAACAAATAAAGAAAATATAATGCTGAAGAGATTTAAAATCATGATAATATGGCTTAGCGTGTCAGTCGGTCTGTCAGTTGGATGAAGTTAAGTTAAGTTAGATGATGAGAGCTGGATCAAAACCGTAACCAGGGTCGCGCCGAACTAAGGAGTGGAGATGTTGTCTCGATGGTAGACTAAGGAGCTCTCATCATCTAACTTAACTTAACTTCATCCAACTAACAGACCGACTGACAAGCTAAGCCATATTATCATGATTTAAATTTCTTCAGCATTGTATTTTCTTTATATGTTAAGGTGCACCCTCGTGGTCACCTTCCAGGTAAACATCCAATGGTGTTCGAAGAGTAGTCATTTGCCTACCACCCATCATGTGGATGTGGACGGATGTGGATGGGAAGGGCAGGTGGAGGAAGTCAGTAGGATAGGTAGATATAAAAAGGGAGAGATGAGACCTATAAGAATACAGTTTAAAACCAGAGCAGTGGCAGAGACAGTGACAAATTTTAGTTGGAGGCTAAACACAAATGAAGAACTGAAACATATAAGATTAAAGAAGGATTTGAGCATAGAACAAAGAAAAAATAATAATGGAATTACAGGAAAAGGCTGATGAAAATAATGGAAAGTTGGGTGAGGAGGATAAGAGGAATTTTTACTGGAGAGTGAGGGACGGGAAATTGAAGAAATGGTTTATACGAATAGAAGGGAGAAGGAGATCAGGAAGGGAAGAGAATGTGATAGGATTTGTGACGGAGGAGGAGAACAGGGTGGAGGTGTCACAGGGAGAGACAGGAGACGAAGCTGCAGACCCAGTAGTGCCAGGGGGGGAGTAGGGTACGGACAGGAGGAGCGGGATGATGTAGCTGCTGAAAGAATGGTAGAAAGATTAAGGATTATGTTTAGTAATGTGGATGTGTTTACCCAGGACAAGAAAAGAGAACTGATAATTGTAGGTTGCAGGATGAAGAGGAAAAACCTGATGTCATAGCCTTACAGGAAGTAAGACCAAAAAATGCTAGAATTGAAAGGGAACTGGTGGAGGGTTTTGAGTTGTATGAGAGGAATGCTATTAGAGCAGAGGTTGGAAGAGGACTGTTTATTTATGTAAGAAAAGAGCTCAAGGTAAATGAGGTGGATATGAGACAGCAGTATTGTGAGTATTTGTGCATTGAAGTAAAATGTGCAAGAGGGTCAATTCTAATTGCCTCTATATATAGAAGCCCAAATAATAGTAGGGAAGAGGATGATAACCTACTGAAAGCAATGGAGGAAATAGATAATAGAGAACAAATATAAGATTTTGATTGGAGATTTCAATTTGCCAAGGATCAACTGGGCAAATTGTACTACTCCAGCGGGACAGTCAGTAGCCTGGAAAACAAGTTTATAGAGAAAGTGAGAGATTGTTTTTTAACGCAACATATTACAGAGATGACAAGATAATAGAGATGGGACGCAGGGGAGTGTACTTGATTTGATTTTTAGCAATGAAGAGGATATAGTGGAACATGTCAATGTGGATAGCCCTATAGGTCGGAGTGACCATGCCTGTATAAGTTTTAGTTGCAATATTAAAACAGAGAGGGATAATAGAAGCAATAACAAAAATATACATGTATGATAGAGCAGATTATGAGCTGCTAAGACGGTGTTTGGACATTGACTGGGGGGAATACTTGAACAGTGAAGATGCTGAAGGAATGTGGAGGAAGATTAGAGTCAAACTGGAGAATACTATATCCAAATGTGTACCAGTAAGGGAATACAGTATAAGGATAAAACAAATTGAGGAAAAGAAAGAAAGACCCAATTACCAATGAAAAGAAAGCTTTGGACATTGATAAGAAGAAAAAAACGATTGTGGGAAAGACTAAAAGTGTTAAAAAAGAACATGGGGTCTAGTATAGAAGCTAAAAAAGTGGATTTGGAACGCAGACAAATAAACAATAAAATAAGGTGGGAGACAAGGAGGGGGGTGAAGGAGAGGGAGAGAGAGATTGCAAGAAATGTGAAGGATAATCCACAAATATTCTGGAAGTACATTCAGGAAAAGTTGTGGTTGTTGTTGTTGTTGTAGTTGTTGTTCCCCAAGCTGCCTGGCCGAACAGCCCCAAGGCCCCGAGCAAGGCCAAGGCCATAACCGAGCACCCCCACAGAACCCTCCCTGCTGACCACAACAAAGCCTGGGTGACCGAAGCCACTCCATGGCGTTGAGCTGAGGAGGGTGCGGAAACGCCCAGGAAACCAAGGCCCCACCCAGGGCCCTGTGCCCCTCAGCAATTATGAAGAAAAAGTTGAGGGGCAAAGGAAAATGTGACGCTTTGGCTTCCAATCTTGGTAGATTGGGAGGTCAATCCACGGAAGAGACGCCGTCACTTGAGATCTAGAAGATATATAAGTAAAAGGAACAGTCAGAGTAAGCTATGGGTATGGCAGAGATCGCTCAGTTCTCACTCTGATAGACCAGCCCATCACCATATTCAGGAAAAGTTAACAAGAAGAGTAGGTATCCCAGAACTGATAGGCGACTTGGATGATAGGAATAGAGCAGAAACTGATAAGGAGAAAGCAGAGGTGCTGGGGAAATACTTTGGGGAGGTACTAACAGTGGATTCGGATGATGCAGTGCCTACTATTCCCATCAAACAGGCACCAGCACTAGAAATAATAGAGTTTTCCCATGCTAGAATAAGAAGGGCTATAGAAAAAATGAACAGAAGTAAGTCCCCGGGACCGGATGGAATACATCCAAGAATCATAAAGGAAGGAGGTGAGATGTTAGTAGAGCCATTAAAATTTTTATTTGAGGTATCTTTTAATACAGGACAAATCCCGACGGACTGGAGAGAGGCAAACATAACAGCTATATTTAAGAAGGGAAAGAGAAATGACCCAGGAAATTATAGACCAGTCAGTTTGACAAGTGTTGTGTGTAAACTAATGGAAACGTTAATTAGAGAAGGAATAATGGAGCATACGAAATCAAACCAACTTTTCAGTGTGAGACAGTTCGGATTCTTGCCGGGGAGGTCGATGGTAATAATAAGCATGTTACTTATTTCTCATAAGCGCCAATTTTCCGAAGAATTCACTAGCGCTCGAAAAGAGAAAGAAAAAAGAACAAAATCAATGCATCAAAAGAAGGCTTATAATTATACAACACACATTTAACAATCACTAGCAGTGGCAAAATAGCCTAAACTCTATAGCCATCTGTCATGACACCTCTCTCAAGATCATAGCTTCTCTCAAAGAGAAAAGTCTTAAGTTGTCTCTTGAAGCATTCAACAGAACTCAGTTGTCTCATGGACAGCGGCAACCTGTTATACAACCTCGGAGCCATGTAGGAGAATGACCTCTCAAAGAAAGAAGACTGCTGGAAAGCCCTTGGTTCATCAAAACGAAAAGGGTCATTGTCATGACGCACAACTACACCATGGTGTGCGATGGGCGCCTGAGCAGCTCCGCAAGGTACCTAGGCTCACCAAATTTGAGAACCTTAAAAGTCACCAAACACAACTTAAATTCTATTCTTGCTCTTACTGGCAGCCAGTGCAGTTCTATGTGAAGAGATGTAGTAGGAGTTCTAGGTGGAACACCAAAAATTAGTCTTGTGGCCCTGTTAAGAACAGACTGAACTTTCTTCAAAATATAATTTGGAAGACCCACCAACAGGGCATTGCAATAATCAACACGAGAGAAGACCAATGAGTGAACCAACGTCAGGAGGCGGCAACG